>CM053769.1:555841752-555858142 GCA_028658325.1 Potorous gilbertii
ATGGGGCAAGGGAAGGGAGGGATGAAAGAAGAGAGGGCAGATTGGTGATATGGATAATTAGAATGCTCAGTGTATTGGGGAGGTGGGAGGGGACAAATGGGGAGAAAATTTGGAATCCAAAATTTTGTGAAAATGAATGTAAGAAGTTAAATTAAAACAAAAAATTAAAAAATAAATTTAAAAAAATACTCAAATGGGACCTTTCTGTCTCTCCTGTAGCTGAAACTTTCCATATGTGTTGTCTCCCCCATTGGAATATGAGCTCCTTGAGAGCAGGGAAAACTTGAAGGTAATTGGGAGCTACTGTTGTTTCTGGAGTACTGTTGTTTCTGTTTGACCATTTCTATTTCTATCGTGCTTTAAGAAAACCACTTTGGCCACTGAATGGGGAGACAGACTGGAGTGTACAGAGACTTGAAGCAGGGAGACCTATTAAAAGCAATGGATATGAAGCTTCTATGTAAGGTACAATCCTCTAGCATCTCTTATTCATAATTCTTGATCCATATTTTCAAGTACAGTTTTCACTGGCCTTATCTTTCCCCCTTTTTGCATTGTTGTGACTCAATGTATTTATTCATTTAATTTGGAGCTTGTTAAATTCTTCATAGGATTTCTGTACCCCTTTATCCTCTTTAAGAGATTTTGGTTCATAAACTACAACTATTTTCATAGTATTAATTTTGAAAATACTGAGTACAATTACTATCAAGAGATGACCAAATTTTCATGAAATGATGTTGCCTATTACCTTTGGATACATGCTAAAGACAACTCCAACAACTTTTTAAATTTCCTTTTCCAAGGAGCCACCTTTCCATGTAGCCGGAGTTTCCCTCTATCTTCAAGTTTTGTCTATGGTGAGATGACTCCATCCCTCCAACAGTATGTCATCTGGTTGGTCATTGAATGAGAATTTCATTTTCAGATTCCTCAGAAGTTCATAGATAATTTAAGAACTATATGATTGAGGGCACTCTCTCCCCGCTTGTTCACCACTATGCCATCCATCATCACTGTAGATAGTCAGGGGACTCACATGGGATCAAGAGTGATTTTGCAATTTTCTATTTTAAGGGATTTCCCTTGGGCAAAGGATTCTTCATCAACTGGCTACCATACTACTGGTGAACTTCTGCACTTAGGCTGATCCTCAGAAAGCAGACAGTCTACTGCTAAAAATAAACATGAAGCCTGTTCAGTATGGTACAGCCTACTAGAGCTTGTGCTTCACTAGCATAGGTTTTGGGTACCCAGGATCACCTCCACACCATAATAAAGCATCATAGTATATGACCTAAATATGAAAGCTTCTGTCCTAAAAAATAGAGAACAGAAGACAATTTTCAAATATATAGTTGGGGAAGGGATTAATAACCAAACGAGGTATAGAGGAGATAATAAAAGATAACAGGCAATTTCAGTTACATAAATTTGAAAAGCTTTTGTATAAACCAAATCAGCAAAGCCAACTCCAACGACTCCTTTATTTCCCTCTCAAAGGAGAGCCATGTAGCTGCAAAACAAAAAGGGAAATTATCAATGAGGCAAAAAAAAAACCTGAATCACAAATTTTGGAGAAAACTTTTGTATCTGAGAGGTATAGGAAATTGACAGAAATATATTTGAGATCAAGAATTATTTTCTAGTGAAGAAATAGACATAGTATTTATACAAAGACTTTCCAGAATAAGAAGGGAAAATGATCAACAACCACATGAAAAAAATCTTTCTATCTCTTCTAACATTGACTATTTCTCTTGTCAAAGCTGGTTTTATACACACACACACACACACACACACACACACACACACACACACACATATATAGATTTCAATCTACCTAGGCAATTGGGGTTAAGTGACTCATCCACAGTTACACAATTAGTGGGTATGTGAGATCAAACTCATGTCCTCCTGACTCAAGGCTGGCACACTATCCACTGCACCACTTAGCCACCCCAAGTATTTTTTAACAACTCTGTGTTACTAGTCAAAATATTGGAAACTATGTCCTACAGATAAATGACTAAACAAATTGTATACAACAAATGTAATAGAATATTGTATCATAAGAAATGATGAAAGAGACAGTTTGAGAAGACACTGAAAAATACTTCTATGAACTGATACAGGGTGAAATGAAAAGTAGGAGAACAATTTATATGATAGAGTCATTATAGGGAAAGCTTTGAAAGCCCTTTAAACTCTGAGTAATGTAATGATAAGTCATTAATCCAAAAGAATGAAGATGAATCATGATCCTCATCTCCTGACAGAAAGGTGATAAACTAAAAATGGAGAAAGAGACATTTTTTGAACATGGCTGAAGTGAGATTTAGTTTTGCTATACTATGCAGACATATAATAAGGACTTTATTTACTTTCCGTGTTCGGTGTGTGTGTGTGTGTGTGTGTGTGTGTGTGTGTGTGTGTGTATGTATGGTTAGTAGGAGGAAGATTAATTTTAAAATGCTTATTAGTTGACTCCTTCCCTCCAAAAAGAAACAAAATGGGTACCCATCAACTGGGGAGTAGCTAAACAAATGGTGCTTTATAAGTGTAATTTTGAAAACTGGTGAATATTATGAATTCAAAATATTAGGAAAACCTACATGAAATTATATGGAATAAAAAAGAGAACCAAGATATTACTCTCTCTCTCTGTCTGTCTCTGTCTCTGTCTCTGTCTCTCTCTCTCTCTCTCTCTCTCTCTGTCTCTCTCTCTGTCTCTCTCTCTCTCTATGTGTGTATATATATATATATATATATATATATATATATATATATATATATGACTACAATAATTTAAATTAAACAAAATGAAAAGGGAGCTGAATTCATCTGAATTATAATAAGAAATGATAATATCAGAAAATGTAACAGATGACTTGCCTCTCCAGAAGAGAGGTAAGAGACTATAGGTGCAGAATATAACATACATTTTCATTCTTGGACCTTTTTTTGAATCAGTTATGGTTATCTATTTTTGTTATTGCTGTAGTAAGGGTTTTAAGGAGGAGGGAGTATATTAGGAAATGAATGGGATATGAGAAAAAAGGTATCATTTTAAGAAAAAACAATACATTAGGTTATATTTTTCCTGGGATGGACACCAAGAGGCCAGAGTAGCTTGGTTGCTATCTGAAACAAACTGGTGATTAGTGAGGTAAGGAAAGCTTCAGTACAGTGGAAGGGGTTGGTTTGTTTATATAAAACATCTATAATTCTAGTGTTTATAACTTTGGCAGTGCCTGCATATAACTGTAGAATGGTAAAGGCAGAAGGAGCCCTAGAAACTACTTAGATCACCTCTCCAAATTTTATCTATGAGGAAGATAAGGTTTAGAGAAATGAAATAAATGTCTTCCCATTTCCAGAAGAGGAATACAATCTTTTTTTTCTAAATAAATTTTTATCGATATCTTTTGTTTTTATGTCATCTACATATCCCAGCATATCCTTCCTCCTCCTACTCTCAGACAGTCATTCCTTAAAACAAAGAATAAAAAGGAGAGGAAAAGAGTTCAGTAATACTACCAGTCTGATGTTAAATGGCACTGCACACCCATAGTACCCCATCTCAGCAAAGATGACAGAGAGATGAGAAAGGCAATGTTTTTGAAGCAAAGGGACAACTCAATTGCCATTGAGTCACATCTTGGAATCGTTGTTTGTCCTTCATTTTTGAAAAGGATCAGCGGTAATGTCTCAATTAGTTCATGAATTGGATGTAAGTGAGGTAGAATGCACAAGGTTGTCAGCCTCACTCTCTTCCTGAGTCATCAAAGTCCAGTGGCAGGACAAAAGCCAAAACAATTGGTGATGGCCCAGGATTCAGTGGATCGCCTTGATGTCTCTAATGTCTGGCCAAACTTTAAGTCCTCCATACTGCCTGCTTCAGTCACCTCCACATCATGGAACAAAGAGGCCAGGAAAGATTCATTATGATTGATGAGGAGGGGCTACAGAAATAGCTGAGAAAACTTAGGAGAAGGGGGAACATTCTGAGAATTGAATGAAGAAAGAGTGAAAGGAAATCAAAAAGTTCAATGTTCTAGGCTTAATTAGGAAAACTGGTTAGTAAACGGATAAGTAGATTATTTATATGGCCATGAGTTTTCAGGTATTCGTGTGTCTCCATCAAAGAGAGTAAGCTGTGTGGCATTCAAGGACACCCAATTGTTGTTTTATATGAAAAGAATGCTTCTATAGGAAGAACTTGGCCACATTCTTCTTTGTGGTAGTTTATAAGCTATAAGAGAAGAAGTCTCTTTGACTTCAAGGCCTCCAAAATCTCACTGTGCCCAGGGAACTTCATGTTAATTGGTCTCCATAAAAGTTAATGAATGGGGATTTTCAGCAGCTATTCTGTGCTGAGGCAATTAAACATAATATTGGGGGGTGATGTTTCTCTGGAGTCCCTGCTAGACAAGCAGCTGGAAGCCTATGTACTTGAAAGCTTCCTTTGCTCCACCCTGGAGTGGCTCAAATCAGCACAGGGGCCATTCACCTGTAAAGAAGACGTTCGTTTCTCCCAGAACATTCACACAAAGGCGATTATACAGATGCATCAGAGACTCCAATTATCAACCCAAAATTGCATTCCAACTTACAAAATTGGGATAAGCGAGTACCCTAAGTCATTGATTCACACTTTTTGGTTAGAGGGAAAGGTGAGGAGAAAGAAGAAGGCTGGATTTTTTATTCTGGCTCTGCTGCTGAGTTGTTTTGGGATATTGAGATAATTCTCCATATTTTTCTCATTTGTCATCAGATAAGGATGAAAATACTCTTTGTTCTTACCTTATCCTATTTATTCTTTTGCCTTTTCTTCAAATCAGGTTTATAGGGAAACAATAAATGTCTCTGTTTGGAGAAAGGCTTGCTACTAGGAGGCTAAAAGACATAAATATAGAAAATAATAAACTGTGGATTGCCCGTCCAACCAGGCATCAAATTCTAGATATAGACCAGTCACACCTACCTCTTGTATCATAAGACTCATATGATCTGAATGTTTTAGACACTCTTCCCATTACACAGGTTTGAAACATCAGACATCTTTGATTCAGCTACCTGGTTGAGTGCTGTGCTTGGAGCCAGGAAGCCTTGAGTTCAAATCCAAACTCAGACACTTACTAGTCCTGTGATAGTGGACAAGTCACTTAACCTCTTTTTGTCTTATTTTCCTTAACTGTAAAATTATTCTGAGGATTAAATAAAATAGTATTTGTAAAGCATGTCGCACAGTGCCTTGTATATAGTAGGCACTCTCTCCATACTTAGTCCCTCCCCATCTTCTCTTTTTTTCCATTCCTTATCTCCCTCACCACTTCCTTCAAATCAATCGCAAAATGTATAGGTTTTATTTCTGAAATTCCTTTCTCTAGGAAGCTAGTACCACCAGTTTAATATAGGTTCTGATCATCTCTCTGGACAATTAAAAATTATAGACAATAGGATCATAGATTTAGGACAGATGGGAATATATTCTTGGTTAGATGCCTTACCTCCATTTTCTCTCTTTTGCAATTGGTCATGCCAATATCCCCAAAGTAATTATCCTACTATATACCTCCGCTAAAAGGTCTTCAGTGTGTCTCCATCACCTTCTAAAAAATATGACCTTCTTAGACTAGTATTCATAGCTTTGTGCCATCTAGACTCTGTAGTTTATTCATTACCCTCCATATCATTCTATGCTTCTGTTTAAACTATTTGTCATTTGGGTTATATCAGAATATGAACCTAAGTATTCCCAACACCAAGTCCATCCCTCTATTCATTTTGCACTAAACTGGGCTGCCTCTTTTTCAGTTTAGTAAACATTTGTTAATTGCCTATTCTGTGGGGGAATACTGATAGATTTGGGGGATACAAAGGCAAAAAACCAACACAAAATAAAACGAGTCTCTGCTCTCAAAGTCCCTGCTTATAATTCAGTAAAGGGATAAATAAAGAATATCAATGAAGATATTATGAATTAGAATTTATTAACTTCCTAGGAAGGATCAAACAGAAAAGGAGGAAGTCTTTGAAACAGGAAATATTGCTTTTAATTGGGAGAAAGTTTTCATGGATGAGTTGGCACCTCAATGAAGCCTTGAAGGACATCAAGAAAAGAGATAACAATAGTGTGACTGGATTAAGAGTTTGAAGGTTTGCAAAACACTTTTCTTACAGCTCTGTAGGTAGTATGGTCATCATTGTTCTCTGTTGTAGAAAGAAAAAACAGATCTAGAGCGGCTAAGTAATTTAGCTAAGGTCATTCAGCTAGTATGTGTTAGGGCTATTGGAACTTACATTTTTTCATCTGAAATAGAAGCTACAGAATTTTTCTTCATTTTAGGACCCTCAGTCTGCTCTTAGGTTAGAGAAGAGGACTCTTGTCCAAATAAGGAACCTTTCCCTCTCAGGAGAACCTGAGGCAGAAGCATCCTTCACACTAAAATTCTAATAATGTGAGCCTTGGGATCAATTTTTACTTTAGCAACCTGCTTTTTCCAAACAGCACACAAATTCTCCTGCTCCTTTCGTTCCTATAATTCAGAACTCTCCTTTGTCTTGGAGAAAACCCCTCTTTTCCTCATCCATAGACATATTGAAGGTGTTCTCCATGGCTTTGGACTTGGATCCTCTTTTCTCCTTTCCAAATATCTTCTTTGGTGATGTAAATTGCTCCCGTTCATTAAAATATCATCTCTATGCAGTTAACCTCTAAATTTATATGCCAAGCCAGGGGTATACTGTACTAACTCCATGTACAACCATGCCTTGGGAGTTGCAAACATACAAATCATTGTCTAGACTTAAGAAACTGAAGGAACAGATATTAATAATTCAGACCAAAATAAAAAGTATGTTGTCAATTTTTGGAGAGTCAGCAGTTAAACATTTAACAGAATACTCCTGCCCAAATCTCACTCAAGAACTCCTGTCCTATGTCTATGACGTCCTGCTTCATTGACTGGAATCAGGCCTGGGTTCATATCCTAACTCTCATGCTTACTCTGTTTGAGAACTTGAGTTTAACCAACTTGGATATAAGTTTCCTCATCTGACAAATGTCTTCTAGGTCCTTGGGCCCAAGTTTTACAGAATAAATCCTTTTATTAAGGGGATTTGTTCTGTGAAGTTTGGATTCAGTCAAAGGGCCACACTTAAGGACCTAGAGGGTCACATGTGGCCTTGAGGTCGCAAACTCCTCACCCCTAGACTAGACCACATGAACTTTAATCTAATGATTTCATGTTTATCACATAAATGAACTGTCCTATAAAGGAATCTATACATAGAGAGACAAAGTGGTGTAGTGGGTAGAGTGCTGGAATCAAAATAGATGCATTTCCTATCTTACTTCCAACGTGTACTAGCTATGTCACCCTGGGCAAAGCAGTGAACCTTTCTGAGCCTCAGGTCACTCTCTCTTGAATAATTATTTACTTAGGTATAGATGGTTTATAATGGGCATTGATATGTTACTTATAAACTCACAGATCCTTGAAAAATTGATGTATTGCTTATATTCATGTAAGTATAAGCATCACTATCACCTCATATATAATTAGCGTTCAACAGAAATTGAAACATCCCTCTATTCAATGACTGGATGATGGTTAGTTGAGATTAAACTGGAAGAACTCTGAGCCAAGACTAAGAAGACAGTGGTTTCTCCTTCAAGCTCTATCATGTTAGCTGTGAGACTTTGGAGAAATCATACTCTCTCTCTCTCTCTCTCTGGATTTTCATTTTCCTCATCTGTGAAATAAGGGAATTGACCTAGAGGCCACTGAGACTCCTTCCAACCCTAATATTTTGTGGCTGCAAGTCTTAAGCTTTCCTGTGTTTCAATTAGAGACAGGCCCAGTTTGTCATTGCTAAAGGAATTATGCACTTTTGGTAACAAGAAAATGTAGCTCTGAATTTTCTTCTTTTCATTAGTCTAATAAGGGATGTTTTTATGGGAACTTCAATGATCCCACTTCTAATTACAGTGGTATAGTCCCTGCTGCTCTGGTTAATGTGGTCTCAACATAAACATTATAACTTCTGGTGCTAGAGGTAGCAACAAGCCGCAAACACTGACTCCAGGCTGAAATCTCCCATATGCACCTAGGCTTTTTAATAGTTGTGAAAGGATTGAATCTCTGAACCCCGTTGGATTTAAATGGGTGGCATGTATCTTAATAAATATTCAACTTGGAAAATTCAGCATAGGAAGCCTAGAACTTTTCAAATTTACTGTAATGGTTCATCTGAGTCTAAAGAAGAGATACAAAACCCAACATATTAGGAAATTTTCCTAAAGTACTTATAATCTATAATTTATTATTATAATATAATATAATTAATTAATATAATTATATATTATAATTATATATTATTAATATAATATAACAATATATTATAGTTACGATTATAATATAACAATTAATTTATAATTTATTGATGTTTAAATAAAGGACATAGTAAATACACATACCAGGATGTGATAGAGCAGCCAAAGGACCTTTTTATCCTAATCTGGGACATGCTGTAGTGGTTCATCCAGGAGATGGTCATATTTTCCATGACTACAAACTAACCTGAATCTTTCTAATGATGTTAGACCTCATACAAAGGCATGTATGGAACTTTTGCCAAAAATGACAGCATACCAGTATGTGTTCTATGAGTATTTATGGGTTGATACTGCTTTATATTTGGGAGTAAATTAAGGAAATTGGTCCTATTTTTAATGTGCAATCAGGAGTGATCTGACTTTAGGCATTTTAAATTACCTGATCATGCATGAGTTAAATAAGGATTCACTTGGGGTTGTTACAATTCCTTTAATATATCATGGTTTACTTTTGGGTCACCATAGTAGGTACTTAATAAAGGCTTATTCTTTTCCCTTTCCCTCCCACCATTTTCTCCCATGAGGCAAGAGGTCCTGTCTAAAGAGATTTTAGATCTCTTTTCACTTAGATAAAAATGGGGATGGGGGGATGCTTCTAAGTATATCTGCTTCTTAGGAGAAAAAATGAGAAATAAATTTGATTTTATTAAAGGAAGGAAATTGTTCAATACCTTGACTAGGAATGATGTTAGGTTTACTGGGAAACAAAGAGATCAAAATCTGAAATGGAATGAAATATATGTTAATCCATTTAAGATTAGATGTGGCTTAAGACTAAAAAAATGATGAGATAAACTCTGAATGGAATATCAAAAGCGGTAACTAGAAATGACACGTTAGGCATTCTATGATGCCCAGTCACCTAAGTAGGAGGCAGAGAGATATTATGGAAGAGATATTGAACCTAGAGTCAGAAGATCTGCATTCCAAACAAAACTCTAACACAAAGTACCTGTGCAACCTTAGGCAAGTGATTTCTTTTCTCTGGGCCTCAGTTTCCAAATCTTTTTAAAAAAAAGTCATACCACATATAATATTATATTACATATCATTTATAGTTATAATATATTATAATTAAAATACTATAATATAATCAATTATATTATATAATATAGAATGCATTGTTGCATTACATAATACGCGTAAATATTATCGTATTATGTTGTACAATGGTATATAAAATACACATACTATGTATACATACATATCATGTGCATGCATATACATACACACATATAACCCTAAGCAATTTCTTCATATATATAATATATATGTGTGTGTATGTATGGGTATATATCTACTTGTGTATAATATACATATACATTATATACACTCACATAAAATCTATTCTATTCTAGTCTATTCACTTCAGGTCAAGGAACCTGAGGTCCAGAGAAGTAAATTGGTTTAAATACAAGTTTAAATAACAAGGCCAGGATACAAACCCAAGCCATTTAGTTCCAAATCCAAAGAACTACATACACCATACTGCCTCTCCCTTAATCAGAATGGGTCTTTCCCTCTTCAGACTTTGTGGAGAATTTTGTTTGAACTTCTTTGATGAATTTATCACATTCCATTTCTTATTATACTTATTTGTGGATATGTCACCTATCCCCGCTAACCATTCATGTATGTGACAGACTTTACTCATCTTTGTATCTCCTGCAGTGCTTGGATTTCAATAGATGTGGCTTGAATTCTTTTGTTTGCCAATCAAGCATCCAAACTTACCAACCTCCTAGAATGCAAATACATTCTAGTGTCATAGTGTTGTATAGTAAAGGTTGGAAGGGATCTTAGAAAGCTTCTACCCCAACCTTGGATAGACTGTGAACCCCATCTCCAATGTATCATGCTGAACATATTACCAATCTACCCCTCTGCCTAAAGTTAGGCTAGATGTAATTTAAGTGAAAAATAGCATTCTTTGGTTCCCCACCAAGCGGAAATGATCATTAGCTTTTGCTAAATGTGTTACTGGCCATTTGAGTCAAAGATAGTGGTGGTAGTAGTAGCAGCAGCAGCAATAATAGATGACATTAAGATGATCCTAGCAACAGTACAAGTAGTAGTAGTCATTCCCATTTGGAATAACCTAATATTGGCATACAATTTTAAAAAATCACCCATTCACCCCTCAAATCATGTATTTATCATCCTCCCTCCAACTTCACCTGTAACTGTACTGTAATAAGAAAGACAGAGAGATGTTGTGAAAACAGCAGTGGGAATCTCATCTCAAGTCCTATCTTTGCTATGTGAGCTGGGTGACCTTGAGCATGAGTTTCAGTTTGGGGATCTATACAATGATGGCATTGGATCAAGTGGTCTATAAGCTCCCTTTCAAGACTAACATTTTATGTATTAGAGACTGAACCCTTTGAGATGGAAAAGGTTACTAAAGACAAGGCAACACTGATATCCATGAACTTGTTATTTAAAATATATATATATATACACACATATATATGTATGTATATAATCTGATAATTGTATTTCACTATAATTGGTTTCCTTATAATTCTACATATTTTTATGCATTAAAAGAGCAGTCTAAGAAGGAGTTCATAGGTTTCATCAAGTTGCCAAAGGGGTACGTGATAGAAAAAAAATACTGTAAAAACCCTAGATCTAGACTTAATTCTTCTGCCTCTACAAATGGTTATAGCCTCTGGATATTAGTTTTATTTGGGGTAAATTTGATCATAGTTCAGTCTGATGTCAAACATCATCCAGAGAAATCAATCAGGTCACCAAAGCCACATTTCTACAACCAAAGCATAAGCCAATTGAGATTTTTGTCTAAAAATGTGTTTTTATACAAGACTCAGGGGATGTTGGCCCTCAAAATCATCATAAGGAGAAAGTACATCATGACACGTAATTTCCTTCCTCCGAGGTTAGTATATGCACTAAAATACAAACTAATCTGTTTACATAAAAAAGCAAAAGTAAATAACGAAAATAACAGCAACAAAATACAATAGCCCCAAGCTTAAGAGGACTTTTATGATACATGTTCTTCCTGCTTAAAATTAGAGGAAACAGCAACTTCATAAAAAGCAGAATGGATTTTTATAGGATAAAGGTGCAATTATATAATAGAAATTATGAATGTTGAAAAGGCAGGAGGGGTTTGTTAAGGGATTTGTTTGATTTAGTTATTTTTTTCTTTTCTTTTGCTCATTTAAAGGGCCATTCCCTGACTACTTCTTAAAGAGGCCTATTCATTCAATGTGCTCTATCTCCCTCTAAGTTAGTATGTGTAAAGGCTTAACTTAAAAAGGCCAAGGTCTCCCATTGCATCCTGGGCCATCTCCAGTCATCCTGATGAATATCTGGTCATTAGATCCAGATGGCTCAGGAGGAGAAAGTGAGGCTGGTGACCTTGCACAGCCCTCCCTCACTCAAATCAAAGTCAACTGCCAATCAGGTCATCATTTCTCTGATGTCATGGTCTTCTTCGAAAACGAAGGATGAACACACACAACTGTAGTTAGTGGATCAAAAGGCTGAATGACATTTTAAATCATGAGTTACTTTCCCTTTTAATGTAGGTCAGCTTAAGTCATACTGAGTGCATGTTGTGTATATTTTAACTTGTACAATAAACATCTGTGATGGTTGCCTTATTTATAAAGGTCTTTTGGTGGTTTTTGTTTTCATTCCTATTCCCAGATTTGATATCCTTGTGTCATACAACTGTAAAAGCTTGCACCTTAAAGGAAAGAGAAGTGGTGCACTTAAAATACTCCAGTAGACACCATTAAGCACATTTTAAAATTGAGATTCATGTCTAAAAAACTACTCATTATGCTTTAACATAAAAAGGAACAGTGTTGAAATTTTCCTTTATGTCATGGAGTCTTGTCCACTGAAATTCCCTTTTACTAATTCATCTTAGCAAAGAAATGCTTAGACTGGCCTGAGACTCAGTGGGACTGAGTAAGAGACAGTAGATCCTGCTTGACCATCAGGGTCAGCCAAAGTGAAGGGTATATAATACCCACATTAAAAGACTTAATTTTCATGGAAACAACTTAAGATCAGACTAAGGGTTAATTTCCTCTACTTCCTATATGCCATGTTCCTATTTTTCTCCATAATCTCTCAATTTTATACTTTGATGGGCAAACAAGCCCTCACACCTCAGGAAACTGTGATCCCTGCACACATTTAGAGGAATTTACATATGTTGTCACTTTGAAACATCTGTGATTTCATTTATATGGGATCACCTTTCAATGACAGCAACTCCTCCAAGTTTCATAAATTGTTCTGGCCAACAAATTCAGTAGCTAGTGGCTATCTTTTTAGTGATGGGTCCTTAAATACTTAAGTAGGCTAGTTCTTGGACTAGAAGCTTTTGCTGGTTCTAGACTTGAAGACTTTTCAAATTGATAAAGTCTATCAAACCCTACCCTCCACTGACATAGCCTTCTAGGATCCAAAGTCAATGTCAGACTCCATCCAAGTCACAATGGGCAATCCCATAATTAAAGAAATCCCTTAAGAATCTGTCAAGGGGAAAGGTAGGGAAGGGAAGGGTAGGAGAACAGACATAATGCCCCAAAGGTCATTTCCAGAGTACCTGTGATGCCCAGATATAACCATGGCGCTGAAACAAGTAGGTGACTCGTTTGTCCATATGCTTTGAGTAGACATCCTCCTAATTTACCAATGACTTTGACGCCCCTTGGTTACCTGTTTGCCACTGCAGTTTTAATGGGTTATGGCTGGTTGGAATCACAGGTAAGAGTTGAGTACAAAGTGGATGACCAGGGTGGATATGCAGCCCTGAAAGAGGGCTCAGTAAGCCCTCACACCACAAGTGCTACTCCTTCCTGAATACCCCATGGACCCCACTGGTGGCAATAGAAAGGCCTCTAGCACTCTGGGTACATTTCTAATGCAGAATTATTTGGAAAAAGATGAACAAATCTGGGATAGAATGAGAAAGTATGCAGCAGTTATAGTCTGAATTGGTGGAGAGAATGGCCACCCATGCTGTGATGAAAACACAAATCACTTGAAGTATCAGAGTCAATGAATTCTTTGTACCTTGCTCTTATCACTAATGATTTAAGATGACATAAATCAGCACATCTAGTTCTTTGTGCCTTTTTTTTACCTTCAGCTCTTATACACTGGTACAAATACTGGAACACTAATGTATGCCAATAAACTTACCCAAAGACACACATATGCCTGTGTGTTGTATGCCTCAAGGCTAAAACCTTGTGAGAATCAAGAAACTATGCATATATCATCAAGTTCAAACATATTTTTCTTCTCTTGACCTTGATTCAAAATGTTGCCACATCTCCACTCCCACCGCAATTATGATTTCCCTTTGGCAGTGAGCAGATGCTGGTTAGTCTAAATTCAGTGATATGATGCTATATTAACAGAATATATTTGAAACTTACTTCAGTCAGTTTTATGAGACATTTGGCACTTAACCATTATGAGTTGTGAAGGGGGGAGCAAGAATTTATTAAGTGCTGTGCTAAGTATTTTACAAATATCATTTCATTTAACCAGTTGTAAAATATTCTTTTTTTGTCTTCCTTGGATCTTAAGGTGATTTAAAACACACTATTTTAAAGTTTTAAAAAATGGTGATTTTTCTTCTTTTTTTTCCATTACAGTACTGGTAAAGATCAATCCAAACTTTGTAACCTTTCTTACATCTGTTTTCTCTTCTCATTTTCTACCAGTACACGGATACCACTTGAGTACAAATCCTTATTAGCACCAGCTTAGACTATTGCAATAGTCTCCCAATAGGAGTTCCCAACTTCACTTTCTTCCCTTCCAGTGCTACTTCACCAAGGTCTCAAAATACTCTTTCTTGCACATAGTTCTGGTCACAATATTGCCTCTGTCAGAAAATATTCAGTGGCTCACTATTGCCTAATGAAGTTCAAGAGGCATTTTCTGGCGTCAAGGACATCCATAACCTGGAATGATCTTGACTTTCCAACTTTATATTGTACTATCTGACCTCACTATCCCCCTTTCTGCTTCGTGTTTTTGCCCACAATGGTCCATATATTTGAAGTGTCCTCCCTTCTCTTCATTGTTAAATTAGATCCTTTAATTCAGAATTCAAATGTCACATCTCCACAAGGCCTCAGAGATATCCATTGTCCGTGATCAGCTCAGATCTAACATAGGATGTTGATTTGCGTCTCTTTACTATATGCATCTATTAGGTTTTTTTTTTTTAGCAAGTATAACTGTTATTTATGAATGTTTTCCATTACCTTGCCAGAAAGTAAATTCCATGAAGGCAGAAAGCAGTCATTTGTCCGATGCCCAGCATAGTGGTTGCCCACAGGAGACATTTCACGAACATTGAAACAAATGAGAAAAGCACTTGCTGATTCTGAGCACGTGACTATCTTGTCTAAAGTCAGACACTATTCTGAATTCTACTACTCACAGCTGTTGACTTTTTTTTCTCTAGAGGAAACCATATTTAATTCAGTCTAAATCTGTTATTTCTGCATAATGTCATTTCCTAAGATCTGCCCCCATGACCTCCATCTCCAGGGAGGTAAGGACTGACATCAAAGGACCTCCCTTTACTTGTACTCTGTGTCCAGGCTGTGAATTAACATAGGACTAGCCTGCAAATCCACCCTCAGATACCTGGTGCCATTTGAACTCCTGACTACATCTTACAAAGGGGGTTAGCATTGAGATGTATGGTAGAAACACAGATGGACGGAACAGACACGTCACTCCACTACTTCCCTGGACTTTGTCTAGCCTTTTGCTCCCATAATCTGCCTCACACTACACAGTAAATAGTACCAAGGATTAGCAACATTAGTACACCAGAATCGTTCTCCAAATCTGATCCCACCTAAATATTATATCACTAATCTAGATTAGAATGGCAAGTGTTTCTCTCTAATGCAGGACTCCAGCTGTGTTAAATTGTTCCTGTATCCACTATTAACTGTTAACACAAAAGTCCTTTTGATTGCATGGTTATAATAAGAAAAGTTCCATTTATGATATTGCTGTTATGCTTAAAATATTAATATTGGACTAAACACAATTCTATTAATTGAAAGAAACTAGTAATACTAATGAAAGGGACCCTCAAGAGGTTTGATCCAAGGATCTTAAACCCGGGAGGCTGTACCAGATTGGGCTACTTATAACAATGCCCCCTTCCTCTTTGGTATATCATATAGATCTTCGTTTTCATTCATATTGCTACATAAATGGATTAATAAGTCTTTTGTTACAAAGAGAACTGAAGGCTTAGAAAACAATGGTGCCAAAAAGATGACTTCTATAAACTTAAATATTTCATTTTGAGGCACTAATCTCGTGGTTTATCTGCTTCCTGGGAAATAGATTATCTTCAAAATGGAGACTATATGGAATGGTTATTTCTGGGCCTTTGCAATTGTACCTAGTTAAATAATGACTGAGGGAATAAATCTAATGGTACTCTACGGTTATCTAAGCTTTACCCATGGTTTGCTTGTCACAATGGTAGCACTAAGAAAGCAACTGTAATTACTAAAGCTATTCTCAAGTTGTAAAGACCAAAAATGATGAACACAGTCCTTTGCAATACTTAAAATGAGGCTCTTAACTTCCATTCCTCTTGAATCTCTCCTTTTTATACATTTAAAAGTTTTCCCACATTACACGTTAAAGCAATTTTTTAAATATTTGTCAAAAAATGTTGAGTTCCAAATTCTCTACTTCACTCCCTCCCTTGCTGAGATGGTAAGTAATCCTATATAGTTTATACATGAGCAATCACATAAAACATTTCCATATTAGCCATTTTGTTTTTGTATCACTCTTCATAGGACATTACAGATAGCAATTATTACAGATAGTCTGATAATTTTATCACTGGATATAAGGAAGTTACTTTGAAAAGAAACTCCTTTGTTTCAAGCCTCTTGGGGAACAATTACTATTCTAAATTAATGTTATTACTACTAT
>CM053769.1:555858642-555894410 GCA_028658325.1 Potorous gilbertii
ATACAGGCACATATAATACACACATCTGTACATATATACATATACATATATATTCACATATATACATATATATGTATGTATATATATATTTTATGTATAATTCTAATAAGGATTTTACAGAGATGAGAAAGCAGGCATCTCTCTTAGTAGTTCTGATGGCCTCTTTGTCACTTTTTAAAAATGTCTTCATTTTAAAACCATACGGAATCTTCTCTTTGAGATATCTTAAAAAATCTGTCCCTCAGTGCTAACAAAATACTTATTACCTCCAGGTTAGATTTCTTCTGTGTTTTCAGTTTTGCCAAAACCACTTTTTTTCAACTTCCTCTTTCTAGAGTAACACTTCTACTTTACCATTTAGAATGGAGGGAGAGCAACCATAACCAAGTTGATAAATCTAGGCTTTTATCCCAGGGCACTTAAATTTAGTGTTTATCTAACAATACCTAAACTGTGTTTAGTACCACAGAAAAGTGATCATAGCCCCAAACAGAGATTTACAGGCATAATTAATTAAAGTTATAAAATGGCACCTTCTTTGTCTTATCAACTGCCACATAACAGTGAGGGGCAGTTAGGTGGTATAATGGATAGAGCACCAGTGTAAGAGTCAGGAGGACCTGAGTTAAAATCTCACCTCAGACCCTTGACACTCAGTAGCTGTGGGACCTTGGACAATTGCCTCATCCTGGATCATCTCCCGTCATCCTAATGCATATCTGGTCTCTGGATTCAGATGGCTCTGGAGGAGAAGTGAGGCTGGTGACCTGCACAGCCCTCCCTCACTCAAAAGAAAAGTCAAATGAAAATCATGTCATTATTTCTCTGATGACATGGTCTTCTTTGGCAATGAAGGATGAACACACACACACACACACACAGTAGCGAGCACTGCAATAAGTTCCTCTGTACTGTAAGGCCCCATTGTTACCCTTCACCGCTAATAGAGTAATTTTTCTGTATCCAGGGGTTTTGGGCCACACTGTGAACTGAAAGTGGCCTTAAAAATTGTCTTGAATTTACATAAACCGATGCAAAATGAAATGAGCAGAACCGAGAAAACACTGTATACAGTAACAGCAATATTGTGCAATCAACTGTGAGTAACTTAACTAGTCTGATCAAGACAATGATCCAAGACAATTCTGAAGAACTTATGATGAAAAATGCTATCTTCTTCTAGTGAAAGAACTATGGAGTCTGAATAAGTACTGAAGCATACTTTAAAATTTTTTTTTATTCTTTTTTTTGGTTTACTTTTTCTTTTGCTATATGGCTAATATGGAAATGTTTTGCATAACTGCACATGTATAATCTTTATCAAATTGCTTGCCTTTTTAAGGAGAAGGGAGGGTAGGGAGGAAGAGAATTTGTAATTCAAGATGAAAAACGTGAAAAATTTTTGTTTACATGTAATTGAGAAAAATAAAATGAAAAAAATTTATTTGAGGGCACTTTTTATGATATCAGTCACATTTTATGAAATATGGAACAGGCACAAAGATAGTAGTTATGGCTATTTACATCAAATACTTAGACCAAATAGACCAAACATGATGGCTTTGATGATGTCAACAATGAGAATACGTTACTATAGAAATACCAAGAAATCCAAATTTCTATTTGTTTAAGTTCAGATGTGAGAAAGTCTGAGGACTTCTGACCTAACTGCTATGAGTTGGTGATATGTAGGCAAGTATGATAATTAAAATAGTAACAATTATTAACATTTATATAGCACCATGTGCCCCACACTGTACTAAACACTCTATAATTATCTCATTTGTTCTCACAACATCCCTGAAAAGTAGGTATCATGATTACCTTTATGGATGATGAATCTGAGACAAGCAGGGTTAAGTGACTTACCTAGGGATACATGCTTACTACGTGTCTAGGGCCAGATTTGAACTCAAATCATCCTAACTCCAGACCCAGCACTCAATATACTGTTCCACCTAGTTGTCTCAGTTCATATTGGATCTTACACACTACCTACATGCAAACACTACACCCTGTTTGCCTCAGTTTCCTTATCTGTAAAATGAAATGAAGAAAGAAATAGCAAACACTCCAGTGCTTTTGGAAAGAAAACATGAAACAGAGCATGAAGAAACTGACACCGTCAAAATGACTGAACAACAAGAAACAGCACTTTACTTTTGCTCTAAGATCATCTCTCTGGTCAGCTTTCCCTAAAATATTGACCAATGGCATCAGCGTGCATCACACATTAGAATTTGGGTTTAAATACCACCCATGACACTTTATACTCACCAGATGGCAGAGTGGATAATGGGAGGACTTGGAGAGAGAAGACCTGAGTTCAAATCCTGCCTTAGATACTTACCAGCTATTTAACCTCAGGCAATTACTCACCCTCTATATGAGTCAGTTTCCTCATCTGTAAAATGAAGATAATCACATCCATTTCCCAAGGTTAGTGTGAGGATAAAATGAGGTAAAATATGTAAAGTATTTTGTAAATTTTAAGTGCCATATAAAGACTTTAAAAACTGTCGTTATTACTACCTATTTGACCTTGGACAAATTACTTAAATTCTTTATGCCTTGAGTTCCTCGTCTATAAAAAATGAGAGGCTTGCAATGTATGGGCTCTGAGTTCCCTTCTAACCCTAGAGAATTGTGTTCCTATGAGTCTATTCACAAACATGACTACTTCCTGTTTGCTTCAGTGGTCGACAGTCTTGGTTTTGGCTCTAGCCCTCTTTGCTTAAAGTTCAGGGATGTCTCTTATGTAAGTGAAATGAACAAGAGGTTGAACAGACTTTCCTGTATTTTAAAGTAAGCAGAGTAAGATGGATAAGACGAATCCATGGTCAATAGACGAATCCCTTCCTTTCTTCCCACCCCATCAACTTGCCACTGGACCCAGAAGTCTCTAGTGGAGTAGAGTGAGGCTGGTGACTTTGTGCAACTCTGCCTCACTTAAATCCACCTCACTTGCAAATTAAGATATCACCTCCCTGATATTGCTGGTCCTTTCTGAAAGCAAAGGGCATATAGCAACAACCATCACCATCAATAAATTGATTGGATTACAAAAATAAAGCAAAAATAAGAGGGGGGAGGGGATCATAACTGAGTAAAGAGAGCTATAAATAGGAGAGGAAATACAAATACATGCACATATATTTGGGGTACAATACCATAACTACTCATCACTAGAAGGGAAAATAACTGCCAGTGGTTTACAGGTCCCTAAATTCCAGCAGAGAATTGGAATGACATTTTCACAATCCTAATGCATTGATGGCTGCATTGTTTGGATTCCAGATGTACTGCAAAACCTGACTCATCAAACCCTGGAAATAGGTTTTCATTTTTTCCAAGTAAGAATGATTCAATCTTAATGCTTGCTAGCAATATATTTTCAAGATGGAATTAATATATTTACTTACTATAGGCCAAATCGGATGACTCAGGTTATCACTTAAATAAATATGCATTTCTGGAAGAATGTGTTAACATGACGTTACTTTAATGAATAAAGCTCACTGTTACTTATGCATGACTAGGGACACTGTGTCATCAAGTGCAGTCACCATCAAGGCCTGCTTGTCCTTGCCTGTTACTGAGCTTAAGGGGGCACCAGTTCTAGTGACAAGGATGGGACTCTGCTAATGCTTAACAAACCACAGTCAGTGAGGTTCTATTTTTTTCTATATTCTAGGGAACAACTGACTATAACTTCCTTCCTTGGCTCTGAATAGACTTGAGTTCAGTATTATTTTTCGATGATATTTTATTCAATTCAATGTAAAATGACCATACTAAATGTCTGTTATAGGTAAGTCAATCACAAAAACATTATTTATAATTGTCCTTTAGTCATTTTAGTTTTGTCCAGCTCTTCATGACTGTTTGGGGTTTTCTCAGCAGAGATACTGGAATGGTTTGCTATTTCTTTCTCCAGTTCATTTTACAGATGAGGAAATGGAGGCAAACAGGGTTAAGTGACTTTCCCAGGGTCACACAGCTAGTAAGTGTCTGAGTCCTGATTTGAAATCATGAGGATAAGTCTGACCTCTGGATATGGTACTCTATCCACTGTACCACCTAGATGGCTATTATCAACAGGATACAGACACATACCCACACACATACAAATAGGAATATATATATATATATATATATATATATATATATATATATATATATATGGCTTTTATTTAATAACAAGTATTAGTTATTTGGTGCTTTTAAGGCTTACAAAGCACTTTTCATTCATTATCTTATCTGAGCCCCACAGCAATCCTGTGGGAGCAGCCACCATTATTATGCCCATTTTAGAGATGAGGAAACTGAGATAGAAATGGTTTAAGTGATTTACCCCGGACCATGAAACTATAAAGTAGTGATAGAAAGACACTACAAAGAAGCAAGATTTGATCTGACTCTGAGTCTAATACAATCCATCGAATCATCTAGATTCCTTGCTTTTCTCATAACAACTCTGAGATTAGATTATAAACATATCCCCTCAATTTTATAGAATCTAAGGCACAGAGAGACAAAATTATCTGTCTAGGTTATATTGTAAATAGAACAGGGACTCAAATCCAGTCCATTGGGTTATAAATCTAGTCATCCTTCTACCGTTCCAGCAAGGGTCCACAGATTTCAGTTTCATACTAGGTATTGATCACCTAGTAGTGAGATAGCCTATGGTCCAGTGTTTATTTATTTATCTTAACTCTATAATTATCACAAGATTACCTTCTATATGAAGTTTATTACAAATCCTTCTGATGGTACAACTTTCCTGAAATGGATTCAAAATATATAATGTCAAGATGAGGTCCTGGGAAGCCAGTTGTATTTATTGCTACGTGTCAAAGAAATTAAAGAAGTAACTTTTTCTCTAAAAGCTGATACCCCAAATCTTCTGAGAGTAGTGTCTTTACATTACATAGTGTCACTTACTCTGAAAGTGATTTTAAAAGTCCTCCTTCATCTACTTGTTCAGACCTAACAAAGATTAGTTACCTGGGATCCTTTATTGGCCTATGCCTTGAAGTGGATATGAAGGACAGTGGTCAGTAAAAAAAACAAACAAACAAAACTGAAGGAAGTTAACCATTGACTGCCCATCGAGATGAATTAAAGACCCGTTGACCATGTCTTTTATGTGAATGTCACATTGCTACTCCATAAAACAACCGTCACATTATTTTGGCCACATCATAAACGGTCCTTCTAGGCCTTGTTTACATGAAAGTATTGATTTTAATACTGAAGAAATGATAAGGGAATATGTAAAATACTGTTACTCAGCAGAATCACCAAAACCCTACAATATGCATGTATAGATATTTATTATAGGGGAAGTTTGTTAGAGAAGTCAATTTAGGAACTTTTTTTTCCAAGGATGAATAGATGAAAAGTATTTTTAAAAAATATTTACTATGAGGCAAACACTAGGAAAACAAATATGAAAGTGAGACAGCCCCTGCCCTCAAGGAAATAATGTTCTAATTGGGGAAACAACACACACACACACAAAGATATTTGGTGGCAAGGGAGGGCTATGATCTAACAAATCTCTAAAATATAACTTTGGAAGACAGAGATAGGGAGTACCATCCTCTCCTATATAGCAACCACCCATGGCTATTATTGACTGTCTCACATTAGGGGTAAAGGCAATAGAGGAATTACAGAACGATGAGTGTGTATATCATCTCAAGGGTTCTTGGAATCAAAATCTTAATTCTCCTATTTCTATGATCTGTTTGACTTATGCTATTAATAAAATATAGGCTGACACCTGAATTATTCAGGATTAAGCCCTTTAGCTATTAAACTTTTTTTTTCCATTGGGGGTAAGCACAAAAATAAAGGAAATAGAACATATTCCATCAGTAAGGTCAATGATACCTTGACCGGAGACTGCATTGACTTCTGGAAGACCCAATGCCTTTCAGATTCTTAGAATTTTTAATTCTCTTCATGACTGAATCATTCCTTAGTGTGGTCCATTTGGAAATTTTCAGGAGCTGATTATTGATTGTGCTTTATCCAGGGTTTTGGGATATCTTCATTGTCTTTACTTGACCTTCCTTAAGGACCTTACATTCTAAGATGTATTCCTAGCTCTTGAAGACATTTCAATTTCCATTAGAATATACAGGATGGAGGAAAGAATCCAGGGCAGGTGCCACAACGAGTCATGAAGAACAAGAATTTCAGGTCTCCAGCCCAGCAGAAACTGTCAGTGATGCTACCTTTGGGTGTGAAATTGATGGAATCAATGCTGTGTAGGAACTGAGTTAAGAGATGAGCTCAGAGTGCTAGTCACTGAGTCTCTAAGATGAGGGGTGACACAGTCAGTAAGGGACTGGGGTGATGGTAGAGAGGAGAGACTCCCCAACCTTTTCAATGTATCAGAGAACCTTTAAGATGACAAGCCTGGCCCTAAAAGAATGAAACTGGAGCAATGAAGTTCTAACTAGCTAAGAACCCTGTCTCTCCACCCTATTAAAAGATGGGTAATTATCCTTTTTTTGTATTTCAAGGTTGAGATACTGATTACCAGGGGAAAAATCCTTTCAATTCTTGAAGGGAGTGTTCAAGGAAGGAAACTAGTAGTTAGGTCATTTCAGTAAATATTGACCGATTTTGTTTTAGTAAATTAAGCTACTATGGTTCATCCGAGATTGTATGATAACATATTATGACATTTTTTCCTGTTCAAGATTCCTTTAAATGTTACCTTAAATCATTTTGGGGTAAGGATATATGTCAGAAGGCATGGGAGAATGAGGCAATTTGTAATTCTCTCCCTGAGTTAGAAATAGCTTAGATATAAAAAAAATTACATGAAATAAAATTGTTAAATTTCATTAAAATTATTAAAATTTTCTACTGACATACCAAAAAAGGAAAGACAAGGCAAGGCAACAAATGTTTATTAAATACCTACTAAGTGCTAAGCATCTTGCTAAGTGCTGAGGATACAATTACAAACAAAAAGAAAGACAGTCCCTGTCCTCAGGGAGCTTCCTTTTTAGTGAGGGGAGGCAACACACAAAAGAGGTCTGAAAATGTGGAAGTGGTGGAAGGAAGGGGGAGAATGGAGGCTCTGGACAGAATTCACCTATGGAGAAAGAGGACCTGAATGATAGATGAGTTTTTGACGGTGAGAAGGCTTGCAGAGACAGATGAATGTTTCTGGATAGGAGGCCCTGAGAGAAATTTTTATGTGAAAAATCAGCTGAGTCATGGTGGCAATATCTGGGAGGTGGGAAGTGTGTTTGGGAGAGGAGGAATACAGTATTAATATTTTTTCCTTCAATGAATGCATAAAATTATATATATGTATATACACACATATATGTGTATATATATATATGTATCTGTATACACCCATACATATAGGCTTGAAAAAACTGCATTGAAATACAGTCATCAAAACTTTTTTTTTTAAAAAAAATGGAATTCATAACCTCTGCTGACTAAATGGTTTACTTATGACCTAAGGAAATTCATGTTTATCAGAGGAAGCGGCATACAACCGCGACACTGGAAGCATTAATTTCTTATTGATCCTTTACAACATCCCTGGGAGGAAGAGGGGATACATTTTAGCAGTGAAAAGTGAAGAAATCATGATTTCTATTGAATACAGGAGCAGTCTGAGCCACAAGTAGGTTGAGGGATTGATTGTACAAAATGGCTGTGCCTGTGCGTAGGCAGGCAGTGTGTGAAAATTACGAGCAAACAGGTTTTTGGTTCGATACAAAGAATAACTTCACAATTAGAGCTTTCTGAAACTGGAATGAGCTGCCTAAATGAGTTCTCTGTCATAAGGCAGAGATTTGTTCTATACTTAAGAATCAGTTCTAGACCTAGAAGGGACCTCAAAGGATACATAATCTAATCCCTTTATTTCGTGGATGGAAACTGAGATTCAAGGTTTCACTTGTTCAAGGTCACACCGATTGCAATCCTTGGAAGTAGAATTTGAACCTAGGAGCTCTGACTCCAGGGTTAGTGTTTTTTATACTATACCACAATGGGTGGATCTAAATAATCTCTGAGGTTTCTCCCAATCTCTGTGGTTACATTACTCTCTGAAATGAGCACCATGTTGACATGGTGAAGCAATATGTAGACTCCTTGAAAGTCAACTCCTACCCTTGAGAAGGACAGTGGATAGATCTCTATGGTTGCTCCACTAAAAGATGCTTCATCCTTTGTGAAGTAGGGGCAGAAAATGATCCTTAGCTATTACACTGGTTAAAACAAGATGACTAACCACCTTTTTTCCCCTTTTAGTACTTAATTTGCCTGTTCAGACAGCTATTGCAGTCTGCTTCAGCATTTTACAATTCCTCCTTTTAGAATGATTACCCAAGGGCATTCTCTTGTTTTCCTCTGGAGAATCCATTTTATTCTACGATGCTTTGATTTATTAGATGGTGCAGGTGAATTCTGGAACATAACCCGCAGGTGCCAGCCCACTGACAAGGCCCAGTCTTGTAAGGGAATGAGTGAATGATTGTCTAGGCTAACTCCCAAATGAACTTCCAGTTCCTACTCTTTCCTCAGGCTGCCCTGCTAGGCACTGGGCCTTTTGTTCTGTAGTTAATTGTAAGTTCTCCCAAGAGACCCTCTAAAGTTGATGCTATTCAAGAGATTTCCTTTTTTTTCCCCTTTGCCTTTCCTGGTGCAAACCTAAGCCTTGTTTTATTACTGTAAGTGTCTATTACTCTTCCCATGTTCAGCACACAAAAGAATTGGGTCTGTGTGGTACAGCATTAGTGGACCCAAATCAGGTTTGTTGGACCAGTTTTCTAATTGGGTCCTTGGAGATTGGGAAATTAGTTTTGTCCTCCTTCCCCAGCCCCAGTCTCAGTCAGATCACCATTAATTGAGTTCTTATTATTGCCTTAATGTGTGCACTGAATATATATTCTGCCCCCCTCTCTCCCTCAAGGAACAGCATATTATAGTTTTTATACCTTATATGGAATTTAGATGCTGATAAATATATGTAATGCGGAAGTGGGTATGTGTGGGTGTGGGGGAAGAAGTCCATTCTGGGAATATTTAAAGATAGACTTTGAATTTCTATTAATATTTGGGAATGGTTTATGCCAATGTGCTGATGAAAAAAAGGAAAAACAGCAACGCTTCAAGAATATGGCATTTTATGAGTGTGGGTATTCTGACCCCTGTCTGCCCCGCTGAGGGGATAACCGCAATGAAACTCTTCAGTTGGTGAACCAACTGAATTGGTTCTGGTGACCAGTCTCTCCCAGCATAGCTAGACTAGTGCTCAGATGTTCGTCCACTCAATCCCCCTGTGCTTTACAGCAATGAATATTGAACTGTCAGGAAAGCTTGAAGATTTTCCAGGTTGGTAAGGCTTGCCAGGGTTTATGCTATGCTTGTGGATAGCCTTTGAGAAGTCAAAGTCACCTTCATACTAGGAAGAGATATCCTTGTAGGTTTTCTGTAGAGGAATTAAAACCATAATGACCAATATACCTCCCATTGAATATTAATTAGCTAGAAGGTTTAGGGGCATTTTTGTTGATGTTGTTGTCTAGTCACTATTGTGCACTGAAACTGGTGTTGTATGTTGTGGTTTTAATAGTATTTATAGATCACAGAATGTTGCATCTTGATAGAACCTTAGGGAACATTTAGCTTAACCCTTTCATTTTATAGATAAAGAAAAGGATGCTCAGGGAGATTAACTTGTCTAAGGTCACACAGGTAGTAAATGTCAAGAACTTTAAAGTTTACTTAGTTGTATTACCTCATTTTATACATGAAAAACTTGCCAAAAGTCACACAAGTAGTAAATGGAAGACCAGAATTGAGATCTACTGATTTCCATCCTCTTTCTGCTCCCATCACTGCCACTTTCATTTTGCAGATAAGGAAACTGAGTCTTATTGAAATTAAAGTCGCACAGTCACAAATCAGAGACTAGAACAGAACTCAAATTTCCTGGCTACTGGCTCTGGACTTTTTTTTAATGACAATGTCTCTATCTCTGTTGGTGCTCAATTCTTTGCATTATAACAGATGCTTCATAAAAATGTGTTGATTGAAATTGTCCAGCAGGTTTAAAATATACTGGTGTCAGCTATATTTTCATCCTTGGCATTATTTAGGGATCACAATAATTGACCCATTTAGGGGAAAATGGTTGAAGGTGGGCTACCCAGGAGGAGAACCAGATCAAATCTAATTGCAGTCTTAAAATTGACACCAGAATGGATGGTGTTTGCATCCGTTGCAGTTCCTGTCGCAATTATCATCAGAAGATTACATTCATAATGGTCCATTTATTTTCCACTCTTGTCACCAGTGCCTGGTTGGAGAATTGGAATTTTTAATCCCCTGTGCTTTATATGAATGTGTATTGAACTGTTTTGACAGTTTGAAGATTTTGTTGTAGATTCTTGATGGCTTTCTGTGTCAGGATCAATTTGCAACCTTGTTTTTTCAGTTGATTAGGTCCTATCCAATTTTCCTGAGCTGTGGGTGGTATCAGAGAACCCTGCTTCCTCTGCCTTTGGTGGTAAGGGCTGTCCTCCATATATAGTGTGGGGATGTTTTGTGACTTGAAGGGAGGCAGAATAAACATTTTTGGCCTCTTCTCCCTCCCTTCCCCTCACCAAGGGAGACTTTAATTTCTACGTGGAGGGGAAGCAAAAGGGTGGGACCTGTCTTGGTCACTGTTCTCCTCTGAGATGTTGCACCAGGTTACACATATTTCCCTCTGTTCCCTTAAATATTATTGGGTTAGGGAGTATGATATCTAAATTCCAGGTAACTTCTGACCACCATTTTATTAATTGAGGGAAGCAGGATCTCAAGCTTTATATCCAACACTTGATTTCTTTTCCATCAAGTACCAGTTCCAAAATGAACAAACACAGCAGATAGCCAAGAAACCTATTATCCACGTTAAAACAAAACAGAATTCAGAGAAAATATATGTAAGAGAATGTGTACCAGATAATACAGTAAAGGAACTCTTCTATTGGGTGCAATTTAACAGCTCAAACAAGAATATCCCAGATATCACCCAAGGGAGAGTTCCACGAAATCTCTAGTTTAGCAGGTCAGGGATAGGAACATGATGGAGATTGACAGCTTATCTCAAGTCAGCTTCTTCCCAGAGCATTTTTCTTGAGCAACCTGAAGTGGAGTTGGCATCTTCCATCTTTATTCTTAGAAGTCAGAAGCCCCCAAAGTCCAAACAGATTCACAGCTTGAAGAGAAATAAAGAGCCTGAAGCTATCTCCCTTTCTCCCCAACACTATCATATCCTGATTCACACAGGTTAGAGCTACTGATCTCCACCAATAAGGACAGAGTTTCACACCAATTGTGCTTTGCAATCAGGATTATATTCTCAAAACAAATGGATGTTAACTCCATACAAGGACATCAGTCAAAGCGAGGTGGAGTCTGTTATATAGGAACTCCTTTCTGGAGGGGATGCTAAGGTATGCATAAGATGATCAGCATTTTCCAGAATTATATGGTAGTGTGGGTAACGTCTCCACCAATGAATATTTCAACCTCTCTATTGCTCACTACTGAAGTCTTAGGGAAGGGATTTTCTGAAATTCTGCCCATGATAAAAAAGATAGGAAGTGTCAGATACAAGATTCAAACTTTCAGGGTCCAAATCCAATATTGTCAGGTACTGTGTTCTGCCCCTCACAATGATAAGAACTTAGAAATCCCTGATTATGCAGTTAAACAGCTAAACTCTCCATCAGTACAACACAGGGAATAAAATGTTAGCTTCAACCACAGCAGCATCTATATTCAATCAGAGAAAACAGAGATTGCTGTGTTTTAGAAAACCTAGGCTGTTCCCTGTTGTTGTGGGCAATGCTGTAAAAGAAGGAATGTTTATGTTCTTTTCATTCATTTCCATAGTGCTCTAATCATAGGGAACACAGAGTACTTTATCTACTAGGTTGTCATTAGAGCAAGTGAAATGTATTTTTTTAAAGCCACGAGACAATAACTCATATTTGTATGGTACCTTAAGGTTTCAAAGCTCTTTTCCTGCAACAATTCAACTGAAAGAACTTGTGTAAGAGTTATTACCACCATTCTGCAGATGGAGAAATCAGTTTAGAGAGGTAAAGTGTCCTGTGTCCTGTACCAGAGAGCTACTTAGCGGCAAGGTCAGGACTTGAAGCTATATTCTCTCACTCCAGGACCAGGGTCCTTTCTGGTAAAACCATTCCCTCTCACATCCCCCCTGGATACCAATCATTAGTAGCAATTGACGCATCAGCACTAATAGAAATAAACAAATAAATAAAAGCAAATAGCATCTAGCATTTATGTAACACCCTAAGATTTGCAAATCACTTTACAAATATGATTTCGCTTGATCCTTATAACAATTCTACGAGCTACTGTTGTTCTTATCCCCATTTTCATTTGAGGAATCTAAGGCAGACAGAGTTTAAGGGATTTGTGCAGTGACACACAATTAGTAATGTGGAGGGTGAAGACTATGCCTTTTCCTTCTTCACTTTCTCTCTAAAAGTGTCACCTAAAAAGCAAATACTCAGTGTATATTTGTTGATCGACTCCTCGGTTGATTTCCAGAAAATGCTTTCAGTCCTATGGAGGATAAAGTGCTAGGTTCAGAATAAGGAAGTCAGGGGCTTCAGTTCCAATGCTGACACTTGTGTGACTCTAAGGCAGTTTGCTGAAACTCTAGCTGCTTTAATGAACTTCCCAGGACTTGATTCTGTGCGACTTCAGGCAAATCACTTAGCTTCTTTAGGCTTGTTACCTCATTTAAAAATAGAATTTTGGATTAGATATCCTATCAAATACCTTCAAGCTCTTTGCACTCTACTAAATCATAGCAGATGAATTGGTGAAAGAGGTTCTCCCAATAAGAGCTCTCCCTCATTACTGGAAAAAATCAGACTGTTTACATTTCATCTTATATAGTCATATTTCTAGATGAAAGGGACCTTATAAGTCACAGGACCATCAATTTAAAGCTGGAAAGGACTTCAGAAACCATCTAGTCTAATCCCTGTCATTATACAAATGAGGAAACTTATTCCCAGAGAAGTCACATAGACATTAAATATCAAAGTTAAAATCTGAACCCAGGACCTCTGATTCAAACTAATCAGAATAAACCTATTCATAATACAGCTGTTGGAAAGGAGGCTTGAGGGAGTTCTAGATGGCACCTCCCATTCATTCCCCATACAAGGGGACCAGGATATTTCCACTGACTATTTGGCAGAGAAGGCCTCATAAAAAGCGTTTTTCCTTTGTCGAGACGTTCAGATGTTTTACTTCTGAACTGAAGTACAAAACAGAAAGTGCTACGGAGAGAGGTCAGGCTAGCCCCTCTAGTAAGAAAACAAAAAACAAAATCAGTCAATTGCTTCTTTGCCCAAGAAAACATTACCCAGTGAAGAATGTGATATTTGAATATTACTGCCTCCTTCTATTTGTGGCCTATTTAACATAAAAAAAAACAAAACTGAAATTCAAAAGGTTACCCAGTCAGATTGCCGACTCTTAAGAAGTTGAGACTTGTCAGGAGCTCCAGAGGCATCAGCATTTTGATGCCTTTTCCTTCTGAAGCGACATGAAAATATAAAAAAAATCTGCCCTCAGAAAATTTGCTATGATTACCCCAGGGGGTCCACAACTTTCCAACAGAAGATAATTCCAGGTTCCTTATGAATAAATACACATACAAACACACACACACAGATACATACGTATGTATGTGTGTGTGTGTATATATACAGAAACATGTGTATATAGGTGCATATTATGTATATGTGTGTATATGTAGATCAGTTATGTTGCATAGAGGATAGAACTCTGGTCTTGGAGTCAAATCTGGCCTCAGACACTTCCTAGCTACATGACCTTTGACAAGTCATTTAAACCTGTTTGCCTCAGTTTCCTTATCTGAAAAATGAACTGGAGAAGTAAATGCAGACTACCCCATACACTGACAAGAAAATGGGGTCACAGCTGTTGGGCACAACTGAAACAATTTAACAACAATGAGAAACAGAGAAATATAAATGCATATTTGTATTTGTGTATATATATACACACACATATGCAAAAATATTGCTATCCATCAATCTATTTTGGTTAAGCTTAATATTGCCCATGGCATAAATGGAAGACTTAAAATATCTATTTTACCATAGTGACAGAAGATAAGTTGATTCCAACATAGGCCTATGTTCTTTATTGATGGCACAAACTGAGCTCTCCGGAATTGAATTTCCTTCTGTCAGTTGGGAGTATCTTTCAAATAGTGTTTTGTTTCAGTTTTTTAAAGATTGACTCTTGCCCAGGTTGGAAATTCAGGAGCTTATTTACCAGCCTTGTCTCACTAGTATTGGCACTGAAGCTTTGACTCACTCCATATCCAACCTGGGTCAGTTAGCACCTGTTTTGGGGTCACTGAACCCCTATTCCTAGAAGGCAAACTTGGTGCAGCCACACACTCAGCTTACCCCACTGCAGCTCTAAATTCCCAGGCTCAAGAAATCCTCCAAGCCTCAGCCTCTCTGGTAGCTGGGATTGCAGGCATGTACCACCATAGTCTGCTGCATAGTTTTGATCAAAAATTTACTCTGATTGATGCCTTATCCTGATACTATGATAAAATTGCATTTTTTTGATGAGTTAACAAATGTCAAAATCTTAATGCCCAATCATGTATAATCAATGATAGCAATAAAGTAGGATAAGTTATATATTAAAAGTTTTCTTATAGATATAAAAATTGCAAAGTTTATTGGATAGGTCAATAAAATCAATTATTTTACTTTAAAGCAATTTCCACATTGGTGAAAGTAGTGGAGGCAAGATTTGAATGCAGGTTCTTTGACTCCAAACTCAATACATTTCCCCACTGTACCATATTGCCTCTCATCATCTAAAACTCTCTTCTACAACCTAGCCAACAAGTCATCATACAAGCTTTGATTGAAGAATTTTCTTAAGGTAACCTTGGTCAAGTTTTAATCCTTTGGAAGTTGTTGGGGGTTTTCTTTACCCTTACATAGAGTTGAAACGTTTTTATCTGACTCATTTTTTGTCTTTTTTTTTTGGCTTGCCCCAACTAACCCAGGTTGAGTTGAGTTAGTTTTCTAGGCATCCAAGATCTCCAAAGAAGTGAGATTTTCACCTGTCTGGGTGCCAGGTCTTTTTTGAATTTAGGTGCTACTCTAACGAGCCCAATATCTCTTGCATTCATTGTATTGTTTTTTCCTTGGTACCAGTTTTCCGAGCACCAATGGAGAAAATTTATGAGATGGCCAAATAATTTGAGGAGTAATTTCTATACTATAGAAACAGTAATACCAATGGAGATAAAAATAATTCCAATTTATATAGTACCCCTGTGCACTAGAGGGAGGAGAGAGTAGAGAACAGGGAAGAGGGAAGAAATCTTAATGTAATTAGAATCACCTCCTCCCCGCAATTAGCAGAGAGGGAAATGGAATCTCAAAGAAATGAAGCAATTTGATCTAAGTCATCATCAAGGACATCTTGACTGATCTCCCTATCTAAATCAGTGGCCTTTCCTTGATTGGGCACATTTGTTGATAAGCCTGAAGAATATTTCAAACCTAGAACTAAGAACTAGGGGGTTTTGCCCTGGGGCCAAAATTCAAAGGGTGCTAACTACTTCAACTCATTTTTTTTTTTACCATTAGAAATGATTAAGTTTAGCCTCTAATTTTCAATTAGTCAAAATAGTAAGCAACCTAGATAGCGTACTTTCTTTCTCCCAGCAATCTTGTGAGACTGATAATGTGACTATCATCATCCCCATTTTATGGATGAGGAAACCTAGGTTCAGAGAGGTTGCTTGTCTATGCTCAAGCAGCCACTAAAGGCAGGATGTGTAGAGCAAAGATCACTGGACCAAGACCCGAAAGACCATGATCTTATGATCCAATAAGGATAAGACAGGATAAGAGGCTCATAGATGTAAAACCATAAGGGAGCTCAAAGGTCATCCAGTCCAATTCTTTCACTTTACAGATGAAGAAAAATGGTGCTCTACTATAGAAAGATCATTGGATTTAGAATCAGAGAACCTAGGTTTCAGTCTCAGTACATCCTCTTTCTACCCTATGTGAATATAAGCAAGTCATTTCTCTCCTTAACCTGTTACTTTGTCTGTAAAAAGATGGGACTGAACAAATCGAAATCTGAGATCTTATGAAGAGTGGCTAGATGACATTTAAAGTGATTACCAGTTCAAGTTAGTCTTCTAATCCAATAAGAGTGGGACACACTGATGTCATGGAAAGACTTTCAGGGTTGCAGTCAGGAAATCCAGGTTTAAATCTTAGATCTATAGCAGATAAGTCTTTTATCCTCTCAGGGTCTCAGCTTCTTTATTAATAAAATGAAATGATAGTTCTTATCATTACCTACCTATATTACCTTATATTATATATTACCTATATTATATATATTATATTTTATATTATATATAATATATTATATTACCTTATATTATATATAACCTATATTATATTATATATAATATATTATATTACCTTATGTTTCATATATTACCTATATTATATTATACATATTATATAATATATTATATATATTACCTATATTATGTATTACTTATCATTACCTACCTACCTTATATAACCTACCTAATGGGTGTCATGAGGAAAGCACTTCATCACCCTTAAATGTTATATAAATGAGTAGTTGTTATTATCTTAGGAAACAAGGAAGGAGATATTGAAATATAACTTCAAACAGAGGATGGATAACCACTTTTCCAGTTTGTCACAGTGAGGATTCCTTTTCTTTAGGATTTTGACCATATGGTTGCTAAAGACCCTTTCAACTCTCATATTTTGTGAAATATAATTGTTATTCAACTCCATCAAGAGTTTTTGTTAGAAGCCTAAAACCTTTCTCTACATTGCTTTCTCACTCTATAAAAGATATACTGAAAATATGTACTCTGATTTATGATTATGTACAATCTAGGAATCTACACAAGGAATGTGTAGATTCTATGATATGGGACATGCTAAAAGAGGAACAAATAACTATAGGCACTTCAGCACAATCATTTATTACATAGAACTGTTTGAATTTTTAAAAAAATATTAATTTTTCTTTTCAAAATTCACTTTTACAGGATTTTGAGTTTCAAAGTTTTCTACCTCCTTCTCCAAGATGGCATGAAATCTGATAGAAGCTATACATGTATCATTATATTAAGCATATTTCCACATTAGTCGTGTTGTAAAGAAGAATCAGAACCAAAGGAAAAAACCATGAGAAAGAAAAAAAGAGAGAAAATATGCTTTGATATGCATTCAGACTCCACAGTTCTTTCTCTGCATGTGGATAGTATTTTCCATCTTTAGTCTTTTGGAATTCTCTTAGATCACTGAAATGCTGAGAAGAGCTAAGTCTATCAAAGATAGTCATCACACAATATGGCTGTTGCTGTGTACAACATTCTCCTGGTTCTGCTCACTTCACTCAGCATCAGTTCATGTAAGTCCAGGTTTTTCTGTAATCTACTTGCTCATCATTTTTTATGGAAAATAGGATTCAACTGAATGAATATACCACAAGTTGTTTAGTCATTCCCCAATTGATGGGTATCCCCTCAATTTCCAATTCTTTGCCATCACAAAAAGAGATGCTATAAATATTTTTGTACATGTGGGTTCTTTTCCAATTTGTATGATCTTTTTGGGAAACAGACCCAGAAGTGGGATTGCTGGATCAAAGAGTATATACATTTTTTATAGCCCTTTCAGCATAGTTAGATCAGTTCACAACTCAACCAACATTACATTAATGTTCCAATTTTCCCACAACTTCTCCAGCATTAATTTTCCTGTTCTGTCACGTTAGCTAATCAGATAACATGTGATCTGATACCTAAGAGTTGTTTCAATTTGCATTTCTCTAATCAATAGTGGTTTTGAGTATTTTTATATGACTGTAGATAGCTGTAATTTCTTCATTTGAAAACTGTCTGTTCATATCCTTTGACCATTTATCAAATGGAGAAAGAATTGTAAATTCTTAAAAGACTAGTATAGACCTTTAAGATTATTCAATGTAACTTTTGCAGAAAGACTAGTATAGACTTTTAAGATTATTCAATGTAACTTTTGCAGAAGAGGAAACTGAGTCACAGAGAAGGGAAATCTGGATCTTCTAACTTCACACCTAGGATTTTCCCCCACTGTACTTTGTTGCTTCAGTGGGGCTTGTGGACAACCTGAGAACTGCTGGAAGGGAGGGTTGAGGTTATAGAAGTAGTATTCAAGTACTTTTTAAAATATGGGTCTCCCCATTTTAAAGGAGAAATGGAGTAATTGGAAAGAGCATATTGTAGGGGGTCTGTAGCAATAGTTAGATCTATCCAAAGGTATGCTGGTCAATGTTTAACAATCAACCCCTAGGAAAAACTTACATATGACACACTTTTAAGTTTAATTTATATTATTGCCATTTTCTCTATCACTTTACTTCTAGGTAATTAAAAATGCATATATCAAACCCTATTCCTTTGGTGAGAAGGGGTGAGGAAGAGGGAAGGAGAAACCTGACCCCCTTCTTCCTTCAAGATTTATTACAAGGGAGAGAATGAAAATCAGTGAGGCTCCCAAGAGCTAATAAAACATCAGAACCAACCCTGGTCCAATAAATGGTAATGAAAATGACGAAAATTTTGAAAAATAGTATCTGTGAGTGATGGTGAAAGCTTAAAATGATGTAGCCTGGAGAAAGGAAGCTTGAAGGTATACTTAATAAAAGTTTATGAAGGATTATCATAGAGTGTATTGAGAGCATTATTTCCTCTCTTCAAAAGGTCAGACTTCAAGGAAATGGGTTTCTGTTACAGCAAGATGAAAATGTATGTTTAGTCTTCTTAACACAATATATGATATTTAATGAATTCCTTGTTTTGTAGGTGTTACTAGTTATTTCCATAGTTAATCAATGTAGATGATGGAGATTACCTCCCTAGAGAAAGCCAATATAAGGCTAAGTCATCTATGATACTGGTACCACTTTATTATGTGAATGTAATTTTTTATTATTTTTCCTTCTCCCTCAAACTCACCAAGACCGCAACATACAAACCAAGCCTATGTGCTTAAAAGCTGGGAGGGGCTTTAAAGAATAAAAAGGTCCAGTCTCCTTATTTTACAAATAAAGAGATCATTGTCATCATTAAAGTTGAAGAAATGGAAGCCCACCTAACCATAGAACCTCCTAACTGAAAAGTAGTTCAGACATCCTCTAGTCCAAATCCTTGAAGACCTCAAAGGATGAGAAATTCATTACGTTCCAAGTCAGCCTATTTCATTTTGGGACAACTTATTTATTAAGAAATTTCCCCTTCTATACAATCTAAATCTATTTCTTTTCTGTTTTTACCCATTGTTTTAAGTTCTGCCTTCAAAGTTGAATCTCCCACATGACAACTTGAAGGCAGCTGTCATGTTCTGTGCTGTCTTTTCTTTTCCATGCTAAACATATGCATTTCTTTCAACCAATCCTCATCTAGTATAATTTCTAGTCACTTCATCCTAGTCCTGCGGTCACACTCCACCTTGTCAATAGCATCGATTTGCTTAAAGTCACAAAGTCAGGTAATATTTTATGTCTTAGCCATTTTGTTTGTGCAGATACAAAAAGAACCCTGAGTTAGTATACTTTTGTAATAACAGATTTAAGAGCAAGAAGATGGACTAAATACCAAAGATCCCTTTAAAACTTAGGATCTCATGACTCAATGGCTATAAAACATTATCTATAAGCCCTTTAATTTTGTCTATATTCAATCTCTGCTTAAGTCTGCAAGAATTCTCTGCTTGGGGAAAAACATGCCTTGGGTAAAATGTCCTTGGAAATAAACTAACAAAAGAACATACTGTTGGTCCAATTTTAGCACACTGATTTGATGCCTCCAGGTAGTATGATGGGATGTGTCACTGAAGCAGATGGGTTGATGGATGTTTCCATCTGTACACTTCTAATTGATCTAATCATGCCTTGTTTGGGGTCTCTCTCCTCCAGCTTTCCCTTGCCATCATTTGAGATCTATACCAGTATTTGATCTCATAATTGGTAGTTAATATTCGCTGTCCAACAGGGACATGGCACATCTCATCCAATCCTCTGCTTTGAGTCTGCTCTGCACCTTGGGAGAGCAAGAGGTAGGGATGGAGGGATGAGTAGGGTCTCCTTGGAACCCTTTGCATATTTGCCAAGTCCTGACAGAGTTGGTAAATAAGTAGCTGCTCTCTGCCAGCTGCAGCCAAGGCAGGGGGCTGCTCTTACTACTGATACCTTCCCTGTATGGATTTAACACAAACTTGGTCAATAAAAAAAAAACATAAGAAAAACACTCTTCCTTGGGCTTAACCTCCAGAAAAAAAGATAGAATTCTCTCTATTAAGCACTCAGAGCAAATATCTTGTATTAGCCATGGGTAAAATTTTTTCAACTATTTACTTCCTACCCTGCTCCCTTTCTTTCCTTTCTTTCACCCCAAAACCTTGTTACAGGCTGGTCTGCACTGAGAGTTGGGATGTCTGAATTCCAGCTCTTCTGACTCCAGGTCAAGATTCTACCGCCCCATTCTACCTATAACTCCAGTGTTCTATGACCCTCAAAATGGAAAGCTTTCTAGTTTTGGAATCAAAGGATCTAGGTACAAATCTTGCCTCTGCTGCTTTAATTTAATTGCATTCAACAAAAATGTGTTAAGTTCTTACTCTGTGCAAGCCATTATCTTTGGTACAAGCAGTACCTGGTCAAAAAATGACATAGTCCATGGCCTCAAGGAAATTACATTCTTCTTGGACAGATGCAACACTTACGCCCTTAATACTCTCCTAAATTGCTTAATATTGTTGAGGATACCATCATCCCCTCAGTTGCCTAGGTTCAAAACGTGGGTGTCACCCTTAACTCCTCACTCTCTCACCTTGCCATCCCTCCCATATGTTATCTACTGCTAAGTCCTTTCAATTATACCTTCATAACATTTTTTGTATATATTTCCTTCTCTTTGACACTGCAACCAATTTTGTAGACGTCCTCATTGTCTTACACTTGAACTTCTGGTTGGTTTTGGCTCAAGTTTCTCCCTGCTCTATTTCATCTTCCACTCAGCAGTCAAACTGATCTTTGTAAAGAACAGGAATGACCATGTCAGATCTCTATTAGGTAACCTCAAGCATCTCCTTGTTACCTTCAGGGTCAAATAAACAATTCTCTGTTTGTCTTTTGAAGTAATAACCTGACTCCTTCCTACATTTGCAGTATTCTTATACCTTATTCCCTTTTTTGTACTTAGTGATATGGTGACACTGACTTTTTTGCTGTTTCTGGCACAAGGCACTCCATCTCCCAACTGTGCATTTTCACTGGCTTTCCATCATGCCTGGGATTCTCTCCCTTCTCATCTCCTCCTCCTGGTTTCTTTTAAGTCTTGGCTAAAATCCAGCCTTCTGCAGAAGCCTTACTTGATTCACCTCAATGAGAGTTTCTTTCCTCTTAGATTGTCTGTAACTTACTTTGTCTATGTCTTGTTTTAGACAGTTGTTTTCATGTTGTCTCTCTCATTAGATAGTGAGCTCCTCCAGAACAAGGGCTGTCCTTTGCCTTTCTTTGTATCCATCCATAGTGCTTAGGACAGCCCCTGGCACATATTAGGTGTTTAATGAATGCTTGTTGATCTGATAATTTGGATAGGGAGCTTATCAATGCGGGCACTTGCTCCAATGATATAGTTCACAATACAATCATATCTGCTTATCTTAGACAACTTTTGTTCAACATCTCATTACTTTGCCACACAATATGCCAGAGATCTTTCTCAAATTCTCTTGATATTATGTGGAAATTAATCATTCTTGATATATTATTGGCCATTTTTTTCTGGTCAACCATTCTCTTGATGCTGTTCTTTATGTACAATTCCTTATTAGTAATAAACCATAATACTCTCTCCACAAAAATGTCTTGTACACAATTGCCATTGTGGAAATCGACCTGCTCTAGATTCATGATGGATTTATAGATGTAGGTATATCCTCAGTGCCTAGCACAGTGTTGGGTACAGAGTAGGTGCTCAATAAATACTTGACAATTGATTGAGATGATAATTTTAAACCATACTTTCTGAAGAGACTTTGAAGTGAGAGAATATAGAAGGAGAAAGGAATACAGAATATAGAAAGCCACACAGTGGATAGGAGGTGAACTATCCTGTGTTATCTTGGGCAAGTCATTTTATTTCTCTCCACCTCACTTTCTTCAACTGTAAAATGGGTAAACTCATCTCATAGGTCATTTCTAGCTCAAAATCTTATGCCCCTTGTGCCCATGGAAAAATTCCTCTAACAGTGGAGACTCTTTGGGCAGCATTTTTTTAGAGCAAGGATAACATTTGAACTCTGCCTTTTCTCTTTAAATACACACGTATCTATATGTACAGATCACTACATGTATATATGACTATGTAGCACTATATATTATCATATATATAGTCCATATACATATATACACACATATACACACAACAGACTCTCCGACCTCATATGATGGTGTACACCACATTCCATACCTAAAGCCCACCACCTCTTTGCTATTTCATCATTTATCCTCTAGTTTTGAGAACAGCCCTTATAACTAATCAGAGTTCATGCTCATTTCAGCGTTAATTTTGTTTACATTTTTGTAATTATTGTTTACATTATTGTCTTAGTTCTGCTTTCTTTACTTTCCATCAACACCCTGCCTTTTCAATATCATTTCTAAAACAATGTAGAAAGTATCAGAGCTAGAGGGTAGAAAAACAATTTTCTTCTCCAGTGGAGTTTAAGCTTGGATTAAGGAGATGTTGTGAAAGGATTTAGAAGAGGTTCTGTGATGAAACAGGCATGACACCCTATCTTGTGTGCAGGCTGGTTGCAACTGTTCTTCTTTTTTTTTTTTTTGCTGGGTCAAATGTACCCATGGGCAAAGGCTGGGGAGATTTCTCTCCTTAAAGAGACCTCAGGTTCTGGGTTTTGCCCACTGGCTCTTCCTGTTTAGTAACATTCACTTATCCCACCTGTTACCCTGTAGTCTAGAGCACAGGCTCAGTTCAGATTTGCATCTTCTTCATCAAATCTCATTCAAGAATGAGAGGAAATGTGGGGAGTCCAACTGACATCTATCACAAGTATGTGTTCACATTTCTCTGTTGTCTTTGCAGGAATTTAAAGTGCACATGTTTAAATTCCCTTAGCACAGTTATTTGCTATCATTATTTATCCTAGGCTCCCTGATCGCTAGAGTAGCCTGACTAGCTACTGACCAGCCTGAAGAAGAATCCTACTCCTTCACTTGAGTGCTGGCTTGGGTAGCAGAAGACCTGGGTTCAAAGGTTGGCTCCATTATTTTTCTACCTGTTCAACTCTGCTCTCTGAACCTCCCATTGCCCTATCTACAAAATCGGAGTATTAGTCATACCTACATTTCATTGGGTTGTTCTGAGGCAGGAAGGAAATAAACATCTATTAAGTGCCCACCATGTTCCAAGCTCTGGACTAAGCCCTTTACAAGTTGCATCTCATTGGATCCTCACAACCACTCTGGGAGGTAGGCCCAAGTATTGTTCTCATTTAACAGTTGAGGAAACTGGCAGATAGAGGTCGAGTTGCCCAGGGTCATATGGCTCCTAAGGTTTTGGGGCAGTATGAACTTAGGTCCTCCTAACTCTAGGTCTAGTATTTTATCCACAGTAGCATTTAGCACCACTGTAAACTTTGATGTGCTTTGTAAACTTTAATTTAATTTACTAAGTACTGTGCTTGGCACATAGTAGGACTTAATACATTTTCCCCCATCTTCTTCATATATGGTTGTGAGCTTCATGTTAAGCTCTCAACCGTGGGCTCTAGCTATACTGTTAGGTACCTTCTAGATGAACCAGTTGTCAGGGCAGTCACTCCCATGCCCAACTCAGATGCTGTCTCCCTGACAGAAGAAGGCACTTTGACTCATGATTGATTCATTGGTTTTGCCCCTGAAATCCTGGTTTCTCTCTCTGATCTGCTGCCTGGCCTAAGGCTAAGCATGTTAGTCTACCTTGTTTCCAGCTATTTTCTTGGCCTCTGTCCCTTGCTTTCCACTCCTTCCCTCCACAAACACTCTTTATAGTCTTCCAGAACTCTGTTCCTCAGCTGTCACCACTTGCTCAGTCTGGCCAAGTGCCTGCCTCCCTCAGCTTAGGTATCATCTCATATTACTACATCCTAATTCAAACACTCACAGTATCCATCTGCCAGTTAAAGGCATTGTTCTGACTTGAATTAATTGTTTAAAAACACAATTCCATATTTTATCTTAAAAACAGATGTTATTATGACATAGGTTCATTTACCTGGACATCCAGAGTCATTAATAGGAAGTGTAGATGATGATAAGAAGGAAAAAAAGTCATTAGGAAGGTGAGAGGAGGTAGAGCTGGCAGAACACCACATGCAGGCAAGGAATGCACAGGAGTTAGGCTTGGGAGTCACCTACTGATCCCATGCCTCTCTCAATGTAATTAGCCATAGTTATTTAAGGAAGCCTGAAGCTGGAAATTTTGGTGTTACTTAAACTCACCACCATTGTTATTCTGAGGTAAAGTGCATTCCATGCTACAAGGGCAGGGGTGGGGAACCTGCAGAGTCGAGGCCACATGTGGCCTTCTAGGTCCTCAAGTGAGGTCCTTTCACTGAATCCAAACTTCATAAGGACAAATTCCTTTAATCAAAGGATTTGTTCTGTAAAACTTGGACTCAGTCTAAAGACTGCGCCCTAGGACCTAGATGGCTACATGTGGCCTCAAGGCTGCAGGTTCTCCACCCCTGAACAAGGATAAGGAGACAGTTTAGTTCCATTTAGGATAGGTAAGCTTTGGCTCTCACAGCAGTCCTGGGTTCCTTTTCTTCTTTTTTTACTTCTCTTGGGTGTTACTTTGGGAGAAGAGGGCAAAAGGGCTAACCGTTGAGCATATTCTCTTAGGAGCTAGTCTCATCTGCAAGGGGTTCCGTAACACCCTGGAAAAAGCAGGCCTAGGAAACCAGTAATGAGGAGGCTGCCTATGCCCCAGTGAAGGCTGTTTGTTGGAGACTCCTCAGAAACACCACTCTCTGGTCAAACCTCATTGGTTATCTGTCAGTCACGTAGTGGTGCCGCTGATGGTCTAGAGTTGCTAATTTACTTCCCTAATCATTGAAGTGATTCTTTAAGGGTACCTGGGGCATTAGAGAAAACAGAACTGAATAATAATTACTCCAAAGGGCTTAGATAATTCAGGAATGATTCACCTTCCCTTAAATATAACAGGACAAAAATAAAATGAATTTGATTCAAAGACCTTAAAGAAAGGTGTCCTGCTCTAAGAGAAAGAGAAACAGAATTGAAGTTAGTCTCCCCTAGGTGAGGGAATAGGGTATCCGATAATACGCCTTGAAGCTGGAATCAGAGGAGCTGGGCTTGAATCTGGCCTTTACTAATTGCTACCAGTAGGACGTTGGGCAGGCCATTACACTTTTGTAGACCTGTTTCCTCAGCTTTGAAATGAAAGGGTTGGACTAGACTGAGCTCAGAAGTCCCTTCCAGCTTCAACCTTCTATGATTCACCTTACTTGAACTGTTTATACTTTTAGCCGTGCTTTCAAGCAGGACTATGTTTCTTTGATATAAAGAGGCATCTGACTAAACAGAAAATGGCTCATGTGGCCCAGTGGGGTTACAGTGAGATGAAACAGCATATTGTAGTCCTAATGAAGCATGGAGACAGCCTAATTAACTGGGCTAGAAGGGCAATGGTGCCTTTACAGCCTTTACATTTGCCCACTTTGTTGAGGTAGCAAGGTTATGTAGTCAGGGTTGAACTCTTTCCTGGGTTATTTGGTCATTTTCCCAGTGACCTATGGGATGATATACTTACTTTTTTTTTTTTTCAAAGGAGGGACCAGCCACTCATGGAAAATCTACTCAGTAGTCTAATGTCATAAGAATTCTCTAAGCCTACTTAGTAGAAATCACGGGATCTCTGAATAAGGAAGAAATAAGGAATAAGGGGTCATCTAGTACAATATGCATTCCAGAAGGAAATCCTTGAGTTAAATAAAGGTGTTTAGTGATAGGATACTCGTTTCTTTCCAATTCACTATTCATTTTCGCATCTTCAGTCATTAGGAACTTCTGTTATTTTCCTTATAGAAATTGGACCTGTAATTTCATTGATGGAAGGAAATCCCAGATGAGGAAACTCCCTCAACCAACATAGGTTGGTACCTTCTCTGAAGGGCAGGTAGGTGGTGAAGTGGATAGAGCTCTGGGCCGGCAGTCAGCAAGACTAATTTTCCTGAGTTCTAACCTGGCCTCAAGATACTTCCTAACTGCGAGACCTTGGGCAAGTCACTTAACCCTGTTTGCCTCATTTCCTCACCTATAAAATGAGCTGGAGAAGGAAATGGCAAAATACTCCAGTATCTTTGCCAAGAAAATCCCCAATGAGGTCACAAGGAGTCAGATATAACTGAATGGCAACAATAAATTTTTGCTGAAACGTAGAACATTAGAGCGTTGCCCAGAGCACTTAGAGCTCGGGACTTGCTCAGGGTCACACAGCCAGTGTGTGCCAAAGGTAAGATTGAACCTGGGTCTTCCTGGCTGGTCCTCTTTGAGACTGGTCCTCTTACTACTACACAACACTTCCTCTATGCTTTACTTCTGTAGTCTATCTAATTTTGCCTCTTTGCAATCTGATAAAAAGTTAGATTTTGATGTGATTGAGAATTGGAAGGTTCAGTAGAGATTACCTAGTTCATTCTACTCATTTTACAAATGAGGAAACTGGGGCTTAGTGGGGTTATTTGGCTTGTCCAAGGTCACGTGGTCTATGTAACTCAGCTGGGACTGAAACCTGGGTCCTCAAATTTCAAATTTAACACATTTTCCAGTGTACCAAAGTGCCTCCAAACTCTTCCTTTGCTATGAGTTCTTTTCTCTAGGACCAAGAAGAAAAAGTTTAGTTCCTGTTTTTTAAGAAAGTCCTTCAAATATTTGATGATAGACATCCTGTCTCTCTTGAGCCTTTTTCTCTCCTCCACTTCTTCCAACTAATCTATGTAGTAAAAATTACATGACAACATTTATCAAATGAATATAATATACAATGCATGGTGTCTGATCTGCTAGGTATTCTGGGCACCCTCCTGGGGCTGTGCTTCTGTTTGCCAACATCCCTCCTAAAATGTGACACTTACAACTGTACACAATTCTCCAGATGTATAGAGAAATAATTTAGTATCCCATTACAATTCTTAATTAACTTGTATTGAATAGTTTAAGAAAACAATTTTATTTGAACAAAAGATTCAGAGATAAGTGGTCTCTCATTGTCCAAATCCTGAAGACCCATGGAGGGAAGTCAGTTTTTTTAGGTCCCTACTGTACTTCCAAGCAGCTGAACTCTTTATCACTCAGGAGAGCAGAGCCTAGTTATTCTATTATGAGGCAGGGTCAGTTGAGCCAATTGGCATCCATCTGAATATCTTATCTAATAGTCTTCATTCTTATGAAGTAGTATTGATGACTTAGAGAAGGAAATGGGCATGTTGCATCTGGGGAGAATATTCACAGCAGAAGCTGACAGGCTCCCATCTCCCCATTAACCCCCCAGCCCCTGAAAAGGAATGAAGAGATAAAGAACTTTAAAAGAGTGGAATAAGTGAACAGGAGAAAGGAGTCTTATTAGCTATGTGGCTGTTCTTGCCTCTGGTGTTGTGGAAATTAAAGATGGTCACACCATTGGGAAGTGGTCCATCAGCTAATGGTGCTGAAAAAGTACAGATGCTACTAAGCTAAGGGGCATTTCAGTGCTTCCGTATGTGAAGCAGACAGATTGCTCAAAATACACTTGAGTGGAAAAAACGCTATATTGAGAAATTAGTTGTAGCACTCTTGTCCAAGCTCACATTTTGACTGACCTAGCTGCATCAGCAGGGGACCAGGTAGATCTAGCCTAGGACCATAGGACACATCACAGCTGAGCAGCAGGGCAGGAACAGTTCAGGCATCATGAAAGGTAGAAGCTTTGGAGAGGCAGGCTTTGTCACACCAATAGTCCTTTCTGTGACATTCTTACTAACTACGTCTCCTGATTCCTACCCTCATTTGAAATTTCCTTTCTTAAAATCACCTCTCTTTTGATCCCAACTTTCCTACTTCAGTCTCAGCCTCTTAGATATTTGGGATTCTTAAGAATCCTTGATTCCTGACTTAGCCCATCCTCTTGACTGCACTTACTTGGATTCAGTCTCTCTTTAATCCAGAAGAGACTTGACTACCCACGCCCCAAGTCCTATGATTGCCCTAATCATAGGCATATCCACTGCTGTAGGGATTATCAGAACATTGCTGGATGCCCTTCAATCTCCTTTCCTGATATCTGCAATGAAGACAACAATGTAATTGTTTGCTTCCTTGCTCTCACCCTCTTTTTTCTCCCACTCTACCTAGGAACACCAGCAACCATTAGAACAGACTGAAACACTCTCAGCAATAATTTGAAAGGCAGTTCAAGTGTAATGGAACACTTAAGATCACATGAGTCATGGCAGCTTCTACTAAAAACTGGAGACAGTATTCCAAAAGGCAAAAGATTCAGGCTTACATCCAAGAATAATTTACTCTGCAAAGCTGTGTATAATCCTACAGAAACTATGGCAACACAGGGTGTCAGACAAACTACTATTTTTCATTCACTCCTGGCATCCCTCCTATTCCCATGAGACTTCCTTGCCTACAAATTTCTGCTCAGCCGCAAGACTTCAGACTTTGCCCTCTGACCCTTGTGTTGGTATGTTTCTGATAAAGCTTAACTTTGACCTAGCCCAGGCTTTGCTTATACTCACTCACATCCCAATTATATATCCTTTAGGAAACAGTGTCATCTCATTTTCTGTGATTCCTCTGATCATCGACCCAGCTTTGTAACTTTTTGATAAATCTTATACAATTTGTCCTTTGTTCATTTTATTATTTTCTTGTGTTCCTGTCTTATCTCCCAAAATATAAGCTCCTTGAGGACAGACACCATGTCTCTACATTCTTTCTCCTATGTCAGCATCCTAGCACATTTATTTGTCCATGGTATAATGTTGAATAATTGTAATAACTTTGAAATAGACCAGATGCATATAATTGAAGGGAATTGCCTTACTGAAAGATTCTGGTCCCCGCAGTATGGAAATTTCATTTCAAACACACCTGTGACAATTCATGTGCTCTCCTAAAGGTAGCTTTTGTGGAGACAGAAACGACAAACTATTTCAGTATCTTTGCCAAGAAAATCCCAAACGAGATCACAAAGAGTCAAACATGATTGAAAAATTTTCACTGAGAGAAGAGTCTCAGATTTTACCCAATAGATTTTACCCAAGGAGGTGACATGGAGTCAGACTGAAACAAAAACTACACTCCCAAATTGGTAGAGTTTGGAGAGGATTGTTTGCTTTGCTTTATTTTTGAGAGGAATAAATAAGGTAGATTGTGAGCTGTTAAGGAGGTGGCTAAACCTGCTTTTCTCTTGACCTAGAAGAGTGGCCCTGAGCCACCCACTCATGAACAGATTATCTATTTTGGGGGCTTTCAGGGTAATGGATGAGGTGTACGGTTAATTCTCACAGCATACATTTATATTCATTTATTCACTCGCTCTTTCATTTATCATACAGCACATGCTTATTGAGCAGACATGGTCCACTAGATTTGAGCTAGATGGTGGCGGATGAAAGTAAGAATATGACACAGGCCAGTCCTGGGGAAGCCCATAGACTAGAAATAGAAAAACACAAAATCACAAACCTTACCAGAACTGTAAAAATGAACTTCTCTAGCATACTCTTTGCCTCCAGAGGAAGGACTGATACTGTTTGAAGACTGAAGCATGCTATTTTTTACTTTTTCTTTCATTTTGTTCTTTTCTTTTAATTTTCTTGTACAAAATGACTAATATGGAAATGTTTTACATGATTGCATATATATAGCCTATATCTGATTGCTTATTATCTTAGGGAGGTGGGAGGAAGAAGGGCAAGGGAGAAGGGAGAGATGCTTAAAATTGTTTGAATATGTAATTGGGGATATGAACACATATATTTACACGCATGTACATACACATACATATATACACACATGTATATACACCAAAAATAAATCAGCTTTTTCTGAGGGTTCTTAACTTGTCCTCTATAAACTGCCAAGGGGTCAATGGATAAATTTCAAAGGGGTCCGTGAACTTGAAATGGAAAAAATATTACATCTTTATTTTCCCTAACATTTGGTTTTCTTTACAATCCTATGTATTTTTGTACATTTAAAACCTTATTTTGAAATGGAGGTTATAGTAGACTTCACCAGACTTACAAAAGGGCACATAAAGCAGGACACACAAAAAAGGCAAAAAACCTTTGATGTAGTTCAACCTTCCCCTTTAAGACTGAGAAAATAAGGCTCAGATTTGCCCAAGGTAAGACAATTAGCTAGTGGTAAAGCTCAGGGCTATAATCTTAACTCTGTAGCCCTGGAGCATTTTCCCCTCCAACACCTTGAAATTCACTTGTTCTTAGCTCCAAGTCTCTCCCAAACACCAGTTAACACATGCTACAGATAATCTAGGCAGGTACTCCAGAGGGAGATGGATAGGTCACAGTGAAAATTCTTTTTATTATCTGCAGGATCCTCACATCAGGAACAAGAATTTTCTGCTTAGTGTATATTTTTAGTTGAGGTTATCTTGTTCCACATAAGTAGTACATATTTTTGTCCAAGGCCTTATTCCCCTACTCTCTTGAGTCACCTGCTAATGTTTCTTCATTCTACGCCTTCACACATTATATAGAAGTGCGAAAAGCAGCTTCCATGTTGAGACAATTTTTCCCTTCTCCTGAATTTTATACTATCAAATATAATAAGATGAATGGGACATTGACCTTTTCCCAGTTTTCTTACTAAATCATATTGCTTTGGGTTAAGGTACTAAAGGTTAATGTTAAATACACATTACCTAAAAGGGGAGTATATTAAGCTGTCGTCAGCCTTTAGCATATTTACATTGATTTATTTTTTATCGGATACCTATGAGTTTTGATTGGGAATAAGGTTTTAGGAAAAGAAAGTGAGGTATTGCCCATATTACCATAGAAAGGACTCTGGGAAAACAGAGGCTGCCCATTCTCTTACCCTCTGTAATGCAGCAAGTAAGAAAAGTAAAGATATGACACAGAGCCTATACATAGATGGGAGGTAGAACACATGCTCAGCCCTATTAAAGGGCTACTTTTATAAAAATGAGCTTCATTCCCTTCAGTTCATCTATTCATCCTGTACTATTCTTCCTGGTTTGATTTTATTTTTTATTTTCTAGTTTTATTTAGGGTTTTTTCATGCTTTACTACATGGTCAATTTTCGTAAAGATACTGCTGATGCTAAAAAATAGGTATATATTTTAATATCGCTTTTCAAAAATTGCCATGTCTAACCAATCTAATTTTTAAACATTCTGTTCAGTTACAGTTTCCTTCTTGTTTATCTTTGCTTTAAGGATTCTTAAATGATAAAGACTAAAGTTACTTTTGGTGCAACTAGATGGCATAGAAGATAGAAAACTGGGTCTAGAGTCAGGAAGACTCTTCTTTGTGAGTTCAAATCTGGCTTCAGACACTTACTAGCTGTGTGACTCTGGACAAGTCACTTAACTCCATTTGCCTCAGTTTCCCATCTGTAAAATGAGCTGGAGAAGGAAATGGCAAACCATTCCAGTGTCTCTACCAAGAAAACCCCAAATGGGTAGAAGTGTAGGACACGACTGAACCATAACGGCAAAATCATTTATAATTATTAACCTTCTTGCTGTTCCCTGTATACAATATTCCATTTCCTACCTCCATGACTTTCAAAATGCCTTTTTCCTAGGATAATTTTCCTTCAACTCTTTCTACTTGGTAGAATCCATAACATCCATTTTCTTTTGTATTTAGTATGATGTTCTGTGCATAACATTCAAAAGGTATCTTTATTTCTTGCTGTATAGTTATGTATTCAATCAACAAACCAACAGATATTTATTATATTCTAAGAACTCTGCTAGGGTCTGGAATAAGTCAAATGAAATAATGATAGCTAGCACTCATATAACTAAAGTTTGCTTAATACAACGCATAAGTCATTTCATTTGATCCTTGTAAGGTAGATACTACTATTGTCTCCATTTTAGATAAGGTAATTCATTCCAGAGAGATTAAACAATGTGACTATGTTTATACAACTAGCGAGTCCCCAAGGCAGGATCCAAACTCAGGTCCTTCTGATTCCAAGCAACTGGAATATATTGTACTACCACCTAATTATAAAACAAAATAGTTCCTGTCCTCAAGTAACATACGTTCTGTGAAGGGAAGGAACACATATACAGAAAACAAGTTAATCCTAAATATAATCAAATTAAGACAGTGTCCCTGGGGGAAGTGGGGAGCAGGAGTAATTGCCTAGAGCAGGAATGTCTCAGATTAAAATTCGGACTCGAACTGAAGTTTAAAGGAAGCAATGGATTCTCAGAGCTAGAGGTGAAAAGTTAGTGCATTCCAGGCATGGGAGAAAACCTATGCAAAGGTGTAGGGATAAAAGAAAGACTGCTGTGTGTGAAGAGCTGTCAGTAGTCTCATTTGGCTCCTATGTAACATGTGCCTGGCACAGGAGGTCTGCGCAAGATTTCAAAGCCTTGCACGGCCAAACCCAGGAGTTTGTATTTGGTCCACTGGACCTTTTTGAGCAAGAGAGTGATGCGGTCAGACCTATGTTTTAGGAATACAATTTTGGCAGCTATGCAGAAGATGTTTTACAATAGGATACAAACTCAATGCAATGCAATTCAAATATAATACAAAACAATAAACGTGCATTAAGATATGGCTCAGTGGAGAGTTCTGGGCCTGGAGTCATGAAGACCCGAGTTCAAATCCGGCCTTATTAACAGTGTGATCCCGGACCCTTGGTATTGATTTTTGAGACATGGGAGACACTGATATAGGATGATCCAGCAAGGTGTGACCGCATCAAAGAAGGCATTGTGCTCTACAAGCAAAGCAGAATTGTGGTACCTCAAAGGAATAATGAGATGCACAAGTTTAGAGAAATCTCCCTCCCAAATGGTCATATAGACTGTGGGCCTGACCTATGGTAGAGCCTTGTGATCTAGTATTGGTATGACCTTAACATAGTGATATCACTTTGGTTGTTTTTAAGCATGAAAAACAAACAACAACAACCTCGGGCAGGTCACTTAAGCAAAATTTAATCCCCTGGAGAAGGAAATGACAAACCACTCCAGTCTTTGCCAAGAAAACTCCATGGACAGTATGGGTGTGCTATGGTCCAAGGGGTCAGGAAGAGTTGGGCGTGACTGAAAGGTGGAAGAACGGCAATGTTTTAGGCACTGTGCTAAATATTAGGAATATGAATAAAAAATAAAGACATTCCTTGCCTTCAAGGACTTTATAATCTAACCAGGAAGATCTCAAACAAAAGGAAAAGTGGAAAAGCAGAGTTATTAGGAGAATGAGAAGGTACTTTGCTTGGGGCAACTAGTGGAACTGGTAGTAAATGGCTGGACTGTGAGTCCTCTTTAAATGGAGGTTTGGGATGGAGTTTTTTGCTTCACCCTCTGACCTCTCATCAGATGTCAGGTCAGAGGCTGAGGGTACTTATGGAATATGAGTAGGAAAGCTGATCCAGTTAGTGGGATGATAAGGTTCCTGGTTGATGGTTTTTGGAGTGATTAGAGGTAGGAAAATCAACTAGAAAGTCATTGCAGTAGTTCAGATAAGAGGTGACAAGGGTCTATACTAAGGTTGTGACTATGTGAGTAGATATATGGAGTGGAAAATAGATAAAGCTTGACAGCTGATTATTTATGGGGTTTTGGAAGAGAAGAGAAGAGAGAAGACTCATGTATGTATGTTTTCTATACCCTCATAAGGTAACATGGTAAGTCCATGGTAAAAGGACTAATTTTATATATTTTATAATTTTATATGTTTATATAATTTATATAAAATTCAATTTATATATAATACAATTTTACATATTTTAGTTTTATTTTACACATATACATATATATATATACATATACATATAGTTTAAACTGTACTCTGCACATAGTACATAGTTAATAAATTGTTGTTAAATAAACAAATAAGTCAGGGCAACTAACTAGGCATTGCAGTGGATTGTGCTGGGCCTGAAGTCAGGAAGGCTCATCTTCCTGTGCAAAAATCCAGCCTCAGATACTTACTGGCTGTGTGACCCTGGGCAAGCCATTCAACCCTGTTTGCATCAATTTCCTCATCTGTAAAATGAACTGGAGAATAAAATGGCAAACCACTCCAGTATATTTGTAAGAAACTCCAAATGGGGTCACAATTTTAATCACTTCATTAATTTTGTATTATGGGCATTCTTTGTAACTGTACTAAAGTGGATAAAGTCACTTTGTGAAAGTCATTTAATTTTCCTGTGACTCAATTTTCTTCTACTTTACATCATACATAGGCAGATGAAGTTATGGAAATTTCCTCTCTAAATTTTTTTTCAGGTTGAGGTAGATTATTTTTTGCCTAAAAGACTGTAAATATAACTATTCCTTGAAAGAGGGAATATTTGAAGCCTCTTTATGATGAACTTTGCCAACATAGAGGAAAAATGCCTACTTTCAATGTAGTATATAAACTATCTTCCTTTTAAATATTTTAATATCAGTCCAAAAATCACATGGCATAGGGTTACTACAATTAGATAAAATCAGTTATTTTTCTTTCTTTCCAGGTATATAATGGTTGCAACGTGATAAAATTCAAGAGGATGTACTTAGTTGCTTGTAATCAATTAATTATTCTTCCATGGTTGCTTTGTAAGCTAGAGGCTATTTTTCCCCTTCTTTATTAAATCTGGTGCCAATTTCTCAAATTGAAGTGAATGGCCTTCCACTCATTGAAACCAATTATTGCCTCTTGTTGTTTGTTCATTGTGTTGAGACCATTTACGCAAGAAAGAAGCCAAAAGAAAGTCTCTAAACACAATGGGAATATGCTGTGGTATGTGAGTTTTGGATTATACTATATTTGCAGTAGGGTCCAGGGAGAAACAGATTGAACTTGGAATTGGGAGGTCTTGATTCCACCACTGATTAGCTGTATGAACTTGGCCAAGTCTTTTAGACTTTTGAAACCTCAGTTGCAAAATGGTAGTAGTAATCATGATGATGATGATGGTGATGGTGATGAGGATGAGGATGATGAGGATGATGATGATGAGGAGGAGGAGGAGGAGGAGGATGAGGATGATGAGGATGATGATGATGAGGAGGATGATGAGGATGATGATGAGGAGGAGGAGGTTGATGATGATGAGGAGGAGGAGGAGGATGATGAGGATGAGGATGATGATGAGGAGGAGGAGGTTGATGATGATGATGAGGAGGATGATGATGAGGAGGAGGAGGTTGATGATGATGATGAGGAGGAGGAGGAGGAGGATGATGATGATGAGGAGGAGGAGGAGGAGGATGATGATGAGGAGAAGGAGGTTGATGATGATGATGAGGAGGAGGAGG
>CM053769.1:555894510-555919705 GCA_028658325.1 Potorous gilbertii
TGATGAGGAGGAGGATGATGATGAGGATGATGAGGATGAGGATGATGATGATGAGGATGATGGTGAGGATGATGATGATGAGGATGATGAGGATGAGGATGATGATGATGAGGATGATGGTGAGGATGATGATGATGATGAGGATGATGATGATGAGGAGGAGGAGGATGATGATGAGGAGGATGATTAGGATGATGATATGAGGATGATGATGATGAGGATGATGATGATGATGATGATGATGAGGATGAGGATGATGAGGATGATGATGAGGAGGAGGAGGAGGATGATGATGAGGATGATGATGGTGATGACGGTGATGATGATGAGGATGATGATGATGATGATAATGATGAGGATGATGATGATGAGGATGATGGTGAGGATGATGATGATGATGAGGATGATGAGGATGAGGATGATGATGATGAGGATGATGATGATGAGGATGATGATGATGATGAGGAGGATGAGGAGGATGATGATGAGGAGGATGTGACTGATCTCTAAGCTTGTTGTAGGGATGGAAGAGTATAACATATGGGAAAGTACTTGGAAATAATAAAGTGCCATATAAATGAGTTATTACCATTGAAAATGTGAAGCATCATTGCTTGGGAGGATATTTCTGACAACTAAGGCTCTTCAAATGTTTGGATTCCTCTGGACTGTAGTTTGTTCTTCCTCTTCTTAAATAAGTTTCATAATTATTACGCAAGCCTTAACTAGGAAAGGCCAATCAGTCCTTTACCTCAGGGTACTAACATTCAAAAGGATATATTTCCTTTTCAGGGATGTGTGCTCCCCAACGTAGTTCAGAGACAGCCTGTCCCCTAACTACTGTGGGAGCCTAGAAAGATTTTGTTCACTGTCAATATCTGATTTTGTATTGTCCTTTGGTCTATGGATGTTGCCACTCTCCTCCCCTCCCTTTGGGTGACCCCTCCTCAATACTCCCAACTGCCATCCTATCCTTCCAACTGTAACACTAGATGAACAGATTACTACCACTCATCATAATTAGTATAAAAACACTTATTTAGTACATCTTGTTATATGGGCTTATGGAAGCATAGAATGTTTATATTATGAAAACCTCTTAGATTTCAGTCCAATTGACTCATTTTATATGGTGATATAATGAAGTATATTTCTGATATTATCAATACCACGAAGAAGTCTAAAACCAAACACTGAAAATGATAATTGTTTAAATCAGGATAGTTACTTTAGCTAGATAAATAGGTAGACAGATAGATTTTTATCAAAAAATAGACAGGATGTCAAAATAGGTAATTGACCTTGGAGTCTGGAAGACCTTGGGTCAAATTGCATAACTGACATATACTGACTAATCACTTACCCTGGGCAAGACTCCACTTCCCAGGCAGCTTTCTAAGATTATAAGTTGTAGGATTTTTGCATTTGTGCACTGGTAAAAGGAGTTTCTTCATCAGAAGTTATCTATTCAGAGTGTCTCAAAAGTCTTATTAGAGATTTAAGTTATTTAAAGTGGAATAGTTTGAAATGTAAAGCTATTTTAAGCTATCAAAGCTTAATTCACCTAATTATTAAATTATTTTAATAAATTTAAATTATTAAAGCTTAATTAAAGTTGTATTAATTAAATCACATCTGGACTAAAAACTACTGTTATTATTGTATGTATACACATTCACATTCACATATGAGAAAAGATAAGCTACTATGATGGGAAAAAGTTTCAGTTTTATCCCTATATTTAAGATGCCCATGAAAATAGAGTTCCCTTTCAGCTGAATGGACATTTAATTTGTAATTGATAAAAGGTAACACTGTCAATGTTCCCTCTCTTTCCTTTTAGGGTGTAATTAGGAAAAAACAATCATATATGAGTAGCAAACTATGATGATTGAGTATTTAGAAATTGAATTTCATGTATAATTGAATAATCTGACATATATTTGTTTTCATTCAACATCATAAAATCACAGGATGTCCAAGTTGGCAAGGATTTCAGATGGCATCTAGGTCAGTACACACCCACATGACTGAGAATATCCTCTATAACAATGTCCCCAAAGTGGTCATCCAATGAGAAAGAAGGCCCTGACTTTTGAGGTAGGACATTGTTCTTTTGGACACCTCCAGTTAAGAAGACTTCCTTACATCGAGTCAAGTCCTACTACTCACAAGCTCTGTCTATTATTCCCAGTTCTGCCTCCTGGGGTCAAGGAGAACAATTCTAATATAATTTGTATGTGACAGCCCTTTAATGCTTGAAGAAACTGATCACATTCCCCAGAGTACTTCCATTCTCCAGGCTAAATATCCTCAGTTCATTTAATTAGATTTTATTTGACGTGGTCTCATAGACCTTTCAATGTAATTGAATAAATATTTATTAAATGCCTCGTGTGCAAAGACATTGTGCTAGGCATTAGGGATTTAAAGACATAAACAAAAAGTCCCTAACATGGAACAACTTTCATTCATTGGAAATTTCATTTCACTAGAAATATGCCCTGTACACAAAAAAGTCAATAAAAAGGTAATTTAAGGAGAGGACATTAACAACTAAAGGAATCAGGGAAGGACTCACAGAGTTGGCACCAGGACTGGGTCTTAGACAAAAATAAGGATTCAGCGAGTCAGAGATGAAGAGGAAGTATACTCCAGTCATGGGAGCAAGTCATGTGAATATGTGTAGGATAGAGGTGGAATATTGAGTTCTGGGGACAATTAGTAGTACACTCTAGCTAGGGAGCAAAAGAGAGGACTGTGAAACAAGGTTGCAAAAGTTGGCTGGCATCAGGTTATGGAAAACTGTCAATCGATTCCAGGATGAGTAGTACATATTTTATCATAAAGAAGTAGGGAGTAGTTGAAGATTTTTAAGTAGGATTGACATGACCAGACCTGTGCCTTAGGAAAAGTATTTTGGCCGATGTGTGAAAGATGTATTGAAGAGAGAGAAAGAATGAAATTAAGGACACCAGTTAGGAGATGGTTACAGTAGTGTAGATAATCTTGCATAGTGGGTAGAGAGTCCATCTCAGATGGTATACCTCTAGAACCTATTGGCTGTATGACTCTGGGCAAGTCACTTAAATACTCAATGCTTTAGGCAGTTCTCTAGAACTGTAAGGTGCATTTTGGATGCCAACATGCCTTGGCAGAGAAGGCTTCCTCACCAGAGAGTTTTCTAGATCAGTGAAATCACAGGGGCAGTGCCCATCTCCACCCTACAATTGTCCAGAGAAGAAGTGATAAGGGTATGAACTAGAATAATGGCTACATGAACAGAGCAAAGGAGATGGATACAAGAGAAAAATTTTGGAGATAATATCAAAACTTGGAAGAGATTGAATAAGGCAGGTAAAGGGGAAGAAAAAAGATTCTGAGTTTATAAACTCAAGTAAAAAGGTCAGTGATGGTCAACAAAAATAAGGAAGTTTATAGGGGTTAGTGGGAAGATGATAACATTAGACATGTTATGTTCAAGATGCCAGTGAGGGATACAGGTCCTGATATCTAGCAGGCAATGGGAGAAATGGTACTGATGCTCTACTGAGGAGTTCAGGATGGCATAGGGAAGTAATCTGCAAAGAAATGATAATTGAATTAATGAGTAAACCAAGGGAAAGAAAGAAGAGAGAAAAAAGACCAATGATAAAGCTTTAGGGCATAGTTACACCTGATGGGGGGAGATGAATGATCTGGTGATGGGCAAAATGGAATCCTTAGGAGATCCAGAGCCAGGACGGTTTGACTGAAAGTAGGGGCTGAGAGACTATCCAGGAAGAGCTCATTGCCAAGTGTCAAAATCAGTGCAGGCAACAAGAAAGGAAAGAACTGGGAATAGTCATTGTATTTAGCAGTTCAAAAATCACTGGTCATTTTAAGAGAGCAGTGGAGTCAGAAGTAGAAGTATGAGATAGAAGAATAAGTGATTTCTAGGAAAATTAAGACAGTGAAAGTATATTGTCCTTTATAGGAATTCAGAAGTGAAATCAAAGGCACAAGGAGAGGGGGGTTGGTTCAGTCAAACAAGAGGCCCAGCTCGATTCTTCAGAGATTTGTGCAAAAGAGGATAGAATAAGAAATGAGGGAGAGGGAGTTTCGGGTATTAATTAGAGGAAAAGTTAGAGTTCATAGCAAATTGCTGCTTTCTCCCCACCAGGAACTTAGGAAATGAGACCATTTGGTAAGAGGGATGGGAAAGAGGGTAGTATATGAGACTTGACAAAAGAATGGAAGTTTTGGAAAAGCTGCCACAGAAAGTGCAGTCAGTCAGGGCAGAATGAAAGATTGCTATGCAGTAGTGAGGGCCCATTTGAGATGAAATAAATGTGTATGGAATCCAATCTGTATAATTACATGCCTTCCTCCAGTCTGGGTGAAGCAGAAAAAGCAGATGGTGGTGGGGACCTAGGACTGAGAATCAGCAAGGTATGAATGATGTAAGGACAACGTGGGCAGGGGAATCAAGGGCAAAGGACAGAGTGTCATCGAACCAGTTAACCAGAAATTAATGACTATTGCAAGTGGAAAGTGAGGTTAAGAACCTGGATAGAGTATACAGAGTTCAAAGGGTGAGGAGGAATAAAGAGATGTGGGAATGGAGATTACAGTGAGGTTAAAGAGTAGATTTAGGAGGAATGAGGCAGAGGATAAGATGTAAAGACAGGAGATTATGATTAAAAAGGAAAATTCAGAATTAAAAAATCATGTAAGTAGCACAATTACCTTGATGATGAAATCTAAGAGATGCCATCTCTGTGGGTGACTGAGACAGAACAGAGATGTGATGTTGGTTGGGAATAAGCCCCAAAACTAAAAAGATGTTTTAGAAATAATTATATTAGATAATTCAGCAGAAGGGAAAACTACAAAAAGACATGACTCATTCCCCTTCAGCCTTCGTGAATTTTACAATATAGTTCAAACACGGGTACAAAGAGAAGCAGCTAAGTGGCCTGGCAGTTTCCACAAAGGGCAGTTTTCAGAGAGAGCACATAGGCTGCTTGAGATGTATACCAGCCAGTAAATTTAAACATTCAATAAAATTTGGACAAAGCCAAAACACAAGCTTTAGGTGAGGTCCTAACACAAGACGTGGGTGGCCTCCAATCATTCCTTGCCAAAATCTTTGAGTAGCCTGGAGAGTCTATGGGGTGAGCATGACCTACGTGTGTGGCACATGCATTAAGTAATATCTAGCCACACAAGGCTAGATTCAAACAATATATTAAATAATACTTTTTTCCCACAGTAGAGAAAATTGAATTGGGATGCCTGATCTTACAAGGGACATCAACATATATATTGACATTCCCAAGTGTTAGAGGGTATAAGAGGTTACAGAGGAAGAGAAAAGAAATAGAGCTTTTTTTAAAAAAAAAAGGAATGAAGGTGTTTGACAGATGATAGTGTCTTCTTAAGAGGCAGGTCCCAGAAGAGGCAAAGAATCTAAAATGAAAAGATACAGAACAAATGGCACTTCATTAGCTGTCGAACTGTGGTTCCAGAGGGCCCAATGGAAGGGTATAATAGAGAAACATGGAGACTTGCAAGAGGAGTAGAGATAAGCTGGATTAGGGAGAAAGATAGATTTTTAAAAATGGTACAAATAGATTCATAGACCGTGGGAATAAGAAGTGAGAGTTAGCCAGCTATAGGGAGAAGGACTACTTGGTCAGGGTACTTAATCTCTAGGTCCTATAATTAAACAGTCTTCCCAATATTTATTCAGAGCAGTGGAATTTCAGAGAGTAGAGAGGAGACCTAGAGGGCTCTCACTTAAATCACAACAAATAGGTTTGGGGAGCTAGATATGCTCAGAGGATGGTAGATTGGGAGCTAAAAGGCACTGCAGAGACCACCTCGTACAACTCTAGAAACTAATGCCGAGAAAACTCAATGACTTATTCCTATGACTTATCATTGTCATAGGAAAATAGATTGAAAGCTGGAAGAGATAGTGGAAGCCATCCAGTTCAGATTCTCATTTTACAGCCAGAGGAACTGAGACTCAAAGGTTAAGTGCCATCAAAAACTCAGTTAGTGGCTAAGGCAGGTTGGAACTCAAGTTCTTTTGAAACCAAGTTTGGCACTCAGCATCACAGGTAGCAAGAATCAGAGGTAGAATCCCAAGCTAGGTTGTCTGATTTCGGAACTAATGTAGGTGGTTTCCATCCCCCCCAACACAGAGTCAGCTATGACTAGGATGTGATAAGTAGCAGGGATTTGTCTGATTCTCTTGCTTCCTTTACCTAAGTACTGTGCAGTACATTAAGGTCTTGGAAGTGGTGTTGGGCACTAGGTTGAAGGGAAATAGCAAGCAGCAGTGTTGGAATGTAGAGTACTTTGAAGGTGGCAGGTCTGGGTGAAGCACTTTGGTGTGAATTTGGACAGACAGATAGCTGTCCTTTCCTGGAGGGCTGCAGGAATTTGGAGATTGATAAAGATAGAAAAGTGAGAAAACGTCTCTAGACAAACCACCTGTCTAGGGCTGACCCTGAACTTTAACTACCTTTCTGAGACCAAACATGGCTATCTTATAGTTCTTATCAGTCTCCTATCCTGCACTCTCATGACACTCTATCACCATTTTTTTCTGTGTATATCTCATTTGTATATAGTTGCTTGCAAGTTGTCTCTATAATTGAACAGTGAGCTCTTTGAAAGCAGGGACTGTTTTGTTTTGCAAGTTCAGTGCTAAGTGCAGTGCCATGCTTAGCACATAGTAGGTGCTTACTAAATGTTTATTCCCTTGATGTGATGATGGCACACTTTTCCTATCTCTCTCACCTGTACATTCTCATCTTGCTCAGCTTGGACTGGAGGACTGAGCCGGGCTCCATTCATCAGCATCAGGAAAATATAAATGCAGATTATCATTTAGCACAGGTTAGCAGGTTATCATTTAGTAGGCTCTTAATAAAAGTTTATTGGAATGAATCTGGGACTAGCTACATGCATGTAAGGGCTATTTTATGCCCTGCATAAACATCAGTTTAGCAGGAACTAAGACTAGTGAGCTAGGTGGTACAGTGGATAGAATACCTGACTTGGAGTCAGGAAGGCCTGAGTTCAAATCTGGCCTGAGATATTTGCTAGCTGTGTGACCTTGGGCAAGTCACTTAACCTTGTTTACCTCAGTTTCCTCATCTGTAAAATGATCTGGAGAAGGAAATGACAAACCACTCCAGTGTGTTTGCCAAGAAAACCCTAAATGGAGTCATGAAGAGTCAAATTTGACTGAACAAGAAGGGAACTTGCTAAAATTTTAGTTTAGGAGTGCGGGATGTAGAAAGTGACTGTCTGTGAATGGTAGTCAGGATTCCTACCACTGAATTACTCCGAGATTGAAGGATAGAAGGGAGATTGCAGTAGAACCCCGAGGGGAAGAAGTTAATAAAATGATAAAACAAGGCCATTCTAATTACATTTAACAAATATTTCCTGATAATGGAAAATGGATTTCAAAGATTCCTTTTTTTCTTTTCTTTCCCCTGGCTTTTGTTGGGCTGCAGTGAGCAGACAGAGCAAGAGTAAACACAGGAGGTGAAAATGCTACCAAGAAATGGAAAGCAAGCTTTATTTTGAAAAAGTCACAAAAGAGATAATCTCCCCAGGGATCTGGGAGAAATGACTGCCATTACCACAATTTATACCCTCGTGGCCTTTGAAGAAGTTAGATAGAGAACTAGAGAGCTCTTGGTTCAGAAGTAACTTTTGGTTTCCTATTATTTTCCTCTTCTTTCTGTCTGGTTTGAGCTACATCTCTCCCCTCCTAATTTAGCCTATAGCATGATAGATTTTACATGATGAAAGGGACCTTAAATGTCATGAAGGCCAACCCTTTTCACTTTTTAGATGAGAAAGCTGAATTCCAGGGAGGTTAGGTGATTGCCAAGGCTCACATAGCTGGCAAGTGTTACAGGTGGGGTTTAAACCCGGGTCTTCTTTACTCGATGTCCATCATCCTCTCCTCTAAACCAAGCTGCTGTTTTTTCATTGGCATCATTTCTCTTTGGGGTAAATAAAGGGAATGATGGGACCTGCCAGCCCTGCCTCCTTTTTCCCCTTTCCTCTCAGTTTTTGAAACTTTCAAACATTTATGTTCTCTTTAGCACCCTATGGTTACCTTACTGACTAAAAGTAAAAAAGATAAATCACTGTGGGGCAAACAGGGCACAGAAAGGGTCAGATCTAAAGATGTCCTGGCTAAGTCCTTTCTATTTGGAAGCTGCTGGGATGGTGTTGATCACCTGGAATGTCACTGGTCACCCCCAACGGTTTCCTTGCAAAGATATGAAAAGAAGATTTTTTTGTGGCCAGTGTGCAGGTAATAGTGATTCATAATAAATCACTGGGAACAAATACTTTTGATTATTCAGCTGATGGAGAGAAATAGTAATGCTGAGATCCCAAACAGCACATAATCTCAAACTTTTTATATTTGGCTTTGGGATGCATTAAATGATTTATCCCACAGCAGATTTACCTTTCTAATTACGTTTTACTCAAGCTAATATTAAAATTATTCCCTGAGCACACACCAGATGGGCTAGAAGCATGCTGGGAGAATGGAGGGAGGGAGGAGAGAACCCAGGATTTTAGAGTTTTGCTTTGAATAATTCACGTAACATAAAACTAAATGCAAGACCTTGTCTGTCCCATATTTTAGCTCTTGAACTAGGAACCAAAATTTGTTTTGTCCAATCAAACCAAGGAACAGAGCTGGTCAGATTTCACCTATCAAGTTACTTTAAGTAAATCATCAATGCCACTGCATTCTCTGAAGTTTATTTACATTGTTTGGCAATAGTCATGTACTCAATCTAAAGACGAACTCATAAACCATTCAGGGCACCCTAATACCCTATGAGTCAGAAGTAGCAGACTGACTCCCAGAGGACAATCTCCTTACATATATCTAAATGTAGAAATTTGTAATTAAACAGTCTGTGAGATGAGCTTATTACAAAAAGAAAATGATAAAAAAAATGTTGCCTTATTATCTTAACCTGAATGTTGGAGTACCACTATTATAAAAGCAGTAAATTCCTAAGGGATATGTGACTGGAGAAGATAATGGCAAAACACCCCTATATCTTTGCCAAGAAAATTCCATAAGGGTCATGAAGAGATGCACATGAATGAACAAAAAAAACTACCCAAGAGACAAACATTATTCATAAGTACTGAAAGTATAAACAAGAGTCATGGGGTTAGTGATACCTGGTGTGTGTATGTGTGTGTGTGTGTGTGTGTGTGTGTGTGTATGTGTGTGTGACTTTTCCATTTAATTTTCAGGTATCTTTCATAGAATTAGAATGTCAAGGAGGCAAGGGTATCAGGAGTCCTAAGGAGTGAAGGAATCAGTTAGAGATTAGTAGCATTTAATGGTCCAGGAGGGAAAGAAGCAAATATCATGAGGGGCTGTTGGTTGTCAAATGAAGTCATCATTTTATAATGGAGCACTCATGGAAGGAATTGGAATTGTACTCTTGATGCATGGATCTCTTTATAGATGTGGCCCCTAAAAATGCTCACCTGAGAAATTAAGACATGGACTACGGTGAAAAGCCTCCACCCATTCAGAGTAGATTTGGAGTTGGAAAACCTTAGTTCGTGTCTGGCTTAGACACATACTGCAGAATGTTGGAAAAGTCAGAGTCAATCTCTTTGACCCTCAGTTTCCTCTGAGGAACCTGTTGTTCCAAATGACCTCTAAGATCTCTTCAAGCTCCAAGTCTGTGATTTTATTTTCTCTTCTTGGATCCACATCCCTTCAGTTTATCAGGAGCTTTCTCATCCAGGAATCTATTTCACCATGTCCAACAGAGTTCATGTCTTTCAGCACTGAGAAGGGGGAATTATCCCAGCAAGAAAATAAAGTAACTGTGTTGCAAAGAGAGTAATCCTAGTCAGAGGTTAAATTCTGATCTCTTTCATGAGCAAAAATAAATCTTTGATAATAATTGATTGAAAATGGGGTTTATTGTCAATTCAACAGTTTACAAATAACAACTAAGGACTGGATGCTAAGGGTGAGGGTGCTGAACCCTTTCTATGTCATAGACCCCTTTGGACCCCTTCTCAAAATAATGTTTTTTTAAATCATAATTTGAAGAAATGCTAAGTTTTCATTAGAAGTCACTGAAAATAAATTTGTAATTATTTTTCCCATTCAAGTTTACAGTTATCCTGAGAATTCTACTCAGAACCCAATGTGTTTGTGTGCCCAGGATAAGCATCCCCGAAGTAACAAATATCTTGATGGTGTATGTGCTTCAGTTGACCAATCCACCCTAATTTTGTATACCTCAAGCCTCACTAAGGGTGAAGAACAGCTATTAATTTCTTCTAAAATGGGGCTTTGTCTGCCAGTACTATATGGAAATTTGATCTGGACTGATTCCAATTCCCCTATTTAAGTCTTCATGCCAGGAAACATAGAATATATGGTGAATGAGAGGAAAGCACATGGTTGAATTTAGGAGTTGAATTTGGAATGAGAAAGCCTCTACCTTAGTTATTTACTACACTATCTGTATGATGTGGGAAAGTCATTTAACTTCTCTGGACTTGGTTTCCTCCTCAGTAAGTTAAGGATGATTGGACTATATGACCTAGCTCTAAATCTGTGAGCCTATAATCCCAAGAAATGAAATTGGGAACCAAAATTTATAGAAGCAAGAACTTTGCTGCAAAGAATTTCATTGGCCTCATTCTCCCCGTTGCCTAAATCTCTTGCTGCTGATTTTGGACAGCAGTCAGGACTGATAATCTTCAAACAGTTCTAGGAGCAGAAGCTTAACTTCTGAACTCAGGGAGATTTGAAAAGTCTCTGACTACTATGGACAGTGCATTGTCTCCAGGGGCCTCTTTCAAGAGTTTAGGACATAACTAGGAAATGAAATTGGCTTTCCCCCCTGATTCTGTAGTGTCTTTTTGGTACTACAATCTCCATTGCTAAAGAAATGAGGGTAAGGACATTCACTTCTAGAATAGCACTTCTTAAACTCTTAACTACTATTGGATAAATCAGCTTCTCTTATTGCTTCCAGAGAGCCCTGAGTTCCCCCCGAATGCTGGGCTCAGTGCAATACTAGGTTCTATTTTTATTTCTCTCTGGCACCCCTGGACATCTTATTTAAAAATCTGTAATACTGTAATTTGGAAATGAAATCCAGGTGGGGAAAAATGAGAGTTGAATGCTTTTGACCGTAAGCAGCTTTAGTATTTACCTTTCTTCCTGTACAAAGGTTCAAATATAAACGTTTTGCATATTATTCCTCATGTTTCTAAATATATGAGATAAAATTGGTAAGAAACTAGAGCAGGGTAGATAATTATACATTTTGGCATCATTGTTCTTTAGGGATGCTATTTAAATTATGCCAGTCCCTTTCCAGACCTTGCCAAATGAAAGATGTGTATCTCACATGAAATAGTGAAGTACCATTTGAAAATCTGTGATAGGATGTCATTGTCAGTCCTGGAAGGATTTAAATGTTGTCTATAAATATTATGTTTATTTCTTTACTTTCACCTAATCATTTCCTAGTTATATCAGAAAGAAACACATTTTTCTCTGTATATGTCTTCTGAATTGACAGTTTGAATAGAAGAGCCTAACAGTTCTGAGGCAGCTATGTGGTACAATGCAATGCTAGACCTCAAATCACTTAGTCTGCTTTCCTCAGTTTCCTCATCTCTAAAATGGAGATGACAATTGCACAAAATTCCAGAACTATTGTGAGGATGAAATGAGTTAACTTACATATATATGTATATATATACATATACATATATATGTATATGTATATATATACATATATATGCATATATATGTATATATACATATATATATGCATATATATATACATATGTGTATATATATACATATATATATAGCTTTGCAAACACTAAATGCTATCTATTATAGACATTGTTACTACAGTTATTATTAATAACTCCAATATAATATCCAGCTACTTTGTAGAGGGTGCCATCACTCATGTGAATTATAAGATCATAATATTTAGAGCTGGGAAGTAACTTAGAGATCATTTAATTTCATACCCTCATTTTACAGATGAGAAATTGACATTCAGATGTATTTGTGACTACAAAAATTAATAAACAATACAGCTAAGATTTGAAAGTAGGTCTTCTAATTCCATATTTTGTGTCCTTTTCATATTACCATGTTATACTGATTGCTTATGATCTGCTAATGCTTAATGAGTTTTCCATTTTTCTTCTACTGATATTTTATCTTGATGGGTCTATTAGGTTTTCTAGGACAAAATCACCAAGAAATACTGAAAGCGAAATAAAAAATGATTGATCCCTCTGGATTTCTCTAAGAGCATTTATGTAGATACTTCTTAGACCAATTATTTAAGTTTCTATGCAAATAACGTTCAACCATCTCCAAAATATATGTAGGGAATTATACCTAGAGGAAAGTTAGAGATGAATTATCAGCATAGATTTAGTTTCTATTTTTCCATTGGCATCCATGACTGTGACTATAATTAATTAAAAGCTGGGTCTACAGTGGGGAAACTACCTAGAGAATTTAACAGTTACAGAGCTAATTGGGTCATATCCTGCCTAGATAGAACATTGAGAGTATTTGGTGGACACAGAAGAGATAGGTTTCAACAGGGTTTTTTTTTAATGTAAAGTATTCATTTGTCCAATAAGGAGATTTTCAATGGATTTTTAAAACATCATTTAAATTTTTCTCTCTCTCTTTTGCTTTTATTAAAAATACATTTATCTTTAATGTCTGTGTTATAGTTTTTATATTCACCCTGGGGTTTATGGTAAATTGAGGCTTGAAGTATTTGAGCTCGTTGCCAAGTGTCAAAATCAGTGGAGGCAACAAGAAAGGAAAGAATTGGGAATAGGTCATTGTATTTAGCAGTTCAGAAATCATTGGTCATTTTAAGAGTGCAGTGGAGTCAGAAGTAGAAGTATGAGATAGAAGAATAAGTGATTTCTAGGAAAATTAAGACAGTGAAAGTATATTGTCCTTTATAGGAATTCAGAAATAAAATCAAAGGTACAAGGAGAGGGGGGTTGGTTCGGTCAAGCAGGAGGCCCAGCTCTTCTTCAGAGATTTGTGCAAAAGAGGATAGAATAAGGAATGAGGGAGAGGGAGTTTCAGGTATTAATTAGAGGAAAAGTTAGAGTTCATAGCAAATTGCTCCTTTCTCCCCACCAGGAACTTAGGAAATGAGACCATTTGGTAAGAGGGATGGGAAAGAGGGTAGTATATGAGACTTAACAAAAGAATGGAAGTTTTAGAAAAGCTGCCACAGAAAGTGCAGTCAGTCAGGGCAGAATAAAAGATTGCTATGCAGTAGTGAGGGCCCATTTGAGATGAAATAAATGTGTATGGAATCCAATCTGTATAATGACATGCCTTCCTCCAGTCTGGGTGAAGCAGAAAAAGCAGATGGTGGTGGGGACCTAGGACTGAGAATCAGCAAGGTATGAATGATGTAAGGACAACGTGGGCAGGGGAATCAAGGGCAAAGGACAGAGTGTCATCAAACCAGTTAATCAGAAATTAATGACTGTGAGGTTAAGAACCTGGATAGAGTATACAGAGTTCAAAGGGTGAGGAGGAATAAAAAGATGTGGGAATGGAGACTACAATTCTTTAATACCTATGATGTGCAAGAGGTTAGGACACCAAGATAAATAATACATTTCTGCACTTAATGTGCTTAATTCTATAGAAAAGGTTGAGAGGAAAAAAAGAGTAAGTAGAGGAAGCTAGAAACTAAGTGTGTAACCAAGGACCACACAAACACAGATATGCCACCACATATGACCTGAAGCAACTTTTGAAGGGCTCTGTATTACAACCAATGAGATTACCAGTGTCTATCTACTAGATATCCATAAAGCTTCATTTCTTTCCTTTTTTACATCAAAAAAGAAAAATAGAATGTTGTTGCACTCCAAAGAACTCTCTTTTATATCCCACTTTGGAGATTGCTAGTCTAAGCTGAGTAAAGTACTATCACCCTGTCCTGATTGGGGAGAGGGTTTTTATTTACTTTACCCTAGCAGATGGAAGCTATGAGGGTTAAAAGGTGCCCTGTAGAGATGAATCAGAGAAAATGGTAGTAGAGAGAAACTCAGTAACAGTAAGAGTATTAGAAATTTGGGACAATTAGCAGGAAATGAGTCTAGTTGAGAGAATTGTCCAGGGGGTATCAGATACAGAAAAACAGTATGGTGACAGCACCAAAGGATATGGGCAGTCCTACAGTATCAGAGACATGAATTGCTCCTTGACATGGCCATATGCATTCCCTATCTGACTGTGATGGATAGTCATAGACGGTGAATGATATATATGATTTTGTATTCCCGTTGTTGATATGTGTATTTGTGGGAAAGTATGCCCCCAAATTTATGGAGAAATGTTCTATCATTTCTCTTACTATGCTATTTCATTAAATGTCTGCTTCAAGTTAATTATGTCTTCTGGATGAACAATAGAAGTAAGTGTATTGGTAGGGATTCATGAGCTATGATTTTGAGTAAATGGAGATCCACAAAGTACTAAACCTGAATAAACTTTTTAAGGACACACATGTCAAATGAGATGCTCCAGGAGCTACAGCTACACTCATAATTGAAAATTATTATATTTTATAGAGTCCTGCTGAAATTTACAAAGAGTCCCTATTGAAAATTGAGTTCTGCCTCTATATAACATTTGCCAAATTACTGTGACCCTATGAAATGAGATGACTGGACCAGATGATCTTTATAAAGTGCTTCCAACTTTAAAATTATGTGGATAAAATTTGGGTTTTAAAGACCTTCTAGAGAAGAAATTATTCAAAGATTTTAGTAAGTAAGGGAAACTTTCAAAAGCACTGCCTTTGGGGCTTATGGACCTTAAAGGAATGCTGTTCAAAGATACTGGTTAATAAAAAATGGAGAGTGAGCTGGCTTGCTGCAATTGATGTTGCAACTGTGCATTAGGAGACCTTGATATATGGTGAATGCAGGTACAACTTAGGGAAAATGAATGCCCTTTAAGATAAAGAGGAAGTGTATGAAGAGGAAGTAGAAGAAGAAAGCCTAGATATGAATTAGAAGATCTAGGTTCTACTCCTAGCTTAACCTATAGAAGCTGTGAAAACTTGGCAATGTTATTTAGCTACCCCCAGGCTCTTTGCTCATTTTAAAATTAAAAAAAAATTCCCCATTTCTTTTTCCTCATTTTGAAAAAGATGGTCTGACCTTTCCTGCTTACCTGATAGGGTTGTTTGAAGATCATATGAGTAAATGCTTGCAAGTCCCTTTAAATACCATGTAAATGTAAAATATTAACTTCTGCGGTATAGGGTTAAATTGCAACCTCCTTCCCCACCCCAACCACAAAGTGCCTGTGTCAGATGGAGTTCCCAGGATCTCAGATTCAGAGTTGGGAGATATAATAGAGGTCATTTAGTATATCACATTCTTTTGATAACTGAGGAAACTAAGGTTGAATGGCTTATCCTAGGTACAAAGGTAGGAAGTGTTCCATTATTCCAGTATTCCTTGGAATCAGTATTAAAACATACAATTCTGGCTCTATTAATGGTATTTTGTAAAACAGATGTATACCCTTGTACTCAGGTCCATAAAGGTTTGGTATAACAGGTTTGTTTTTTTTTGTTTTGTTTTGTTTTGTTTCTGAACTTGTTTTCTTACATTGAGAAAAATCTCCTTATAGTATTAAGTGGGCTATATAACAAGACTAAGGTTGAATTAATGCACACTTACATATATATTCCAGTGTAATAGAAAATCTTACTGTAACAATAAATTCAAGTAATGCAATTTTACGAGCCTTTTAAAGGGGAACCATGTAAAAGAATAGTTATAGGAGCAATTGATTAACTCCAGCAGTAATAATTCACCACAAGAACAAGTAGGGAAAATACGACCTGAGTTGCCTGGTTTCCTTTTCTGTTCTTTTGTTAAGTAAGAAATCATTAAAATAAAGATTTGTTTCACTTTAACAAATTTGTTAGTACAATACAAAGAAAGGAAAAATGAAGAAAATAGTTTTTAATGACAAACACAGGCTTATATTGCTTAAGTTCTGTATAATATGCTAATTAAGAAAATGGAAAAAATGGGGTCTGTTAATCAGGAAAAGATGAAAACATGTCTCTGAGATGGTATGAATAAGTAGCATCCTGAGTAGATAAGGGACAACAGCCTCAATGACCTTGTGAAAGTTCTTTGTGACCCAGGACCCTTCATCATTTCTTAAGTACTAGCTTGTAATAAAAAGCTCTTTTATTTTCTTCTGGAACTGTGTTTGCTTACATTGAGATTTAAAGAATAAAATCCAATTAATCTCAGATAAAGTATATGAGTTATGCTATGTTAAATATTAAGTTCAATGACCTACCTTACTAGAACGTCATCTCTATAACTTATATTTGAATGACACGATACAGTTTGTCTATAGGCAACTAGGTTTTCCATTTTTATATCCAAATGAGGTTTTTTTGGTCGAGTACAGTCAGGAAGACCTCCATTCAAAGCTTGTCTCTTACAATTGCTGTCTATGTGTCTGTGCACATGACTTAACCTCTTTGAATCTTGTTTTCCTTACCCATACAACAGGGATTGTAATAACTTGTGTGCCTACCTCACAGGATTGATATGAAGCATAAATGTCATGCATATGAAACAAGACCCATAACTAAGGTAGGGCAGTCAGAGCTTTTACCAAGATTGCTGAAATTTATATGGGGTTGGTAATGTTTGCACTCCTCCTGTAGCATAAAAAGAGCTGAATTTAACATCTAATTCACAAGTAAGTTAGTTAAAATAGGCAACTACCTCTACAGACATAATCATACCTCAAGTGAGCTCATTTTCTCAGTCTTTATATTTTCTGTGATCCATTCCCCACCCTGCATTCTCCCCCAAGAGGGGCTTTCACTCAAGGTTTGCGAAAGTTTTTGTCCATTGTTATCTTTCTTTTTCCTCCTTCTCCTGAATCTGTATCTTCTCACTCAGATCACTCCGGAAAACAAAATTGCTTGGTAATACTCTGTAAAACATTTGCAAACCTTAAAGTGTTTTATAATCAGTTATGATTTCTATTTAGTTCACAGTATACAAAAACCATTTCAAAGATTTACCAACATGTCTACAACATTCAATATATTTAAAGGCAATAAATATTTTCTAAGTATCTACTATGCTAAAAGCACAGATTTAGGGCCTGAGGAAATCCAAAGAGAAATAAGGTATAAAGGTAGTTTATATTTATTAAGTAATTTAGAGTTTGCAATTTGCTTTAAATTCGTTATTTCACTTGTGTCTCACAGTAACCATTTGTGGAAGTTACTACAGGGATTATTTTCCACATTTTTTGTTAAGAAAACTGAGAGTCAAAGATTTAAGAGACTTGCTTAGGGTCACACAGCTAATAAACATCAGCTCTAGAATTGTCATCCAAGTTTTGCTTGTCTCAAAACTTAGCACTCTTTCCGTTACGCTACGTTGCCTCTAAGAGATGGATTTGGCCCTCAAGAAGTTCAAATCTATTGTATCCACATATAACCACAATGCAAAACAGGCTCAAGGGTGATTATAAATGCTGATTTTATATGTGAATAAAATGTAAAAATTGCTTCCTAAAGGAGATGACTCAGGCATTATGGTAAAATGGAAAGGACTCTGATGTAAGACCAGCCATTGAACTATGATGGGCTTCAGTTTCCTTATTTGCAGGATGAAAAGGTTGTACCATGTGATTTTTGAGGCTCCTTTCAATGCTAGATTTAAGAGCTTATAAATCCTGTTAAGAATGTTTGCATACATGACTCCTGATGAGCCCTTCAGATTTCGTCTCTCGGTGATGGCGGACAGAGAAGTCAGCAGCAGTGCTTTCTTCTTTGTTTTTGAAGAGGAGTTCAAAAACATTGTTCCTGGCTCCATGTCAGAAAGAGGTCAGAGCTTTCTCTTGGGAAGTGCTGGATCCTCTTCTTGGGGCCACATTGGTAAAACTGCTCTTTTCTTCTCCAACAATCAGAGGAACACTCAGATGGGGTTCTCTTTTTCTCCATCTTTGTCTTTCATTCTCTGCCACTTCTTCTGAGCTGGTGGTCTTGCGTAACAATAGCAAGATGATGATGAGGAGGAAGATTACTATTATTGCTACTGCTTCATGCTATACTCCTCCTCCTCACTCCTCCCCCTCCTATTACTTCTAGTTGGAATTTATATAGTGCTTTAAGGTTATCTCATTTGACCTTTACAACTACCCTGGCAGGTCCTATTGCTACTCCCATTTTACAGATAAGAAACTAGAGAACATTGAGCCTAAGTGACTGGCCCAGGGTTATGCAGTCACTAAGTGGCAGAGGCAGAATTTATACACAGGTCTTCTTCACTCCAAGTCTAGCACTCAGACATTGCACCACCTAGCTGAAGTTACTGATTTGAAATAGAAGGTCATCTTCGCAAGAATGTTTGTTTTATTTGCATGGGCTGGGGAGAGGGGAGCTGGAGTTATTGTTTAAAATTATATCTTCAGTTTGTAGAAATCATTTTTGAAGTATTTGAATATTTGTAGTGAATTAGAATATTTTCCCAAAAGTTCAGTAATCTCTCTGTGTTTCTCTTTAAACATTTATATATATAGATATAGATATTTATATCTATATCTATATATATATTTCCCTAAAATACAATGAATTTCCCCCATATGTAAGTAAATACAGCTACATAAGTGTATATATATATATATATATATATATATACACATGTATATGTGTATATATAACAACTATTTATCTGGATGAATTTTGTCAGATATATTACAGTTTGATATCTATCTATCCATCTGTCCTTCCATCTGTCCATCTGTCCATCCATCCATCTATCTATCTATCCAGCTAGCTAGCTATCTATCTAGCAATCAATATATCTATTTATCACCTATGGATCTATATATATCTACATCTGTATATCTGTATCTATCCCTATCTTTATCTCTTTCTCTATCTTTATCTCTATCTCATATATAGCAAAATTCTTTCTGACTTTTTGAATGGGGTTTAGTCTATCACAAAATGAGATAGTTTATAAAAATAACTGAGTGTTATTCACTGGAAAAGAAAATCAGTCGCACTTTCAAGTCTCAACAATGATCATAGGAGAGGTTAGTTTTCCATATCACATTAGGCTCCAGTCTCTTCTCTTTCCATTTCATTCTCCATATAACTTCCACAGATATTTCTGAGGCACACGCAATTCCCACCATGTCTATCTTTTGTGCAGAAGCTCCAGGAACTCCCTCTTGCCAATTATTTAAACTACAAACCCTTCTGTTTGGCTTTTAAAACCCTTCATAACCTGGTCGCAGACCATGTTTTCCTCTAGGCTTATAGTATGTTACTTTTTTCACACTGCATTCTAAACAGTCATGCTTGCTTTTTTTCACTTGCTATGCTAGCTCCTGTCACTATACCTTTGCATAGGCAATACTCCCCATGTCTGGAACTTACCCCGCCTCACTGTTAACAGAATTTTAAATATACTACAGACAGGACCAGTCTCTAACCTGTGAATAGCTGAGGCTGCACAAGTCTTGGGGTTCATGATCACTCATGATCACAAGATGGACAGATACTAGGGCACCATACCAGAGTTCTGTGACAGGGACAGGTTCTACAATCTTTGATTTGCTTCATTAAAGCTGTGCAGATACAGGAATGTAGTTATTTGAAAGTACTGTCAAAGGTTTGATTGATCATTTCAAGCTGCATTGTGAGTTTATGACTCCCAAGCCAGGAAAGGCAGCTGTGAGAAATTTTAGTTATTACTATGTTCATTAAATATATATATATATATATAATATCATATCAAATAATATGAAAATCACAGTTTTCTGCACATCACCATCATCTCACAGACTCACTATATTCCTTCATACTTCACTCAAATTACACCTCTGACAAGAAGCCTACCTGGGTTATCCCCAATGACTAATGTCTTCCCAGAAATTGCTTTCTGAATATTTTATATCGAATCTTCTATTGACATGTTATTTTCTTCAAAAAAATGTAACCCATCTGGGGACAGGGACTCTTACTTTTGTCTTTTTATGTTCAATGCCTGGCACTTAGTAGGAGTTTAATAAATTCTTGTTGAATATTGAAGAAATGGTGAGCCCCAGCTATGCATAGGTCATAAGTAGGAAGTTTTAACTAATGTAACACTAGTCTGGAACTATATCTTTAAATCCCACTCATGTTGGCCTAGTCCTCAGAGAGCTCATACTACAACATTCTTAAGGTCCTAGTGGTAATCCTAATGGTGAATGATGATTTCTTAATAATGTTCCTCACAAATTCTCATCAATGTGCTCCCCAATATCAGAATTAATTAGCTTTTAGAAAATGTGATACGATCAGCTTTTCCCTCATCTAGCTTCTTTATTCTAACCACAACATGGGGAGGTTTTACCTAAAACTGCTGCCTAGTTCTGATTGGCCCTGGCTTCCGTGATGCAGCTTCTTGATCATCTAAAGGCATAGAATATCCAGCTACATGAAGCCTAGGCTTCTAAGACTTGGTGTCAATAAACCACAAGTTACCATACCCTGATATCCTGATGAACAGATAAACTGCCATATCAAGACCAGGGGACCTGTATTCAAAGAAACTAAGTGCCATTGTATCCTTATATCCTTGCTGTGCTAGGGCAAAGTAAATCTTTCGTTAAAATATTCAATGACTCATGAGGGACATATTTCATCTAACATCTAATCTAAATTAAAATGATAAGGGCATTAGAACCATGATGCAGACAAAAAGGGCATTTACCAAACAGGTGTAATAAAGGCAGTTAGTACTTTCCTAAAGCAGTGGCAGACTTTCTCCTGGCACACAGCTAAGCTGAAACATAGCTGTCACATGTGACCGAAGGCTAAAGTGGCAACTCCTGAGAGTACTGGATGTCCTTTTCTTTCTTCTTGGAATCCTCATGAAATTCCACTTACCTGCATCTCTCTGCCAAGAATCAACACCCTTGTATACTTCTGAGTCTTCCTTTCCTTAAGTGCATTAAATTTGTCCCCATTATGATTCTTAGCTGCTGATATAGGCATGCCCATCAGCCTCTGCTGTTTTAGGACCACTACTATTGACTCTGAAGGGAATTCTGTAACATCTACAAATTCACAAAGCAGTTACCTCCTCAGTCTTGAGGTGAGGAGGAAGGGGAAAGAAGAGAAAAAAAATCTCACTTGTGCTAGTGTTTTCTGTTAGTAATCCTTCGCTGCTAAATTTTGGCTATCATTGAATTGACTGACTTTAAACTAGTTTGCTGTTTTTAATATAGCCCCAATGGGATATGATGGATTTTCTTCCGTAGTTCATAAGCTATTTCCTAAGTGGTATCATATGCTTTTATCCACTGACCCAGAATTCCAATTATTCTTTTAAATGACTTAAGGATTTATTCACACAAGTTTATATTTACTTGACTGATTTAATTGAAATGTTTGGGCCTTCTCTTATTAATCGGGAGTAGGGAGGATCCCTATCAATGCACTCTCCTCTCCCCTGTTGCACCCTGTCTATCAACTGGAATACTTTGGGCAAAGTCCATAGTCCCATATTCTTATTAATTTTCTAGTGATTGGGAAGGTTCAACGTCATTCTTTTAGAATGTCATTCCCAGTCTCATGCTAATGAATCTCAAGGACAGTTTATGTGTCACTATCCATAAAGGAGTCCTTGTTTGACCTTAGTATGCCTTTCTCTGCCCTTGGCTGGATATAGTGTCTGCTACTAGTCCTTTCTCTTCAATGTCATGATCAACTTTGGGGGTTGGAGAGGGGAAGGTGTAATACTTCTTTTTCCCTCTGGCACTATCCTCTGGCACAGGCCCAGGTATCTTCACATCCTCAAGGAGTTTCTGAGCCTGGATCCTTTGCTACTTGACTGCTTCACTGCTGGACTGGCCTTTGCTCCAATTCCTCTAACAGTTTAAAGCCCTCAGACATCATATTACCTTATTTGGTGAGTCAATCAACTATTTCCTTCTTGACCCAATCAAAGATGCTCAGACCTCATAAAGAGATCACAAGACATTAACCTTAATTTTAATAATCATTTAAAATTTCATCATGCAGTTACAATGACTATATTACATTAATTGAGGTTGGTAAAACACCTCTGCCATACATGCTGGAATTGTCTAGGTAATAGTGGATTATTTTTAAAATATTTTCTTTAATAGTTACAAATTTGTCATGGGAGTGCACACATTCTCTGATGCCAAATATGATTGCTCCATGCCTTAGCACTTTACCTCCATGCCTTAATACTATTTAATGAATTAACATGGCCCAAAAGTTTATCACTGATTGTCAGCCAAGCTAGTTTAGTCTGACTGCACACATGTGGAGCAGGCATAACCACTCAGTACTTGAATCCTTTCCAATTTAATAGCACTTGACAGAACACAACAGTAGCATAGCCTTCAAGAATCCGGGGGATCTCACACTGTGATGAGGCACTGGAAGAGAATATGAGTAGTAGAGTTCTAAAATACTCATTAATGATGTTAACCAAAACATAGAAGGGCAGCTAGGTGGTACAGTGGATAGCATGCTGGGCCTGGAGTTTGGAAGACTCACTCATCTTTGTGAGTTCAAATCGGACCTCAGACACTTACTAGCTGTTTGACCCTGAGCAAGTCATTTATGCCTGTTTGCCTCAGTTTCTTTATCTGTAAAATGATTTGGAGAATGAAATGGCAAACCACTCCAGTATCCTTGCCAAGAAAACCTCAAATGAGGTCATGACATGTCAGACACGACCAAACAACCACAAAAAACATGGAAACTTCCCTGATGGGAAAACTATGACCATGTTAACTAGCTCCTTAACTCCAAGGCTATTTTTCCTTAGAATTTTATGAATGTATATTGATAATTAAGGAATCAAAAGAGAACCACCAAAAATATGGCAGTGCAGAATCATAGAAAGGACATGAGAGGAGGAATCCTATTCTTCCACTGAATCAAAGAATTTTAAAACTAGAAGTAAGCCTCAAAAATCATTTTGTTTAAACTCATTTTATGGGTAAGGAAACTGAGGCCCACAGAATTGAAATAATTTGCCACCTGAATAGCCTTGTGACTCTTGGCAAGTCACTGCATGTTTTTAGAACCTCCATTTCTCACGTAAGAAGCAGCTAGATGATGCAGTTTATAGAGTACTGGCCCTGCAGGAAACAAATTCTGAGCTGAAATTCAGCCTTAGATACTTATGAGGTATGAGGCCTTGGGCAAGTCACTTACCCTCTCTCTGCTTCAGTTTCCTCATCTGTAAAATACGAGCAATGACAACACCAACTTTCCAGAGCTTCTGTGAAGATCGAATATTTATAAAGTGTTTTGAGAGCATTGAACTCGTTGATTCCTCAGGTCCCATATAGGTAAGTGTTCTAGGATAAGATATGTGATAAAACATGGAACATTTGTCATATTAGAGTCACAGCTAGAAGGGAGAGATCAGACAGGTCAAGCATAAAAGGTTCTACAGAGGGGCTGTTTAATCCAAAGTCCTTGGAGAAAAAATGAAACTTTTTGCAATTATTAGCTTTTACTGACCTATTAACAAAAGCTAGTCAAAGCAAACAGGAGCCCTTTCACATTTATTCCCTCATTTCTAAGCTTTAAACATTTAACCCTGCAGCCTCTTATTTATGAGAGAACAGACACTCAGAGACAATTGTTCTTTGCTCCTGAATCATATTACTCCCTTGAGTTTCTAGGAAGATGCTGATTTTTAGTTTCACTAGAAAAAACATAGTTAAAAACTAGATTCTATTTATTGTGTTCAAATTTGGTGCTAAGAAATAAGTGTGACTTTCAACATGTGGAATCTGGGATTGAAATTCAGTGTTATGTGCAATTTGAGTAAACTTAATTTTAGCAGGCGTTCCATTGTGTCTTTTTTTCTGCATCACTGTTGTATCAGTCTAAGATATGCAGCTGGTCCGTCAAGCAACACTTATGAAAAGTCCACAGCCATCCAATGTTTTCCAAAGGGGTTTCTGGTTTCAAGCCTTCTGGCTCTCAAAAGGAGTATAAGTAATGAAAAGGTCCTTTTATTATAAAGACTAGAGTAAGGAAAAAACTCAAAACCTCCTTAAAAGCTAACCAGAGAACATGTAGTAGTCTGTAATATGTAAGAGCTCTCACAACCCTTTAAATTTAGCATTTATGACTATTGAACCCTTTCCTCCTCCCATATGTGAGACTAAACCCAACCCCAACTCATAATCAGAGAAAGATACGAAGGAGAAGGATCTCAGTGGCATTCTGGCTCACAATAAAAGCAATCTGACTGTTATTTCTCCTCTAAAATTAAATCATGGTTCTCATGAGTCCAGATTTTCTGATATGTGATCCTTAAAATCTGGGATTCCATATTTGTGCTGCAGTTCCTTAAGAGTGAGACATTTAGGTGGTTCAGCGGATAGAATGGTGGTCCAGGAATCAGAAAAACTTACCTTCATGAGCTCAGATCTAGCCTTAGACGCTAGCTGTGTGATCTTGATCAAGTAACTTACCCTTGTTTGTGTCAATTTCCTTATATGTAAAATGAGCTGGAGAAGGACGTAGTAAACCACTCCAGTAGCTTTGCCAAGAAAACCCCAAATGGGGTCATGAAGGATCAGGTGATACTGAAAAACAACAACTGTAACCAACCATAAGAACAAGTTTCTTACTCCTGTGTATTACTTCTAATCCTTGAGGTCCCTTCTCTTGGTGTCACTTTGCAAGTTCTCTAAGGCATGGCTTCTGAAATTCCATCTGCTTCAATCTTAACCTTAATGCCTTCCCTCTGAGATGACCACCCAATTTGGGCAGCTCAGAGGTACAGTGGATAGAGCACCAGTGCAGGAGTCAGGAGGACCTGAGTTCAAATCTCACCTCAGACACTTGACACTCACTAGCTGTGTGACTTTGGGCAAGTCACTTAACCCCAATTGCCTCATCCTGGGTCATCTCCAGTCATCCTGATGAATATCTGGTCACTGGATTCAGATGGTTCTGGAGGAGAAGTGATTCTGGTGACCTGCTCATCCCTCCATCACTCAAAACAAAATCAAGTGCAAGTCATG
>CM053769.1:555920205-555958892 GCA_028658325.1 Potorous gilbertii
CACTCACTAGCTGTGTGACTTTGGGCAAGTCACTTAACCCCAATTGCCTCATCCTGGGTCATCTCCAGTCATCCTGATGAATATCTGGTCACTGGATTCAGATGGTTCTGGAGGAGAAGTGAGGCTGGTGACCTGCTCATCCCTCCCTCACTCAAAACAAAATCAAGTGCAAGTCATGTCATCATTTTTCCAATGGCATGATCTTCTTCGGCAATGAAAGATGAACACACACACCACCCAATTTATCCTATAAATATCTTCTTTATACATAAATGTTTTCATGTTGTCTCTGCCCTTACACTGTGAAAATTTTGGACACAGAAATGGTCCCCTGTATTCATATATCACTGATATAATCCATTCCTTTAATTTTTCCCATTAACCTTTGCACAACAAGCAATATAGAGAAAAGAACACTAGACTTGGCAGCAGAAAACCTGATTTTGAATCCATTACACTGTGAACTTCTTTAGAACAGGGTTCCTGTTCTGTCTTTCTTTGTAGGCAGCTAAGGTTGCACAGTGGCCTGAGGACTGAATCTTGAGTAGGAAGTCTGAATTCAAAGCCAACCTCAGCATGCCCTAGCTGTGTGACTCCAGGCAAGTCCTTTAGTCTCTGTCTCAGTTTTCTCATTTGTGAAAAGGGGATCATAAAAACATCTACCTCTCAAAATGTTTGTAAGGATAAAAAAAGATATTTGGAAAGCCCTTTGCAGATCTTCAAAGAACTGTTCACCATTGCTAGTTTTGTCCCCATCACTTGGTGCCATTCCTGCTACATAGTAGGCACTTAATAAATGGATGCTATCATTAGGGTGGATGGTATTGTTATGCACTCCTACTCTGCCTCTCCCAATTAAAGTTTTTATCTTTGGAAAAGCAAGGACCTTCCTCATCAGTATTTTCTAAGGTGCCTAGCATAGTGCTAGGCATTTTCTAAATGTTTGCTGTCTACTTGATTCATTAATCTTTCACAACGGCACTTTGAGAGAAAGGGTAATCTGGTACAGGAGAAATTATGTTTCATTTGGAGTCAGAAGACATATGTTCAAACCCTGGCTCTGTCACTTATGACTTGTATGGCCTTAGGGAAAGTATTTAACTTCTTTAGACTTCAGTTTCTTTTTTGACTTATGTGTAAATTGGATTTAAGTGAGGGGGAGGCGCACAAAATCATCAACCTTGCCCTGTCTTCCTGAGTCATTGGAGTCCAATGGCAGGATCCAGATGACCTAGGCATCTTCAATTTCTGACCAAATTATAAGTATTCCACAGCACCTGCTTCAGATGCCTTCATGGCCATTGGAACAAATTGTTCCCACCTGCCCGTTCCACTGGGGAAGTCTTCACTTTCTTGAGGCAGACATCCTCCTAACTCACCAATGGGTTTGAGGTCCATTGGTTACTCTCCACATGGTTTATCCTGCCTGCCAAGATGGTATACCAGGATGTGATTGCTGCACATGCTAGAACTTCTTGGAACCACAGGAGAGAGTTGGGTGAAAGGTGGACACCAAAGGTGGATGAGCAGCTCTGAGAAGGCCCTCACATCAGAGGTGCTAGTCCTCCCTGAGCATCCCATACAATCCATTACATGATTAGAAATCATGGTAAGAACAAGCAGGAAAGCAGGAACATAAACCAGCATCAAGTTTCCTACTTTGGTTTCTAGGCTTTTAAATGCTTTCAGTGTAGTAGGAATTAGTGCTAACATAGGGGATCTAGGCACTGACTGACTTAGGAATACAATGACTTCTGTGGAGCAAATCCTGAAACCCCTGAACTGCTCCTCTCAAGTGCAAAACATCCCTTCCCATCTGAGTAGCCTTGCACACATTTTGAACAAGGCTTCCTCTCACAGACCCTCAGTTTCCTCATATGTCAAATGGTAGATTTGGTTTGAATGACTTTTAATTTCTCTTCCATCTCTATACCTATCATGCTGACTTCCAGCTATTTCCAATGCCTCCCCATATTGTATTGTAGTCCCTTAATATAAGTACTATTGCACAAGTTTTAATCCTCTAGTACGATTGGATTTCTACAAAGGATGCAAAATAATCATGAGCAGTCAGTGGGAAATACCATTTATATTTTTGCTATTAATGGATGACCCACTAAGCAATTTGTTAAATGCTTTGCTTTGCAAATGGAAGGAGACTCTGATTTGCAATTAACTATGACTGCACAGTTGATTCCTAACAATAAATTTATGCTACCACTTTAATGAATCTTTCAGGAATTTTCTAAAGATGTAGCTGCTCCCAGCTGAATCTAATTTGAAGACTTCAAACGGCCCTACTTTAAAAGAAATGGAATTCCAAAGACCTGAAATAGGGTCTTATTATTTTTTTTATCAGATATCTTTGATGTTCTTTCCTTTATTGCAGCTGCTTGCGTATTATCAATGGATTGTGGTATTGCTATCTTCTGGGCAAAATCGTGAAGTCATGTTACTCAGACTTCATGTTTTGATTTTTTTTAAAGGTGGAATTATTCAGATGCAAATTAAATCACAAACATGGTAAAATTTTCTGCATTTTGAATTACTGTGGAAAAGCCTCATTAAATTTGGGGTCTGTTTAAATGATAGCATACTTTGAAAAGAAATGAAAATTTTTACTTTTGACTTCATTCAGTAATTTGAAGTAGATTATCAAAGTGTTGTCAAGTGACAAGCCTTGGAGGGTATACAGTAGATTAGGGGAAAAAAATAAAGTGTGGTTTTTATGTTGCCTCTCGGAGACTCATTTCCCTGATCCATAAAATGAGCAGATTAGATTAAGTTATCTGTAAAGCCCTTTTCTCTCCTAGAATCTTAAAGATATTGTTTAGGATGCTTCAAAAATTCTTGAAAAATTTTATTCTCTTAAATAGGAAGAGGAAGTAGGACAAAATTGCTAGAGGTTGGCCTTGGAGTCAAAAGCCCATTCATTTATTCAGTAAGCATTTATTAAGCACCAATTTTGTGCCAGGTACTGCCCTTGATTCTAAAGCTATAGAGACACAAACAAAACAATTCCTTTCTTTAAGAAGCTGACATTTTATCTCAGGAAACAATATGCAAATTTAAAAAATCAAATACAAAGATGGAGAAAAAATACTTTTTTGGCAGAAGAAAACTTGCCGGAGGTGGGGATAAATAAATTTTCTTTAGCAGGTGACACTTGATTTGAGCTTTGAAGAAAACTAGGAATTCTATGAAGAAGGAGTGCATTCTGGTTGTAGAGACAAGAGTGTGGAAAAGTGTGACTATGGGAGGTAACCTCTCATGTATATAGAATAGAAAGCAGGACAAGTGGGTTGGAATGTAGACTATGTGGAGAGTAATGGCAACTGAACCTTAAGGTAGTCACATACCTTCTGAGTGCTTCCAGGAAACTCCACTAAAACTAAATTACAGATGAGTCTCTGCTTCCCATCTGTATCAGTAAAGAGAGTTTCCACATTAGATATTACCTATATTTATGACATTATTGATAGAAAAAATATGATAAGTACTTATTGTATGATCTCGCTTGTATATTTGTTTATTTTTACCCTACATATTTATTTCCTTAGCAAATTTTTGCAACTATTGCAAAGGTAAAATTCAATGGAATCCAAATGAAAATAATTCTTTATTGGTGATGTCTGAATTAATGAAAATTTCCTACAAAACCAAGATGCTTCCTTATGCCTTTGTTTTGAGATTCTGCAAATTACACCAGGATCCTTTATGATCATTAGTCACATGTTCAGATGACAAAATGTTACTTGTCTTTTATGATGTGCAAATGCTAATTTGCAAAACAATAAGTTTTCGTTAGTAGTTAAAGCTGTTCAGTAACACCTTGGGAATTCAAGGTAAAAATATTATTAATTTTCTTTTTATCGCGTTCCACCTCATTATTTCAGAAGCATGAGTGTTGACTAGATCCCTGACAAAACCATATATATTATTTATTTATCTAACATAGAAAATATCTTGCTGCCCCTGGGAAAAAGAGTGTTATGAAAGAATAAAATATACCTGTATATATTTTATAATATATATGTGTATATTTGTGTAATTTTCAAGTTTATTTGCTATCTTATTTGGAGAGGCAAATCTTATATGATAACTTCAAACCAACCATTGTATATTAGCAAAATTTTATGCTCATCATTTGGAAAGAAAAAGATCTAAAAATGTGCTCAGTTATTGGTATTATATAATATTTATTAAGCACTGAGCATGTGCCTAGTGCTGTATAGAACATATAAAAGACAGTCCTTGCCTCCCAAAGGCTGTACATTCCTTAATAGTTCTTATTCTTGTAAGTTCATTTTATTCTTTAAATATTATTTTCTTTATAAGGCATAAGAAAAAACAGTTCATTGCATTTTCATTATTACTTAAATATTAAATATTGTCTAATACACTTTTTTCCCAATCACACCAAAGATTACCAATATCTTCTCCATTTTATACAAGTTTCCATAGTACAATATACGGTATATACTAATTTGGTAATTAGTTCACAAGATTGACCACGATATTCTTGTAGGTTGGTTTTGTCCACAATGAACCTACTATGTGTTAAACATAGGACTCCAACATATTCATGAATTATTGCACCACTTAACAGAATCCTTGTGTGTTGGAGTCTGCTACAGGTAAGCCATGAAACATGTAAGTTAGGATTTGAAGCACGTCTATTAAACTAGCCTTAAACTAGCCTTGCAGAAAGTCATATAGCAGCATGCCCTGAACTACTAATAATTTATTACCAGCTAGTAGGGAAGGATGCCAATTTTGTTTATTACACTCTGTGACACAGCGAGTGTAGTCTAAAAAAAGTGGAGTGTAGAGAAGGAGGACCAAAGAGTCTGATTTTTTTTAAGTTGTGAGTTGGTAATATTTTTTGCTTTATCTGCAAGGCTGCATTAAAAAAAAACAGCTGAAATCAAACATCTACAAAGAAAGATGAAATGATTATGAATTTAGTCATTGGCTAAGAATAACTGTTTTAGTATATATTTTTCATACAATTGCATCTGAATATTTATTTAAAACACTTAACACACACATCCAAGAAAGGTGACCCAATATTGAGAGAGGTTGGAATTACATCAATTTTGCTATGAGGATATTAATCCTCAGGCACAGTGAACTAACTGTAGCATTTAGGAAAATGTCAGAGAGTGTGGTGCCTGCTATACAGGGATAGGAAAGGAGACATGGAACACAATAGCAACTTGCTGAGTAGCCACCTAGGGGAGCATCCCAGTTCAGAAATGCTTGATGGACTTTAGCAATGTTGCACAGGACTAGAGTCCTGGCCTCATTCCCCTGCAAGTGAAGGAATGTAGGAGAACCTGGGAGAGCTTACAAGCCAAGAAAAGTGGTGCTAGGGGAAAGCTTTGTGTCTGAGGAAAGACAAGAGCAGATCCCCTCCCTCATCTTCACTAGATTCCAAGTTCCCAGAACCCATCCTTTACAGATGCAGGGCTCTCTTCTTCACAGTCACTAAGATCAGCATGGGTTTCTGGCTGTAATGACCTACTGACCAAAGAACATTTGCTTTGGTGATATTTGCCAGGTTGATCTAATATGATCCCAAAGAAGGGTTCTATGGGAAGCCCTTCTCATTCTTATGATTTTTCCACACTACTCATCCCTTTGCTGTGAATCAGTGAAAAGCGTGCTGACTTTGGAGTTAGAGAACCTGGATTCAAATCCCAGCTTTGAAATTTACTAAGTGACCTTGAACCACTCAGGTCTTCTGCAGGTCTCATTTTCTTCATTGGCAAAATGAAGGTAAAGATGGTTTCTATAATCCCCTTTTAGCTCTAAATCTGTGATAGGGGAACTAACAGGTATGGGATTGTCTATTTATCAGTGAGACTGACTTTTGTTTTCAGAGGTTATATTGGAAGTAAATAATCAGTCTGGTTTTCTCTAGCTTCTCTCATGGCAAAAACACATGAGAAGGCACATATTCTCCCAGACGCTTAAGCTTCTAAGCATAAGACATATAGTCACATTGCTCTGTGCATATAGGGTTTAGGCAGCCCCAAAGAGGGGGCACAAAAGAGCCGAATTTCTAGAAAGAAGTGATGGCATCTTTCCTGTTGATCTTACACCTGGCTAAGGAGAGAGAAAAATGGCCCTAGAAGATAGGTGTAACCTTTTCTGCTCAACTGGAAGCCATAGAACAAGAATGCAGGTTGTTGGCTGTTCTTGTCCATGCTGGCTTCATTTTGGAAGAAGGAGAGACTTGTGGAACTAAGGCTGAAAGCTAAGTGAGGAGGGTACAGGGAAATCACATCTGATGATTCATTTCCATTTCTGTATCTCAATAGGAACTATATATTGATCTCCTTGGCTGGAGAAGGACGAAAATGACACAACGAATGTGTCCATTTCAGATTAAAACACTCCAACTCTCAGACGCATATGAGATGAATTTAAAAATTAGACAATTTTTATCTATAGGCAGAATTTCAATCCTTTTCAATTTCAATCCATAAATTCTTATCTTCATATATGAAGATTTCAATGTCCTAACTGAAAACCCATGGATATGACTTTGCAAACAGTTAACAAACTATTTCTTAAAGTTCAACCATGTAGTAAATTAACCAGTTCTAATGTGATAATAGATTGATTTAATATTTACTGAGCACCTTCCTACCATATGTAAGGCATATCCAAGATATGCAATTAAATGTAATAGTATATATAATTACTTTGGAGTTTTTATAATATGAGTGTTTAGATTGCTATTGATACAAAAATAGGTAATCCCTCTCCATGAAAGAATATTATAAGAATCCATTGCGATTGGAAAGAACTATTAAAAAAATTCTCTTAGTCTTTGTTTTTTTTAAACTATATAACTTGAAATCAGATTTTTAGAAAGTTTGTCTCAGTAATATTATTATCATTTACCAATTTATTACTGGTTAAATTATTCACCAAATTATGAGATAAAATACTGATGGGAATTTTCTGTATACTAGAGTCATGACATTTTTCAAGTAAATTATAAGAAAATACAATGCCCTATAAGCATATCTCCAGAAATTAAAAGAAGAGGGGAAATGAAAACCTCAGTACCCAATTATGGAATTATACCATTAGGCAAGTATTGAAAACAACATGAAAGCAATTTGAAATTGCGAATATTCATAATACAGTCTATCCAAGTATTATGCAGTGAAAATATAAGAAGTAAACTGTTATCCCTATCCTATGAGGAAGAACATATGTTCCAACCTCTCTAAATTACATTAATAAAGAAAATAGTGTGAGATGTCCAAGTAGGTGGAATATTATCAAAATTGATGCTCATTGCCCCTGGCAAAGGATGGAATTTCATCCTTTCCTATTCATAATTTTCAAATGTTACTATTTTTAAAAAATGAAAGTAATTAAAGCATTTTAGATATTATTAAACACAATTTTTGAGGGTGTATGTATGTGTATGTGTGCGTGTGTGTGTGTGTGTGTGTGTGTGTGTGTGTGTGTGTATTTGGTGGAAATGTCAGTCTAACATACTCAATGCTTTAGTCAAGTAAATTTCCAGGACGAATTTTCCTGCCAGACTTTGATGGAATTGACCTATTCTCCCTTCTCACAAATCAATAATGAGCAGAAGCAAGAGGGGTGCGCAGCGTAATAAAGTGGAGATTTGCCAAGTGGAAAAGAATTTGCACATGGATGGTAATGAAGGTAGAAGGGCAAGAATGAATAATCAAGAGCCCTTTAGCAATTTCAGTATGTAAATAAAGTCCTTTTATGGATGTACAACCTGCTTCTGTTGGATAATCGATGGATATATGACCAAGTGAAAATACGATACATTCATATTTCTTTACATTTTAATATCTCCTGGCCTCCCTAAGGAGACGTGTATCAAATGTCTTCAATAAACACAATTGCTACTGCTCACTTTCATAAAAAATCATCACAAGGTAAAGGCAAATTTTCTTTTGTTTCCTTTTTTTTTGCATGGAATTCAACTAGTTTTACTGCTAAAAGGTTGCATTGTTTTGGTAGGAAAAATATTGCACTTCTAAAAATGCATAAAAATTTTGACTGAGTTGACTTGAATAGGTGTATTTCTTTCTAAAAGTAGACTTTCTTGAAAATTATCTTCATCATTTACAGAAGAACCACCACAATATCACATTTATTCCAACAAATTTGTTATATTGCCACAAGATGTGAAAATACAGGAGGAGATATCTGGAATTATATACAGTAGACAGTCCAGTGTCCTTGGTCCTCTTTATGGAGTCATGACTTCATCGTACAAATAGGCACGACAATGACCAAGATGACTGTGCAAGCGGCCGCCGCAATCAAGGCAGCAATCTTGCAGACCTTGGCTCTTCGGAACTCGGCCTCTTTACGTTTTAATAACGAATCATAGCCTGGAGTATAAATATCTTCCATCCAGTATTCTAAATTATTTGGGTTTAAAGATTCTTGAGTCTAAAAGTTAGAGGGACAAAAAACAAACAAACAAAAAACATGAATGCTTGGAATTGTTTAAAAAACAAAACATGTTCACATTTGTCGTTCCTGGTGCTTTTAATGTTAGTTTTGCAACTGACTACTACTGACATCCAACAAGCTAACATTTCTCCTCCCCTCAGCCACCCAGTTAGAAAGGAAACTGTTCCATCCATTCACTACAGCCTCACAAAGCCTATTTACCCCTTTTTCCTCCACCACAAATGCCATGAATTTTCTGAAACATGAAAACACATCGCCCATATCTCTACAAACAAGTGAAACATTGTGAAGTGCAAACCTATTATGTGTATATGATTAGAAATCTGTCTACACCTTCTATTCCCACCAATAAATACATTGGGGAAGGTTTTCACTCCAGCACTATGCCCATTGAAAGGACTGAGTAAAAACAGAAAAATAGTCTTTAGGCCAACAGGCCAGTAATTATTAGCACAAGGATGGTACCATTCTGAACTATTTAGGAAAGATTTATCTTGAAAAACCAAAGGCCCCTCCTTGCCAAAGATTAGACCAATAGCAACCAAATAACTAACCAATGCCAAGTGAATCCTAGGATCTTAGAGCTAGAAGGGACCTTAGAGATCATGGAGTCTCAAATTCCCATTTTAATAATGAGCAGACAGGCTCACTGAGTAAAAGTCCTCCAGTCAGTTACTGACAGAGCCAGGACTAGAGAACCCAGGTCTTGCCGTACTCACTCCAGGACTCTTTTTTGCATTATACTTTTACATAGGCAGACCTGAATGCAACCCTAAAGTCATGGCAATATCATTTGTTTGGATGATTATTTAGAAAACTCTGCACCCTCAAGTTAACCTAGGAATTTCCCCTTCCAGTCTGGTCTTAGTTACGGTGAAAAATCCCTTTTTTTCCTTCCCCCAGTAGGAAGCAACAAGCATAAGGTTTCTTAGCTACATTGAGATTAAGGGACACTCTTCAGGAGGCATTTTGTTTTTTATATTGCCTGTGTTTTCCACTTTGCATGGATAATTTGAACCATGAAGGACTGATACACAGCAGAGCAGTTTCCTTATTTCATGGTAACAGTTGTATTATATATGAAAACCAAATAGAAGTAGTTCTCTTTTGCATTTTTAATTGACATGCAACTAAAATCAAGAAGTCCAAATTTCCATTTATTGGGGTTGATGGGGGTTGTTTGTTCCTGTATTTGAAAGAACTTAAAAACAGAGGTACATTAGAGTCCTACACATTCCTGCAAGAGCAAAAAGTAATATTAATCTGTAATAGGATGCTTCTCAATGACCATCTTTCAGCAGTCCTTGGAAGTCATTGTATTATTCATAAAAATTGTTTGCCCAAATAACTTTCCCTACTCCCCCAAAACTCTACCCACCCACCCTTGCTGTATCTAATGGCCAGAAGCTTGGCTAACATGCTACACAGAAGGTAACATTGAGAGATGTTGAGCTGCTGTTGTCCTTTACATCCTCTCTGTCTTTCCATTGAAGGCAGGCTAAGTTGAGCTCTAACTTCATTACCACAAAGCTACAAGGAACTGGCCCATCATTATATCTTATGGCTAGAAGAGAGAAGATCTATACAACTCTGGAAATCTGGAAATAGGGGCTAGGGTGAAGGAGGAAATCAACCCTGTCCAATACCTGGACTTAATAAGCTCTCTGATGAAAGTCTTGGCTAACTGAAAATTATTGTGTGTACCGGCCAGATGGTGACTTAAACATTTAGATCCTCAAAATCAGGTGTCCAAATGAAAGAAGATAGAAAAAACCAAGTAGTGTCAGAAATGTGCTGCTGAAACTTTATTCTACCCTCCAGGGAAGCCAACAGATGTGGAGGTGCCAATAGTATGTGTTATTCCTGCTGGATATGATGCATCATCTGTCTTTTACATGGACATATGATTCTTTAGCTATGAATGCCCATGCTCTAACACAGAGAATCTGAACTTTTGTCTTGGTGAGGCATAGGAATTATAGGGAGAAAATGAAAATGGAATGATTTGTCATAAATGACATCATGGCCATCATTAGTGCTGTAAAAGAACATGATACAGGAGAAAGAACACATTGGATTTAGAGTCAGGGGAACTGAGGAACTGGGCTCGAATTCCACCTCAGACATATAAGAGTTGGGTAACCCTGGGAAAGTCACTTGCCTGCTCTACATTTCTATTTTCTTATCCCTAGGAGCTGGGGGTTGGATTTGATGACTTCTAAGGTCCCTTCCATCTTTAAATCCTATGATCTTGTATCTTTAATTATGGGTGCATTTCATTATTGGTTAAATTTCAATGCCACTTGACCATATTCTCATAGGATATACAAAAGGGGCTACATTTGATTGTTTGTTTTTCCTTTCTAGATTTTAAAGGAGAGAAAGAGAGAGAGAGAGAGAGAGAGAGAGAGAGAGAGAGAGAGAGAGAGAGAGAGAGGAGAGAATGTAGGCTGACCTCTATTATATAGGTACTTCTGGTGAGTTATGACTTGAGGGATATGATCTGAGTAAGCCCCTCTATGATATTCACTTTCTAATACAATTGAAATTCCCCTAGGGAATCACTTCTTAGGGTTAAGGCACAAACCCTAGAAAACTCAGGTCAAAAGTTACATATGCTACCAAGAAGATGTAAGATCCATGAAGAAATGTGACTTAATAACTACAGGACAGATGTGCACACAATGCACACATCTAATAAAAAATTTTTCAAGTGATATAGGCAAAAATAATTCAGCTGATGTCTAGACATGCCAAATGAGACCAGGGTTTACACTTTGGAGTACACAAAGGAGGTACAACACGGTAGTGCGCTAGCATCCTAACTTTTATGCAGTTACAAACCTACAAAGATTTGTTTACTTTGCTGGCTAGCTGACATACTTCATTAATATTACTACCAACATCATCTCAGCATATTATTTGTGCTAATGAAGTGCAAACAGTTATATTTAGCATCTCCTCAGTATCCTCATGTATAAAATGGGAATAAACACTTGCTCTTTTTTACTTCAGTGCTGTTTGGAAGACCATATGAAATAGTGTATGGAAAGCTATTTATAAACCATATTACTCGGGGTTCATCCCCTTCTGTTCTACAGATGTATATACTATTAATACTCATCCAATTTTTTAACCTTCTCCCTAATTCTTATGCTTAGGAGACGTAGGAAGAGAGGATTCTAGAACTAGAAGAGGCTTTGAAAGTTCACACCTTCAGTTTATAGCTAAGGAGACCAAAGGCCTACAGACGCCAAATCCTTTGCCCTAGATCTCAGGTCTAGTGAGTGACAAAGGAACAGAACCCAGCTTCCTTGATTCAGGGGTGAGGTTCAGTGACTGGACTGCCATTGTGCCAAAAGGTCTCCTGGGATACTAAAGTATATTAGAACCCTTCCAAAGAAAGAATGCAATACTTCAATAGTCCAAATCCTTTGCATGCTCACCTGAAGGGTCAACTAGAAAGATGATGGGACATGACATACACACATGAAACATGATATACACTGAAGTAAAGATAAATACAAAACTGCATAGTATTTATAGAATAAAAAAGAGTTTTGAAATATTTCTGGTTTAATATAGAAAGGTCAATTTTAAGATATCATCTGATCCTTACTTATTACCTACCTCAGGTAATCAACAAACATTTATTAAGCACCTTGTGTGTACAGAACACTGAGTAAGTCACTGAGTGGGGAGGGGAGAGAAAAGAGGGAAGAACAAAGATAATTGAGACATGATCCTTGCCCTTACTTCTTTACTTCTGAAGTTAATATTAAAAAAAAGTTCTTTAAATAATTTATTATTTAGTTAGTATTACTACCCTTTACATTATGGGAAAACACATATGAAACTTGAGCTGAGTCATAAATTTGCAACTGGCAGGAAATTGGTCTATTGATTTTTGTATATTCCAAAATATTCTAAAATAATATCCAACATTTTGTTTGCCTGGCACTGGACTTGAAATATCATGACTCCTGAGGTCTCCTGGTGTGGAAATGCTTATCACTACTGCAGACTGACAATCTATCTATAATTCCTAGTCATAGAGAGTTTCCCTAGGTTCAGGGCAGTAATTCCCCATCACATAGGCAGTAGCCTGGAATTGTACCCAGGGTTTTTACTCTAAGGCCAATCTTCTTTCACTATGCTGTACCGCTTTTCATCTTACACAAAGGAGATGCTTAACAAATGTTTACTGAGTGAATGGATAAACCCTTTAGTTTTACTTCACAACACATTTAAACCTTTTAATTTTAGATTCCCCTTATTTTATGTGGGCTTTGTGAAACCAACCTTAAAGGCTGGGTCTCTAAAACCCAGTGCGAGCCTTGGTTGCTTCCATTCCAGTGTCTGCAACTAAACAGGGACATTCATTCACTCCCCTGTGGATGAAGCCCCGTTGGCTCCACGGCCTATCGCGTACTTTGAGGGCATAGCTGCGCCTTTGCTCCTGCAGTGATGTGTTAGAGAAGACAATTGGGGAGTGAGTGAAACTAACTGGAGGTGCCAAGAAAGGTGCCCACCAAAATGAAAACTGGTCCTGTAAGTACATGGAAAACATGTCTCTTAAGTTATGACTGCACACATAGAGTTCTGGTGGTGACTCTTACCTCAGAACTGCTTCATATGGAGACACAATCCATATGTTGGGTCCCAAAAATATGTTTATCCCACGTTCTACATATGGAAGGAGAAATCAGCTTGTATTTCATTAAACAGTTTGTCTTGAGCTTTGAGACCAAATATTATAGATACTGTATTTTACATGGCTTATGCTGGAATTTTAAACAAATCTTTATGTAAGCAAATGTTAATCACTCTCATGATTGAATACACTTCATATATATACGTATATATATTTCCCCCTCTTTCCTTTTATGACTTCAGCAAATTTAGAAACATAAGACTGTTGGTCAAGGTATATCAAAGTACTTGGGATGGGATGAAAAGATAGTGACAATACTCACTGCAGGAGCCTTGACCATATTCTTAACTACAAGGCTAAGGATCTATGGGTGTGTGGAAGGGGTGGTTCTTGCAACATAGGCATCAAACTCACCTGGAGATCCAGAGCCGTCAGCTTCCCCTTTTCTCCAGAGTTCCTTGCATATTCTTCTATGGTCCAAGAGGGCTGGACTCGCTTTACTTCAGCCATTTCAGTCAGCCTCATGTCTGTGTACATTGGATTGCTTTTCATGTGTGACTTGAGTGACGCAGGGTAGGGGTGAGGACTGAAGACTTGTTCCACCAAGAAACCATCTTTTGGCTGCTTAGCTATTCGGTGAGGCTGAGGGATTTCATATTGCCTGTCTGCCTGCAATGTGATACAAAAGAATTCCCAAGGGGAAAAAAAAACCCAGATGATTTGAAAGGACTTGGATGCATTAATTTCAGGGGATAAAGCTTTGCTTTTCAAAATTGAAGCTACGTTAACCAGGATGCCCTCCCCCACATCACCAGCCACCACCAACACCACAATGACAACAACACTACTGTGAAAAAGATTGTATGTATTTATTTTATAAAATTGCCCAGGAAACATTACTGAAGGCATAAGAATGACTGAGCTGTAAAGTTGGGAAACCTATCATGCTTCTCCTGCTTAATAGTTGTTTTCTCTTTGCAGAAATTTGTAATGCTCAGTATTGTGTGTAATCATCCATAAAGAATGGGGTCTTACTGTAATATCATCTTTGGGGTTTGTGCCTATAGATGGAGTCATTTCTAGGTGAGATCATTGTGCAATGGTTTTTTCTGCTGTTTTCAATTTCTACCTCCTATCAGCTGATGATTTTTATGTTACATACATCAAGTTCCACCAAGTTCCAATATAGCAAGGTTCCAGGAAAAACAATACCTCTCTCTCCATATCTAAATAGATTGATATGTTTACATACATAAACAATATTGTCTCTTTATGAATATAGAGAGAAGTGAAAAAGAAGGGTATGAGGGAGAAAGAAGGGGGATAGAGACAGAGACAGATAATAAGAGGTGTGAGGATGAGAGAGAGAAGTTTGGTTATGCTAGTGTCATGAAAAAAATAGCACTGGCCTTAGATCAGAACATGTGGTTCTGCCACTTAATAGCTGTAGATTGATTCTGAGTTTCAGAGTCCTTAGCTTCCAGAAATTCCATATTGTACTGACTATCTTTCTGCTGAGGTCCTGCACTTTGCCCTCCTCTTCCTCCTCAGGAGCATCCTAGTTCCCACCTTGGGCTACTGAATTCCTTTTTGGTAAAGAGTTCGCTATCTGTAGCCAGGTGGCTAGATACTTCTACTTTTCACCTTACCCCTCACATCTCTTGATCAGGGAAAAGAAGTCAAACCCATGTTATCACTCTTGGAAAGGATATTACTCTATAGCTCAACACCCTTATGACTTCCCAGACCAAAACCTCTGTTTCTAGACATCACTCCTCATACATGTTGTCTGTCTCCATTAGAATGTAAACTTCTCCTTTTTTTGGAGAGGTCAAGGTCTACAGGTGTATAAGACATGTCAAGGTCTACAGGTGTATAAGACATATAACTGCTAGATCTTTTCAATTTCAATGTTGAATGGTTTTGTTGAATTGTTTTCTCTCTCTTTAAATTATTGTTGTAAGCTTTAAAATATTAAGGGATGGTATTTTTGGGAGGAGGAGGAAAGGTGGGGGGGCCAGAAGGGAAAGCTACATGATGTAAAAAGGTTACAATAAAATCCTGTTAAATATAAAAAATAAAGAATGTAAGTTCCTAAAAAGCAGGGCTTATCGAGATTTTTATATTTGTATCCCCATCATCTAGTACAATGATTAGTACATAGCAGAGCCTCAATAAAAGGCTTGTTGTTCACTACCCAAGATCACACAGTTAGCAGTAAGGGCAAGATTTGAACCCAAACCCTCTGATTCTAACACTCCTCTTATGGCACTATGCTGCTTTTTTAAAAAAATTTTTTTATTGTAATCTTGAACCTTGTAAGAACTCATGTACACTCATCTATTCCACTGATATTTTCCAAAATTCCATTGGAATCATATTACACTCTGATGGCATGAATATTTTCTATGTTCTTTTTTCCATTATAACCCTGCCCAATCCAAATGTTCCCTTTCTCTCTTTGGGGCCATTTCGCAAATCCTCAACCTTCCATGTTCTTTCTTTCAAAATTCCATGGTTCCTAGTTTCATATCGTCCCCTCTTTTCTCAGTTTATTTATTCATCACTGCCTCCCTAGCAGTAAGCAATGACCTCTCATCCTTACATGTGAGCTGGCTCTTTAGAAGAAAGGCTCATCAGACTTGTAACTTCAACCAAAGGGGTTCTTTATACGATATCTAGAATGAATATTGTTAGTTGGGGACTTAATAAGAATGAATCTGGACTAAAAGGTTAATCTTTGCTATCACAAAGAGGAATTTGAGCCCTGGTAGGTTGCTCACAGTATGGAGGCTTTCAGAGAGAAAATTTTAAAAACTTACCATAAGGTACCTATATGGAGTCCAATAATACATCAACTATATTCCCAAAGTGTTCACATGACGTTAATAGATTTTCCCTTTATTTAAACATTTTGGGGAATTGGAGTGGGGTGAGGGTGGAATGGGGCACCTGAAAGCAATCTTGTTTTTGCCAAAAGGATTTAACATGTCTTTAGGGGCTCTGGTGTCTTCTGTTATTGACTGTTCTGTGGTCATCTGCCATGACCTAGCCTATTTCCAATGGTTATCAGAAAAATGCTCTGTCTCCTTACCTCTGCTCCTTCAAGCCTCTACTGAAATTTTGCTTTTTGTAGGAAAGTTTTTCCATCTCCCTTAACCTCCTCCCACAATTCTAGTGTTCTCCTTTTGAGGTTATCAACCAACTATATATGTATCTGGCATGCATAATTTTTTTGCATGTTGTCTCCATGATTTGGCTATAAGCTCCTTGAGAACAACAACCCCATGTGGACTTGTTTTTTTCTTTGACATCCTTAATCACTTAACTATTTTTTGACTAACTTCATGAGGCTAAAGGCTTTAAGTCATCGTTTGGGATTTGATTATGCATAAGGACCCTGATTGTGCTTCTTAGATAGGTCATAGAGAACAAACAGTCATCAATATAGAGCTAGAAGTGATCTCAGAAACTATCTAGTTAACACCCCTCATTTTACAGATGGGGAAAATAAAGCTGAGTAAGGTTAAGTGTTTGGTCCAAGGACACATAGCATCAGAGGCAGTATCAGAACCCAGATTTTTTGACTTTAGAGCTAGTGTTCTTTCCACTGTACCCTGCTTCTCCCCCCATTATTATGTCTCAGCATGGGGATGATTCAGTTGGCTAAGACTATTGTGAATCAGAGCCAACTCCTTAACTGGGCATACAAAAGGGTTCAAGGAGATTTGCCAGAGTCTATCGGAGAGATCCTGAAAGGGAGCTGAGATTCCCAGGGGATACTCTGGATACAGACAAAATGAGCCAAAGAGATATGATTTGGATGGGAAGTATTCCCATATTGAACCCCATATTAAATAGCCCAGACTTTGGGGTTCCTGGTCATGTGTGATATTTGGATCAAATTGTCTTCTGCCTGAAACCACCCAGCATGTACATCTTGTAACTGACTGACCCCCTTAGTCAAGAACAGCTCAGTTCTATTGAGCTGTAGAAAGAGCTTTCTACAGTAAATAGAAGATTGGCTAAATCCAGATGGAAATGGCAGTGGGCAGAAAGGGAGGGGGTGCCCTGTAAGGTAATGGCTGCACTTTCAGACAAGCTGAGAATATTTTATAGCTTGTGTCCATGCTCTTCTACAGTATTGATTACACGAGCTTAAATTGAAATTACCTCTTTTGATTTTCTGTGCCAATCTTTATTTTCTGCAACTCCTCTGTCTTTTATCTCTTCTTCATTGAGGCCAGCCTCATCGGTGTAAGTGATCGCCCTCCAGTCTCTGGGAGAATTGGAAATGCTTGCTATCTTGGACTCAGTAGCACTATTCTCCTCAGTCAGTGACCTTGAGGATCTTCTGGTAAACAGACTCTTTTTTAAGGCCTTGACTCGAAGGCTTTCACTGTTGCTTCCACTAGCATCAGAACAACACCAGTCCGGACTATTTTCCAATTTGCTTCCGTGGGACCCATTGTGGGGATGAAATATTTGGGGAGAAGTACTGTCATCTGAAGGTACCTCACTTGTTAAGGAATTTAGATCGATCTGCACACTGACTTTCTCAGGCTGCTGTATCCTTTGATCCAACCTGTTTAATTTGCCTAAAACTTGAGAGATTTCCTCTCGAACCCCTGACAGAGATTCCAGTTTTCTTTCTATCTCACCAATCCTAAGCACTAGTTTGCAAACACTCGTTTTCAACTCATCTTCGCGATTGTCCTTTTCAGATCGGACCCCCTTGTCTATCTTATTGCCAATGTTCCCACTGGGAATTTTGGTAAGGTTATGCTCAGGTGAGCTGTCACAGTCTGATTTATTCAGCTGAGATAAGGATCCGGTGCTGTTGTAACAAGAGGACTGTATCACTCCAGTAGAGCCAGAGATGCTCATGTCATCCAGAAACCTAAAAATGTCACTGATGTCATCACTAACAATTTCTGAGTCTTCATCTGATTGCTTCATTGAATGCCTTTCTCCATACTTGCTCTGACTGGAGGCACACAGATCTTTACATTTCTTGAGCTCCAAAATGTGCTGGTCAGTTTGAGTCCCCACACTGCTTGTTTTGTCAATACTCATCTGAACTGTGGTACAGTTAATGCTTTTGTCTTTAAACTTTTTGATCTGCTCATGTTTCTCCATGTCAATGGGAGAGGCAAGTTCTTTAGGCTTGTGAACATTTTGCTTCACTGCATAGCTTGTGGAGATAATTGCTTGTTGATCTTTTGGATTTAAATATGTCTGGTGCCTGTCTGGGGCTGAAAAATTAGAAGGTTGATTGCTTGAACCCTGATATCGAGGTTTCTCATCAGTTGGGTTCCTATTGAAAAAAGACCTTTCAAAGTCAGGAACCTCCTCAGTGTTTAAACTCCAGCTCTTTGCTGGCCAGGCAGTCTGTTTACTTGGCCTCCCTGACCACCTCTTCCCTTCTTGGGCCCCTAGAACTGTAGTGGGTCCAAAATATGTAGAAGCTTGGAGATCATCCAAGCTCTCATGCTTTGCCCTTCTTTTGTCAGGGACAGGAGAGTAAACAGGATTTAAATATTGGCTATTGTATGGCATTTCAAAGCTGTGATTAAAGAAGGCTGGCTTATGAGTTCCTTTTCTGGTCTGCGGCTCTCCCAGCACATCATCTGCTTTCTTGCCAGGGGGCACTAAGCTCGGTGACACTGTGATCAGATTATGAAAATCTTCTTTAAAAATGTTTCTCTTCTGCACGCAGGACTGGACCACAAAGGGCTCCGCACTGGAAATGAAGGTTTCTTTGATCCCAGGGTTTATGGGTAAGGAGTCTTGATCTGATATAGATTCATTCTCAATGTTCATGGGAAAATAAGTGCTCTGCATTTCACATGGTTGAGAATTTGCAATGGAGTAGGATGCCAGGGCCTGCAGCCTGTCAAGTGAGGCTGCCCGACTTTTGGTCTCCTTATTAACTCCCAACAAAAAGTTCGGCTCTGAGGCAGGTACAAACTGTTGGCAATCTTTGCAGTCTATCTTTCTACACTTGGATGATTGTCTGGCTGAATAGCCCCGGTTAAATTCTCTATCTCTTGGCTCACAATTAGGAGACACACAGTCTATCACATTGCATATCTCAGTGTCAGACCTGCATGATTCAAATGATTCATTCTTCCTAACTTTCTGTCTCGCTGCAGGCAATTTTTCCTTTGCTGCACCCCCATTCATTTGGATCAGGTTGAATATTGTTACTATATCTGCAGCCACCATGATTTTCTTTGATTGCTGATTGTTCACAGTGCATCTCATTTTGTCTTTGAATAAAGTTGCTGGGAAATTTGGATCAAGACAAGCTGTATAAAACAGCACACTTCTCAACTTGGCTAGCTGAGATAAATCAAAACGAGCACACAAGGATTTGCAAAGGTCCTGGTAGGAAACTGTATTCTGTTTGGTGTCCAGCTCCTCCAAAATCTTCACCAAGAAGAGGGATGATTCCTGGTTAGTCTCCATGATCTGGATTGATTAAGGTTCAATGTCTACACTGAAAATTGCAGGTCAGTTCTACAGGGACAAACAAACACCAAAGGAGGAAAAAGATCAAATGGTCACAAGTTAACCATAGAGATATCAGTAAGCATTTATGAAGCACACATAGCATTCCACAACTATAGATTTAAATGACCACACTAACCCATCTGGGATGGGCACATCCTAGAAGTCAAATCATAAGAGTGACGAGATTTCACATGATACATAACTGTCGTTGTCTGCTCAACATCTAAATAGTCATCAGAAAGTATAGACGCATCACATCATTTGACAACGCTTGATTTTCACTAGTCACACTACATTTAGAATAGACATTTTTCATGCTTGACTGGCTGTCGATTTTAAAAATGACTTAGTTAATGAATATCCACAACAGTGCAGCAGGGAACAGAATATTTTAAGATAAACATTGATATTCAATGGCTGTCTCTTTTTCTTTTTGGAAGACCTCTCTTCATTTATATTGGAATGCCTAGCTCCTTCCAAGGCTCAGCTCATTCTATTTCATTCTATTCATTTTCATTGCATTGCATTTTATTCCAATCTCCCCAACAGTCTACCTTTGTACCTACAGGCTACTTTCCATATATTTTGAATTTACTTATCTGTGTAGATACAGTTCTTCCCTTCCCCTCCCCTAGGAGATTGTAAGCTCCCAGAAGTCAGCGATTGTTTCATTTTTGTCTTTGTCTCCCCAGTGCATAGGATAGTGCCTTACACATGATACAGGAGGTGACTAATAAATGCTTATTGATTTGAATGGAATTGAGTACAGCAGCTTCTCCTGAAGAATTTTATAAAACATAAACTCATTCACTTCAGTAAGATTCCTGAGGGAAATAAAGGTTTTTTGGTCTATATTTTATAGAAGAGGAAAGAGAGTCATAGAGGAAAAAAAGGGGATCATTCTTTTCTTTCTTCTTCTGCTTCTTCTATTTTTTTTTTTTGGCATCACTACCATCCAACTATCTTGTACATGGTAAGTACTTAATAACATTTTGTTAAAATTGATTTGAATTGATTGATAGATATAATGGGGGATAGCAGGTTATATGAAAAATTGTGGGTGATAGGAGGGGCAATTGACCAAAGAGATAGCAAATCTCAGAAAGGAGAGGAATTAGAATTCAGGTACATCTCAACATTAAGTTCCAACATAGTAACTAACAGTCTTTGAATGAAGAACTCCAAGGACAGAGAAATCACCACCTATCAAGGGAAGCCATTCAGCTTTTGGACAGCTCTAATTTCTATAAAGATTTTCATGACATCAATTCTACACTTGCTCTTTGAAACCTCCACCTTATACCCCTAGTTCTGCTTTATGGGCCAGACAGAACAGGTCCAGTACTACCTCTACACAACAGCCCTTTAAATAATTGAACACAGCTCTCATGTTCCACTGGAGCCTTTTTCCTGGGCTAAACATTCCCAGTTCCTTCAGCCAATCCTTAAATGTCATGAGCTCAAGGCCATCCACCATACTGAATTCCTTCTTCTGGACACTCTCCAGTTTATGAATATCCTTTTATAACTGTGATTTCCAAGACTAAACACCATACACAAGTGTTAAGTATAGTGGGATTATCACCTCCCTATATCTGGATGCTCCTCCAAAAATAGCTCAAGATTGCATTAGCTTTTTTGGCCACCACATCACAATGCTGGTTTGCAAGTTTACAGTTTACTAAAACCCCAGATCTAATTTAAAATAACAGCTGACTACGCATGCCCCCAGGGCAGCTTGGAGAGCTCATCTTCCTGAGTTCAAAATCCAGCCTCAGACACTAGATGTGTGATCGTGAAGAAGTCACTTAACCTTGCTTGCCTCAGTTTTCTTATCTGTAAAATAAGCTGGAGAAGGAAATGGCAAACTTCTCCAGCATCTTTGCCAAAAAAATCCCAAATGATTTCACGAAGGTTCAGAAAATACTGAAAAATGACTGAACTACCACAAGCACATGCTTTACCTATATTATATTTGTGGAGTTAATTTTTTATACCCTAGGGCATGATTTTATATTTATCTCTGCTGAGTTTCATTTGCTTAGATTTAAACCCAGTGCTTTAATCTGTCAAGTTTCTTTGAAATATTGATTATCATTCTGTATATTAGCTATCCTTATTAGCTTTTTGTCATTTGCAAATTTGATGAGCATTTCATCTACGACTTTATCCAAATAACTAATAAAAATGTTATGTAGCACAAGGCCACTTACAGATAATTGGGCTATTCTATTGGAAACCTGCCATGTTACCCCTGAATCATTAAGAAATACTTTTTGAGTTCAGCCATATAACCAGTTATGAATCTACCTAGATGTCTAGTCTATATCTCTCCATCTTCTCCCCCAAAAAAGTATGAGATACTTTGTCAAAAGCTTTGCTAAAATCTAGATAAATCCCAGCATTTGTCTCATCTACTAGGGAAGTGATTCCCTAGTAGATGAGACAAGTCAAAAAAGAAAAAAAAGGAATGAAAATGAAGTTACTGTGATGTGACTTTTTGATCAAACAATGGTGGCTCTTCGTGGTCAATGATTCTCTTTCTAGAATTTTTTCAAGAATTGAAGTAAAGTTCACTGGCCTATACTTTGCAGATTCTATTCTGTTATTTTTGTTGAAAATTGTGACATTTACCCTTTTCCAGTCTTGTAGTTTTCCCATTTTCTGTGATCTTTTAAATACCACTGACAATGGCTCAGCAATCACATCAACTGTTTCATTTTTAAAGACCCATGCATGCAATTCATCTGGGCTGGCTAAGTTAGGTTAATCAAAGACTGCTATGTGTTCTCTTGTAATATTCTTCCTTATGTTCTACATTAGCTACCTATTATTCAGTTTTGTTTAGTTGTTTCTAGGTTAAAGATTGATTTCCTTTACAGAGAAAACAATTTCATGTTTTGTTTTCTCTATGTTGTCAGTTATCATTGTTGTACCTCCACTCCTGTGCCCAGTCAAGGTCCTAGCTCTGCCTCCTTTTCCCCCAATATATACTAAAAACTGTTTTTGTTGACCTTAGCTTCCCCACCAGCTTTAGCTCATTTTGAGCTTTAGAATTCTTGCCACTCTTTTTCAAGGCTTTATCACAATCTCTTGTTCAACTTCTATAATGTGGCCTTGCTTCCATCTTCTGTACATTTCTTCTTTTTCTTCATTTAAATTTAAGTTGACTAGTTGGATAAACTAGATAATCTCTACAGTTCTTTTTTATGCTAAGATTTCATTTTTTAAGGCAGCAACTTGAGAGCACCTGCCTAGTAAGCAATTTCTTTTCCCATCCTACATAGTATGATTTGATTCTAGTTAAAAAGGCAAAGCTATGGCTTCAGACAGGGGGCATAGAAGCTCCTAATACAAGTTAGGAAAAGATAGAACAAGAGTTTGACTCCAGTCAGTTTTATTGTAAAGGTGAAATATGTAGAGGTCAATAGTACAATTTCTGAAGGGGAAAAGAACATATTTCTTCTTGTGTCATGATATATATAACTAGGGACCACTGAGAACACACAATGGTTTTTTGTCTCTCATTTGTAGGATTGAAAAAAAACCCTCTCAACCAAAACAAATATGACACTGAATAAGTGAGAGATGTAGTAAATAACCTCTAGAGAGTCAAAGAATGATCTAGCAAGAAGAGGCCATCCATTCAACTCTGTCATTTTTCAGGTAAAAGAACCAAGGCCCAGTGACTTGCTCTAAAATCTCACAGGGAGTCATAGTATCAGCAGAAATTGCTGTTAGGTTTCTTTATATCTTACCAAACCATCTCTTTGAAAGGCAAGAAGAAGCCTGATTTTTCCCCCTATGTAAGTTAGACATAAAATAAGATTCACTTTTGATCATCTAAGTTATGTTAACACTATCACCTGGAATGAAGTAAGGAAAAAAAAAATCTCAGGTGAATTTAGTCTGAGTCCATCCTTATTACTCAGCCACCTAAAGATTAAAAAAAATACATTTTTTTTCAGTTAGACATTTGGGATTTACTTTAAACCTCTTAGCAGATTTTCAAAATGTTTCTGAAAATTTGCAAATGCTAAAAAATTTCTGTAGGAAACTGACTTTGACCCTGAGCAAGGCATTTAACTTCTTTGCATCTGTTTCCAGCTTCTGTAAAATGAGGGGTTAGACTAGATAGTTTCTATTATTATTCAAGCTCTAAATCAGGTGAAAGAAGGAAACTAAACTCTCTTAATAGAGCAATGCCAGTGGCTTCCTGTGCCATTTAGGATGAGAAATGATCTCTTCTGTTTAGCTTTTGAAATTAGCCAACATGGCCCCAACCAGCCTTTTTAGCCTCATTGAACATTATGTCCCCTCTCTTACTTTGAGATATAGTCAAATTAGCCTTCCTCCTCTTCCTCACACACAACACTCCATCTCCTGTCTATGGCACTTTTGTACTGACTGTTCTACAAGTCTAGAATGCATTCCCTCCATACCCTCCTCCCTTCAGAATTCTTTTCCTACTGTAAGATGCACATCAAGTGTCATCTTTTGAATGAAATCTTTCCTGATGCCTCCAACAGCTCCTTCCTTTCTTCTTAAACTACCTTATATTTAATTACTTTGTAAAAATATGTTTTTGATAACTTTATATTTGAGTTGCATATACTTATACATGAACTTATTGTCTTTCCCACTAGAATATAAGCTCCTTGTGATAGAGATTGCTTCATTCTTTGAACTTGTATCCCTAGCCTTTCACATAGTGTCTGGAACAGAGTAGGCACTAATAACTAATAGCAAAAATAATAAATATTTGTTGGTTGTTTGACTGATTGATTGCAGTTGAAATGGAAAGGGATGGGTATGAGAGATACTATCATGGTTGCTTGAAGATATTATAGAACCTGGTTAGGTAGGAAAAGCAAAGAAGGAAGAGAGCACCTGAGGGCTGGGCTACTGTGAACTTCAGAGGAGAGCAAATGGTTTGAAATGATTCTGGCTGCCAAAAGTATTGCTTAGGAGATGCTTTGCCTATGCTGTTTCTCTTGGAGGGCAGATTCACTCTTAACTCTTGGAGTACTAGCAAATCTCAATTCCTTTCTCTAAAACACCAAACATGTCTACTCTAGCTAATATTCATTTCAATTGCCTAATACTTTGGGTCAGGCTAATGATTATTTGGGACCACTAGATGGTGCAGTGGATGAAGTACCAGACCTGGAGTCAGGAAGACTTGTTGTATTCCTGAATTCAAATCTGGCTTCATTTGCTAGCTGTGTGACCCTAGGCAAGTCACTTAACTCTGTCTCAGTTTCCTCCTCTGTAAAATGTGCTGGAGAAAAAAATGGCAAACCACTCCAGTATCTTTGCCAAGAAAACCCTAACTGGGATCACAAAGAGTTAGACATTTCAATAGTAGATTGTTTAAATGAGATTACCCTTAATCTCTGCTTATGATACTCTTCGTCGATATCTGTTTAAAAATAAACTTATAGTGCTACTTGGAGGGAAGAAAATGTAAAGAAAAATGTAAGAAATCTTAATAAATATTAGGCATTACATTCATTACATTGCATTCAGAGAAATATTGGTGTTTGATGAGCATACCTTAAGTCAAGAATTCTTAAACCCTTTAAAAATAATTTTGACAAATACACTTTAATATAATTGGGTTCCTTTCTTATATTATTAAATATGTGTATTCATTTAAAGCAATATTTGGAGGAGTCCATAGGCTTCACCAGACTACCAAAAAGGGGTCAGAACACACAAAATGGTTAAGAATCACTGACAAGTTATAGGTGGTACTTGAGCAAAACAAAGCAAAGCAAAACATCTGTCTTTCATAAGCATGGTGGCAAACAATGTAATGGAGGTCTGGTTTTTGTTTTTAGTTTCTTGAGGGCAGTGATCATGCTAATATTTCTTGTTTTTTAATATTATATATAGAAAGAATTCTCAATATCTTATCCCTCCTCTTACTCATCTCAAGTCATTTGAGAACTCTAGGGCTCTGCCACTTTCTTAGGAAGCCTCTTAATAGCTTCCTTATATTACCCTTGTCCCAAACTCAGAGGGAGCCTGATTTAACTGTTCACTTCCAGGGATATTCTAGCACTTTCAATTTGATGTAATAAGCAATTGTTAAGTACTTAATATGTTCCAGGTACTGTGCTAAGGTATGAGACATACAAAAACAAAAATGAAAACAGTCCTTGTTCTTAAGAAATTTCTAAAGGGATTAGTGAGGAGAAACCACATATATGAAGATAAGTAAATACTAAACATAGCATCTAGGTGGCACAGTAGATAGAACACAGAGCTCAAAGTCAGGAAAACGTACTCAAATATGACCTCAGACAGCAGCTATGCAACCCTAGGCAAGTCACTTAACCTTGTTTGCCTCAGTTTCCTCATCTGTAAAAATGAGCTGAAGAAGGAAGTGGCAAACCATTCTAGTACCTTTGCCAAAAAAACTCGAAATGGGGTCAAAAAGAGTTGGACAAAACTGAAACAACTGAACAGCACAACAACAACGAAATCCAAGATATATCCAAGGTGACTAATATGTAATTTGAGGGTAAGGTGAGATGGGGAATTAATAACTAGTAGGATCCAAGAAATCTTCAGGTCATGGGGCTCTTAAACTGAGCCTTGAATGAATCTAGGAATTCCAGAGGGTGGAAGTGAGGAAGGCAAGCATTCATTTATGTCTTGACGAGATTAATTAGTCAGATTATTTTGTTTTAGACTGCTCTATCTCTGTGATGAATAGCAGAGTATTGTGGAAAGAATTAAAGACCAGGAGTCTGGAAGATCTGTTTTTGATTCTTGTTATCCAACACTAGCTGTAGGACTATAGACAAGACACCTTACCTCTCAGCCTTATTTTCCTCATCTGTAAAATGGAGAAAATAATGCTTCTAGTACATACCTAACAGAGTAGTTTTAGGCCCAAATTGGGTGAAGTATGTAAAACACTTTGGCAAGCTTACTACATAAACATAAGCAACAACCACAATATTTATTATTACTATTAAAAATAGGGACTAGGTCTGTAGTTTCACTGATATAGGGAACTCCCAGGTTGATGAAATTTCCTCTACCTATTGAGGTTGGCACTTAGAGTCTCAGAGAGTTGCCTAGAGCAGATCTATCAAATGAATACAGCTTGAACCAGATTGAAATGCAGCTGGGAAATGCTTAATAAAATAAAAATACAATATAACACAGATAAGGTTAATTTGTGATTTTCTAAGCTGATATGTAGTCTCAGGGATCCTTTTTAATTTGAGCTTGACACCGCTGCATTAGAGACTGAGAAGTTTAATAAATTTCCCAGCATTATACAGTCAAAATATGTCAGAGGCAGACCTCAAAACTGGCTCTCCCTGGCTTTAAGGCTGGCTTTCTATCCTATGCTATTATTAATGACTCTTGGTCAATCAAACATAATCAAATCAGAATAAATTTTCAAAATCATTGCTGACTCAAACAAGATGAGTATTAGTTAAATGATCATTTCTCTGCACCCAGGGCTGACATACTAAACGTGTGTGTGTGTGTGTGTGTGTGTGTGTGCATGTTCACTTACAAATGACTTATTCCTTTTACCTAACAAATTCACAAGGAGGATTTATCTCTGCCTCATGGGTTGTAAAACAATTTTCCCCCCTAAGCTCTGAATCAAAATGCCTTTTGGTATAATTTGATTAATATTTCAGTCAAATCAGAGGGGTAAAGAAATCAAAACTTCTCCTTGATGCACAGAAAACCAGGAACTCTTTCCCAAACACTCAGTTCATCATGTGATTGCTTTTTATTTCTAACTGATCAAAATCAATATTAATATCCATTATCTGCTAAGAGGGGGAAAAAAGTCTGTGTTGGTTTTCAGAACATGAATCAAGACAACACTTAAAACCCCTTACTGACTATCAAAAGACGTTTGGAATAAATGCCATTAGCAGGATGACAATAGGCCTTGATAGCAACTATACACAATGGTGAACTTGCTTTAGATTTTTGGGAAAGAGACCCAAGAATTCTCCATGAACAAAAATGTTATGTGTATCACATCATTCCAACTCAGGGAAGCATTGAAAGGAGTTATTTCTGGGATAAAACTAGAAATCTCACACTGAAGGAACTGATATGCAGATGAGCAGAATTTTATTTCTTGCTAGAGCCACAAAATTGTAAGCAGAAAATTTACTGTAATTTTACTTTGAAATAATTTTTTTCATCATATCTCTTTTCTTTGCTATATGGATTTAAAAATATATTGCAACATTTAACGTAGCTGGTGTTTGGAGGTTCACTTATTTCTGGTCTTGGTAGTGGTAAATGGGAGGTACTGGTCCTAGAGTCATAGGGTTAGCAAGGTGGTACTATGGAGAGGGAACTAGAACCACCTCAAAAAGACCTGAGTTCAAAGATGGTCTCAGTCACTGACTAGCTGATTATCCTAGACAAGCCATTTGACCATCCTCAGACTCAGTTTCCTTATAAATGCCTCCAAAGATTGATGTGATGTTAAAGGTAGATCATATTTGTAAAGTACTTTGCAAACTTAAAGTATTGTCTGTACTAGACAATACTATCGATTAGGTGGAACGGTGGATAGAGCGCAGGACATGATTCAAACAGATTTGAGTTTGAATCCTACCTCAGACATAGTGACTCTGGGCAACCAACTTAACCTCTGTCTGCCTCAGTTTCCTTACATGTAAAATTAGGATAATCACAACACCTACTTCACAGGGTTATTGTGGAGATCCATTGAGTTAACATCTGTATAGCACTTAAACCTTAAAGTGCTATACAGATGTTTATTTTGTTATTATTAACATTATTATACTAGAGCTTTTATAGATCATCTAACTTAAACTCTTTTTCTATAGTTAAGGAAACTGAGACTCTCTGAAGCCAAGGTTCTTATCCTCTTTTGTATCATTTGTGGTAGTCAGGAGAGCTAGAGTTCAGAATGAGTGGAAGCAGAGAAAGCTAAAAACAATACAGATGAGGAAAGAAGTAGGGGGAGATGAAATGTTGCACTTTTTATATGGAATGATGATAAAAGATGAAGGAAGGAAGATAATCAAGTCTTATTTTGTTTCTGCTTTCTCTGTCAAGAAATGTGATCTTTGGATTGGGAAAGACAGAACAAAAATGGTTAACAAGGAATTGATATCCAAGATAAATAGAAAAAGCAAGGAAGCAGCAGTTTTTGAGGAGTTCAAATCTCAAGTCCCAAATGAATCACAATTTCAGGTACTAGCAAATATGGCAAATTTAACTATAGTCCTCATCAGTGACTTTTAAAAGATTTTGAAAAAAGGGAGAAGGCTGCATATTGGAGAAGGGAAAATGTCACCATTTCCAAAAAGAAGGAAGAGAAGGATGAGGAGAAGGAAGAGGATGAAGAGGAGAATGGGAAGAAGAAGAAGAAGAAGAAGAAGACGAAGAAGAAGAAGAAGAAGAAGAAGAAGAAGAAGAAGAAGAAGAAGAAGAAGAAGAAGAAGAGGAGGAGGAGGAGGAGGAGGAAGAGGAGGAGGAGGAAGAAAAAGAGGAGGAAGAGGAAGAAGAAGAAAAAGAGGAGGAAGAGGAAGAAAAAGGAGGAGAAGAAAGAGAAGGAGAAAAATAAGAAGGAGGAGAAGGAGAAGAAGAGTAGTAGGAGGAGGAATAAGAAGAAGAAGAAGTAGAAGAAGATAGAAGGAGGAGAAGGAAAATGAGAAGAAGATGAGGAAGAGGAGAAAGAAAAGAAGAATTCAGCAAACCACAGACCAGTGAGCTTAACTTTAATTCTTGGCAAAATCATAGGGCTTATCTTGAAATAATTAAGAGGCAGTATGGAGTAAAGGATAGAGAATGCCTAAAAGGCAGGAAGAATTATATTCAAATGCCACTTCTGTCTACTGACTGTAATCCTGAGAATTTGTTCAACCTTGTAATGCTCTAAGCAATTCTCTAAGACTCTAAGTTATAAAAGTATCAACTTTTATGGATAGAGGGAGTTTCCTTACCTGCAAGCTCCTTATACTAATAAAATGACCAATCCACTCCATATCCTTAATATTAAAATGATGGTTAGTGAGTATCTAGAAAAGAAAAACCACCACAGTTTCAAGAGCATACAATGACAGCTTAACCTTACTTCTTTGGGAGAGATAGTGTACTAGACTGATAAAGCAAAGAAATGTTTTAGATATTTTTGCAAAGTGTCTCATGTTATTCTCTTGGGTAAGATGGAGGGATATTGACTAGGTATCTGATTATTGGGTAGATTTGAAACTGGCTGGATAACTGGACCCAAAGAGTGATCACAATTGTTCTGTGTCAACTTAAAAGGAAATTTCTAGTGGATTACACTAGAAATGCATGCTATTTTCTATTTTGTATAAATGATTTGATAAAAGGTAGAGATGATGGCATGCTTAGCAAAACTGCAGATGGTGCAAAGCTATGAGGGATTGTTAATGCATTGAACGACATACTCAGGATCTGAAAAGACCTTGACAGTCTTGAATCTAATCTTGATTAGGTCAAATCTAATCAGATGAAATTCAATAGGGATAAATGTCAAGCTTTACACTTGGGCTAAACAAAAACAAAAATAAAACTTCACAAGCACAAGATGTATGTAGGCATTGATTGCAAGGGATCCAGCTGAAAAAAATATGAGACTTTTATAGAACTGTGAACTTCATGTGTCAAAAATGTGACATGGCAGCCTCAAAACCTAAGTTAATCAAGCTAGAAAAGATTTACAATGTCAGAGAAGTCAGTCTTATTGTACTCTCCCCTCATCAGAATGCATCGGAAGTTCTATGGTTATGTGCTTCACATTGGAGGAAGAACACTCACTAATAAACTGGGAAGCATCTAGGAAAGGGTGTGAAAGATGGTGAAAGACCTGAATTTCATGATATATGAGTAATCCTTGCAGGAATTAAGGATGTTTAGCCTGGATAAGAGATGGCTTGGATGGGGCAAGGCTTATATCTATCTTTAAATATTTGACATTTCATCTTATGGAGGAGGAAACAGACTTGCCCTATAGCCTTGGCAGGAAGACCTAGGAGCAAAGGGTAGAAACTGAAAAGAGGAAATTTAATCATGATAGAAAAGGGGTAAAAGCTTCTGAAAAATCAGAGCTATCCCAAAAGCTATACTTATTGATTAAAAAAGTCATCAATAACTTTTAAAAGTAAATAGGAGGCAAGGGCAGCTTAAATCTATCTTTAGAGCTTAAACTAGGACATTTCTATAGATCAGTCTCCAATCTTTGTTTCCTCATATGCTTTCTTATCCTCTCTCTAGTCTCATATTTCTACCCCTCCTATAGGGAATCTTCATCTGAACATAGTACCAACCCTTAAAATTTATTACGAAACAAAACAAGTTTCACCTCTTAGTTTATAAACCAACATTTATTTATGCCTCAAGAAGTAGTAGGTTCCCCATTCATTGGACTTCTGAAAAACAAGCTGGATGACACTTCTTGGATATGTTATAGTAGGGAATCCTTGTTCTCCTATGCTATGACCACATACAACATAATCCTATGTCATGAATTCAAGACTCCTGTCAAACTCTACAGTATGGCATTAGAAAGATGATGGTTGAACATCTAGAAAAGAAAAGAAATGATCACAAAGAGCCTGATAGTATGTTCAGGTATAGATTAGAGGTCTCTCAATTTTGATGACTCTTCCAGCTCTGTGATGCTTTGAAAATAGGATCGTCACTCTGGTGAATTTCTCAGTATAAATTGTACACTTAGTGCATACAAATCAAAGAGGAATTGGAAAGTATGGCATCTCCCTTCCATTAGAAAGCGTAGGCAATGAAATGGTTTGTCTACACACCAGGTTAATAAAGTCTGCTAAAATATAGTGTTATGGGTTATGACTTCTTGAGGAAAAAGAAAGTAAAATGACAACCAATTCTACTTAAAATAACAATGATGAAGACTCTGAAAACAATAATCAGCAAATCATTTCTGCAGAGGAAAGTCTACGGGTCTCTTGTTTTTTTTGTAACTGCTTAAAAACTCAGGATGGCATTCATTGGAAACAAGCATTTCCAAGATGGTGAAACCATTTTGACATCTGGGCACCACTCACTTCTTTGGTCTCCAAGAGATACAAGGAGGAAATCTTTTTAAAAATCCAAATTATTTTACTATCTGCCCAGCATGAATTGAGCGTGAGTGGTTTTGTATGTATGTCTAGCTTACAGGGCTTGCCATCTTTTCTCAAGTTCACTGTGGGTGCCCTTCACCAAATGTTTTATAAAAACAATTTCATTATTAGTCTCCTCCATTGCCCTCTGGGGTCCCTGACTGACTTGTAGAAATAATGTTTTTTTGGCTTCTATTTTTACAATAATCAGACTATATAAAACTTTTTTTTCTTATCTTAAAAGAAAACTTTCTACCTGAGGGAAGAAAAAAGTGAGACTTTGGTAAGAAGAAAAAGCTGAAAAGAAAATGATAGATGATCAATTGTGGAATGGCTGAGAAAAAAATCTGAGATATAAATGCAATGCGATATTATTGTGCTGTAAGAAACAATGAATATGCAACCTTGAGAAAAAATGGGGCAACTTGTTAGAAGTAATGAAACTGAATAAAGTTAATGTGGTACACAATGATTACATCATTGTAAATGAAAACAACATTAAAAGACATCTGACTCAGATGAAAGAAAATGACGTCTTGATTCTTAGAGAATGATGAAATACATATCTCTCCTTTTGGTAGAAATACGGAGGACTAAGTATGCAGCTTGTCACATATACTCTCAAATCTGGTCACTATGCCGTTAGGTTTTGCTTAATTGTTTTTCCTTATGAAAAGAAGAGTCATTTACTTATTATGACAGGAAGGGACTGAAAAGGAAAGGAAGGAAATGACTTACAGAATAAAAAGTCATCAATAATTTTAAAAATAATGAAGAGGTAAGAGTTGCTTAATTCTATCCTCAGAACTTGGAGGAGTACATTTATATAGATCTCTCTACAATTTTTCTTTTTTAATGTATTTTCTCAATCTTTTTCTAGTCCCATATTTCTATCTGTCCTATAGGGAATTTTTGCTTGGATATTTAACATGAAACAAAACAGAATAAACCTCATACCTTTGTTCACAAATCAACACCTCTCTTCTGATTGCCATTAATGGGAGCAGGTCTTATTATCTGGTTCTTGATGCATCTTACATATTATTGGACCATTGTCATTTTATTGCTAGACAACTGCTAGTCATTCTTCCTCCTCTAGCCTACTGCTTCTTGACCTTTTCAGCTAAACTTGGCAAAAACCTTACCTTTTCCAAGACGCTATGTTCTCTTAATACTTCAGCCAGTACATAGTCCATACTCTGTAACCATAAGCATATACTAGCTTACATATTCCCTTGGAACTATTCGCTAGTTGTTTCATACATTCAAGGTCAATATTCCTAATTAAACTATAATTCCATAGGATTGGGAAATAGATGGGGGGTCCTAAGCAAGACAGAAACTATCTTCTTTTTGTTGTTGTTTTGTCATTTCTGTTGTGTCCAACTCTTCATGACCCCATTTGGAGTTTTCTTGGCAAAGATATTGGAATACTTTGTCATTCCCTTCTCCAGTTCATTTTACAGGTGTAGAAACTTAGTTAAGTGATTTGCCCAGGGTCACACAGATAGGGAGTGTCTGAGGTCAGATTTGAACTCATGAAGAGGAGTCTTCCAGACACAAGGTCTAGCACTCCATCCTCTGTGCCAGTTAGTTGCTTTACCATGTTCTTTGGTTTCTCTTACATAGCAGAATTTATGTCACTTCCTCGCATTAAAATACTTAGGTCTAGAAGACTCTCTTAAGATTACTAATCCTTTCCACTCTTTTTTTCAGATGAGAAAATTCAAGTGATGAGTGACTTGTCCAGGATGATATAAATAATAAGTAGCAGAATTAGGCCTTCCTCTAGACCAGAGATATCCAACTCATAGACTGTGGTTCTCAAGCAGCTTTCCCAAATTCCCTCCAATTCAGACTAAACTGTAATTAGGAAATGTTTAACAAAAGCAAATACAAATACGGTACAACGTAGATAATAGTAATTTGTGACTTCCTAAGTTAATATATGACTACAGAGATCTATTTCTATTTGAGTCTGACAGCATTGGTCTAGACCAATAATCTAAGGATCCTTGCAGCCTCAATATTGACTTAGACACATGCTAATATTAATTATGATCTTTTATATATTTATTTATTTTATTAAATATTTTCAAATTACATTTTAATCTGATTCATTTTTGATACCTCTATATAGATACTCAGTATTCACTTTCTTAATGAATGAATGAATTAATCCTATTGAAAACAGAACAGTTGCATTTCCAAAATATTTTCACTTTCTTAATGAATGAATGAATTTATTCTATTAAAAGCAGCAAGAGTTTTATTTACTAAGTATTTTTTATTATAGTCTTGCTCAAAAACTTATAATGGCCCCCAACTGAATATTATAGGAAATCTCTCTTTTCATCCATGAGTCTGAGGTTCTCTTTCATAAACTCAGGGCCAGACCAAGTCTAACCCCAAACTTTATAAATGATAAAACTAAGGTTAAATGAGGTTGAATGATTTGCCCAATTATCACATAGGTATCATGTCAAAGGTGGAATATGAACTTAGGTTCTCCAGCTCTAGAACTTATGAGTATGTCCACTATACAGTGTTATGTCCAAAGTTTTTCACCAATCCCCAACAAAGGAAAAGCTTAAATGTTTGAATACATTGATACATTCTACTATCTTTATTTGCCTCTCTTTTTAAAACTGAGAGCAGGTGTTTATTCTTAAAGGCAACTTCAATGGCATTTCATCAACATCAACACAGATTTAACTCAAACTCTGAAGCCATCTACATCTACAGCACTGAACTCTCATAAGATAGTGTTCTTAAACATTTCTGAGCTTTAGCAGGATTTTACAGAGCATTCTTCATTGTCCTCAGTAGAGTTTCTAGGCTGAGAATTATTTTATTGTTTTCAAATGGCTTGAACCCTAGAAGTCACATATGGAATGTGACAGGAGCATTATATGGTAGAAAAAAGAAAAGCTGTAGCCTTGGTGACCTGAAAGTCAGACTTGTATTCTATTTCAAGCTTGGTGACCACATGACTGTGTGATCTTTGGTAAAGCACTTAACCATTCTGGACCTTTGGAGGTTTTCTCATCTACAAAATAAGGGTTTTAGACTAAATAATCTCCAACTTCTCTTCCAGCTTGAATATTCTGTGGATACTTCAGTTGATCTAGCCTTTTAAAATTACTCAGAAAACTCTATTTTTCAATGATCCAGGAGAAATATAAGTTTGTTAAGCCCTTAAGTCTTTATATTTATTCATACTTCAAGTAAGTTTCAAACATCCTTATGAGGTAGATTACCAGATACACTGGTATATTATTTTTATATCAGTTTTACAAATGAGGAAACTGATGCTCAGAGAAGTTATATGACTTGCCTACTGTCACACAACTAGTAGATGTCTGAAGTTGCATTCAAATCTATATCATATTGATTCCACATCCAACTCTGTCCATTAAGTAAGATTGTCTCTCAAAGTAGAAAGAGATAGGATTTTAGAATACATGTCACCAATGTGCCATTGAACCTTTGCACATACATCCTCTGGATATCATTTCTATCATTTCCTCTCTGCCCTACCACCCAGATATCCACAACACAAAAATCAAGTTAATATATCCATAATGAACCATAATGAACATATCCAGTATCAAAGAACTGGCCAAATTCACTTGTAAATAGTCTTCCAGATATTTTCCTACATATCACATTATATTAATATTTATAAAATTTACCTATTGCACATCAAAGAAATATGTGCCAGTGTATATCTATTTCTTTCTTTTTCATTTCTCTGCCCATTTCCCTTCCTCCTTTCCTTCCTTCCTTTCTTCCTCCCTTCCTTTCTCCCTTCTTTCTTTCCTTAGAATGTATCACTGAGGAATTTCACTGCACTATTATTGTTTTTTTCACTTTTGTACATGACAGTGCTTGCTACAATAAAACTGATTTGGTTTACAGATCTATCATCACTCTGAAGCACTTAATTCCAACACTGAGCTCTAAAATTTGAGTCTAATAATTCAGAAACTTCTCAGTACAGTCTGTAATTGAAGTTCAAATTAGGTGGATTCTGCTACTCCTGTAATACAGCTATTCCAAAGGATGCCTCAGATCCTAGCTCCTATAGAAGGCTTTTCCTTATCATTCCAATTGGTAGCAATACCACACTCCAAACTATTGCTATTTTCTTTGCATATATTATGAACTTAGCTAGCTAAGTACATGGCATTTTCTCTCAAAGAAAATATAAGCTTCTTGAGAGCAGGGAAAATTTAATTTTTATCTTTTACATCCCTACTACCTTGCATATGGTAGACAATTATTAATACTTGTTAAATTGAAGTGAGTTGAAATCTCAAGGGTATGTGAGTACATATTTCAATGGGCTTGGTGCCCAGGGGCAGTTATAAAACTCAGATTAGGAAAAGTGACTAAAAGGTGAGGTCACATGCATTTCCACTCTCATTTCCTGGTAGGAATTTCTTCACTGAGTTATGATTTAATATAAATCTCCTCAATTCTGATACAGGATTTATAAGAAGCATCTATTTGAGTAACATTTCTACATCTTTTGTATATAGTTAATCATATTGACTCTGCATCCAACTCTAGCTAATAAACAGAAAAGTCAGGAATTGAACATGAGTCTTCTAACTCCAAGGCCAATTCTCTTTCACCTACAATTCATTGCATATTATATTATTAAAATGTACCCTAGAAAAAAGTTCATGGCACCCATTGCAATTTGACACATTCCTCCTTGAATTCAGAACCAGAAAAAATGTCTCATGAAGAACTTGTCTGCTTAATTTTCTCTTTGGATACAAAAGTTAACTTATGTGCCTGATGTCATCAATTTCTCTGCTACTTTTAACTTTATTTTTTAAATTTTGAGTTGTACTATTCTGTGGTATATTCAATTTTGCAAACTGCTTCAAATATTTGTAAAAGTAAGTAGGACAGAAATCCCAAATAAAAAATTAGTTCCTATAATCAGAAATGTCTCTATCCAAATGGGCTGAAAAGACAAATTCCAAATATACCTCAGGCCTTAAGACTACTCTAAAAAAAGGAACTAGAGCTTGAAGATTTGGCACTGTGGGAAAATCAACATATGGTCAATTGCCTTTATTTTTCAATTAATAATAAACAATAACTTTTATTTGTCTTTTCCTATTCATACCATTTCCCAATATATTTTCCATTAAATTCTCCTTTGTAACAAAGCAAGTTTTGAGTAAGATTTAATGGTCAGTAATTGCATCTGACAGTATATACAAAATTACTCACCTCTAGTTCTCTACCGTACTATGAGGAAGGTCAAGCAGTGTTTCTTTTCTGCTCTGATTTCAGAATGGATTGTTGTAATTACTCTTAGTTTGGCAGAATTCTGGTGCTATTTTTCACTACATTAGTGTAATCATGTGTTTGTTCTCTTGGATTGACTCTCCTTGCACTGCTTAGACATGTAAATCTCAGTTTTTCTAGTTCATATAAATCTTCCTGTGTTTCTCAAAACTCTCTGATATTCATTTCACATGACACTTTCTGTTAGGTATACTTCAAATATTACGTGGCTTAAAGTTAGACCTCAAGTTTTGTTTTTTGGAGGGGGAGGGAGATAGACTTGTCATTTAAATAACTATAGAATACTCCCAGTGAGGAGACTTCCTCTATCAGTATATGTTAGCAACTGCTCTTCAGCTTACAATCTCAGAAAGATCCCAGGATGCTGTGAGGTTGTGTCCTGCCCAGGGTCACACAGCTAGTAGGTGTCAAACGAAGGGCTTGAACTCAGGTCTTCCTGCCTCTTTATCCACTATCTCACATTGCCTCTCAACAGGCCTTGATTTACTCATCACTTAAATGAAGAGGTTGGACAAAGCAATCTCTACAGTTCCTCGCAGCTCTTGAATCCTGTGGTTCTATTATACAAATGTCACTGAAAATGCTCACTAATGCATAGTCATTGTTCAAATTCTGTTTTAAAATTTAAATGAGTGGAGACTTGTGCCTGCCAAAAAGAAAAAAAAAACTTATTAATATTATCACCCTTACCAGGTCGATTGTGCATCGGCAGTCAGCCAATAGGAAAAAGGTAGCCAAGATTTTGCCATCTTGACCTGGTCATCACTATCACTACCATAGTAGATAATAAAAACAGGAAAAGACTGCTGAATATAAGTCACGCATTCTCCTGTTCTTTACACATTCAGGAGTATTACTAATTCCATGGGACCTGGTTCAGATAAGAAGGAATCAAAGTACAACTTGCTTCAAACTCCCTGCTATAGTGCAGATGTATCCTGCAGTGCCCAGATAAGTCTTAATATTCAGATAGACAAGAATCTATTGACACTGACATCAGTTAAATAAATGCACACACTAATTCAGGCTTAAGACAAGACGCATATGACATTGTATGACTTGATGACTGGCAGAATTGTTTGGATTTCACAATGAATTTGAGATGTTTTATTAACTCAGAAAACAAACGAATATAGTATAAATCAAGAATTTGTATATAGTACTCTTACCCAAAAGCAAGAGAGGGAGGTGATCATAGACCCATAGAAAGTTAGAGCTGGAAGGGACCTCAGAAAACATCTAGTTCAACCCCCTGAAAATGTGGGAGAGCAAAGAGAAGTGAAGGAACTTGCCCAAAGTCACCCAGCTGAATTGTGGCAGAACCAGGAATAGAAATCCAGTCTCCTGACTCCCAGTCCAGTGGAGTATCTGAAAGAGAACACGTGGTTGACAATGAACTTAGTGCCTTGGGTATAATTTAATGGTCTCAATATAGTCATTGAATAATGCTAGTTCCAAGTTTCATTTTTTCTTCTCCAAATAAACCTCAAAATTATCATTGGATAGACTTATCTTAACATGGAAGCTTTTATGATGTCAAAAACAAGTCTATTATTTGTAATATG
>CM053769.1:555958992-555980257 GCA_028658325.1 Potorous gilbertii
CAGGATTGTTACATGGAAAATGCTTTATAAAAAGTAAAAGTTCTTTGTCAAATTGAAAGCATTATATAAGTATGAGTTAGTATTTTGAGAAATATATATATATATATATATATATGTATAGAGAGAGAGAGAGAGAGACAGAGAGAGAGAGAGAGAGAGAAAGAGAGAGAGACAGAGAGACAGAGAGATAGAGAACCAATACATAGAACCAAATACTATATTTCTTAGTTTGTTACAATGTCCGCTTATTTGATGCATAAGTGGCTTATCTTGCCTAGTGATGTGTTAAATAACACTGACAAGTCTATACATTCTCTGCTAGGTTCAGTTTCAGTTGTTGGATTAGAGAAATGTTTTCTTCCCCACCTAAGGCCATCCTGGCTCATTTTTCCACAAGGATATTGGTCAGACAGATTCTTTCAAAGAATAAATTACTCCTTGGAGTAAATTAAACATGTCAGTTCTTCCAGGGCAAGAGCTTCCATTCAATTCAGTGTACTAGAAACATTGTTTATCAAATGACACTTTTCTTATCTCTGAAAGTTAATGTAATTACTGTTGAGACTAACTTTTTCTTGGAGAGATCTTATACATTGAGGCAATCTAAAGGATAAGGGAGATGATTTTTTTTTCGTTTCACTATCTTTTCTATTTGTTTAAGACTAACTTTCACAGACAACTTCTATTCTTTCTCACACACTTCTTGCCCAAGAAAGTAGGTATATTTATGCAGTAAACTCTTATAAACCCAATATTTGAAATGAAATTTCTATTTTGTAGTAAAGTAATATAATAACTTCATAGAATATCAGGGATTGTAAAATGCTGCTATGTTTTGTGAATCATCAAAGTAAGATTATATTATAGTTGATACTGATTGGTTGCAACACATTATCCTAAAATACGTAATTTGAAAATGGATACTTACATATCATCTGCCTATAATACATATATATGTATATAGATATATATTTGTATTAACCAGAATATTTGACTAAATATTAAGAATTGAAAAGAACCTCTGAGATCATCTGGTCTAATACAGAAATCCCTTCTCCAATATCTCTGACAATCAGGTAGCTTCTTGAATACCTTGATGACAAGTACATTATTTTGTGAAGCAATTTTGACTGCTCTAATTACTAGGGTTCTTTTGCCTATGTAGCTGAAATTTTGCTCTTTATAATTTCTACCAATTGGTTCCAGTTCTGTCTACTACAGTAACATGGAAAAGGTCTATTCTCTCTACTAAATGACAACTGGTCAAATATCGGAATATGACTATAATGAATTTACTAAAATATTTCTTTTCTAATTTAAACAACTCCATTTCCTCATTTAACATGGTTTCTAAACCTCTCACTATTCTTGTCACCCTTATCTGAATATGTAGCTGTTTGTTAGTGTTCCTTATAAAATGTGGTTCCCAGTTAATAGCCTTTCACTCCAAAAGAGATAAAAAACAGAAAGAAAGTCATCATGTATACTTAAAGTACACTTAGAAGCATTCTTTGCAATAACAGCAAAATGGAAACAATTTGTGCAGTGATTACTTGAGGAATGACTGAATAAACTGTGATATATAAATGTTTCACAATGTTATGCTGTTATTATGAAGAATTGAGAGAAACATGAGAAGATTTGAATGATATGATACAGAACAAGTAAGCAGAAAGAGAAAAACCATATATATGCATATATAGATATACACACATATATATGTGCATGTGCACATGCACATACACACAATGATACTAATAATGTAGTACAGGAGTTCTTAACCTGTTTCTGTATCATGGAACCCCTTGCAGTCTGGTGAAAACCATGGATCTCTTCATACTATTGCTTTCATTTTTAATTGAATCTCATTAGAGATGAGTGAAAATAAAGATACAAATTTTTCCCATCCATATCATAGATACCCTGAATCCATCCAGTGGGCTCCAGGCTAAGCACCCCTGATGCTAAAACAATGCTAAAAGGAAAATGTACTTAGATCAGTTGCAATGACAGATCTTGGACCTGGAGAACCAAAGATGAAGCAGATTTCTTTACTCTTCAGAAAGCTGAGTGTGAAAAGGGATAATATTATTGTTAGTAAATAATACTATTTTCATTCTATGTAATACTTTGGGGTTTACAAAGCAATGTATATAAATTATCTCATTTGACTCTTAAAACCATCCTGTGAGCTAGGTGCTTTTATTATTTAGATTTGCTACAGGAAGAGACTTAAGGTCAGAGAGTAAGTGACTTGTCCAGAGACTTATAGCATGAAAGTATCTCAGGGGGCCTTCAACTCAGGTTTTCTTTTAATTCTAGCACTCTAACATTGCATTTGTTGTCAATGTTGCTTAACTGATTCAATATGTGTGTGTGTGTGTGTGTGTGTGTGTGTGTGTGTGTGTATGAAGGGGGTAGTATTGGAAAAAATGACCATGATGTCAACAACAATATGAATAAAACATAAAAATAAGGATTCTAGTGAGATTTCCATGTCTCCAACTGGACTCTAGAATTTTAATAACATGGTTGAAGATTACTTTCCATTTCTTAGCAGTTCCATTCTTTTAGTGACTTCATTTTGATTATTGTTTAACTTTAAGCTGACTGAGAGAGGGGAGGAAGTACAATCCACCAAAGATACGTGATTGATTAACTTGAATACTTCATTCCTTGACCAGGGAGTGCAGCTGAGAGTTGATTTCTTTTCATTCTTCAACCCCTCACTTCTTTACTTTCTTCTTTCCATATTGATTGTATCTCAGGGTTTAAATTGTACTGAAGGGTAGGAGGCAGTTTTCACAGAATTTGACATCTAGGACTCCTTCCTAATGTGTATTACACTGGAATCAATAAGTCTGTGACTTCCTTTATTTTAATCAGGGAATGAAGTTATGGTTCCAAGATTTGTTTCTGCCTTATATATATTAAGATTTGGAAATGGCAGATATTTTTCACCAGCTTCTTTGCCACATCATGAATAGTGTGAGGAAAAAAATAACTCACTCAATTTTGCACAGACCTTTATGGGTTATAAAGTACAGCCCCAGAAGAATCTCCTTTGGCTAACCTCTAGTATGGCATTTTACTGATAAGGAGAAGCTACAAAACTCTTCACATAGCCAGATAAAAATGTACAACAGGTGGGGAGAGATGATACCATAGATAGCCAATTACTTAAATGCTCTCAGAAACTGAAAGTCACAAAATTCTTTCCCATGCAGTTACCACTGGAGATACTAAAAGAGTGAAATTAAATGACTAAAGGAATATATTACTGACATAAATAAAAATCCCCTAATATCCATAATTTATGTATTTCATTGCTTATTAGTATTGTTATGTACTAACACAGCCTCCTTGGCTTTACTGTATTCATAAATAAATCCCAATAGTTCTTTTCCTCTTGAGCTGTCAACACCAAGTTAATTTTCACCCATTTCTAGGTCCTTATAAATAGCCCAGACCAAGATCAAGTCAGACTGTTAATCTGACACTTTAGCTAAACTCTTCCTTCAGGCTACCTCAACAACAACAATGAAAATCCAAACTATAACAAAAATCAAACCTTAAAATTGCTGCTTTTGCATGCTAATCTTCCTCCACTCTTCATTCCCCCCACTCTTATCTTCAATAACAAGAAAGCTCTTTAATGGGTTATGTGAAACCCCTTAGATCTTATAGAGGTGCTCCATGAAACTCACACTACACCAATCTGCTTTAACTTCAACCTTAACCAAAACAAAGCTGCCAAGCTCACACCGATTTAGCAACAACAGATCTGTGGTTCAGCATGGCACCTAAAGGATGAATTGGCTCTAGCTGGTTTCTACCTTCAGAGAAGTCTGAAATACTCCTGTAGTCAAAAAAAGGAAGGCGAGTGGGGTTAGGGGGCTGTCATTTATATTCGCTCTTCACCAAGGAGGGCGGTGGCAGCTTGTAAGCTTCTGGGTGGGGTTTATAATTGGCCACATTAAGACTGGCAAACAGCCCTTGGCAACTCTTCTTATGATGCATAAAAATAAAACCTGTATTAAACACAGAGGGATGCAACACCCCATCATTACAAACAAATTAGGATGGTTTGGCATGCTGTCTCTGGATTTCCATTCTAAACCATTTCCTCACCCAAAATAAACAGGTCCCCCAAAATCCTCTACATAAAGGATCGATTTTATCACACATGATTCCTCCAGCAGATCTGCACATTTTCCTTTTCTTACAAAATATAACTTACTTCAGTCTAAAGGGGTTAAAAAATGAGAGGTTCATTGCCATTGTGTGTAAAACATCTTAACCACAGGCTACAATTTCTGAGGCATCTCTTGCCAAACAATGCTCAGCTACACGCTTGTATTATTCTGTTATATAACTGAAATGCTGGTTGAGAATGCGCGCCCTGTGCCAAGGAAGTGTACAAATCATGATCACAATTTGATCTATGACCTGCAGAAATTTCACATTATGATTTATGAATCACTGACTGTCATTAACTATTACATAGGCATGGCATCTTGGGCATATAGAAATGCACATTCCTCTCATAGCTTTGCCATCTTCCGGGTATATTTAACTGAAAATCTTCATCTCACCAGCCAGATACAAGTATAAGTCTCACATGTCAATGTACCGGGAGATCTAAATTTTTTTAAATGTATGCACTAGGTACCCCACCAACGGTTTGCTGGAGGTCAGCATTCTCTTTTGAATGAAGACCCCAGGCACCGAAAACTTGGCAAAATCAAAACAAAACAAAAACGAAAAACAACCCAGCTTTCTTCTTGTGAATTTTATTCCAACCAAGACATTTACATTTCCCGAGTCTGGAAACCAAACTCTTCCTTTCCAGTCATCCCAAGCTCCTCATTCTAACACACTTCCACCAGCCTTATCCCACTGATAATAAACTGAACACGAACTGCTTTATTCAAGGGATCAATTGATTTAAATAGAGGAAACCATTAAGTGCAGACTTTTACACACGCATGCACGTGTCCTATGCGTCCTGCATCTATATGTCCACCTGTATTTTGTGTAAAGAAGTATGTGTGTGTGGGGGGGGGGGTATAAATTGGAAGCTAACCTCTCAAGTTACCGAAGCAAGCTTCACCCCATTCACGGCTGCCTTTAGGTTTGCGCTGTCCACGGCTTGGTACTTACCTCCCTCCCGGAATTCTTTACATCCTCCTGCAACCCTAACAGATGCAGAGGAGCTGCGGGTCCCAGGCATCACCAAACCTCTGCCTGTCTTTTGACAGCCAAGCCAGCCCCCGGGAAGGATGTCGGGATAGCCCAGAGTGCCTCACCTCCTGCTTCCTTCAGAGCCCGGACTAGCCCGGTCCTTTCCTCTACCTCCCGCACGCCCCCCTCTGTAGCTGATGCCGCCACCGCTGTCAGGCTCTAGGCGCTCGCCCTCCTCACCTGTGCGGCTCCCCACCTGGCTTTGTCTGGAGCTGGGCTGGCCCAGGTCAGGCTCATCTGCAGCAGGAGCGGCATCCCGGGGAGGGGGCGGGCCGGGACTGGAGTCGGGGGGGCGGGCGGGTTGCTCGGGCTCCCATGGTGCTCGGACTCGCCAGGCTCGCTGCGGGCAGCCCCAGGAAGAAGGCTCGGGACCCGGCGGGCAGCTGCTCCCGCTGCTCGGCTCGGGACTGCCGCCTTCAGCCCGATGCGCTGCCGCCACCAACGCCACTGCCTCCACTAGTCGCCTTTGTGTCTCTGGCTGCGCCGCAACGTCACCCACCGGCTCAGGACCGGTTAGGAGGGCTAGCGAGGGAATCTCGAGGCTGGAGCTGGGAAGCAGGAGGGTTACTGGGGCTCAACCCCGTCTGCACCTGCCGTTGCCTCTCGCCATCCATCTCCCTCTGCGAGCTCCCCGCGCACTCAGGCTAGTGGCTCTGGACGAGGGGCAGAGCTCAGCTGCGGGAGGGGGTGGGTCCGGGAGGAGGGGGTAGAAACCATCTGCAAACCCGGGTAGCAGCCTGGGCTCCTACTTGAGTAGAGCAGGACTGACTGGGGGCCAGGAGGGAAGGAGGGAGGGAACTGTTGTGGACAGCGAGGGAGAACCAACAACTGCACCGAACTGGGTTTGTTTGGATCCTTTCCATCTGCAGCGCGGGAGAAGAAACCCTATATTTGAGATCCAGTTTTCAGGAACAATTTTTCCTCTCCCAGACTTCCCCTCTGAAGGTGACTGCAGCCTTTGGCTGAGCAGCAAACAGCATGTGTGTGTGTGTGTGTGTGTGTGTGTGTGTGCACTTACATCTAAATAAAATCATTCCCTTTGGTGCACCCTCAGTTTTGTGACCCTTTCCCGGCTAATGTTCCGGATTTCAGGAAGTCTGCAGCTATTTGAAAAGCTATGGGCAAAGTGACCAGCTTTGTTATTGATTTTCCCTCCAGGGTCCTATCTTGGTCTAATTGGTACCTAGGTTGTAAGGATGGCTGGTCATGTGATCATATACTTCCTCCCCAAACATGCATAAGCTAGAATGTGTTTTAAAAGTAAAACAGTATCTCTTTGGCCAGGGAAACCTTTTGTAAATCACACAGATCAATGTAGTAGGACTGAAACCTGGTTGCAGCCAGTATCGTTTCAAAACCTTTCCCAATGGGAAACATCTTTCACCTCAACGAAAACTCAAAACGATGTTACAGCTAGAATAAGTCTGGAGGTGAGATGATCTCATAGAACACAAAGCTCTCTAAATTATTGAATTAGACATTTCCCAGGTCCTGTATATCATTAGCCTTTTGGAGAAGCAAATTAAAAAGCAGTTAAAGATTTGCTACCTGGGAGTACTCGAATACAAGTGCTGCCTTAAAGTTCAAGGGTGCTAGTTCAGAACATAACTGCATTTCATTGGTTGAGATATAGAGGCACATACATATATGCATGTATGTGTATAGGACTAGAAAGGAAAAGAGTACATAGATATAATTGATATATAAAACGACCTCTGGTCAGAGGACATGGGTTTTTTTTTTTCCTGTTGATAGTATCCTTTATTGCCCCAGGTCCCAAACCTTAGAGTGCTGACTCCCTTTTCTTTGTTTTTTTCCATGCCCATAAGTCGCCGGAAAGGACATGGATAATTAATACCCTTTGTTCTTAAACAATTGCACGGTGTTTATTCTTTCATTAGTCTCTCTACATCATTTTATGACTAAGTCAAAATCCCATTTTGTTTAGGAGGAAACTGAAACTTGAAAATGCTAATAAAAGCACTGATATCATTTTCTTCCTTCTAGTTCTTTGATTTGAAAATTAAAATGTTTCCCAAATGGATTTTTGGCTGAATTACTACTTTATTCAGAGGTAAGGGGAGGTTGCCTAAAAAGGTATTTTATTTCCTGCCTTTACCATGTGGGAAACTGAGGCTATTGTCCTCTTTAAAAATCTTTAGGGAAGATCATTTTAAGGAGTAGCTTTGAATTAGAGAAAAGGATATAAAAGCCTGTCAAAAAATTGCATCCACTTTATTTTATGTCTGTGTAAAACATACATACGTGTTCATGTATGAACACACACATATTCACAAACAAAAATCCTAATTAACCCAACGTGAGCTTTCTTGTGGAAAAATCCTCTAAGCATCAATTTGATCTAAGTTTGGAGTTAGGGAAAGAGTCTAGTTTTTGATGAGCAGGAAAATACATTTGGCAGAATTTGCCATACAAACTGGAGTAAGTTATTTTGGAGTCAAGAAAAGTCAAACATGACTAGACACTACTGAAAATGACTGACCAACAACAATGATGGGAAGTTATTTAACTTCTCTGAACTTCAATTACCTCATCTTTAGAATAGGATAGATGTAAGAACCAAATGAAGTAACTGCTATGTTTCTATCCATGTCAGTCAATAATAGGGTTGAGGAGATCTTCACATGATATTCCTTTATTAAGAAAAGAATATTTTGGACAAAACTCCATTCTGCAGCCTAAAGATGCAGTGCCTCAAATGGAATAAAACAGTGAAAGCAAACAAACAAACTCATAAGGAATAAAAACTATAGCACTGCCACACACCACTCCCTAGCATATTCACTTAAAACTCTTAGCTAACACAATCATTTAACTAGAAAGGAAGGTGACATCCTTTGGCTAGAATGTGCTGTCTGTGTGTATATGATAGTGATGCAGAACCATAAGAGTATTCCATTTCAATAGTTACACAAACTAAATAAAAATATTCTTTCTTTGCTTTGTGGGTCTGCTGAGGTTTCAAGGGACACAGCTAAAATATCCAGGACAGTACCTCTAATCATCAAGTCTTTCTAATGGTTCTGTTGTGTTCAATTTACTCTAGGAGCAACACAATCACATTTGGTCAATATGCAATGCTAGATACATTTCACCCTGTACTCTGAGCTTTGTATTATGTAATCCCTGTGATCTCACTCACAGGAGCAGAAATCCATCTTGATCCAGCTCCATTGTCCCTAGCAAAGATTGACTAATGTTAAAAATGAGTAGAGAGTAATTGTAGATAGAGCAATACCTATTTCATCTTATAAATCTCTAGCTAAATGTTAATAGAGATGGTCAAGGAAGTCTTGAGAAATTGTTGTTTTGGTTATTCAAAAGAACTAACTTCTTTTTCAATGTCCCAGGTTTACAGCCTCAGCATTATCCTGTTTTTCACTTTCTTTAATCCCACATAGATTTTCAATAGATAAACATTGTCTTTTCTTCATCTACATCATCTCTCACATCAGATTCCTTCTCGATAGTCACATAACCATCACCTTACTTCAAACTTTTATCACCGCTCAGCTACCTGAGATTATTTCAGTAGCTTCTTCTCAATTCAGTACATCCTTTGAGTACCACAGATATTTTGCTGCCACAGAGATTTTCCTTAAGTGCAGATCTGATCATGTCATTCCTTTACTTAATCTATTCTCATGGCTCTTTATTTCCTCAAGGATAAAATATATACTCCTTTGTTTCATTTGTAAAATCCTTTACCACTTGACCCCAAAGTATCTTTCCAGCTTTAGTATGTGTTATATCTTCTCCTGCAATTTGGAGTCCAGCTGAAATAGTTTTTTCTCTGTTCCTCACACTAAATGTTCTACCTCCCAACTCCTTATCTTTCTGGTGTCCCTCATGCCTGGAATGAACTCTCTCACCTTTGCCTCACACAATTCCTCTTTTCCTTTAAGATTCAAGTCAAGCAACGTGTCTTTCATGTAACTTTTCCTGATCCTTTTGAACTACTAATATCTTCCCTCCCAAACTACCATATATTTAATTAATTTTTATTTATTTATATGTATTCTTTTTTACATTTATTCTATATGTACTTATATGGAGTACTCCAAATATCAGTGCGTTTTTGTGTCAGTAGCTTTAATCTCGAGTTTTAATTTTAAGCTTTAATATTTTTAAACTGCACTAAGGATTTTTAAGATACTCTACACATACTTGCCCCACTCATTAGAACATAAGGTCTTTGAGAGAAGGTTTTTTTTATCTGTTCCCACCAGCATTTATACAATGCCCTGGGCCATAGTAGAAGCTAAATAAATACTTACTGGTTGGTTGGTTGATTGAGTGATTGAATAAAGAACATTATGTCAAAGAAGCCTGTCAAGTTTTGTTGTTTGGTCATCTCCAGCAATCTAGTTGAGAACATTTTTCAGAGGTCCACATTAGTCTTTCAAGCTGATCATATGATTGAAGGTAATAAGGCATCATATTGACAGCTCAGATATGAGTCTTGTTCAGAAATTTGTTAAACTCACCTGAGGCAAATGCATATCCATTGTTGGAAATCAATATATCTACCAATCCCTGTGCTGCAAAGACGTCAAAGAGATGTATGGTTATTTCAGTAGAGATTTGATTTGGAAATGAAGCAAACTTTACTGTTGAAAAGACATTTTGACAAATCAAAAAGTTTTTCAAATGAAATAGTTATTTTAACAAGGAAGAGAATATGAATTATTGTCCAAGATTACTTGATCACTTTCCATGAGAAATTAAGTGCTTTTGTTGAACTATGCTATGTAGTTTGACATGTAACACACTACTCTCCAAACTTTTTGATATCAGAATCAATTCTAGACTATGAGATATAGTTGTAGATATTGCTTTCATGTAAACAGTTTCTTGATGTTCTGTACAGAGTGTGATCCAGATAGACTGGCAGCTGTCTTCTGGAATAACAACAGAATTAAAAAAAAAACATGTTTTGTGGACAGAGAATTCATGTTGATTGCTTTAGCTCCTTGGGCAGTTTCTCCTCTGGCTATGCCTCTATACCCCAGCTCAAAACTTAAATTAATCTGAAGTTTGGGACAATGAACCAGGTGATTTGATTGACTTGATAAGGGTCAGGTATATCTTTTTAATACGGATTTATCCAGTAGAGATGGAGATGACACAATCTGGATCTGTTGTGTCAGATGTCTCAGAATAAACCAGAATTCAGTATTGCTTTTTCAGGCTTATGACCATCATATTGTGATCAATGTTGTTGAAAAGTCTAGAATGTTTCAGGTGAGGAAGACAGTAACTAAGGGTGGACATTTCTATTCAGAAAGAATCACAAAAGAAGTGTACAGGCATAGTTAAGGTGGTAGAAATGGATTCTTCACTTTGGTCATACTTGATAGCAAAAGTGTCTTGATCAATTTGTATATAGTTTCATTCTTTAGGGAGGCAGCATGAAGTAGTGGATAGAAAGCTGGCCTTAAATCCAGGAAGATTTATTTTTCTCCACATTCCCTGGGTATTTTAACGTGGGCAAGTCACCTGAATTAACTTGTAGACTGGTAATAACGGTTCAGCTCCTGACTCAAATACTTCCGCAAGAACTTGGTGATCCTAGGAAAGTCAACCAACCTCTCTGTGCCATAGTTTCCTCTTGCCTAAAGTGGCAAGACTGATGGTCTCCAAGATCCTCTCTAGCTCTAAACTTGTGATTTTATTTATTTCACCTCTTTATGATCTCCTGCTTCCTTTTTGTTACATGCAACAACTTCCATGCTTTATTCTCTGAGTAAAATGGACCACCCTTCACAATAACTGCATCTTGAAGTTACTTTCTTCTTTTAAGGTCCAACTAAAGGGCCACCACTTTCAAGACTCACCTAGGTATAAGAGCTCTCTCTAGGGGTATGCTGGAGTATAACCACAAATCTATAATTACTAATCCACCCCCAAGTTTTAAGTCTAATCTAACATACTTTTAAGTCTAATATACATTATTAACCATCTATACATCAATTTCTTAAGTCTAGACAATCAACAAGAAAATAAACAAAGCTCTGATTTATAGTATTTGCTGATTTCAGAGGTGCAAATTCTCACACTGAAAATTTAAGAATTGGCTCACTTCAAGCTAACAAAAACTGGTTACATATATTCCACTGGATGTCCTTCCCTTTAAACTTTTCATAGTACTCCTTTGGACTTCTCCTTTGGATCTATCACAGGTTCTCATAGCATCCTCATTATCTGTCTGCTGTATTAGTTTGGAAAATAGAACACAGACTTTATCAACCTTTGTATACCCAGCTTACAGCATAGTTCATTACACATGATAAGTGCTTATTAAATGTTTGTTAAATTGGAATGTTCAACAAAAATATAATTGCTAATAATGTAATCATTGCTAAACATATAAGAGGGATATGTAAGGAATCATTCAGTTACAGAAACCCAGAAGGAAAATACACGTCTACATAAGAACAACATGGTTGTATCTCCTATAACACAAAAGAGCAATAATACACATAAAATGCTTTGTAAACTATGAAGCACCAAACAAGGGAATAGTTTTCTCTGTTTTTCCCTTCCTGTTTTCTTACCCTTCCTTCTGCCTTTTCTTTTTCTTTCCTGAAAAGAAATATGGCAGAGGCTAGAGTGTTGGGCCAAGATTCAGGAGGATCGCTGTGGGACCATGAAAAAGACAATTAAACTCATCAAACCTCAGTTTTTTCATCTGCAAAATGGAGATCTTAATAATTTTAGTATATTCCTCTTTTGGTTGTTGGAGGGTCCAAGTGAGATGACGCATATAAAGTAATTTTCAAACTTTTAAGTGCTATGTAAAGATTAAAAATTATTATGATATTTTACATATATCATTTATACAATATTCTATGCCATAATATAACTGTGATAATGATGGTGATTATCCTTTCTCTTTCCTTTTTTGTCTTTTTTTCCCTTGTTTTTAATTTCTTTCCCTTCTCCCTCTTCTCAATATTGTTATAACTTTCTCTACTAAAGTTCCACCCTGATGCGACTTCATGGTGTGGAAATGTTTCTGGGCTCTTGAACGTGATGCTAGCAGTATATAAGCCCTGGTGGCTTTTAACAAATTAGAAAGGCTTTGTGTGCAGGGTTGGTAATGGCTTGAGTACCTGTTATCTGAGGAGCAGCCTAGCTAAGTTGGGAGTCATGCATTATCAAAGGGTTGACCACTTGGTAATGAAAACTTTTACAAAGGGTAGCAGTGGACATTAGAAGGTTGGCTAGAGTTACACAAGAAAGTCATTCACTAAGGCATAAGGGAGTTGTAATCTGCCCTCATGGAGGAAATTCATTAAGTTGATGAAATTGCAGATCTCTGAAGGGTTAAAATATCATGTTAATCACTGTGATGGTTAGAATAATATAAATCAAAATCACTGTCATCCTGCAAAATATCTTTTACCTACCTCTCTGTCTATAGAGTACTATAGAGTATAATGGAGAATCAAGAGAGTTACCCAGAAGTTTTTGCTTTGTATTTTGAATGAATGATTTTATAGGTTCCTGAGGTTATAAACATAAAATGTTTTTATCTTAGAAAGCAAATGCCTATCTGCTTACTGCTTAATTACTCTGAAAAATATATAATATTAGCTCTGTGATTTTCTTCATTTTTTTCCTTGAATTTATAGGGAAGAGAAAGAACATATACAAAAGGCTGAAGTGTCCTAGCATGCAGCTACTTTGTCCACCCAGAGGGGCAGGGATACAATTGCTGACTAAGGGCAAAATAGAGTTGAGCAAAGCTGATGGAAGGGAACAACTTGGGCAGGCAATCTAACTCAGGGAAAATCAATAAACTGAAAGCTTAAAGGGACCCCAAAGATGATCTAATATGGTCTCATTTTGCAGATAAGTAAACTGAGGCCCCCAAACAGGAAGTAGCTTACTTAAGTTCACACAGGTGGTACAAGATACAATATGACTTCATTGATAAGAGGACTGGGTCCAAATACTGTCTTTTCCACTTCTACCTTTGTGACCCTGTGTAATAACAATAGGTAATATATGCCTCTTTCCTATTTGCAAAGCACATTGCCTCTGTTATATCATTTGATCCCTGAAACAATTCTGTGAAGTAAGTGCCATTATCGCCCCCATTTTATAGATGAGGGAACTGAGGGTCAAAGTGGTCAAGGATCATATAGCTGTTAAGTATGTGAAGAGGAATTTGAAGTCAGGTCTTCAGGATCCAAGTCAAGCACTGTAGCTACTGTTCAGCCTAGTCACTTAATCTGGATCTACTTAAGCTTCCTCCTATATAATGGGATGATTGAACTTCAATGACCTCTAAGTGAAAAGTGAAGGGATATACATTTACTAAAGCCCTACTATGTACCAGGTACTGTGCTAAGCCCCTTCCAAATATTATCTAATTTGATGCTCAAAACAACTATGGAAGATAGATACTTTTGTTATTTTCATTTTATTATAGTGATTGTTATCTCCATTATATTACAGTTGAGGAAATTGAGGCAGACAGGGTTAAGTGACTTGCCCAGAGTCACATAGTAAGTGTCTGAGGCCAGGTTTGAGTTCAGATCTTCCTGACTCCAGGCCCAGTGATCTATTCATTGGATCACCTAGATGCCTCTGATGGTCCATTCCAGTTTGAAATCTGTGATCTAAGCAGTAGAGCTGGGACCTAACCCAGGGTGTTGATGCTGGAAGCACCACTATTCTGACTACTTTATCATGTATTCAGATATTTTTTCTTAGTGCACAGAGCTAGGCTTCCCTTCTGACTGCCCCTTCTGTATCAATCCAACTATAGGGACTGTGCTGGGAGCAACACCTTCCTACTCCATTCAACTTAGGTTAGTTTTTCCTTTAAAGGTGCTGAAACTATTCTCAAGATTTAATCTATTTAGAGTGCTAAGACTCAGTTTACTAGAAAACTGGGAGTAAAATAGCCAGGACATTAGTGGCTGGAGGTCCTCCTTTAGGCACAATGACCACAGACTAGCAGAATGAATGCTGGGAAACTAGACTCAGCTGAATCAATACTTTATCTTGGATGAGCAATTCTTACCTCTTCTGAATATTCTTTCTCTTACAGGGTTAAGTAAACTTTCTTTTGTTAACTGGTAGATAGATTACAAGGCATAACATTTTGAGACCTAACCTGTCCGAAAACCAGCTTGAGTAAGGCCCAGTCTATGAGGATACTGATGAGGATACTATTTTTGTGGGGGAAAATCTTGGCATAAGCTTGATTGCAAAAAAAGAAAAAAAAGGAGCTGTGAGGTGTTGTTCAGTAGTTTTCAGTTGTGTCCAACTTTTAATGATTCCTTCTGGGATTTTCTTTGCAAAGATACTGGAGTAGTTTGCATTTCTTTCTCTCACTCATTTTTAACAGATGAGGAAACTGAGGCAAACAGGGTTAAGCAACTTGCCCAGAGTCAAGCAGCTAGTAAGTGTCTGAGGCCAAATTTGAACTCACAAAGATGGGTCTTCCTGACTCCAGATCTGACATTCTAATTCACTGAGTCATCTAGCTGCCCTATCTGTCTGTGAAGTACCTAATTTGTATCCTCCTGAGCTCCAGGAAGAGAACCAGTCCTTCTGTGTTATATTTAAATTCAAGGCTGACATTGCAGGCAAAATTGTGAAGTAGGCGAAGTTCATCTATTGCTCCCTGGGCTTTTGATGTTGGTGCCTTAATGGGTGAAAATATATCACTAGGAGTGGCATGATTTCTCCCTTACCTCTCAAGTTTCCTATCAACTGTAACAGTAGCTTTCTTTTACAAGGATTCAGTGGAATTATTTCTGTGGAAGTTTTTCAGAAGATAGAGAATATAGAATCCCAAAGTATGGAAACGGGAAGAGTTGTTACATATTATCTAATTCCTCATCTTAAAGGTGCAGCCAAAGCCAAGAAGGGTTAAGTGACTTCTCCAAGGCCACATAGCTAGTTCATGGCAAATTCTAGAAACTAGATCTCCTGACTTTAATCTAGTAAGTAATGTTTGTCGTATCACAAGGTCAGCCAAAATGTACAACTCTCCTCATTAATATGAATCCTGATGAAAAAAATGCAAATGGCCTTCATTCTGGTCCAAGCAGGGAAAAGGTTTGGTTTCCATTATTTATTTAATTAGTTAATTAGATTTATTAACACATGCCCTTTACTAAAAGGGCTCAGGGACCTTGAATACGAATAAATATCAAAACCAAGGAATAAATTCCTCCATAATATGCATGGAGGACAGAGACAAACTTGAAATACATGCTTTGCATTAGCACCTGAATATCAACTAGATTTAGGTCATTTGTATCAGGAGAGACTAAAGGGATTCTGCAGACATGGAAATAAAGAGGCTCCAGGAAATGTTCACTCTTGATTTAAAAAAAATCAATCCTGGGACCTGCAGAAGGAATATTCTCAACTAGCCAGACTTGTAATGATGCTATCTGGGGAAGGAAATAGTCTTGAAACTAATAACAATAGCTAGCATTTACATAGAATTTTAAGGGTTGCAAAGTACTTTGCAAGTATCAACTTATTTTATCCTCACAACAGTCTTTGAAGTATGGGCTATTATTTTCCTTATTTTAAGGATGAGGAAATTGAAGCAGACACAGGTTAAGTGACTTGCTCAGGGTCAAACTCCTAGTAAGTGTCTGCAGTTGGATTTGATTTTAGGTCTTCCTGACTCCAGCTCCAGTATTCTACCCACTGAGCCAACAGGCTGCTTCAAACTTAACAACAATAAATAATGGAAAGGATCTACATTTATATAGTGCTGGATGGTATCACTTCCACATTCATTATTTCATTTGGTCTTCACTTCCAAAGAGAAATAGGCAGGTATTATTTTTCTTATTTTGGGTAAGGAAGCTGTGGTGTATTTGAAGTAGAAGATTTGCAGACAGATAACCTAGATTAAAGTCTGCCACAGATTCACTGTGTGACCTTGGACAAGGCTCTTTGCCTTGAAGAGCCTCAGATACCTTCTCTGTAACTAAGGGATTTGATGATCAGCTCTGTCCAAGTTTTGATATTCTATGGGACAATCAGATGAAGACACTGAAGTTCAGGGAGGTTGAGGCTTGCTCAAGGTCACACAAATGGTGATAGACAAAGAATTACACTTAGGTTTTCTGGCTTTGCTGATAAATGTTAGAGCTTTTGCCATTATTTTCCCCTAGCAAATGTCTAGGCAAACAGCACCTCATCCCAAGAGTATAAGTAGGCATTGAACTCCAAAGTGCAAGGCAGATAAGTAGCATATTGAATAGAATATTGAACCCACAGTCATCAAGGCATCCATCCACAGCTGCCAGCTATGTAAACCTAGGGAATTCATTTAACCTTTGTCTTCCATAATTTCCTCAAACTTCTCAATTAACTTTTTTACTTTCTTTTCCCTTTGACTGATTTTGCTCATTAAGGAGTTGTTTTCTTTGGTGGATTTTTGTATCTCTTTTTCTATTTGGCCAATTTTATTTTTAAGCAGCTTTTCAGGCTATTGATGCTCTTTTTTTTCCCTAATTCTCTTGCATCCCTCTCAATTGATTTCCCAATTTTTCCTCTACCTCTCCTATATAATTTTTAAGCTCCTTTTTGAATTCTTCCATGAGTTATTTCTGGGCTTGAGACCACTTCCTATTTTTCTTTGGGGCTTTGCCCATAGGTATTTTGACATTTTTATTCTCTTCTGAGTTTGTATCCTGATCTTCCCTGTCTCCAAAATAACTTTCTACGTTCAGAATTTTTTTGCTGTTGTTGCTTTTTGCCCATTTTTAAAAAACTGTTTTCCTTTCTTTTAAATTTGAGCTCTGCTCCCAAAATGGAAAGGATTATGTCTCCAGTTTCTTGTACCAGTGGCTGCAGGCTCTGACTCTTTACCTTGAAATGCACTGATATTGCCCTGAGGCCCAAAGGGGGACCCTTGTGTCTGGTGCTGTGCTGGCAGGTGAGGTGGTGGATGGCTGTTGCTGCCGCTGTAGGCTGTAGGAGTCTGGCAGCTTACCTGGTTCCGAGCTGGGGTCCTATTGGTGGTTTATGATGTGGGCTTAGGCCTGGTGGGGTGTTCAGGCATTTCCCTGTGGCTTCATTGAAGCACATGGAGGTCTGGCTGCTGCATACAGTGCCTATTTGCCTGGGAAGCACATAGCAGTTCCTGTAACTGGAGTCTGCCCATTCCCCTGGCTATGCTAAGGCACACAGTGGGTCCTGTTATTGGTGTTTTCCTGCTCCACCATAATGGGGCTCAGGATCCCCCACTGATTTGCTGATGTGGGGCTTGCCACTGACCTGCTGGGATACTTTCTGTCCTGGAATATGTTCTATTTTTACCAGAGTGAGAAAGACCTTTCCTATTGATCAACCAAGTCTCCTGGGTTCAAAGACAACTCCGCTCCTTTTTTTCCACTGACTCTGCTTTCCCAGGATTTGTCCTAAGGTGCTATTTTATGGTTGATTGGAGGTGACTATGGGAGAGCTACAGCTATTTGCTTACTCTGCCATCTTGGCTCCTCGACTTCAATTCCTCTTAAGACGTGTTCATGATATATATCTTTAGTAGAATATAGAAGGTAAAGTTTGGGAACACTTAGAAATGTTACTATTGTCATTTATGAAAACAGATCCCAAGCCTGAAAATATATTTTTTAATTTTTTAAAATTAATTTATTTATTTTTAGATTTTAACATTCATTTCCACAAAATTTTGAGTTCCTATTTTTCTCCCCATCTCTCCTCTCCCTGATCCCAAAACACTTTGCATACTGATTACCCCTTCCTTCAATGTACCATACATTCTATCACACCCCACACTTCCCTTACCCTCTCTTCTCTCTTTTCTTGTAGGGCAAGATAATTTCTATACCCCATTACCTGTATTTCTTATTTCCAAGTTATATGCAACAATAATTCTCAACATTCATTTCTAATACTTTGAATTCCAACTTCTCACCCTCCCTCCCTCCTTACCTATCCCCACTGAGAAAGCAAGCAATTCAATACAGGCTTTATATGTGTAGTTTTGCTAAAGACTTCCATAATAATCATGTTGTGTAAGACTTACTATATTGCCGTCCATTTTATCCTGTCTGGTCTTTTTCTTCTATTCTCTCATTTTACCTTGTCCCTTCCCAAAAGTGTTTACTTCTAGTTACTCCCTTCTTCCATTTCCTCCCTTCTATCATTCCCCCCACCACAGTTGTATCCTTCTCCCATACTTTCCTGTAGTATAATTTAGTGAGCATGCTATTCCCTCCTTAAGCCATATGTGAAGAGAATAAGTTTCACTTTTCCCTCTCACCTCTTCCCTTTTCTCCTCCATTGAACAAGATTTTTCTTATCTCTTTTATGAGTGATAGCTTGCCCCATTCCACTTCTCCCAGTACTTTTCTCCCTCACCCCTTAATTTAATTTTATTTTTTTTATGGATATCATCTCTTCTGTTTCAACTCAACCTGTACTCTCTGTTTATATGTGTATGTGTATTTGTGTGTGTGTGTGTGTATGTGTGTGTGTATAATCCCTCCACCTACCCAAATACTGAGAAAAATCTGAAGAGTTACAAATATTATCTTTCCATGTAGGAATGTAAATAGCTCAGCTTTAGAAAGTCCTTTATGATTTCTCTTTTCTGTTTACCTTTTCATGCTTCTGTTTATTCTTGTGTTTAAAAGTCAAATTTTCTATTCACTTCTGGTCTTTTCATCATGAATGCTTGAAAGTCCTCTATATCACTGAATGACCATTTATTCCCTTGAAATATTATACTCAGTTTTGCTGTGTAGGTGATTCCTGGTTTCAATCCCAGTTCCTTTGACTTCTGGAATATTCTATTCCAAGCCCTTCAATCCCTTAATGTAGAAGCTGCCAGATCCTGTGTTATCCTGATTGTATTTCCACAATACTCAAATTGTTTCTTTTCAGCTGCTTGCAATAATTTCTCCTTGACCTGAAAACTCTGAAATTTGGCCACAGTATTCCTAGGAGATTTTCTTTTCAAGTCTCTTTCAGGAGGTGATCAGAGGATTCTTTCAATATTCATTTTGCCCTCTGGTTCTAGAACATCAGGGCAGTTTTCCTTGATAATTTCATAAAAGATAATGTCTAGGCTCTTCTTTTCAGGTAGTCCCATAATTTTTAAATGGTCTCTCCTGGATCTATTTTTCAGATCAGTTTTTCCAAGGAGATGTTTCACATTATCTTCTGTTTTTCAACATTTTGATTTTGTGTCCTAACTTCTTGGTTTATTTCATAGTCATTATCTTCCCTGAACTCTACTGTCTCTTTTAAAGAACTATTTTGTTCAGTGAGCTTTTGAACCTTTATTTCCATTTGGTCAATTCTGCTTTTTAAAGCCTCCTTCTCCTCATTGGCTTTTTAGATCTCTTTTTCCAATTGACTTAGCCTATTTTTAAAGGTGTTATTTTCTTCAGCATTTTTTTTTTTTGGTTCTCCTTCAGCAAGCTGCTGACGTCTTTTTCAAGTTTTTCTGTGGCCTGGGCTTATTTCATATTCCTTTTGGAGGTACTAGAGACAGAAGCCGTGACTTCCTCTGACAGTATGCTTTGTTCTTCCTCATGTGAAAGGATGGAAAGAGACACCTGTTCACCAAGAAAGTAACCTTCTATGATTTTATTTTTTCCCCTTTTTTGGGCATTTTTCCAGCCAGTTACTTGACTTCTGAATCCTTTGTCAAGAGGAGGGTCCAAGTGCTCCTCCTCCCCACCCTTACCATGCTCAAGGCTAAGATTCAGATCAGCTGCTCAATTCCCCCAGAGGCTTTAAGCTGAGCTGCCTGGACCAGGGACCCAGGCTGCTTCCACAGCCACCAAACCTGCCTGCCACCTGCTGCTGCTGCTGCCTCTGCCACCACGTGGGGCTAGTGCTGGGGAGACCCTATTCCCCTCTTGCTCAGCTAAGAAAGCCCTCCCACACTCACCTTTGGAGCTTTCTTTGTCGCTTGTGGGTTGAGGGATCTGGGACCCTCCCTGCTGGGAATTCTGTCCTGGAGATCTGTTCAGGTCCTGTTCCTCCCAGTACCACATGTGGCCAGGGCTGGGCTCCACTCTGCTCATCATCCTGTGAGATAGACATTTCCTGTCGACCTTCCAGGTTTCATTTGGATGGAAACCTCTTTCATTCTGTTGTTCTGTGGCGTCTTCTGCTCTAGAATTTTTTGAAAGTCATTTTTTACAGGTATTTTCTGGGCTGTGGGGGAAACACTAGAGTATATGCATCATTCTACTCTGTCATCTTTGCTCTGCCCCCCCTGAAAATAATTTTTATTTTTAAATTTAATTTTACTTTTAAATATAAATTTATTTATTTAAATTTTTAGATTCATTTTCACAAAATTTTAGGTTCCAAATTTTCTCTTCATTTTTCCCATCCCCCCACCCCAATACACCAAGCATTCTAATTTCCCCTATCACCAATATGCCCTCTCTTCTATCATCTCTCCCTTCCCTTGTCCCCATCTTCTTTTTGTCCTGTAGGGCCAGATAACTTTCTATTCCCCTTACCTGTATTTCTTATTTCCTAGTAGCAAAAACAAAACTCGACAGTTGTTCCTAAAACTTTGAGTTCCAACTTCTCCCCACCTCTCCCTTCCCAACCATTCCCTTTGGGAAGGCAGGCAATTCAATAGAGGTCATATCTGTGTAGTTTTGCAATTGACTTCCATAATAGTTGTGTTGTGTAAGACTTATTATATTTCCCTCCATCCTATCCTGCCCCCCATTGTTGCTATTCTCTCTTTTGATCCTGTCCCTCCCCAAGAGTGCTGACTTCAAATTGCTCCCTTCTCCCATTCCCTCCCTTCCAACATCCCCCCCACCCTGCTTATCTCCTTCTCCCCAACTTTCCTGTATTTTAAGATAGGTTTTCATACCAAAATGAGTGTGCATTTTATTCCTTCCTTTAGTCGAATGTGATGAGAGTAAACTTCATGTTTTTTTTTCTCAGCTCTCCTCTTTTTCCCTCCACTAAGAAGTCTCCTGCTTGCCTCTTCTATGAGAGATAATTT
>CM053769.1:555980757-556017363 GCA_028658325.1 Potorous gilbertii
GGGCAGGATAGGATGGAGGGAAATATAGTTAGTCTTACACAACACGACTATTATGGAAGTCATTCGCAAAACTACACAGATACATCCTATATTGAATTGCCTGCCTTCCCAAAGGGAATGGGTGGGGAGGGAGGGACAGGGAGAAGTTGGAACCTAAAGTTTTAGGAACTGTTGAGTATTGTTCTTGCTACTAGGAAATAAGAAATACAGGTAATGGAGAATAGAAAGTTATCTGGCCCTACAGGACGAAAGAGACGATGGGGACAAGGGAAGGGAGAGATGATAGAAGAGAGGACAGATTGGTGATAGGGGAAATTAGAATGCTCGGTGTATTGGGGTTGGGGGAGGGGACAAATGAGGAGAAAATTTGGAACCCAAAATTTTGTGAAAATGACTCTAAAAAGTTAAATGAATTTATATGTTAAAAATAAATAAATGAGTAAATTTTAAAAAATAGTATCTGACTTTGGAACCACATTTGGAGCTAAGCTCACTTTATAGATGAAGAAACTGAGGCAAGCAGGGTCATATAGCTTCTAAGTGTCTAAGGCCAGATTTGAACTCAGGAAGATGAGTCATCCTGACTCCAGGTCCAGCACTCCATCCACTATGCCACCTAGCTACCACCTAGCTGCTTAGATCATTTTTACTTTAACCAATAAGACAGTGGATGGAATTTAATTCAGAAGATAACTTCAAATCCCAACTCTTCCATTGATTATCTGTGTAAGTGAATGAACAAATGAAAAAGCATTCATCAGGCACTTATTTTGTCAGAGCATTGACATCTCCTCTAATGGGGGACTATCACTCAGGGATCGGTCATTTGGTTTGGAAAGTTACAATGATGGTAAATAGAGCCATAGGGTAATAGGCTGACACAGACTTTAAAGTAGCAATCACAACATTTACTTGATTATGGTTCTGATTCTGGAGGAACTGGGGCTCAGGGAAGGGCAGCACAGAGGGTAAGGTTCTTTGTAGCAATACCAGTAAAGAGTCTGATGGGATGTTCAGGGAGTCTGATGAAGCGTGGACTCTGACCTAAAAAGAGTCGGCCATGTGAAGTACTCTCCAATTAGGACAGCAGGGCCCCAAAGCAGGATTCCAGAGATGAAAGTACTTTGTGCTTCAAGGACTACTCTCAGGGCAAAGTCCAGGCATAGTCTCTGAATCATGGGTCCCTGACACATCATAAAAACAGGAATTATTATACCTTCTCCATCTACTTTATAGGTTTGTTGTGAATGATACTGGCTGTAAAAGTCCTTTGTAAACAAACACAAATGTAAAAGTATTACTGTCATTCCCTTTTCTACAAAAGTGCAATTCACAATATTGTTTTTGCCTACTTAACAGGGATATTATATGTTTTAATGAGATGACTCAAATATTTCAGTCCCTTGGAGGCACACACACTGTATACCTATAAGAAAAAAAAACATTATTTTTCTATTTCCTTATTCTCTTTACCATATTCCCTAATCTCTGTTTTACTTTTATGTATTTTTACATTTTGAATGTTCTTTGACTATTTTTTTCCCTCTGGAAAAAAGATCTTTTAAAAATGGCTTGGAGATGCTCTATCTTTGTTCTGGTGAACTAGATCCAATTATTCATCACTTACTCAGTAGAAAGGGTAACTCCACTTAACTCAGGAAACTCACATCTCGACATGGAGAGTCGTATAGGATTGTCGTTACTGTAATTTTCATTTGTCAGACTTCAGAATGGCTTTTTTTCCTTTCTGCCTAAGAGCTAGTTTAAGATGAAAGTCTGAAGGGTCCTTGGAAAAATTACCTTTGATAATAGTGTTCATTGTTATTTAGTGGAAAGAGAACTGGGCTGGGATTCAGGAGACCTAAGTTCTAGTCTCAGCTCTTTCTTGAGCTTTTTAGGACTTTGTCTAATCATCTACATGCAGGGAGGGGTGGGTTTGATAATTATCATGATCTTTTCCAGTTATCTATCTGTCTATCTATCTATCTGTCTGTCTGTCTAATACTTTTGTGTGTGTGTGTCTTTGTATACGTAATTTATATATGCATGGGCATACATGTATACACATATTTAAAATGTTTCAAAAGTCAATGCAGTTTAAGCTTCAATAGCTTAACATACCTTAAAATTTTTTATTCTAATAAAGGAAAGACAATGTCTTGACTTTCTTCTTGATAGAGCCTTCAAACAATTACTGATTCAGTGCTCTTTTTTCTGATGTTGCTTGGACAGTAACATTCATCCAAGTTCAGTGGCTGTTAAAAAAACAAAAACAAAAAAAACCAAAACAGCTTTATCTGAGAGTCAAGAATTCGCTTGCTAAAAGTCTAGGTGAAGAGTGGTTGAATTAATGACCATAACTTGGAGGTCAGCAGACAAGTACATAATGCTCTCTAATAGCACAAAAGCTTAGAGAGAGCTCATGCTTGAGTGATCTGTTGTTCACTGCATTATTTTCTACTTACATCAATGTTTCTAATCTAGGGGGTCCTTAACTTTGGATCCATGAACTGTACCCCCAACAAATCTATGGAGAAACTTCAGGGAGTCTATGAACATGGATGTGAGAAAATTACATCTTTACTTCAATATAATTGGATTTCTTTGTACTTTTATCAATATTGTTTTATGCATTTAAAAATATTATTGTTAAGGGGTTGCATAGGCTTTACCATACTGTCAAGGGAATTTATGACACAGAAAGGGTTAGGAACTGCTGCTGAAATTGATGTGGGTTCTCTCTCTTCATTGGTAAAGCTCACAATTCATCATATCATTTTATTCATTATAATGCATGCCCTTTTCCCAAAGAAGGTCTATTTAACACCACGAAGGCCATCCTTTGGATAAAATACACATACATACACAGTGACAAATATACATATATGTTACATATATGAACATACACACATACATATACATACACAGATGTATATATACACACATGTGTGGATACACACACGTATATATCACACATATATAAAATTGAATAGGAGGAATATCAGAGATCTATAGCTGGAAGGGATTTCACAAGTCATTTATTCTAATGCCCTCATTTTGCAGATGAGGAAACTGAGGCCTATGACGGATAATAACTTTCACAAGGCTATGCAGATAGTAAGCTATCAAAAGTGGTATTCATCCTAAGTCCTCTGACTTCAAAGCCAGAATTCTTCCTGATGTACTACTGTATGATCTCAGAATAGTAGACTGGATCCTATTTGGGAAATTGTAAAGAAATTTCAATGATTCCAAGCTCTTCCTTTTGCCAGCGTTTATCTACTTAATACTTATATTCTCCCAGTTAATATATGGAGCTCCTATAATGTGCATGAGTATGGGATAGGACAGCAGTAAGGGTTGGGAAGAGGATAGATTTGACCGACTTCTAGTCCCTCTTCACCAAGAGTTTTGACCCAACCAACCAGTCAGCTGCACAATTGGTTGAAGGGTTCATATGAATTTTTACTTTTTGTGTGTCAGACTGGAGTTAGTAGAGATGATGCTGAGTGAGAATACTGCATAGCCAGAGCATGGAAGTGGAAAGGATTAAAGCCATCTCCAACGATCACAATCAGATGAGACACTTTTTGGCCCTAAGTGAGAGGCCGGTTTAGTGATGCTCAATTTCCTCCCCATATTTAATAGACTTTATGCAGACAGTGAGGTTTCTCTTTTCTTTTACTTTTACCCATTACTAGTAAATATTTTTTAAAAAATCTACCCATTTCTTTAATGTTTACACTTATACCTAATGAGTTTTGATTTCAGTGGCTATATAAATTGATTGATCTTAATTGTTCTGGTCTAAGTTCTTCACCATCTGTGACTGGGGACTTACAAAAGTGGAAGGCACAGTGGCTAGTGTTTGTGTGTGCATATACATATATATTATAATGTACACATATATGTATGTATATATCCATGTACCTATTGTGTATATGTATAGACACATGTATATATAATGTGTGTATATGTATACATATAGAGAGACAAAGATTCACATACAGAGAGATTTAATGGAGTATTATATCTTATTATTATATTATATTACATATAATAATATATTATATTAATGATACATGTTTTATTTTCTTATATTATTATATCTTATAAACATCTCTGAAAGTAAATTGTTTTTTATTACTGTTGTTTTTTGTTCATTCTTTGTTCTTTTTTTAATTAATTTATTTGCTTCCAGTTTTCAACAATTGCTTCCATGAATTTTAAATTTTCTCCCCCTCCCGAGATGGCATAAAATCTTATATGGGTTCTACACATACTTTTTTATTAAATATAGTTTCATGTTAATCATGTTGCATAGAAAAATTAAAATGAATGGAAAAAACCATGAGAAAAACGAAAACAAAACAAAACATAACACAAGAGGTAATAGTCTGCTTCATTCTTCCTTCTAATTCCATAGTTCTTCCTTTGGATATAGATGACATTTTGCATCAAGAGTTCTTTGGGAAAATTTTAGGTTCCTGCACTGTTGTGAAGGACTAGGTCTATCAGAAATAGTCTTCACACCCTGTGGCTGTTACTGTGTACAGTTTTCTCCTGGTTCTGCTCAATTCACTCAGCATCAGTTCATATAAGTCATATAAGTCTTTCTAGGTTTTTCTGAAGTCATCCTGTTCATCATTTCTTATAGTACAATAGTATTCCATTACTTTCATATACCACAGCTTGTTCAGCCATTCCCCAGTTGTTGGGCATTCCTTCAATTTCCAGTTCTTGACCACCACAAAAAGAGCTGCTATAAATGTTTTTGTACATGTTGGTCCTTTACCCATTTTTCCGATCTCTTGGGGATACAGTCCTAGAAGCTATATTGCTGAGTCAAAGGGTATACACATTTCTGTAGGCCTTTGGATATAGTTCCAAATTGTTCTCCAGAATGACTGGATCAGCAAACAGCTCCAGCAACAATGAATTAGTGTTTCAACTCTCCCACATCTTCTCCAACATTTGTTATCTTCCTGTTTTGTCATGTTAGCCAATCTGATAGGTGTGATGTGGTGCCTCAGAGTTGTTTTGATTTGCATCTCTCTAATCAATAGTGTTTTAGAGTATTTTTTCCATATGATTATAGATAACTTTAATTTCTTCCTCTGAAAACTGCCCATTCATATTCTTTGACCATTTATCAATTGGGGAATGACTTGTATTCTTGTAAATTTGACTCAGTTTTCTGGATCTTTTAGAAATGAGGCCTTTCTCACAGATGATAGTTGTAAAAATTCTTTCCCAGTTTTCTGCTTCCCTCCTAATCTTGGTTACATTGGCTTTGTGCAAAAACTTTTCAATTTAATATAATAAAAATTACCCATTTTGCATTTCATAATGTTCTGTATCTCTTGTTTGGTCATAAATTTCTCTATTCTCCATAAATCTGACAAATAAACTGATTTGTTTATAGTATCAGCCTTTATACATAGATCATGTACCCATTTGACTTTTATTCTGGTATGCGGTGTCAGGCATTGTTCTATGCCCAGTTTCCACCACACTATTATCCAATTTTCCCAGAAGTTTTTCTCAAACAGTGAATTCTTATCCCAGAAACAGGAGTCCTTAGGTTTATCAAACAGTGGAGTGCTATAATCATTGACTACTGTGTCTTATGTACCTAACCTATTGCATTGATCTACCCCTCTATTTCTTACCCAGTATCAAATGATTTTGATTATTGCTGCTTTATAATACAATTTGAGATCTGGTATGGCTAGGCCACCTTCTCTAACACTTCTTTTCATGATTCCCTTGGCATTCTGGACCTTTTGTTCTTCCAGATAAATTTTGATATTATTTTTTTCTAGCTCTAGAACATATTTTTCTGGTAGTTTGATATTACAATGAAGAAGTAAATTAATTTAGGTAGAATTGTCATTTTTATTATATTAGTTCAGTCTACCCACAAGCAACTGATGCTTTTTCAGTTACTTAGATCTGACTTCATTTGTGCGAAGTGTTTTTTAATTGTGTTCATATTCATCCTTTGTTCTTGAAAAAGACCAATGACCTCAGGAAGGTGATGTTTTTACTTGCAAATAAATAGGATTTAAGTGAAAATAACATTTGCTCTTGGACTTGCCATCCAGCCCCCCAACCCCCCCACCCCCACTGAACCTTTCTGAAAATTTCAATCTACCTTGAAGATCAATTTTCTTTCATGTACTGTCTCCCCCAATTAAAGTATGAACTTGTTGGGGTCTGGGACTGTTTAGCCTTTTCTATTTGTATTGAGAGTTTAGAACAGTGTTTGACATAGCAAATATGTAATAAATACTTTTTAAATTAATTAATCTGCTTCTCTCCTTAGTTAACAAAACAAACCAGTCCATTGCCATGCAAGCCACTGCTGAATGTGTGTGCATAAGGGGCAGAGGAGGGGGAGCTGGAGAGTTGGGACAACTTGTTCCATTGCTTACACACCCATGCATGCACATTGAAATCTTGTTGTGGGGATGAAACTATGGGTGATGAGTGGAGAGTAGGTTCTGACTAGTGGGAAATTAAAAGGAGCAACCAAAATAGTAATGCCCACATTTTAAGAATAGGAACCATATGAGAAGAATAGTTAGCCTCCATTTTCTCCCTTAATTAGCCAACCTTCATTGACAAGAATATTCAAATGAAAGGATAAAAAAAACAACTGGTGAATGCCAGATAATCAGTATTGTTATTTCATATATCTGAGCTCTCACTGAGTTATATAAAGACAAATTTAATTGGAAATGGAGGCTAAATTGTGCTATCTGCTACATTTTGTCCAAGGAATCTTTAATAGACTGCCAACTTTTAATTCTCAAAATATCCTTCTGCAGCTTGAAGGACATAAGCATTTTTCATTATTAATGTTTTCCAACTGATGGAATGACTTCACCAAGGTTGCTTACTGTGTGGGGAGTAAAGTCAGGACTCGAAACTTTGTTTCTCAACCATTGATCTACCATTTTATATACTAGACTGAACTTCAAATGAAATTGAATCATCCTTCAGTGAAACTTGAAAGGAAGCATTCATATGAAAGGCAATTCAAAAGAAGAGATTATTTGTGGAAAATTCATTTATATAGGTAGTCATAACTATAACCTGAACTTAGTTTTCTAGCGTATCAAGTGTTGTCCTTCCAGTAAGATAAAACTTTACTGTTTCCTAGTCTGGGATGTTGATCTGAAAGACAAGGAAATAGGTGTAAATGTGTGACCCAGCTATTTCCAAGGAATTTTCTGAATACCTTAGATGAACAAAAGCAATATTTTTGCAGGTTGGCTCAAATGTTTTTGTCTCAGAATAGCCACTGAATTTATTGCCTCCTATGTTGTTGCAGGAAGTTTCCTGTGGCAAGACAACACTGCTCACTGAGAATTATCATCTGAAACACTGACACGCATCCCCTATTGAAACACTGGGATAGGAATACACCTGTTTAGAGAGAAAGGGATATTGGCGAAATCTGAGTTGCTTTTGGAATTTTTTCATCTCTCTTTTCATATTTATAAAATAAGGGATCAGAATGGATATTCTCTCTTGGTCTCTTCTAGCTCTGACATTCCATAACTCCCTATGGATTTGCACAGAATTTGTGAATAATATAATTTCTACCAGCATCAATTATTAATATTTCATATGTATATATGTATATATGAATGCATACACATAGATACATGTGCTATCTATCTGTCTGTCTATCTCTTTATCTACCTGGCCAGCTAGGTGGTGCGGTGGATAGAGCACCAGTGCAGAAGTCAGGAGGACCTGAGTTCAAATCTCACCTCAGCCATTTGACACTCACTAGCTGTGTGACCTTGAGCAAGTCACTTAACCCCAACTGCCTCATCCTGGGTCATCTCCAGTCATCCTGATGAATATCTAGTCACTGGATTCAGATGTATCTGCAGGAGAAGTGAGGCTGGTGACCTGCACAACCCACACTCACTCAAAACAAAGTCAAGTGCAAGTCATGTCATCATTTCTCTGATGGCATAGTCTTCTTCAGCAATGAAGGACAAACACACATCTATCTACCAATCTATCTATCCATCTGCCCATCTATCTAAAGAGTAGCAGAGATACCTCATTTGGACAGTAAGCAAAGATCAAAGGGATATCGCCTCTTCCATTGCATTGATATTCTTGGATAACAAACAACACTATTGATTCATATGAGCCTTAGCATTCACCAAAACTCCCAATTCTTTTTTTCCTAGATAATTTGTTGCCTTATAATTTTGAGTTTGATTTTTAAAATATGAATTTTTATGATAGAAATTTAAAGTTTGTATTTGCTTAGAAAACACTTTCCTTCTCTCTTTAAAGTAATCTCTTAGTGGGAGTGTTCTGTCCTTGGCCCCCATTCCTTCTCCTTGCAATCTGTCCCTTAACTATCATCTCTACACAGCATAATCCTAAATCTCTCTCTAGCCCTAAACTTTAGATTGGCTTTTCCCATAGACTAAAGGATATATTTTCAGCAGTTAGGTGACTCACTGAATAGAGCACTGGGCCTGGAATCAGGATAGACTTTTCTTCCTGAGTTTATATCTGGTGTCAGATAATAGCTATGTGACCCTGAGTAAGTCACTTAATCCTGCTTGCCTCAGTTTTCTCATCTGTAAAATGAGATGGAAAAGGACATGGCAAACCATTTCAGTATCTCTGCCAAGAACAACCTTTAATAGCTTCCAAGTAAATTTCAAAATACTTTATCTTTCAATCAAAGCCCTCTATAATCTGATGATATTAAACTGCCACATATATACTTGTGTGTGTTCATCCTTTGTTGCCGAAGAAGACCGTGCCATCAGAGAAATAATGACATGACTTGTACTTGACTTTGTTTTGAGTGAGGGAAGGCTGTGCAGGTCACCAGCCTCACTTCCCCTCCAGAGCCATCTGAATGCAGTGACAAGAAATTCATCAGGATGACTGGAGATGACCCAGGATGAGGCAGTTGGGGTCAAGTGTCTTGCTCAAGGTCACACAGCTAGTGAGTGTCAAGTGTCTGAGGTGAGATTTGAACTCAGGTCCTCCTGACTCCTGGTGCTCTATCCACTGCACCACCTAGCTGCCCCATATACATATTTAGCACATTTTAGAATGTGTGCTTCTTAAGAATGAGGGTTATTTTGGGGGTTTTTTTGCATGTCTAGTTTTTAGTTTAGTGTCTAGCACGTAGATTAGAGATAAGTTCCTTACCTGTGATTCTATTAGTACAGGGAAGTCCTCACTAAGGAAATTCTCTCTACCAAAGCAGGCTTGACTTCATCTTATAATGTGAGCCACCAAAAGTATAGCAAGGTTGAATAACTTGTCCATGCTCATGTAACCAGTATGTGTTCAGAGGCAGGACTTGAGCTCAGGTTTTGCAAATTCTAAGGAATTCATCTATTCTTAATCACCAATCAGCACATAATAAGCATTTTAAAAGTGGTGTGAATGTTTGTTGTTGTTGTTCCGTCATTTTCAGTCACGTCTGACTCTGTGATCCCACTGGGATTTTCTTGTCAGTGGTACTGGAGTGGTTTGCCATTTCCTTCTCCAGCTCACTTTGCAGATAAAGAAGTGAAGTAAATAAGGTTAAATGACTTGCCCAGGGTCACACAGCTAGTAAGTGTCTTAGTTGAGATTTTAACTCATGTTTTCCTGATTCCAGGATTGGCACTCTCTTCACTAATCTATCTAGCTGCCCACAAGCATAATAGCCACTAAATGAACATTTATTGAGTTCAATTGAATCAACACTTCAATATTCTTTGATTTTTGTCAGGGTATTTCCTTCACTGATATACATCCCAGCCCTTCTATGAATTGATAGATGATCTTGTTGAGTTGCTGTAATGAGGAAAAAAAACAATTATCTTTAACTAACCTAGTGATGAACCTCTCTGAACATATCTGTGCTGGTCTTGGGACAACAAACGTACAATCTGTCACTGGGTTCATGCTCAAAACTGACCTAGCAGGAAGATAGACTTTGAGAATCCAGCACCCCCTCTATCCTCATCAAACTTTAGAGGAGTCATTCATTTGAATAGTGTGTCTTAGTGTGAATATAATGTTCAATTCACTGTTTACAGTTCTTAAGAGGATTATTTTTCTAGTATTTTATAAATATTTATTTACATATAAGGACTGTACAGTAACATTGGTTCAGGGGAAGGGGAAGAACTATCTACCCCAGGCAGGCAACCAAATGGCATCAAAGTCAGGTTTTTAAACCACGGGGAGCATGTTTTCCTTCACAATACCTCTGCAACATCCCTTTGTTCACATTTCATGTAATTTCCACCAGTGCTAATGACATTTAAGAAATAACTTTCTACAATTAGGACTGTATCTTGTTTTTAAAATTTTGAGTAAAGGATTCATGATACAGAACCATGCAAAGTTCCATCAGCTTGTGTTCAAGTTTGGAGATATCAGATTGACCATCAATCAGATGACCATCGAGTTACTAGGTTTATGGAAAGAAGCTGCAGGGAAGAAGGATGATGGAGTTAAATGGTAGTGAATAAGTAGTAGAGATATAACATTAATTTAATTCATCCTTTGTTCACATTTCATGTAATTTCCACCAGTGCTAATGACATTTAAGGAGTAACTTTCTAGCAGTTAGGACTGTCTGTAATGTAATAGGATTCCATGTTAGATAGCCAACTCTCCATTACTGGAAGTTTGAAATCAAAAGCAAAATTGCTACTGCTTAGTAAGTTCTTTGTTGGGTGGCAGATGGGAGCAAATACCTTCTCTAACCCATTCCAACCCAAGAGTCAATTTTAGCCTTACTTTTGTCACCATCTCCCAATAATTCTGGTTGTTTACTCTCAGACATTAAAGGGCTCTCACACGTAATCAAATGGCTAGAAATGTATTTGTTCTTATATGAAACTGTAGTGAGCACACTATTAAGATAATATTACCATTATTAACTCAGTCTTCATTTCCAGGGCTGATGTGCTGCTATCCCTGGAAAGCTGGAACCTCAACTTGGCAAACTGAATGATTGATAATGGGCAACTGATCCTCTTGGCCAAGGCTTTTGGCCTGAAAATCTGTTCTGCTGCATATCATCCACTCCTCCCCAGATGTTTTGATCAAGAGAGATGCCAGACACTTGAAAATGCAATACTTGCTGCCAATTCTGGCCTAAATGGAAAGTGTAAAGACTGATTTATGAATAACACAGAGTTAAATTTCACAAAAGAAATTGTCCCATCACATCTCTACACCTGTGCGTATTCAATCTCCTGATGTGGGCTGTCTCCAGGTTTCAATCTAACTATGTTCTCAGCACACAGGCCCATAATTACAATTTAATTTGTGAATTTGTTGGCCTTTCTAGGCAGTGTGACTATGATTTGTTAGGGATCAAGCGTATTTAGTACCCTGCCTCCCATATGGTTCTGCAAAAGAAACTATTAACTAGAGATCATGTTCATATGTAATGTGATTTCCCAAAGATCTGCAAAAATATAAGTGAATTTTTACAATTTTATATATTTTGCAGTCTTATATAAGATTCAGCTACCATTTAAACATATACATATATATATATGTATATGTTTCTGTGCATGTAAGTCCACATATACACACATCTAATTCTACCTAACATACTTAGAATTACCATGCAAATTTATGTGCATATTTCATATTCTAACGATGCCTTAACTCCTACTGATTAATCTTGACTTTTGCATGCTGCATTATGCTAAATGTTCAGAAGGACTATTTGTTCCTGGCCTGTGGTAGAGCCTTCCAAGCTCATATTGGACTCACCAGCCTCGGTCATACACATCATACCTTGACTTTAACATTATCATATGTTTGGTCTTCTTCAAGTCCAAAGGATAAACAAGAACTACATCATAGATATCATCCATCTAGTCTGAGGATTCTTAACCTGAGTTACCTTTATTGATCTTTAGGGTCCTTGGATATAATTCAGTGCTCTGGGAACTTATATGGGAAAACTACATCATTATTTGAATATAATTGGTTTTCATTGTAGTCCTCTGTATTTTTCTTTATGAATTTAAACATAAGAATAGAGAGACATAGAAGCATATATAATGTCATAGATTTAGAGCTAGAATGACTATTAGAAGACATCTAGGCCAGTCCCCTTATTTTATAGATGAAGCATCTGAGGGCCAGTGGTTAAATGATTTGCCCAAGATCACACAGTCTGACAGTGGCAGAATTTGAACTCAGGTTCTCAAAAGCCAAATTTGGGGCTCTTGTCAAGGCACCACACTACCTTCTGCCTAAGCCAGGTCAAAGTCCTAATAACCTTACAATGCATTGTTTATTCCTAGCTCCTTGTCTTTGTTCATGCTATACCCTTTCCAAGAGTACCCTGTGCCTTTGCCTCCATTTATCTCAATTCTACCCATCCTTCAAATCTTGGTTCAAACCCTGTATTTAACTAGGAAGCTTTCCCCAACTGCTTCCAACTGATATTGATCTTTTCCCTTCTCAGAACCCTTAAGATGCTTTTTGTCTATACTACAAACACAAGCACTTAATCATGTTTTCCAGTTATTCTCTGTGCATCAATCATTTTCTTCAACTGGACTCCAATTGATTCAATTCAACAGCCATTCATTGAAAGTTTCTTAAGTATCTAAGACAGTGATTATAACTTTTCATATCCTTTGACCCAGATATCTCATCGTTTGCCTCCCACTGCTTGAGACATCCCTAAAAGTTTATATGTAGAAAAAAGGTCTCATATACACTAAAATATTTATAGCAACATTTGTCATAACAAATAGAAAAAAAATCTTTAACCATTGGTTGGAGAAATAACTAAACAAATTGTAGTACCTAAATATCATGGAAAGCATAAGAAGTGATAAACACGATGAGTACAGAGGAACATGGGAATGATACAAAGCCAAGTAAGTAGAACCAAGAAAACAGTACATACAATGGATATAAAGAAATAAATTGAAAGAACAAAAAAATACAAACCGAATACCAGAAGCTTGTCCCTGAAAAAAATAAGAAAACATACCTCTTTCCTTCTTTTGAAGAAGTAGAAGACTATGGGTATGAAACATTGCATGGTCAGTCAGTCAGTAGGTTGGTTAGATTTGCTGAGATGAACTAATTTTCTTTTTTCTCCCTCTCTTTTGAGTTTTTGTTACAGGGAATGGCTCTCAAAGTAGCGAAGAGCATAGGGACATATTCAGAAACGAAGGTGATAGGAAAATGAAAGATCAATATAAATGTTAGAAAATGTCCTGTGTGCAGGGCCCTATGTTTGATCCCTTTACAATAACAACAGCCAGAGGTACTCAGTGGGGTGAAAGGGGTTTGGGAGTTGGGCAGTACAGCCAAATCAAGCCGCTGTTTCCTCTTTCTCTCCTCAGTGCCTTTCTCTGGGGCATTGACTCTATGGAACAGAGTTTTCTGCGTGTATTTTTTTCTGTAGTCCTGAATGCTATTAGTTGTCTACATTATAAGCTTTTCACAAATGGGAGGCATTGGTTAGAGTGCTAGAAATGGAGTTGGGAAGACCTGGTTTCAAACTCCACATTTAAAACTTAGCATCTTTGTGACTTTGGTGACGTAACTTAACCTTTCTGAGTCCCAATTTATTCATTTGTAAAATGGGTTTAATTTGAGCCTCTACTTCATATGGTATTATTATTAGGTTCTTGCCATTTCAAAGTCAGTCAATTAATGAAATGAGATCGGTTAAGAAAGTTGATATTCTATCCCATGTAAAGATAGTTTCTAACTAATAACAGCTGATGTTGATTTAATTTTTTAAAGTTTACAAAGCCCTTGCTTCATATTTTCTCTGAACTCAGGAACCTCAGGAGGTGGGCACTTAATATTATTATACACATTTTATAGATGAAGAGATTTGGGCTCAGAGACTTGACCACAGAGACATAGTTTATAAGGATCAGAAGGAAGATTGAAACCCATTGTTTCCCTGACAGCATCTAGTGTTCTTTGCTATATATTGCCCTGGCTCTCAAACTAATGAATTGCATATAGCATTGGATTCACCCAACAGGGGGACACAGTTCATTGTCACAAACCAAACTCCAGATGGGAAATCTACAGGCTTGTATTCTGGTCTCATCTCTATCATCAAACAGCACTTGGGGCAAGTCTGTTGATCTCCTCTGGGTCCAACTTCCTCAACTGTGAAATGACAGGACTGTTCTAGTGGCCCCTGTCATCCCTTCCGGCTCTAGTTCTTGAATGGATGAATGAATTAAACCATATTGATTTATTGTCTGCTCTTTGCCTAATGCCTGGGTGCTGGAGTTACAAATAGAAAAGCTAAGACTAACTATTGCCAAAGATCTCATATGCTAAAATTCTACAGGAAGGTTGTACTTCATGCACTAACGGATTGTAGAGGGCACTGGCCACTCCTGGAATTGCTGCCTGGTGGCTTGGCATTGTGCTTTACAGAGGTCATCTCTCCCTGAATGTAAATAATTATTTGAAAACCAGTGGAAAAATGGCCTAAGCATTCGGCCTTTCTAGCCCAGCAGTACCAAGTGAAGACCTCAGCCCCACCTTGGACCTTCCTGGAAGTCCTACCAAGGCAGGATAGATGGTCTTCCAAAAATTTTTTTGGGGTGGGGCAGAGAAGGAATTAGTTCAGAAGCCAAGACAGAAAGACTCGGAATGATCTAGTAAGCAAATACGTAATTATTTCCCTAGCTGGCAGTACAAAGAAGATGGATAATTGGGCAACCAAGCGATGTCAGACCAGGCCAGGCTGTCTTTCTCGTTATCTTCTCTCTGCGTTCTCTTTTCTTGTCTCCTTTTCTGAGTCTGCATCCATTTCTTCCTGCTGCTTACTCTTCCCTCTTCCTGTTTCATTACCTATTTCTTTCTCTACCTGTTGTCTCTTTCTCTATCTATTCGTTCCCTCCTTCCTCCCTCTCTAATCTCTCTATCTCCCACTTCATCTTTGCATCTGACCCCTTCTCTGATCCAATACTTTCATTCAAATGCAAATTCTCTGTCTTGTCTGAATTAACTATCTGAGGTAAGATTCAATATTTAAGAATTGCTTAAAGAAATTAAGGAAGTTGTTGTCCTTTTCACTTTTGTTTTTTTCCACCAAGATCATTCAGTATCCATATCTACTCAAAGTATCTTCTTCGCTATTATCCCTGGCTTAACCCAGCCCAATCACTTGGCCTCTTTTCTGTTAACTACAGCTTCAAAAAGTCAACTTTCCCCATGAGAGAGCCAGGGGCTCAACATCCCTTTCCTATTTATAAGTTAACTGCTCTGCAATTTAAAGGACTATAAATAGGCCAATTTATGAAATCATGCATATAACTTTCTACTTTTCAGAATATATATGATATAGTTAAAAAAAACCCAAACTTCCTCACTCTGAACCATCTTTCATTTCATCATCAATGAGTTGTATATAGTTCTCCCTTGCTTAACAACCTTTAGAGATTGCCCATTGTCTGCTGAATAAAATCTGAGTTTCTGAGCTTGGCATTCAAAGCTCTGCACAACCTAGCCCACCTTTTCAGCCTAATCTCTCATTATTCTGCTATATGTAGCTTATTCTCCAGCCATATTAGTCCACTTATCATTCTTCAAGCATTTATTGAACCTTTCTACCACTATGACTTTGGTCATACTGCTCCCCTGGGCTTAACCCTCCCCTCTGTCTTTTCTGTCAAAATTCTACCCATCCTTCAAGGATCAACTTGAATGTCCCCTTTTCAGGAACTCCTGATCACCCACTCCTAAAGGATTTTTCCTACCTTTCAATTCCAATGGAGCTTTGTTCTTCTATTAGGGAAAGAGATTAGACCTTTTCTTTCATTGGAATGGAGAACTCCCAGGTGAAGAAATGTCCTCTGCTTTCTGTACTTTCTAGTCTTAGAGAGTAGCCTAGAGCACTGAGAGGTTAAAAGATTTGCCTAGGGTCATTCAGCTAATATGTGAAAGATACATAATTCGAACCCATGTCTTCTTGACTTTGAACTATCTCTCTATTCACTATACTACTCTTATTATATGGTACTTATGCTGCCTTGTACTATGGTTATTTTTATTCATATTTTTTTCTCTACTGGACTATGAGATACTTATCACACATTGACTAAGGTGGTAATTTGGGCATAGTAAGCACTCAGAAATTAGTTAAATGTAGAAATTTTTGAAATGCCTGAGTTTGTGATCAAATGATTGTCAAAGAAGACCAATTTCTTGATCAACATACAAATTTATATACTTGTCCAACTAAGAGTTCCTAGTCATACTTCTTTTTGTATTTGCCCTAGCATTCTGCAACTTGGAAAAAAACACATGGAATTCAGATTGTTTGTTTAAGACATATTGATATTTACATACAGTATTGCATTCCTTATGAATGCTAATGTTTCTTGTCCAAAGTGAGGAAAACTGCTTAAAGTTGAGGAATAGTCTAAGGCTGCACCTACAAAATATAGGTAGGTGTCCACTGATAACACGCCCCTAAACCCCCACCATCTTTTCTGTCTCTCCTTATCCAACTTCTTGAAGCAGGCTGCACCCATGTGGCCCAGTTCTCAAGGAAGTGGAGGAATGAAACAGTGACCCCCAATTTGGGAGTCACGAGTTATGTGTACTAGATTCTATCCAGCTACCATGAAACTGTGTCACTTTAAGCAAATATTGATCAGTTTGACTATCTCAGTTCCTTCCACTGTCAAAGAAATGTATTGGACTAAATGATTTCAAATGTCCCTTCCAAATCTCATATTCTGTGGCTCAAAAATACAATTAAGGATTCATGAAGGTTTCTCTGGCTCATCTACGAGTTGCCGACAGACAACCCCACAGAGAACTTTTCTTGAGGACAGTGGAAAAAAACATTCTCTTAATCAACCAGGCACCCTGTAATTGCATGGACTTTCCAATGACACTATACACATCAAAACAGCTGAAAGTGTTTCTGGAAATTCATTCCGATAGATGGGAAATTATAATATAGATTGGATCTCTTGCAAATTATTGCCGAATGAGCAGCTCCTGCCAAAATGTCCATAATTTCATTCTCCTCTTGATCCTGAAGACTCTTCTGTGTATCTCTCCTCCATGATCTCAACTATGAGAATGTACAAGGAATCATCAAATGTTACCTCACATGCCCTAGACAGCAGACATGTCCTGCTAAATTAGTCTGATAATGGAAGTTGTTGCATTAATGAAACAGACTATCACCAAATTACCTCTAAATCCTTCATGGCATTGAATCACAGCAGTGGGTGCAGTATCAGCGTGGTGTCCTTGAAAATGCAGTTGCTGTATAACTGAATGACAGTTTCAAGGACTTTGTTTTGAAGTAATAGTAATAAGAAATGGTAATTTTGCTTTTTGATGTACTGAAAAATGTTTGACACTTAAAAAAACAGAATTAGAGAGGATGGCTTTGTTAGACTTTTAATAATAGTATGAATTTGAATAGCATTTTAAGGTTTACAAAGTACTTTATGAAGAGTATCTCAGTTTATTCTCCTAATACTTGGAGGTAGGTGATATTGTTATCCCCAATTTATAGGTAAGAAAACTGAGGCAGATAGAGGTCAAGTGAATTGTTCCGGGTCATCTAGCAAATAAATACCTGGAGCCATATTGGAACTCTGATCTTTCTGAATCCAGGGCCTATACTTTATCTACAGTGTCACCTACCTCAATTCAATTCAACACATGATGTGTTAGGTATTGTAGTAGATAGAATTCCAGTCTAAGAATCAAGAATATAGGAATTCATATGATGCCTGTGAGAGGTCCCAGCTGTATGAGAATGGGCAAGTTATTTGATTTCTTGGTTTTCCTTCCCCTGCAATATTCCCCTTCAATTGTCTCAGACTACAAGTTACAGATATTCCTGATTTGTGTAAGTAGAGGCAATTCCTTACACAAATGAAATAATAGGTCTGGATACTTCCCCCCCCCCCCATACACACACACTTGCACTCCACTCATTAAAAATAGGATCTTGACTTGTTCAAGGTCACATAGCAATGGAATAAAAAAAAGAGGTCCCTGTCCACAAAAGAGCTTATAATCTACTATTAAAGAGTTGATAGAGTCACGTGTAAGTACAATGAAAGGTTGTATATTTATTCCACTTTGCAATAAGATAAGGACCTTGAAAATACATTTAATAGAATCATGTTTTGCTCATGAGATCAGAAAAATAATAAATGGATTGAATATAGCCAGACTGACTCATGTAAATAACTAACCCTGTGAAGTATAAGCTATTTTACACAGCAGGTTAGAGCTGGAAGAAAACAGAGGGACCATCTAGTTCAACTCAATCAATGATACCAACGAGGAGAATGAGACCATAAGGATGAAGTCATTTAAACCAGGCTACATGGTGAGAGGTTGACAAGAGTAGGAGTCAAATCTGCTGATGCTGAATACAGTATTCATTTCACAGGACACCACTTAGCCATCTCCACCCTATGACAGACTAGAAATAGACCAGGATATTTAAAAATGAAACTTTTAACTCTTGTCATCTGCTTTTAAGTTCTTGACTCATTCTTTTTCTTATATGATATTCAGTCTGTTCTATGAAAGGCTATATATGTATATTTATACACATATATATGTATGTGGTCATGTATGTATACACAAATATGTACATGTATATACATACACATACATGGTTGGGGGCATGAGGGTTGATCAAATCCTAACTATCAAAGTTCCGTATAATTTTATAATTGAATAAATGACATAGAATTATAGAATGTTAAACCCTCAAAATCATAATAAACATTAAGTCCAGCCTCTTCAGTTTAGAGATGAGGAATCACATGACAGTGAGGTGAATTGCTCAAGGTCACACAATAAATTATTAGCAGACCCATGACTAGAATCCAAATCTCCTGACTCCAAGATCAGTGTTCCTACCAGGAAGACCAGCATAATGCAAAGATCATGAGACATGAGATCCAAAACCCATAGGTTTCATCCATTAGGGAATGTCTCAAAAGAACAGGTACATGAAAGTGATAAAATAGAATGAAGAAAAAGAAACATAAGAAAGCATGTGAACTGATGCAAAATAAAATAAGCACAACCAGGAAAGTTATGTATACAACAAATACCAACAACATTAATGGTTCAAAAAAGCAAAAAATTGAAATTGGATGCTGTGGAATAATATGGATCCAAATGAACTCCAAAGAAGAGGTATGAATAAGCACTCTTGGATGAGATAGGGACCTATGGTTATGGAATAGTTCATACAATGTCAGATTTTTCTAATGCGTTAATTGATTTTGCTAAACTGTTTCCCCGTATCTTATTTAGTTTGTTGTTTATTTGTTTTTAAGGAATGACTCCCTGGGAGAGGAAGGGTTAAATTAGGAACTATCAGTGTTATAAAAACAGAAAGTAAAACAGTATTTTAAAAGAAAAAGACCATGGATTTAAGTTCTAGTTCTCAAATTTGCAAACTATGAATATAGGCAACTCACTAAATTTATAAAACTTTTGTCTACTATATCCAATGCCGTGAAGGTACTGGTTGTAAAGTGAACAATTTCTTAGTGGTGTGCAAAGTACATTGTAGAACTCCAAAATATTGATTAATGCCTAACTCTTTTAGGATATGCAGACAGGTGGCACAATAGAAAGAGTGCCAGACCTAGAGTCAGGAAGACTCCTTTTCCTGAGTACAAGTCTGGCCCCAGACATTTATTAGCTACGTGACCTTGAGCAAGTCACTTAGCCCTGTTTGCCTCAGTTTCCTCATCTGTTAAATGAGCTGGAAAAGTAAATGGCAAACCACTCCAATATCCTTGCCAAGAAAACTCCAAATGAGGTCATGAAGAGTTGGACATGACTGGACAACAAAACCCTTTTAGAATTCCTGAAGGAACCCCAATAATCAATACTGTGAGAATTCATAATCCTACCAGCAGACTTGCCTCTTAGAGTTAGACATTTGATGAATTCATGAAGACAGGTGACATCTATGGTCCAGAAACAGGGGGACAAGCTTAGAATGACATTTTCTATTCCCACTTCCTCTTTGGACTACATACTTTGTTGCTCTCTTAGGAATGGAAATATCTACCCCTGGCTCTATCCTGGGATATCCTGTGACCAAGGAAGCAGTATGAGGCTTGCCATATTACTCAGCTTTGTTTGCTAACTATATAATTTATGTAGTGACCTTCAGGAAATTGGTACTGCCTGAAGGTACCCTCAGGGCAGCAGGAAAGCTGCTCAAATTTTATATTGAAAATGCATGCCTTTAAAAAGTAAATAGGGCTCAGATTACCCTTTATGATATCTCAAAAAAAAATTGTAAATTTTCTAGCTGCATGAAGGTGGACAAGTCATTTTGTCTTTTTGAGTGTCAATCTCCTCATATGTAAGTGAAGGTCAAAATATATTTTTTCCTTCCTTACTTCATAGGATGTTTGTGAGGAAAGCCCTTTGTAAACTGTAAAGTGCTGGTGAAGTGGAACTTATTATTATTTCAGTTGCATAATCTCGCTTGTTGATACATAGTCTGAAGTATTTTCCCCTCTACCAGATGTTATTTTTTATTTCTTTTTGCAATATCTGGGGAAATTATAGCTACTTTAATAATAAAACACAATGAGGAAGTACATTGATTTCCTATAATTATTTAATCAATAGGCTCCTTGTGTAACTATAGTTTGGCTGGTAGGTTTGGCACAAGTAGCTAAAAACCTTTGCAAGGAAGGAAGGTTTTAAAGTCTGTCTTCTGCTTGTGAACAAAGTAAAACTTGGAATGAAAAATCTTTTTCTGTACCCCCTAGATCATACCTTTCTACTTATCCCTATTAGAAGATACATCATTCTTTTAGAGCCATTTTTATATGTATCACCCATGAACTCCCCACTGTCTCTCGCTGGTACAAGTTATTGACTTCAGAAAAAACTCAATCATTTCAGCGAGCTTTCTGGAAGCCATGTGCTCAAAATTAATAAAGAAACTCACATCTGTTCAAGTTTTCTCATCTGTTTCTAATTAAAATTTTATTAGGAAAATGTAATCACATATAACAAAGGAAAGATCCAATGGCAGATGAAAATGTAAATACATGCGTGATAAAGAGATAAGGGAAGTCTGATTCTCTGCTCCAGGAAAGGAGCTGAGCTGTAGTAAGAATATGTCTTTGTTTTCATTCAACGAATACTTCTATGGAGGCAACTAGGTGGCTCAGGGGATAAAGCACTGGACCTGACTTCAAATGTGACCTCAGATACATACTAGCTGTGTGACCCTGGGTAAAGCACTTAACCTTTGCTTGCTTTAATCCATTGGAGAAGGAAATGGCAAAGCACTCCAGTATCTTTATCAAGAAAACCCCATGGATAATATTAGTGTACTATATGCCATGAAGAACTGGACATTACTGAACAACAACCACAACTTCCATGATCATAGCTTCACTCCTGGATCAATCCTAGGAGCTCAGATGAAGAGGGACTATTACCCCTATTTCAGAGAGAAAGAAACTGAGGCTCTGACATTTGAAGTGACTTGTCCAAAGTCATGCAACAGAGGTTAGTTCACTTATTTGCCCACTACACCATACTTCAATAGGTAGACCACCAAAAATAAGAGTTGCCAGTTGTCACTTATGGAGGATTAGGTAGTAGAGGGATACCTTCCACACATGATGGGTTGCTTAATTATCAAGTAGAAAGTGTCTCTCAGAGCTGAAGTAGGTTATATTAGAAGGCAAATGCCATGAAACTCTTAGCACCACAGCATGAAGGATTGCCTTGCTTGGTCTAAGTATTTGTGGAATTTCTGAAAAGGGAGAAATTTCTCTTCAAGTGGAAAGCTAAGCATTCTAAGCTGTAGAGCTTGGAGATTTCTTCAGACTTCAACAGAGAATAATCAGGGTAGTCATGTCAGCCAATCAATCAACATGCATTTATTAAGCACTTGCTATATGCTAAGCAGAGACAGACATATAGAGACAGAGACAAGAAAGAATCAAAGAGAAAGAGGCAGAGAGACAGACAGACATATAAAGAAAGACCAAAAAATGGTCCCTACCCACAAGAAGGATAAAATAGGGGAAATAACAGACCAAAAATGTACATAAAAGATATTTATAGGGAGGATAGTGTCAGAGGGAATGCACTCATAGTGGTAGAGACTGCAGGAGGTGGTGTTTAAGCCAAGTCTTGAAGGAAATCAAGGAAACCAAGAGGAAGAGGTAAGAAAGAGGAGTATGTCAGGCAAGATAAATAGCCAGTGAAAAGGTATAGATTCAGGAGATGAAATGTCCTCTGTGAGAAACAAGAAGGCTAGTGTGTCTGGATTGTAGAGTGCATAACAATCAGATGTATTAATAGACAGGTAGTAGAATCTGAAAGTAAAGGGGATCATATATCCCAACAGTTATTCAAATTGCTCCTAGAATTCCACTTCTTCCAGTGAGCCTTCCCAATTTTACAGATAAGAGCTCACCATTTCTTCGGTCTCAGTTCCCTCAGGGTAAAAATCAATTGGACATATGGAGGACCAGGGGAAAAAGAACTCTGGCTTTTAGAATCGAAGTTCTGTAGAATGCTATTAAGTTTAAATGACTTTTCAACTTAAATATTCTGTCTCTAAAATTTCTTTATAGTGGACAGATTCAATTAATTCAGCAAGCATTTATGAAATGCCTATTATGTAAGTACTAAGAGCTGTCCCGGGTGCTGGAGATTCATGGAATAAAAATGAAAATACCCTCTAACATGCAAAAGCTTAGAGAGAAACAACATGTATAAAAGTAAATAAATACAGAAGGAAACAGTAAATGTAGTCATGATGTGAGTCTTAACAATTTGAGGGAGATAGAAAAAAGATTCCATGTGAGAAGAGATTAACACTTCAAACATATGTTCAGTAGAACAAGGGACTCCACAATGCCTATAGAGGTGAGGAGGGAGAGAGTACCAGTCATGGAAAATATCTTATTCAAAGATGTGGAAGTGGGAGGTACTATCTTGTTTATGGAGAATGACTAACAAGTCACTTGGAAAATGTGCAATGTCAACAATAACAATGATATATGTATATAAGTCAGACACAACTGAAATGACTCAATAACAATGACAAAAATGAGGGAATGGATGAGATGACCCTTTTGGTTGCTTTCCAACTCAAGTTCAGTTCAATGAGATTCATCACCAAACTGGTGCCATGTACATGGAACCATGCTAGATGCTTGTGATATAAGGGCAAAACCAAGCAGTCCCTACCCTTAATGAGCATTCATTCTACTTGATATATGTGCATATGTGTGTGCATATGTATACATATGCATATACACACGCATACACACAGAGAGACATAGCTAGTTAGCTATCCTTCTATGGCTATAGAATCTATGACAATGAACCTTATTACTCCACTTGTGCTGTATCTAACAATAGAGTGGAAACAGCTTCATTCAGGCCATGGTCAACTAATATGCCCATACATCAAAGAAACAGACAATTGACACAGAACCCAAGCTGTCTGAATCATCATCATCTGGAAAGCACCTGCAGCTTGAAGGAGCTGAATTGCCATTCTGAAAGGAATTCAATAATGGTCAAGTCACACCTGATATAAAAAGGCAATCTTTGGGATGGGGTGGTTTTGGTGACTTTAAACAGAGTTTGGAGTAGAAATGCACTCTCTCCTCTCATCACTATACTGTCATACTTGCTGTGAGTGAAGAGACTGAAAGGTTACGTGATTTGTCCTGAGTCATACAGTTAAGTGTCAAGCTTAGATCCCTCCTGACCTAAAGTCCTATGATCTATCCACTATTCCACTCAGGTGATCTCTAAGGTCATTTTCAACCCTAACATTCTTTGATTCGAACTCAATTTTAAAAAATTACCTCTTCTAGTCTTTGTTCTGAAGGGTTATTTGTGGTTTAGATTACTCATAAAATGTCATGGCATGAGTCAGAATGAATAATGTTTAACTCTTTCTAAGAAAAACTGCTGGCAATCTTCTGTGGGTTCAATGGCTCAGCCTGGTGTCAACTTCAGTAGGTAGGTCCACGAGGTTAGTTGGTGGTGGGATTACTGTCATTCTGTCTTCCAGTCTCTCTGTTAATTTCTCTTCCTTCTTCCTTTTGTCTTCTCATTCTCCCCTCTCTTTTCTTTTCTTTTCTCTCCTCCTTTCCACCTCAGTCTCTAATGATACTCTCTGGTTCTGTTTCTTTCTTGTCCTCCCCTGCCTTTCCTCCCTTCCCATAGTTCTCCCATTTTATATTGTTTTGGCCAGGGATGTGTTTGACCTTTTAAAACATACCACCGTTAGAGCCACTAACAGCAAATTGTAAAGCATACCTTTGGTAGCCATTTGTATTTGCTAACAAGAATAAACTCTAACTGATGTAAGGATTTCTTTTGCTACCTCCCTGCCAGTTCTGGTACACTTATTCTCCCTTGAAACAATTTATCATAATACACCAAAAGAGTACTTCTCTTAGAGGATCTGGAGGGAAAATATTCATCTAATGTGAGCCAAATAATGACCAGCACGCACATGTCTTTTTACGAGGACTTTATGAGAGATCTAGGATCTAGGCTGTATTTCATTAAAGTGAGATGACCTTAATACTCATATTTATATTACACATGTAAATAACATCCACTCTTTTAAAAACAAGACCTAAAATACAGCATCTTTATAAGCAAGCAAATCTTTCTCATATGAAGAGGAGACAGGTCCTAGTAAGGAGAACCAGGAAATTTCAGACTCCAAGCCTGAATACTTTGTCCTGCTCAGGCCTTATCCAGAGTCCTATGGTAAGTTCCATGCAGCCCATTTTAGGAATAAGATTGACAAAATGTAGGATGCCCCTTATAATGATGGGACCTGGAATCATGCAATACCAGAAATATTTGAAGAAATTGGGGCTTCTTATCCTGGAGAAGAAAAAACTTGCCAGATAGTTTAAGGGCTATAATGTGGAAGATTTTGTTTAAATTGCTCCAGGGGGTTCAGAACTAGGAACAATGAACAAAAGTTGGAGAGAAACTGATTGAAGCATGATATAAGTACAAACTTCCTAATGCTCAGAGCAGTCGAATAGTGACATGGGCTGCCTCAATAGACAGTAAGTTTCTTCCCGCTAAAACGAATAAAGTCTTCAAGAAGAGTCTGGGTGGCCACTTGATAGGGGATGCTGTAGAGGAGGTTTTGTTCTGCTTGGACCAGACAAGGCAGCTTCTGAGGTCCCTTCCAACTCCGAATTTCTGAGATTTTGATTCTGGAATGTCATGCCTGCTGTTCCTCATGTATTTGTTTGTGAGGTCAGAACCTAAGGGATGATTTTCACAGCATTTGTTAGCATGGTACTCTAACCTGTAAATAGACTGCTGTAGGAAACACTGAAGAAGACATAACCCTAAGCAAAAGTATAACATAGAGGCAGCAAATAATATAGCTTCAGAGAGCCTTCATTCTCCCCTCATTCATCCTCCCCTTGTTTTATAGATGATGAAACTGAAATTGGTGCTTTTTGTAGATGCCCTGCATTTTTTATAACCCTTCTTCTACCTTTCTTCAATCTAATCCTACCTTTCTTGCCCCAACGGGCCTTTCAGTTTGAAAACAACAGGATAGAACTAAACAAAATGGCAAGTCCAGTCTCCCCCGATATTTTTTCTAGTAAATTTTTTTTCAGTCCTGTATTATGGCTCATGATCTTATATTTGTGTGGCTATTTGAGGTTATCACAAGATTTTCACACTGAGCTCTTCATTTGATTCTCAGAAGTCTTGGGCTCAAGACCTGTCACTGATGCTCGCTATGTGCATGATCCTAGACAAGACTCTTAAACTTCCTTGGGCTTCAGTTTCCTCATTTTTGCAAACTGTAGGATTGAATAACATGGTCTTTAGATCAATGAGCCTATGAAATGGATTGAGCAGAGTTTGGGCTTCAGACACATGGCTCATCATTGGGCCCATGGTTAAATATCCTTCTGGCTTGGGGTTTTTGCTCTGTAAACTCTATAAAAATAAAGACTTTGCTTTAATAAAGTACAGCTTCGGAGACCCCACCATTATCTCCAAGTCATGGTCAAGCAGCAAAATTACTCTTACATGAGCAACATTTACAAGAATGGAAAAAATGTCATAAAATAATAATGGCAATATTTCAGGAATTGCCTAAATAATTACCCTTTACATTTTTGGTTACACGTTTTCAATGCATAAAGTGCTTTTAAATGTCTGCTTTCATTTTTTTCCTTGCAACTCTGAGGAAGTTAGGGCAATCTATAACTCTACTTTATAGATAAGAAAACAGGATAGGGAAGTTAAATGACTTTCCCAAGGTCACTCAGCTAATTAATGGAAGAAAACCTAAACTTGTTTTAACTCCAATTCAATTATTAAGCACTTACTGTATATAGAGTATTGTCATAGGCAATGAGAGACGTAAAGAGTGGGTAAGACATAGTCTATCTTCTCATAAATCTCAGTTTAGTAGTTGAAGGGATTTGCCACATACACAAAAAGCTATAATACCAAATGTTTTTTTGACAGAATGAATCCTAGAGTGGGATAGTTAGAACGCATTGACAACATTTATGATCCTCAACAATCTTAGAAACATCAGGGCATTACAGTTACCAAGAATAATTCATTTTTAAAAAGAATTTACAAAATGTTCTCGTAGCATACCTGACATTCCTGTGTGAAAATTCCTTGTTATGACTGTGATAAGTGTATGAAAAGGCCTACCTGGGCACTCTGATATAACCAAAGCAGACATGTCATTGATGACTGCTGATAAGAGAAAGCTTCATTGAGGATGCAGCATCCCAGGTGGGCTTCAAAGGCTGATTAGACTTTCCATAGGTGGAAGGGGGATGTGGTACATTTCAGACATGGAGGTCATTGAAGGGTTTGAACAAAGGAGTGATTGGACCAGATCTGTACATATAAAGAAGATACATAAGAGTGCAGCATCTAGCTAACTGACCAGCTATGCTCACCTACAGTATGATGGATAGTTTGGAGGGAGAAGAGAGATAGATGTAGGAGGGATGATTAGGAGACAATTACAACAGTGTAATCCCTTTTCACTATGCCTCCCTCCCTCCTATGTTGCAGTAAGAACTTTAAGAACTTCAAATGTGTTTGCAAAGTTAACTAGGGACTAAGATTATTTGTTTTTGTTTTTGTTTTTTCTAAAAAAAACTGTTTATGGTGGTTGTCAGAACCAAGAATAAATTGGTCTCTAAGCTTAAAAGGAGCAAAGAACTTTTCAAATCAACAAATCAGTTTAGTAATTAATACTCAGGGGAAGCTGTGACATTTTGCATGGCCTAATGTCCTAAAATGATTTACAGAGTTGCTTTCTGATGGATTGTAGGCAAAAAAAGAGGTTGTTTTTTAAATATATGGTTCATTGGCTGTTGTTTTTACGTTTCAGAACAGTCTTGAGCATTGATCGTCAGGATGTTGTTGGGTGCCAGTGATATTTCCCAGTACTACTCAGACCCTTTTCTTCCTCTGTTACCTACTCCACCCACCCCCTTGGCATGTCTACTGCCTGCAGATCAAGGTGTTGAGAAAGGAAGAATTTTGTAGTTTAACTGCAAGGGGAAATTCCTCTAGATTAGAGTTTCTTCCCCTGGAATCTGTGAACTTATTTTTTTAAACATCTTAACAACTGTGTTCCAATATTTTCAGCTTCTTTTGCCATCCTCTGTAATTTTATTTTATGCATTTAAAAACATTCTGAGAATAGGTTCCTAGACTTCATCAAACTGACAAAGGAATCTATCACATACATATACACACACACATAGACAATTTAAGAATTTCTGCTCTGGAGGAGACTTTTCTGCTAATGAAGAAAATGAAACTGTATAAGTGATATTGAACTTCAACTCATAAAATGTTAAATTTGAGAGATACTTTAGCAGTCACCTAGCCTAGCTTCTTCATTTTGCACATGTGGAAACTGAGACCTGGCAAGGAGTAGTGACCAATCTAGAGTCATACAATTTGGTAATGATAAGGTTGAGTCTTGAATCTAGGTCTATTGGGGTCTGTCTTTTTCCATTATACAATACTATATTCCTGAAACTTCTTTACGAGTTCTTTTCGGCCTGACTTCTGTTTACATTGAATGTTTTTTATAATTTATGCATGTGCTTATTTTCTGAAAACTTTTTTCTAATAGTAACATGAGCAGCAGCATGGTGTCGGGAGAAGTGCAATACCTGAGTTGGAATTCAGTCTCTGACACTGTGACCTGACCACAGACAAAACCTCTTTGATACTCAGTTTGTATTATCTGTAAAACAGCAGCACATAGCTCATAAGATTGTTGAGAATCAAATGAGCTAAGGAATATAAAGGCTTTGGAGAATGTTTAGTTATATTTGTTGCTATTTTTCCAAATCCATAAAGGCTCAAGTCACAAGTTTCTTAGAGAAAAAAACTTTTTCCCTCTTAGCAATTTACACAAGGTAATGAGTAATGAGTACCTGTAATGAGTAAGTAGGTGGCACAATGGATAGCATACTGATCTTGGAACCAGGAAGACTCATCTTCATGAGTTCAAATTTAACATCAGATACTTATTAATGGTATGATCTTGGGCAAGTCACTTAACAATATTTGTTTTAGTTCCTCATCCATAAAATGAGGTGAAGAAAGAAATAGTAAACCACCCTACTTTCTTTGCCAAGAAAACCTCAAATGAAGTCAGAGAGAATCAAAACTCAAAAATGATTTAACATTGCATGTAATAGATGTTCAATTAAGGCATTGTATTACATAAATGCTTCTTATGGAAAGAAAAGAGTTGAATTCTTTATGTTTGACCTCAGGTGGAAAAAGTAGGAGCAATGGAAGGAAAGTACAGAGAATGCAGATTTCTACTTGGTTGCAGGAAATATTTCCTGATAATTAGAGTTATTCAAAAGTGGAATGGGTTGCTTCTATGGATAATGAGCTTCCTGTTACTGGAGATAGGTGAGTGGAGTCTGTGTAACCACTTACAGAAAAATTTTAGAGGACTTTACTGTTCAAGTATGAGTTGCATGGCATAATTTCTGACATTCTCTCCTGTTATGAAGTTAGATGATTCTAAGGTGATGCATTGTCCCCAGGTTGACTCAGTTTCTCCAAAATATTCCATGTTAGGTAAAATGAACAAATGGTCTCATTCCACTTCTCCCTCTCAATCAAAACTTGGCCAACTTGTGTCTCACTCCTTTGGAACCTTGCTTCCTCAGAGAGAATTGGTAAGGAAATAATCACAGCTGATAAAAAATATTTTCTTTGTGGTAATTGTGTTTTTTATTGATGTTGAAAACTTCTGATGAGAAAATGTTCCCTACCAATTCAGATGAGTATCTACTCTATCAGTTATTCTTAGAGAGCTGTCCAGGCCACTGAGAAGTTGTGACTTGTCCAGGGTCACAGAGGCTAGACTTGAATCTACATTTTGCTGACTCCCAGGCTATATGCAATAATGGCTAATGTAATAATAGCTATTAGCTAATAGAATATTATTGTTCCGTGTCTTGTGATCAACAGAATGGATGATTAGACAATTTCTACATTTCTCAGAACCTCTCAAATCTCTCCAAAACAGAAAGTATAAACCAAAAATAAAGCAACTTCAGTTTTTTCCATGGTCTGCAACAACCAGAACCTAAAAGGGGAGAGAGAGAGAGAGACAGATAGACAGACAGAGATAGCAAGAGAGAGAGGAGAGAGAGAGAAAACATAAACTGAAATCTAATCTGACATTACCCAGTACTCTGGCCCCATCCCCTACTACCTGATTGGCAAGGAGGCTACACTAGCCAAACCAGTGACCCATCACATGGGCTGACAATAAAACCCAATTACCCACACTGGTACCCTTCTCCCTCCTTCCAATGCTGTGGAGATCCAGGCTTCAGGCTGAAGAAGTTTTCTCACGCTGTGACAGAGCACCAGCACCTCAGTGGCAGTGCATTGTGCTACAAAAGAGCTCTACAGGAGAGTAAGAAAAAGGAAAAGTGACAGGACATATGTCTGGGCTTGAAATAGAGATCAACACCATACTATACCCCATCTCCTCCCAGAGTCTCAGAGATCTAAACTACAGAAATAAACCCTGTAGCATCAGTATGACAAATTTCTTAACTGCCAGTATCCAACCAGGGAACTGAGAGACAAAAAAAGGAGGGATAAAAAACTAAGATGGGATAGTACACCCTGAGGGGTGGGATGGGGGAAGAGGATGCCATGTGTCATTTCACTAAGCATGATAAAAAAAAGACACAGATCTTAGGTCAGTTCAGTATTTCCAAAGTCACTTGAGGCAGAGACGTAGGCTGTTAACTATCATCAAAGTGGAGTAAGTCTAAAAATAGGCAATAGAAGACAATTAATTTAGGCAGAGATTGAAATTTCCAAAGATATCAGGAAAAAGAAAACTCAAAAACCTTGAAGATAAGCAAGAAATCAATAGGAAAACATTAGTAGCCAAAGGAAATACAACTTCCAAATCTAGTAAATCAGTTCAGGTTTCTATGAATAAATACTAAAAAGAAAAGAAAAATGACTCAATACTTGATGAGACAGAGAATGCTGTAGAATTTGAGGAGAACATGGAATCACAATACACTGTTCCTGAATGGTTTCAAAGAGATGAGAATTATGAGAGCAGAATTTATGGTCTAACATGGCACAAATTGGCAGAACACAAAAATTTGAATTTCTAATGGCAAGTCTCACTGAAAAAATGAGAGAACAATAAATTGAGATCGCTAATACCCAGAAATAAAGGACAATATTGAAGAATAGGGACAAAAACAATAACATTAAAAGAAAATATGCTCCTTATGCAAGCAAATTATAGTGATCTTTTATTATTATATAATTTATTTATTTTTCAGTTCTTAACCTTCACTTCTACAAGAATTTGAACTGAAAATATCCTTTCCATCTCTCCTCATCCCTCACCCCCAAGACAGCATGCACCCCATCCACCCGTTCCTCCAATCTGTCCTCCCTTCTATTACCCACTCTTCTTCCATCCCCCTTCCTCTCTATTTTCCTGTTGGGCCAAATAGATTCCTATGCTCCATTGCCTGTATAGCTTAATTTCCAGTTGCTTGCTAAAACAATATTTAACATTCATTCTTAAAGCTTTGAGTTCCATATTCTCTGCCTCCCTCCCTACTCACCCTGGTTGAGAAAACAAGCAATTCAATATAGGTCATACATGTGTAACAATACAGAGCACTTCCATAATAGTTATATTGCAAAAGACTAATCACATTTCCCTCTGTCCTATCCTGCCTTTCATTTATTCCATTCTCCCTTGACTTGTCTTCTCACAATAGTTTTCTTCTGATTATCCCTTTCCCCAATTTTCTGTCTCTTCTAGTATCTTCCCTCTCCTATCCCTTTCCCCCTTGCCTTCTTGCAAGGTAAAATAGATTTCCATATTCAATTGAGTAGTATTATTCCTTCCTTAAGCTCCATGAGAGTAAGGCTTAATTCTTTCCTTTCATCTCCCCACTCTTCCCCTCCATTGTAAAAGCTCTTTCCTCTTTCATGTGAGATGATTTTCTACATTCTACCTCTCCCTTTCTCTTATTCCTAGTACATTCCATTCAACAGTAAATTTTATTTTTTTAAGTATTCTCCCTTCATATTCAGCTCACTTTGTGCTCTCTTTCTCTCTCTCCATATATATATATATATATATACATATATATACACATATATATGTATATATATACACACACATATGTATATATATGTATATATATACACACATATGTATATATATGTATATATACACACATATGTATATATATGTATATATACACACACATATGTATATATGTATATATACACACATATGTATATATGTGTATATACACATATGTATGTATGTATGTATGTGTGTGTACATATGTATATACATATATATTCATGTACATATGCGTACCTACACATATATAATATATACATACATACATACACATCCACACCTACATATTCCCTCTAAATACCCTAATATGGAAAAAAGTCTCAAGAGTTACAAATAACATCTTTTCATGTAGGAATGTGAACAGTTCAACTTTAATGAGTTCCTTAAGGCTTCTCTTTCCTGTTTACCTTTCCATGTTTCTCTTGATTCTTGTATTTGATAGTCAAATTTTCTTTTCAGCTCTGGTCTTTTCATCAAGAATTCTTGAAAGTCCTCTATTTCATTGAAATTCCATTTTTCCCCCTGAAGTATTATACTCAGTTTTGCCGGGTATGTGATTATTGGTTTTAATCCTGTCCCTTTTGACCTCTAGAATATCATATTCCAAACTCTCTGCTCCAAGTCTGGTGCAACAGACCTTCCTCTTGGCCTTCCAGGTTGTCTTGGGCTGGAAATCTCTTTCACTTTGTTGTTTTGTGGCTTCTGCTGCTCTAGAACTGGTTTAGAGTCATTTTTTATAGATATTTTATTTTTACAGGTATTTTATAGTCCATAAAATCTTAAAAACAGGATGAGTAGGGAAAACTTAAGGATTGTACCTTTCCCTCAATAACATGACAAGATAAAACTCTGAACACACAATACTAGAAATAATAGAAGAGAACTTCTCAGAACTTCTGAATATATGATATAAAATGTCAGCAAAAATTGATGGATCACCTCCATAAAACAACGGTAATGACGATAGAAGGCTGTAAACTCCAAGAAATGTAATGATAACTTCTGGCAATTTAGTTCAGAAAAGCAAATTGTGTAAGCCATCAGGAGAAGACATTCAGATACAAAGGAAAAGAAATTAGAATAGTAGACGATTTTTCTGTACCCCTAGAAAACTCAGAAGCAAATGAAATGGTATGTTTTGAAGATCAATTGAGCTCAGGATGTAGCTCAAGGTGACCTACCAAGCAAATCTGAGTTTAACTATGGATGAAAAAATATGGGCATTAAATAATAAAGAAGTATTTGAAACACTGTTGGAAAAAAACAAGACCTAGAGATATTTGCTTCTCAAACACACAAGACAACTAAAATTCAGGAGGAGTGAATGAATGTAGTATCCAAGGACAACAGTAGAAATAGCAACAGAGTGACAGGATAGGAACTGGTAGGAAAATTCTTTTGAAATGTCTACAAGAAGACCGGAGTGGAGGTAGAAGTCTGGGAGAGGTAGTAATGAAGAGGTGTGCCTATATTATGGACAGACCTTGGTGACATCCTGGTGACCCCTGTGATCCCTCAAGGGAAGAGAAGAAGTAGTTGAAAAGGAAGAAAATATTTCAAAAGTGGGGAAAATAAGTCTTTCTTTGGTGGCAGGAGGGGGTTCGGATGATGAATACTTCTATATGTAAACAAAGATTCTCTGTGAAGGGAGATGGGGAGGGACTTAGTGCTGGAGGTGGTATGAAGGACTTGGTGTTTCAAAAGACCATGAACTGGTACTCTTGGGAGCAACTGACACTTGGGACAGTGGGAGACCATGGACCGCAGGAGGATATTTTGAAGCAAATGGGCAAAAGAGGTAACTACAGGTACATCAATGATGGGCAACATAGTCAGGAACATTGTGTGTGTGTGTGCGTGTGTGTGTGTGTGTGTGTGTGTAGGTATTCACAGTGTGTGGAGGATGGTGATGGTATGATGGAGGAAGAGTCCTCCCATGGGCAATGTCCTCTCTGAAACCTGAAGAAATTGACATTTTTTCTGGGAGTGGGATACAATGAAAAAGTGAAATCCAGGGAGCAAACTTTATAAGGCAGTAGAAGAAACTGCCTAGAGGGAAGAGCCCAGAATAGATACCTCAGAAGTTTTGATTCCATGAGGAATATAGAGAATAGAGACTAGATAATTATAGAAATCATGAACCAAAGAATGAAGGTGTAAAGTAGACAGAAAGAGAAAGTAGATAATGAAGAAAGTAAGAGAAATCCACAATGGAAAAAAGTGAAAATTTTTTTAAAAACCTAATGAGCTAGACTAGTTGAAAGGGAAGAGAAGATGGAAAAATCTACTTGACTGATTGAAAGGAGAAAACAGGGGAAGAATTAACTGAAAAAAACAGGAAAGGAAAAGGAAATAATAAGCAAAATCCCAAATGGAGGGGGATAACAAATAAGAAGAGAAAATTAGGAGATAGCAGGAAAGAGTTCATGGGAACAGCTACCTTAAAAAAAAGATTAAGATAAAGTAACTGCAGAAATACAGTACTGCATTTATTGTAGAAAAATATTCAAAGAACATGGACAAATAGTTCTCAAAATAATTGTAAAGTATTCCCAACTACGTGAAAGAATGCTCCAAATTAGACTTCCAAGGGTTAAGAATGCAAAGTAATCAGTAAATTGTCAAAACTTTCCCATATTTACCTCCAAGCAACCATAAAATGGATGCCCAAATAAATTCTGGAACAGCAGAATCAGCAAAATATGGGGTAAACCAGTCTTTCAGGTCAAGAAACTTAGAAGATCGACAGAAAAGATCTGTCTCCCTTAGATGAAAGGGGAGCACAGTCCAGGACAGGAAATGTTCCAGCAAACCAGCAGCAAGCCCCAACTCAGCAAACCAGTGGGAGATCCTGAGCCCTAGTGTGGAGGAGCAGGCAGATGCCAACACCAGGACCTACCATGGCTTCAGCATAGCCAGAGGAATGGGCAGAGTCCAGGTCCAAGTACTGCCACATGCTCCATCTTATCCCTGGATGTCTATCCAGGTGGTCTCCAGGGGCCAGACCACCATATGCTTCAGTGTAGCCCTAGGGAAGTGTAGAAATATTCCACCAACCTCAGTACATGATAGACACCAGCACTAGGACCCAGCTAAACACTCTATAACCTACAGCAGTGCCAGCCATGAATCACCCTACCCTTTCATTACAACACCAGACATGAGAGCTCCTCTTTGATCTCAATGCAACATCAGCACATCACCAGGTAAATAACCAGAGCCTGTAGCCACTGACACAAGAAACCTGAGACAGTGTCCCTTCCCCCCTGGAAGCAGAGCTCAAATTTAAGAGAAAGGAAGGCCCCCAAAAAAGATGAGCAAAAAAAAAAGAATCTGACAATAGAAAGTCATTATGGTGACAGGAAAGATCACAACACAAACTCAGAAGAGGACAACAATGTCAAAACACCTGGAACAAAGCCCCAAACAAAATCGAAAAGTGATCTTAAACCCAGAAAGACTTCATGGGAGAGCTCAAAAAAAGAGCTTAAAACCATATAAGAAAGGTAGAAGAAAAATTGGGGAAAGGAATGAGAATGATGCAAGAGAATTATGAGGGAAGAGTCAATAGGTTGGAAAAAGAAAACAACTGATTAAAAAAAGTAGAATTGGCCAAGTGGAAAAGGAGGCACAAAAATTAACTGAGGAAAACAACTCCTTAAAATTTAGAATTGGGCCTGTGGAAACTAATGATTCTGTGAGATATCAAGAATCAATCAAGCAAATTCAAATGAAATCCAAAATAGTAGAAGAACACAGAAAAAGTAGAAGAAAAAATATATTATAGAAAAACAACTGACCAGGAAACAGATCCAGGAGACACAATGTCCGAATCATTGGACAACCTGAAAGCCATAATCAAAAGGAGAAATTGGAAGTATCTTGCAAGAAATTATTAAGGAAAACTACCCTTATGGCCTGGAACTGGAGGGCAAAATAGACATTGAAAGAATCCACCAGTCACCTCGGGAACGAGATCCCAAAATAAAATCTCCCAAAAAAGTTAGAGTCAAATTTCAGAACTATCAGGTCAAGGGGAAAAATAGTGCAAGTGGCCAGAAAGAAACAATTCATATATTTGGACATCACAATAGGAATTGCATGTAACTTAGCAGTTGCAGCATTAAAAGATCAGAGGTCATGAAACATATTTCAGAAGGCAGAGGAACCAGGACTACAATCAAAAATCACCTACCCAGAAGAATTAAGCATAAAATTTCACAGGAAAAAAAATGATTATTCAATGAAATAGAAGAATTTCAAGCTTTCATAAGGAAAAGACTAGAATTGAGCAAAAAGTTGTGATCTTTAATATCAAGATTCAAGAGAAGCCTAAAAAGGGAAATGAAAACATACAAGATTCAGTGGAACTGAACTGTTTACATCCCTAAATGGGAAGATGATACTTGTCATTCTTAAAAATTGTACCACTAGAGGGGGGTGGAGCCAAGATGGTGGAGTAGAAAGATGCACATATACTAACTCCTCCCCCACAGCCCATAAAATACCTGTGAAAAAAGACTCTCAATGGCTTCTAGAGCATCAGAAGCCACAGAACAACAGAGTGGAGGAGATTTCCATCCCAGAGTGACCTGAAAGGCTGATGGGAAATGTCTGTAGCACCAGACACAAAGTGAAGCCTAACCCAACCTTGGCCACACTGCACAGTTCTGGGAGGACGATGAGAGCAGGCCTTGGTGGCAGAATCCCTAGTCACCTCCTGAAAGAGATCCAAAAAGAGAAGCTCCTAGGAACATTGTAGCCAAATTCCAGAGTTCCCAGGTCAAGGAGAAAATATAACAAGCAGCTAGAAAGAAACAATTTGAGTATTGTGGAAATACAATCAGAATAACACAAGA
>CM053769.1:556017863-556042266 GCA_028658325.1 Potorous gilbertii
GAACTAGGACTAAAACCAAGAATCACCTACCCAGCAAAACTAAGTATAATGCTTTAGGGGAAAAAATGATCTTTCAATGAAATAGAGGACTTTCAAGCATTCTTGATGAAAAGACCAGAGCTGAAAAAAAAATTTGATTTTCAAACACAAGAACCAAGAGAAGCATGAAAAGGTAAACAGGAAAGAGAAATCATAAAGGACTTACTTAAGTTGAACTGTTTACATTCCTATATGGAAAGACAATATTTGTAACTTTTGAAACTTTTTTCAGTATCTGGGTAGTTGGTGTGATTACACACATACACACACACACACAGAGCACAGGATGAGTTGAACAGAATGGCATCATATCTAAAAAAATGAAATTAAGGGATGAGAGAGAAATATATTGAGAGGAGAAAGGGAGTAATAGAATACAGCAAATTATCTCTTATAAAAGAGGCAAATAAAAGACTTTTCTGAGGAGGGAAAAAGGGGGGAGGTGAGAGAGAAAACATGAAACTTACTCTCATCACATTTGACTCAAGAAAGGAATAAAATGCACACTCACTTTGGTATGAAAAACTATCTTACAATACAGGAAAGTGGGGGAGAAGAAGATAAGCAAGGTGGGGGGGATGATGAAAGGAAAGGCAATGGGAGGAGGGAGCAATTAGAAATAAACGCTCGGGGAGGGACGAGGTCAAAAGAGAGAATAGAAGAAATGGGGGGGAGGATAGGATGGAGGGAAATATAGTTAGTCTTACACAACACAACTATTATGGAAGTCATTTGCAAAACTCCACAGATATGGCCTATATTGAATTGCCTGCCTTCTCAATAGGGATGGGTGGGGAGGGAAGGAGGAAGAGAAGTTGGAACTCAAAGTTTTAGGAACAACTGTTGAGTATTGGTCTTGCATACAACTAGGAAATAAGAAATACAGGTAATGTAAGAAGACCATGACTGGTTCTATTTCCCCTGTAAAAGGGTCAGTTTCTGTCCAGATGGAATGTGTACTCTAAAGCAGGGACAAGAGAATAAAAAGAAGCTATAGAGAGTGATAACAGGCTCTTTGTACTCCCAGAATAACAATGTTAATGATGATGATTATAACCAACAAAAGTGGTTTGCCGTAAAGTACTTTATATGTATTCAAGATATCACCTCTAAAAGACACTGTAGGGAAATGTCTCTTAGAAGTTTTGTGGTTGAAAGTTTGCCCCTGAGAAAAACTAATCAAATTTCCCCTTCATTTACCTAACGAGGAGAATGCTAACAGGAGTCTTTAAATACTTTAGAGTTATAATGGGGATGTAGAAGTCACATACCTTCATAGAACATAAACTTCATGAGGGAAGAGTCTGTTTTTTCTTTGTATTCATACTACCTAGCATAGTATCTTTTACATTTCCTCCCACAACTATGATTTCATCAGTGTTGGAAAATCCCAGTGTGGAAACTTCCTCCACTGATACAGGACTGTAGCTTATCTCCTGAGAGAAGCCATAATGAGATAATACAGTATCCTGTACTTCAGCAATCTTAGTAAGAATGAACTGTCTACGTAGACATCTATCTATGTAGGGTCAAAGCAGCAGAAGGAAAATGGTGGCACTATGGTGAGTTTTGTATCTCTTCAACCCACCAAATCCTTTGCTCTATACAATGGAAACTCAAAGAGACTGGCCTGATAAAGAGAAGAAGCAAAGGGGAGATGTGAAAACAGAATTTTCCCACTTACAGTTTTAGTGGGAAAAGAATTCTCTATAATTATGGGTAAATGACTTAGATCAATTCTCTATATAGAAAATCAATTGAGCCAAGAGAACTGCTCTGGCTGAAAGTGTTGGAAAGAAACCTAAACCACCTTTCCAGCCTGGTCTATAGGCAAACCCTGCCTTATATTATAAAAGTTTATTTGCAAGTCTTCTTGGGAATTAAAATGAATCAATAAGCATTTATTAAGAACCTACTATATGCTATACAATATGAATACAAAAGAAAATTAAATGATCTCTACTCTTAAGGAGCTTACATTCTTTCATGGAGGGTGGGTGGGTTAGGTTTATAGTCCAGCAGACAAAAGCCTACTCAGAAATCCAAACTAAATAATAGAAAAACCAATGGAGGTCCTGGAGAAGAGATAAGGAAACATATTTCCTATTCCCTGGTGTGTCATCATCCTTCATTGCTGAAGAAGACCATGCCATCAGAGAAATGATGACTTGACTTGCACTTGACTTTGTTTTGAGTGAGGGAGAGTTGTTCAGGTCACCAACCTCACTTCTTCTCCAGAGTCATCTGAATCCATTGACCAGATATTCATCAGAATGACTGGAGATGACCCAGGATGAGGCAATTGGGGTTAGGTGACTTGCCCAAGGTCACACAGATAGCGAGTGTCCACTGTCTGAGGTGACATTTGACCTCAGGTCCTTCAGACTCTTGCACTGGTGCTCTATCCACTGCACCACCTAGCTGCCCACTATTCCCTGGAGAAATTAGTTAACCTATCCTAGAACTGAATCATCTTAATTAAAGACTGAGTACAAATGTACTTAGCCTACTGGCTACTGTAGACCAGAACATGTGTCATATGCATTCCAGGCATCTATGGAGAGCATCATGTCAATTGTTCTACTGCTTCATGCATTAAATGCCTCACCCACACCCCTTCTATGACTTGTTATGGGCATAGTAAAAAATAAGCAAGCAAACAAATCAATAGTACCATTACGTCTAGACAGTTTATATCAACCAATTGTCCAATGAATCAACTTGCCATCTTTGTAGTTTCTGGACTAAAATCCCCTTCCATGGCCACTATTCCCCTATGCATGCTATCTCTCCTTATTAGAATTTAAGGTCCTTAAGGACAGGACTCTCATTTTTAAAAATATATATATTCTATGCTTAGCACATTTAGGATTAGAAATGTCCTCAAATAGTTTTTATTTCTTCCTTCTTCCCTTCCTTCCTTTCTCTCAAGACAGAAAGGATATGGGCTATTATGTATATTGCCACATGAGACTTCCATATCAGATATTTTGGCTAATTATCTTTCTTAGACATCAAGAAGGGTTCAAGATGGAGGTGGGTAAGAAATAACTGATATAGAGACAAAAGGCATCCATAAAATGTATGTTAAAATCCTATTTAAGCCATAGCAGAGCTGAACTACAGAACCTAACCATAGTAGTATTTCCATAAGAAAATGCATCCATACTTGTGGAAGAGGTGGTTAGCATAGGACTGAAAATGATATCAAGTGATTACTGCCTGAGGGGATCTGGGGTTTATTTTGTCTTCCTAATTTAATGATTGTTCCACATCAATTAAACCTTCATGGAAAATAGTGATAATAGGTTTTAAGGTCTGTTCCTTGCTCCATTCCCTATTTTTGGCATGAATATCTTATTTAAATAGGTCAGATTATCTTAATTGAATTCCATATATTCTAACATATATGTATACATATATGTATGCATATATACATATCTTATTTCTAAATTAATGCTGATTTTTATGTTTTTGTTTCTTTAATTCATTGCAAGAGTGTTGACATTGATGTGATCAGTTTTTTCACTAGTATGGTGCCATTGGACAAGGATCTTATATTTAGAGTACCAACATTATGTTTATATATGGCATAAAACTTGTCATTTTTAACAGCCTATTTTCTCCCTTTTGTGCTATTCTGCCACCATCACTCTAGTAAAGGAAGGAGGTTATATATGACTAAGGACCATTTTAGACTTTTCTTTATAGTACATATTTATTCCCTAGTGAGCAACATAATGGTGACAAGCCCCTCCTTATCTTCCTAGGATGGAGGGAGGGACAGAGAGAGAGAGAGAGAGAGAGAGAGAAAGAGAGAGTCTGTGTCTGTGATGGGGGATTAGAAATGGCTCCTCTCAAATTACCAGCCACCTTATTATTGCTTCTACTTACATCTTAGGCTTCATTTTGTTCTGCTAAGTAAGCATCTCTTGAAATGACCATGCTGAAGTGAAACAGAATTTACCTTAGCTCCTGCATTTTTTTTCTTTTTACTATCTGGCTCTATTTTCTTTTGGCTCAGGCCCGTTTGTTTCATCCAGTTGTGATGATCACTTTATATTTTTAGGTTTGCATGAAACAGTCTGATTAGATTCAGCCTCTCTCCTTTAGATTTTTCTTTACAGTGTGTGGTCAAATAATTTATTCCCTATTGGGCAGCATAGTGATCATAAGCCCCTCCTTAACTTAGAGGAATAAGGAGGATGCACTGACAGTTATAGCCACAGTTACTGATGAAATTTATAGATGTATGTCCAGAGCAATAAAGGATGTTATACCAAGTAGAGTTCATTGCAACAGTCTTAATTATGATTGGCATATTCAAAAGTTCCTGGTCTCTTTGTCAGAGATCTATATCAAAGTATTTGTAAAGGGCAAGATCTACTTTTATTTATTCTTGACTACCAAATAGTAGAGGCCTAGATGTCACTCATCATCAGCCTGGATTCCTGACAAGTTGCCTTTTGTATCTCAGATATGCTAAGAAAGGTCCCAGGCTTAGGACAAAAAGACCCATGAAATGCCTTATCACAGGCTGACACAAGTCTTAGTCTTTTTTTTGACATCAATAAATTATAGTTTGCTGTAAGTGTGAGGAACCTCTCTCTCTCTCTCTCTTTCTCTCAGTAGATTTAGCAGATTTGACTTTCAAGAGATTATCACCCCCAAAGAACTAACCCTGTAACCAAATAATGTTATCAACTTGCAAAAGAAAGTAGCTGTCTCGATTGTGTAATCAACATAAGTAATCTATAGATGTAATCAGATTTGCACTGTGTACGTTTACTTTATACCTTGTACTCTCTGTCTCTCTTTTCCCCTCCCTGTCCACCCAATGTTACATAAACCAGTTAACTATAAATAATAATAACTATCTCCTTAGTAAAGTCCTACTAAATTGTTGTTACACAACTGGTATGTCACATATCAGTTGTGCAATAACAATTTAAATGCCAGATTAATTACCAATATCCATTTGTGGAGGCAATTTCCCCATGCAGAGTTTCTCCATACTGATGAAATCACAGATCTCTTTGCCATCACAGGGACTGACTGCCCCACCCATACCCCATAAAACACTTATTAACTTCCACTACAATTCTAACCTAACCCTTTGTTTCAATATGGAGGTGACTGAGGTCTTGAAGATCAAATCCAGAGGCATTCAAGTTCTATGTTTAAAGCTGGCTTCAGTGTAATGAATTTTTGGTACCCAGTATACTCATTCTGTAGCCATTCTATAACTCATTCTAGCCAGTATAAACAAACTCTGATCAGTACAAACCAGTTCTGAGTGGTTAAAACCAGTTCAAACTTTCAGACCAGTTAAAATCCTCTTTGTACAAAACTGGGCTTACAGCAGCTCTTTTAGTGGTGGTAAAGAACTGGAAATTGAGGGGATGCTTACCAGTCAGGAATGACCAAACAAATTGTAGCACATGATTTTGATGGAGTAGTATTGTGTTATAAGAAATGATAAGAAGGATGGCTTCAGGGAGAAAAAAGCAGCATGGCAAGACCAATGTAAACCAATCAATGCAAACTGGGAGATGATAACAATAAAGGCTTGGTTACTATGATCAATACAGTGATCCAAGACAATTCCAAAGGACTCATAGTGAAAACACGCTATCAACCTCTAGAGATCTGAAGAACTCCTAGTATAAGCTGAAGCATAATTTTCTTAATTTTTCTTCAATATGGCTATTATGGAAATATATTTTGAATTATTTGGCATACATAATAGGTATCATTTTGCTTGCCTTCTCATTGACAGGGACGTGGGGGTCCACCCCTCCTGGGGGGATTGGGAAGCAGGGATAACATTTAGAACTCAAAATTTAAAAAAAAAATTAAATATAAATATTTTTCTTAAAAAAGAAAAGTTGTGAACATGACTTGTTTTAATTCAAATCTTGATGAACAAGACAAATATCCAAGAAGAGACATCTTCCTATTTGGAGGCATTTATTTTCAGTATGGAAATACTGCTGCCCTTTTATGACTTGCAATTGCTTGACTGCCCTCCCCAACCATCTGAAGGAGATTATTGACTATCTGTATTTTTCTATTACCCTAAATAAAGCAAAAGCATGTTCCATTATTCATTATAATGACAATCCTAAGTTTCCCTTCTGTTCCAGACAAGAAATATATTTGCTTTCTAGAGAGAGTTTCTGGATGGATGAACATAAAGAGGGCCAAAAGAAAAAAACATTCAGACCACAGTATTGGGAGCAACATGATGCCAAATCACAGAATGGATTCTCTCCTCACCCCAACAGCACAAACATCATTAAGGTCTAAGAGAATTATGGAGTCAAAGAAGTGGAACTACTCAATCAGGACATTAAAGAATTCTCAAGCACATTCTAAGTGATAGAAAAGTTAGTTCACAAAGGCCATTTGAAACAGCATGTCATTAGTAGGACATGGATCTCTGCAAAATGATTACACATAAGATCTGTCAACCTTGAAAATATTCAAGTTAAAGTTATGCAAATGGGGAGAGTGTTTTTTTCTACCCAGGCACACACTGATCTTATATTAATGGCATCATTTTTCATGGTACTGCCCATGTTGCCAGGACACTGTGAGCTAACATAAAAAAGAGAAAAGAAGAGAAGAGAAAAGAAAAAAAGGAGAGAAGACAAGAGAAGACTCCAGGAAATAAAGAGGAAGGTCACTCAGAACAGGGCCCTAGATCATCTCATACAAAGCATCTTTTTACTTATGATGTTGGTGATGGATTGAAAGGTCTACCTCCTCCCTAAAAATCAGAAACATAAGCCTGTTAGATAATAAGAAAGAACTCAACAATGATGATTTGTAGTTCAACTGCAAGTTCTGTCTTCCTTTTTGCCAGGGTCTTTGTATTATTTTATTACTATTTATTTATTATAGGCTATTTTTTAAAAAAGGAATAGAGCTATTTCACCTTTTTTTCCAAGTTGGAGAAGTATCAGTATTAGAAGTTATCCTAGATCAAACCTAGTACCTAAAAATGTCATTTGTCTTTCAAGGTATTCCTTGGGAGAGGAAAAGCTAAAATAGGAAAAAAAGAAATGTATATAATAATTTTGTTGGATATTTGAAAGAAATAGCAAGTTGAACTTAGGAGATTTGCATAAACAATCATCTTTTTATTGCACTGTTATAGAAAAGTTTGTTTTATTCCATAAATATGTGTTAATGTAAAAAAAAGGAAAAATTTCTATCAACAGTCTCTGAAAGCATTGGCACCTGGTCACACAGAGATTGCATCAAGTATCAGTAAAAGATATCAATCATCTGGATGAGGCACACATGGACACATGATGTCCCTCAAATTCCTTCCTTCTATTTATCCCAACCAAATGAAATGCTCACTAGCAAAAAACATATTTTATAGAACCTGAAAAAAAATAGAATTCATCTGGAATAACAAAGGTCAAGAATATCAGGAAAATTAATTAAAAAAATACAAAAGAAGGTGGCCTCACTGTACCAGATCTAAAACTATATTATAAACTGGCAATCAGCATAGCTATTTGGTACTAGCTAAAAAAATTAGATTGCTAGATTAGTGACATAGGTTAAGTACACAAGACACAGTAGTCAATGACTAAAGTAATATACTATTTGAAAAACTCAAAGATTCCAATTTCAGGGATAAGAATTCACATTTGACAAAAACTGTTGGAAAAGCTATAGTATAACAGAAACTAGGCATAGACCATCAACTCATACTGTATACCAAAATAAGGTCAAAATGAGTACATGATTTAGACATAAAGGGTGATACCATAAGCAAATTAAGAGAGCAAGGAATAGTCCTCCTGTCAGATTATTGGAAAAGGGATGAATTTGTGACCAAACAAGAGAAAGAAAACATTATGAAATGCAAAATAGATAATTTTGATTCATTAAATTAAAAAGTTTTTTGGTTTTTTTTTACAAACAAAACTAATTCAACTGAGATTAGAAGGAAAGTAGGAAGCTAGGACACAATTTTTACAGTCAATTTTTCCTCATTTCTCAACATGTAGAGAACTCAGGGAGGAAATTTATAAGTATATAAGTCATTTCCCAATTAATAAGTGGTTAAAGGATATGAACAGGCAGTTTTCAGATGAAGAAGTTAGTTATCTATAGTTACATAAAAAAAGCTCTAAATCATTGTTGACTAATTATAAATTAAAATAACACTGAGGTACCATCTTATACTCATCAGATTGGCTAATATGACAGAAAAGGAAAATGATAAAGGTCGCAGAAGATGTGGGAAAATTGGAACAGTGATGCATTGTTGTGAACTGATCCAATCATTCTGGCATGCAATTTGGAACTGTGCCCAAAGAACTATAAAACTTTGATCCAGAAGAACTGCTACTAGTTCTGTATTCCAAAGAGATCTTAAAAAAGGGAAAAAGACCAACATATATAAAAATATTTATAGTAGCTTTTTGTGGTGGCAAAGAATTGGAAATTGAGGGAATGCCCATCAATTGGGGAATGGTTAAACAAACTATGGTATTTTAATATAAGGGAATGCTATTGTACTACAAGAAATGGTGATCAAGTAGATTTCAGGGAAAAAAACCTGGAAGGATTTACATGAACTGATGCTGAGTGAAGTGAGCAGAACTAGGAGAACATCAAACGTAGTGGTAGCAACATTGCATGATGATCAACTATAATAGACTTAGCAATTCTCAGCAATTTAATGATCCCCATCCTTGTAAAAAGACAATTCCAAAAATTTCACAATGGAAAATGCTATCCACATGCAGAGGAAGAACTATGGAGTCTGAATGCAGACATATGTTTTGACTTTTTCTTTTCATGGCTTTTCCCTTTTGTTCTGATTCTTCTTTCACAACATGACTAATGTGGAAATATGTTTAACATGATCATACATGTTTTATCCTATTGCTTGCTCTTGGGGAGAGGGGGTTGAAAGGGAGGGAGAAAAATTTGTGACTCAAAATCTTATAAAAATGAATGTTGAAAACTACAACAAACAAACAAACAAAGAACAAAGTGACATGCTTTCATTAGGAAAGATTTTCTTCAAGAATATAAAAAAAATTAAATCGCATCCTTCCCATGCTACCGAGATTTATTTAGGAAAGTGACATGCTTTCATTAGGAAAGATTTTCTTCAAGAATATAAAAAAAATTAAATCGCATCCTTCCCATGCTACCGAGATTCATTTAGGTCATATTGTCTCTCAGAAAACAATCTAGTCCCTGAAAAGACACCAGAATTAGGAGTATAATTAAATACAACAATGTCTGTAGTAATTTCCCTTCTCTTTTAACATCTCTCATAATACCCCTCCAAAAGACACCCCTACATGTGGTCACTGTGGCAGGACAATGATGTTCGATCGTATGGCTGGCTTGCTTTTCTGTAACTCTTAACTTTTAATGGGTAGCATATGCTATCCCTAGCTAGGGTCTTAACCTTTTCATTTCTAACATAGAGAATGGCCTGGTTGTAAAAAATCTAGGGCACTCACAATATATCATTAACTATTTCTAAATTTCTTTGTGTGAAAACCTTTGCCAATCAACATAGGTTAATATTCATAAATGATTGATTTATCCACAATGGATAACACTGATGACTGAACTTTCCAAATAGAATGTACTAACATCTACTAAAAAGTATCTAGATCTTGCCTGGTCTCCCATACGTCTAAAACATGATAATTCTGGGGAATTTCTGTATCAGGCATATTTAACGCAAAAAGTAATTGTAAATTATAAAAGTGTGAATAATTAAGCCATAATTAGAAAAGCAGAGATTATAGTTGAGGAGAGCATCTTTTGTGCATACAAAGATTGGGTTCATTCAAATTTTGCTATTTAACTTTTCATAAAAAATTAAATACTTTTCAATCCTTTTAGCTGATCCATTACAAACTCTAAATTTCTAGTCAATTTGTGAAGGGGACATAATCCATGGATCTCAAAGCAGGAAAGAGCCTCAACTAGCACTGGGAAGATGGGGAGGTGTTGCTTCATTCTCTGAAAGTTCTCTTTCCAGGAGAGAGAGAAGGAGGAGAGCAAGGTTCCACATCACCACATAGGTCAGATTTTCTGGAGAGATGCTTTTCCAACAAACTAGGTGCAGCTTCCAAGAAGACCCCTGAGAAGTCACTTGAGCAATCTCACATTGTGCTCTATCTTTGGGACCAAGGAACAGAAACTGTGGTCTGGGAATGAAAGCCAGTCCTTCACATTATCTACCTCTGGTGAGGGGACACTTTAGAACCTCTTACCCTCATTGGGCAAGGATCAGGCTGTTTTGAGATGGAGTGAGACATATTTAAAACACATTGAGATTCTGGGGTAAAATAAGGAAGCATCTCGGACAATTGAATTTGTCCCCAGGATTATAGAATTCCTAGTTCCAACCCCAAGCAATAGCATCTTATAATTTGTTTTTCCCCACTTAGCTTGTATATGGGTTTGCCCTTATGTAGTAGCTCATCTTCTGTTCATTTGTAGCAATGAAAGAGACGGATAATTAATTACTTTGGGGAGGGGGAAGGGAGATCATTGGAAAATGGTCTTGCTTATATTAAATTGTATTTATAACCTTTTTACAGATGAAGACAATTGAACAGTCACAGGCAATAACCCTAAAGGGAAACCAGGGAGATTTAAGATACCCTAGCTGGAATTTTCTTGCGTAGAAGAAGCTTCCAGTCTTGCATAATCTAATCGAAAATACTGCACTTTCCATTTATCATCAGGAAAGATCCTATGAATAAGAGAGGAAACAATTCAGGGCCAGCCTTTATTTGCATGATTAGTGATGTTTGCAAAGCACAGATTCATTGTATGCCAAAAGAAGAAAAAGAATGTAAAACTGTTCCTAGGTAGGATAAAGAAAAGGAACAGGTTAAATTTGAATTCGTAAAACACAAAGGCTGTGTTCCAGGGACTTAATTCTCTATCCACACTTCTGAGATTCTTCTAAGTTTAGCAGAGCTTTCAGTTACCCCTCACAGTAAACTGTGCCCTGAAGAACACAGATATAAATAAACTACGTATATTCGACAGCTTGAATTTGTCTTATATAACTCATGTGATAGAAAACTAATTCACTTGATAAATCAGATTGCAGAGCTCAGATTTTAAGGACTTATCAGCCTGGAGTACACTGTATATTTGATAATGACACTGATGGGCTGAGTATGACATTGTAGCCCCTCTCCATTAGACTATGTAAATGGCCAGACCTAAAAAAGAGAGTATGTCTTGGGTGTTACAGCTGTAGAGTTAACATTAGCAAATAGAGAGATAGGGGAAATTACAAAAGGCCTGAAGGAGTAGAAAAAATGAACAACATTTAGGGGAAGGGATGGTAGAGGAGTCTTTCTAAAAGCTGAGAATGCTATAAAGAAAAGATGGAAGTCATAATTTATTATAGCAAGAACAAGAACAGCACTGATAATGGACTACAGTTCCCAGCATGCAATGACACCGAGTACTTTCCTAAGTACTGACCAAAACCTTCTAATTCAGTATAATGTGACATTTTTTGTTTTGTTTTCTCCTTAGGGAAAAACACTTCAATTTGTATAATGGTAGTCCATGGGAAGACAGAATTTCTTTTTCCAGTGCTAAGCTTAAGGTCTATTCAGCTATTCCATTTAGTGAGAGATACCTATCCAATCAACTCTATTAACTGAATATTTGGTCTTCATCATATGGGATTATGCAGCAATTTTCTTGCCCTATATATGCACCTTCCCCTTCACACAGCGTCATGCCACCTAGCTGTGCCAAAGGGTCCCATCAGCAATTTCTACACCAATTAGACACTAAGTTGAAGTTTCTTTCCCCAGTTTAAAAGATTTTCTGAGCCATTTTTACAAGCCTTCTAATAAGGTATTTAAGGCATATTTTAATGTTTTTCCCATTAAGCAAATATTATTGAACCAAAATTAGGTTCACTAAGGGTCTGCAGAATTTCAATCTGAAAATGCTCATAGGAAGAACTAAGCGAACATATACAGGGCATTGTTTGAGCCACGTGCTGAGTAGATTCCTTAAGGGTCTGTAGCTGTTCCCCCCACCTTATTCCCACCTTTCCCCACCCTCATCCCTGCCTCCCCTCTTTTCTTGCCTTACCCAACCTTGTATTTGGAGAGGGGAGCAAATGGGCCAAGCTCAAGATGGAACAGTATTAGAAAAGCTAAGAGTCAATGAGAAACAAGTGGGCTCCACTGTTGTCTGTACCAAGTGGCTCTTGGATTAAATTTTTTTCTCTAAGTTATTGTGATAGTACAACACAAGAGCAGATGAGTAGGAAAAGCTATGTGCCCTTTGATTCTTTCTCTTCATGCAACAGCGAAAATATTAGTTCGTTGCTTATCTTATCAGCTTGCTTATTTGTCAAAAGTAGTGGATTAAATGATATCTAAGGACCCTTCCAACTTCAAAATTCCATTCATCAGTCTTCTATTGAGATTGTATCATAGGTATAGTCTCAAGGAGCTTAGAATTATATGGCATATTCACTTTATCATATTTAGTTATTTTTAGAGAGCTAGGTGGTACAGGAGAAAGAATGCTGGACCTGGTGTCAGGAAGACCCAAGTTCAAATACAGTCTCAAATACTTGCTAGTTGTGTGATCTTGGGAAAATCATGTGACTTTTGTTTGTTTCAGTTTCCTCAACTGTAAAATGATGATAATGACTGTTCCAACCTCCTATGACTATGAGGGTCAAAGGAAATAATATTTGTAAAGTATTTAGCATTGCACTTGTTTCATAATAGCTGTTATATAAAGGTTAGCAATTATGGTTATGGTCATTATAATTTTATATATTACATATTCAGCAGCAACAAGTCTTTTTCCATGATTGATAGATTTGATGTTTGATAATTTGGTAGATTTTCTGATTTCACTGGCATGGAAACTCCTTCACTTATACAAATGACAACCCTTCCATGCCTTTTTCTCTTAAGTATTTCTTGACAAATAAAAGGGATATATGTAGATAGAGGGATATAAGAGAGTTATAAGTGGGAGAGCCAAGACGGTGGAGTAGAAAAATGGACCTGTAGAAGCACGTCTTCCCCCCTAGCCAATAAATACTTGTAAACAAATGACTTTAAACAAATTCTAGAGCAGCAGAAGTCACAAAATCACAGAGTGAAAGAGATTTCCAGCCCAAGATAGCCTGGAAGGCTGACAGGAAAGGTCTATCACATGGGATGGAATGAAGGGCAGCTCATGGAGCCCAGCCTAGCCTTGGCTGCACAGCACTAGCAGGAACAGAACTGGAACAACCCTTTGGGGTGGAATCCCTGGTAGTAGTGGTGGTTCTCAGATTCCTCTAAACTTTTTCGCCTGAGTAAGAAGGGAGCAGGGTCCTCCCATAGCCCCACTCCAGGTGGCAGCAACCTTCAGTAGCAACAGTGTCCATTTTTGGAGTCCTCAGCCTAAAGCTCCTGAGGGAACTGACCTGCTGATCTGGGTCTCAGCCTTGAGTAGTGGCCTGGGGGTGAGGAAGAGTCCTGGCTGGCATAGTGGGACTGGTGGAGGCTCTGGAAAGGGAATTCTACTTTCAAATCTTGGACCAAAAAGCTTTGGTAGCTCCCATACCAGAGTGCAGGTCAGGAGAGGAGCTTGATTGTGCCACCTCAGAGGAGCTGAGAACTTACAGGTCCCCAGTGTATACCCCACTCTTGACAAAGTACTCAATAGTCAAGTAACTGGCTGGGAAAATGCCCCCAAAAAGGAAAAAAATGACTATAAAAGTTTACTTTTTTGGTGAACAGGTATTCTCTTCCATCCTTTCAGATCAAGAAGAACAATGCATACCATCAGAGGAAGACAAAGAAGTCAAGGCTTCTGCATTTGAAACCTCTAAAATAAATATGCAATGGTCTCAGATCATGGAAGAGCTCAAAAAGTAAGAGCTCAATTAAGTAAGAGAGGTGGAGGAAACATTGGGAAGAGAAATGAGAGTAATGCAAGAAAATCATGAAAAGCAAATCAATAGCTTGCTAAAGGAGACCCAAAAAATGCTGAAGGAAATAACTTTTAAAAATAAACAAACCTAAATGGCAAAAGAGATGGAAACTAATGACTTTATGAGAAACCAAGAAATTATAAAACAAAACCAAAAGAATGAAAAAATAGACGACAATGTGAAATATCTCATTGGAAAAACAAGTGACCTGGAAAATAGATCTAGGAGAGACAATTTAAAAATTATTGGTCTACATGAAAACCATGATAAAAAATAGATCCTCCACATCATCCTCTAAGAAATTATCAAGGAAAACTGCCCTGATATTCTAGAACCAGAGGATAAAATAGAAATAAAAAGAATTTACTGATCACCTCTTGAAAGTGATCACAAAAGGAAAACTCCTAGGAATGTTGTGGCCAAATTCCAGAGTTCCCTGATCAAGGAGAAAATATTGCAAACAGCCAGAAAGAACAATTTGAGTACTGTGGAAATACAATCAGGATAACACAAGATCTAGCAGCTTCTGCCTTAAGGGATTGAAGGGCTTGGAATGTATTCCAGAAGTCAAAGGAACTAGGATTAAAACCAAGAATCACCTACTCAGCAAAACTAAGTATAATAATTCAGGGTAAAAATGGTCATTCAATGAAATAGAGACCTTTCAAGCATTCTTGATGAAAAGATCAGAACTGAGTAGAAAATTTGACTTTCAAACATAAGAATCAAGAGAAGCATGAAAAGGTAAATGGGAAAGAGAAATCATATGGGACTTACAAAAGTTCAACTGCTTATATTCCTACATGGAAAGATAATATTTGTAACTCTTGAAACTTTTCTCAGCATTTGAGTAGTTGGAGGGATTATACACACACACACACACACACACACACACACACACACACACACACACATAGAGACAGAGAGCACAGGGTTAGTTGAATAGGAAGGGATGATATCTAAAAAAATAAAATTATGGGGTCAGAGAGGAATATATAGGGAGAAGAAAGAGAGAAATGGAATGGTGCAGGTACTCTCTCATGAAAGAGGCAATAAAAACCTTTTTCAGTGGAGGGGAGAAAGGGGGAGGTGAGAGGAAAAGAAGTGAAGCTTACTCTCATCACATTTGCCTTAAGGAAGGAATAACATGCACACTCAATTTGGTATGAAAATCTATCTTATACTACAGAAAAGTAGGGGAGAAGGGGATAAATGAAGGGGGGTTGATGGAAGGGAGGGCAAATGAGAGCAGGGAATAATTAGAAGTTAACATTTTTGGAGAGGGACAAGATCTAAAAAGAGAAAAGAATAAATGGGTGACAGGATAGGATAGAGAAAAATATCATCTTACACAACATGACTATTCTGGAAGTCTTTTGCAAAACCACACATATATAAGGTATATTGAATTGCTTGCCTTCTCAGTGGGAATAGATGGGGAAGGAAGATGGGAGAGAAGTTGGAACACAAAGTTTTAGGAACAAATGTTGAGAATTTTTTATGCGCGCAAATGGGAAATAAGGAATACAGGCAATGGAGTATTGAAATCTATTTTTCCCTACAAGAAAAGAGAGAAGATAGGAATAAGGGAAGAGAGAGATGTTATAAAAGAGAGAGCAGATTGGGGGTAGGAGTAATCAGAATGCATGGCATATTAGATTGACGGAGGGGAGAGATAGAAGATTTGAAACTCAAAATTTTGTGGAAATGAATGTTGAAAACTAAAAATGCATAAATAGAAAAGAAAAAATAAAAGGGATATAAGTTAAATGATGTGATGACAAAATGTGATTTAAGAGTGCAACGGGATTATAATTGGAGATGTGAAAAGGAGGAAGCAGGAAAAGGTAAATTGCATCACAGGAAGAGGCACAAAAACCTATTACAGTAGAGGGTAAAAGGGGAGGGAGATGAACATTGAGATTTACTGTCATCTGATTTGTTTCAAGGAGGGAACAACAAACTCAGTTAAGTAAAGAAATCTAACTAGTTCTATAGGTAGTAGGAGGGGAAAGGGAAAGAAAAGGAAGGGATGGCTAGAAGTCAGGGAAGAAGTAGTAAGGGAAAAGGGCAGTGAAAGGGAGGGGGACTAAAAGAAGGGAGCAAAGGCTGAGGGAGGTGGTGATCAAAAATGGAAACAAATGGAGATCAGACAAGGCATCTAAATTTATTCAAAAATCCCAGGGAGAAGGCAGGAAAGGTACATCAAGATCCCTTGCCCATGCAACACCATGGCAGCAACAGCAGCAGTGATGATAGTTGTAATTGTTTATGTACAACTTTAAGGTTTGCGAAACACTTTGTATCATCTTATTTAATTCTCACAACAATTTCGAAGTAGTTGCTATTAATTATTCCTATTATACAGATGAGGATACTGAGGCTAATAGAGCTTAACTGACTTGCCCAAGGTCACACCACTATTATTGTTAGAGACATGATTTGAACTAATATATTACTGATTCCAAATCCAACAATTTATCATCTACACAATTTGCTATCTAATTGAGAGAACATTGATGTTAAAAATGTGAACTTTTGCAGAAGGAAACAATTTGGAATAATCACAGAAAATATTGTACAGTTTCCCAAGTACAATTTATCTTGTCATCACCTGTTACTCAATTCTTGGCCCTGCTTATCTTCTATTTGTAGCCTTTTCCCAAGAAAAATATTTTGATTTATTATTTTGAGGAACTTCCTACAGAGTAACATTCAAAATATCATTTTCATGCTGTTTGCTTTTCCATTATAGATGGTAAGACCAACTTCTTTACCTTTACCAAGGTTTTCACCAAGAAAACTTTGCAGTGCCCCATGGTTCAGTACAATTAGTATTGTATACAGTATTAATGATAATTATCTACAATACGGTACAATACAATTAATAAAATGTCATCTGTGAATATGAGGACCTCCTCATTAATAGGGGATTCATCTTTTGTTTGAACTTTGCATGGAACCTATTTGACAACGGGGCATACTTTAGGTGCATTGATGTCTTTTTGGAGAGTTAGAATGGATAGAACATTGGTCTTGCCTCAGATACTTACTAGTTGGGCTACCCTAGGTAGTTTGCTTAACTTCTATAAACCTCCATTTCTTCAACACTAAAATGCAGACAATAACTCCTCCCCAGGTTATTTTGAGTATCAAATGAGGTAATATATGTGTAGCACCATATAATCTACTTGTTTTACACTTTTTAATATCAGTATTCAGTTTTGTGTCAATGCATAGTATCTGTATTTATCATACACGTTTAAAAAACTTATATTATCATTAACATGATTTTGAAGTAATAGGCAACTACCAAAAAAGCGAACTCCCCCAGAAAGTATATTCCCCCAAAACAATTAAGCAAAATTGTTGGATAGAGTGATTGTAACTAACAGGAATAATTACTTTCAATTTTTTGCAGTTTACTATTTGTTAATAAAAAAGGAGATGTGCTCTAACTTTCATAATTTAGTCCCAGCATTGTTACATTTGACCTGAATTATTTTGCCATTTAATGTTGTGTTCCTTGTAATACTGTGATGATTTAGAATATTTTTCTTTTGACTTCACTTTATTCTGTAACACCTCAAACAAAGTCTCCTGGTATTTCTTTAAATTCGTTGTATTTGTCATTCTTTATGGCACAATAACTCTGTATTCCATTACATGCAAAAACTCAATTTGTTTAGTCATTTCCAGTTGTTGGGTATAGAGTTGTTTCCAGATTTTTTATGTTATAAATAGTGTTGCTGTGAATATTTTGGTACATATGGATACTTTCTTCCCAATATTGCCATTCTTGGAGTTTAAAGCCATTAATGTGATTAGTGGCTCAAAAGGTATGAACAAAAAACAATTGAAATTGTTTTCAGAATGGCAAGAACAGATTCTAGTCCTAATCAGCTGTGAGTTTTCTTATCTGTCTTCCCTTTGTTCCTCCAACAATGAATTTTATCGTCTTCTACCATCTTTTCCATTTTGATTGGTATGGAGTTAATATCTCAGAGTTGTCTTGTTTTACATTTCTGTGACTATTGGTGATTTTTTAAAAAAATCAAAAGATTATTTATAGATTGTATTCCTTGCTTTGACAACTCTTCAATATCCTTTGGCTGCTTATCTATTAGGGAAATGGTTTTTAATCTTGTAGGTTTGTGTCAATTCCTTAAATGGTTGTGATATGAGACATTCATCAGAGATGTTTCATGCAGACATTTTCTCTGAGTCATTTATTCTCATATAGCCTTACTGATTTTGTTTGTTCAAGAGTATTTCAAATTTTATACAATCAAAATGTTTTATTTTGTCCTATCCTGCAATTATTATAAACTCATCCTAGATCCAGAGTTGGGAAAATATTCTTCTTTACTATTTTAATGTTTTATTCATCTAGATTATTTTACTCATTTGATAAGGATACCATTTATGTATTTATCCAATTCACTGATAAAAAATATTAAATGGCCTCAATCCAACAGACACCTTGCTCCATGTTCGTGTTGTTATTAATAACTATTTTGGAAGTTCTTCCATACAACCAATTCTAAAGCCATTACTTGTAAAATTGTTTACCCTGTATCTATCCATCTTGTTTAAAAGACAAGCATGAGAGACTGTGAAATGCTTTACTAAAATCTAGGCAACTGACATCAAGAAAACAGCTAAAGGAGATGTCATATCTAAATCCAACCCCCCTCCATATTTTTATGGTAACATGTGCCAAGTAAAGCACATGAACAATGAGGTAATCAGTGGTGCCAGCTGGGATTATCCCTGCTTTCCTGTAAGCATCATCTTTTGCATGAATCCTTCTTTGCTTTCTACTATACATGTATGTATGCATAGCCTATATATGCATACGTGTGTATATATACACATAGAAGTACATATACATATATATGCATACTTGTATAGAGAATGTGCATAGGCATGTTTTCATGTACATGAATTATATTCAATTATTTTCATATATGTACATATATACATATGTATGTGCCATCTTTGTAGTTTTAACCATATAGATACACACATGCATATGCATATATAGAACATATACAGGTATATGTACATCTTGTTTACGCATTTAATACATATGCATGTATTAAATATAAATATATAAAATACATCTATATAGGTGCAAGTTGTCTCCTTTTAGAACAGAAACTTGAGAGCAAAAACTGTTTGCATTTCCCTTTGTATCCTTAGGGCCTAGTACAGTTCTTGGCATTCCATCCACTCTCCCTCCTCTATGCGCTCTGTGACCCAGTAACACTGGCTTCCTTGCTATGGGCAGATGGAATTCTAGGCATTTTCACTGGCCTTCCTCTATGACAGGAATATTCTCTTTTCTCATCTTCACCTCTTGGATTACCTGAATTCCTTCAAGTCCCAGCTAAAATCTTACCTTCTCTGGCATATCTTACCTACCATTCCTAATCTCCCTTAATTCTAGTGCCTACCATTTCCAGTTTACCCTGGGTATACCTTGTTTTTATATAATTTCACATTTTCCTGTGAACTCTTTGAGAGCAGGGATTGTCTTTTACCTTTCTTTGTCTCTCCACTGCTTAACATAATGACTGAGATCTAGTAGTTGCTTTAAAAATGTTTATTGACTGACTGACTAACATTTCCATACTTTTAAAAAATGCATGTTTATTTTTGCCATCCTATTTATTTTGTGCTTTTGCTTATACACTCGTCTGACTCTTTATGACTCTGTGAACATACACCAATATTATCCATGGGTTTTTCTTGGCAACGATACTAGAATGATTTGCAATTTCCCTTTCTCGTGCATTAAGGTCAAGTGACTTGCACAAGGTCACACAGCTGGTAAATATCTGGGTCTGGATTTGAACTCGTCTTCCTGACCTGAGTAGATTGGGCATGGTTCTGATTTCACCTTACCTACAATTTCTTCCATTTTTTGTATGTCTTTCCCAGCCCCATCCACTCATTCTCCATGATAAGAATCCAGTGATAGGAAATGTCCACTTACAGTTATGGCAGAGGTTTTGGGGGATCAGCTTTCTTGTGCAGTAAGACCGTACCAGCTTGAATATTGCTATAGAACCAAGGTCAAATATAACTCTATAAGCAATTCAAATTATGTTAACTTTTCATCCACTTTTCATTGCTAATTAAGGTTAGAGTTTCTCAGTTCACAAGGACTGAAATAAAGAAAACAACTTTGCAAGTTTTCTTTAGAATTTAGGAGGGGCTGTTGTAGAGTATGCCAATCAAAGTCTCAGTATGCAGGCTATCAGTCTAGCTGATCATTTTTAGCCAAAAGATCTTAAATCTGTTAATCTCCTTATTTCCAAAGTATGAGGAATATAAAAGAATGTGGTTTGTAAAGCCCTTTTGTTATATATTGAAAATAATTTTGGAAAGATTTGCTCTAATTAATCTAACTTTGCAAATAAGTCCTTTGAAATACCTACCTACCTACATACATAAGCATATTTGACAAGTTGTCAGAATGCAGAATTCCATCTTTATTACTCAGCATATATAGGTAGAAGGTGGTCTTTCTCCATATAATCTTAGTAATCTAGATAACACCTTCTAATAAACAGATCCTTAAAAATAAAGGAGGCTGTATGACCAGCATATGCTAACTCACACTTAAATGACAACCACCTTGAAAAATTCTCTCACTTTCTACAATTGTCTCAAGCTCTGGTACCTTGCTTCTTTCACTGGTATTTTGACCTCCATTTACTCTTATCTCTCTGTCTCCTCTCCAGAGCTATTACTAATTAGAACTTTGCTCCAGAGGGCATAGGTGGGAAACAGAGGGGCCACTTCCTCTTCAATCCATTCATCTCAACTTGTGGTTCTCAAGAACATCATCCAAGATTTCTGTCACCATAGCTGTTCCTTCTGGCTCATCTTCTTGTGAACCCCTGTGAAGATTGTGGCTGGATTCTCTGAAGTTTCCCCTTCTTCCATTACTACAGTTACAGTCAATCACATACTATGTTCCAAAGACAAAAATGAAAAAGACCCTTGTGTTCTCTTGGAGGAGACATGTTCATATATTTGGCACTTTGTTCCCATGTCCCCTCTCTATCTTTCCCTGCTTCTGTCTTCAGAGATTTCAATACCCATTTAACTGACCCTTCTAATGCTTTTTTTGTGCTTATGGTTCTTTGAATTCTTAATCTCTCATGGTGTCCTTCTCCATTTACTTACCCAGGTTCTTGGAATCTGAAGTTCTTCTCTATGACCATAATTTCCTGCCTTCCATCTCTTCTCCTGCCCTCTTCTTCTCTTTCCTGTTCTGTTCCCTCCCCATGACTTCTGATCACATAATTTCTTCTTACTACTTGAGTATATTGTGCTCTTGACTCATTTCTTTCCTACCTAGTGTTGACATAGGAGCTGGACTTTTCAATAATGTCCTCTTCTCTACCTTTGAAGACCTTGCTTATAAGTTGTTTCTGCCTTGATAACTTGCAAACTACTTCCTCTACTTTCACTCTAGGGAAACACTGCTCGGAGACATTACAGAGCCATGATGACTATAACTGTTATGCACTTATGCTATCCAGGATCAACTGGACCTTTATTGCTGAACAGAAATCCTCTTATTTGACTCATTGCTTTTCTATCAACTATCGCAGAATGTCTATTCTATAACTTCTCTTTTCAAATTTCTGTACATCATCCTTCCTCATTCTCAATGAATGACTTCAATTTATACTTTACTGATAAAATTAGTCTGATAAGGCTCTCAATTCCTCTCTTTGAAATCATTCAGATTGTGGGAGTCAAGATGGTGGAGCAAGCAGTAAATCACTGTAATTCTCCCATATTCACCTCCAAATAACCATAAAAGAGTGCCTGAAACAAATCTTGGAACATCAGAACCAGCAAAAAGACAGGACAAAACAATATTTTGCCCAAGAAACTTGGAATATCAGCAAGAAAGGTCTGTTCACTCAAGTGAAAGCAGAATGCCATCTAGAACAGGAAGCATCCCTGCAAACCAGCAGCAAATCGCACCTCAGAAAACCTGAAGGAGATCCTGAGCTGCAGTGAAGTAGAGCAGGTAAACTCCAATACTAGGATACCCCACATGCCTTAGCATTGCCAGAATAATGGGTAGATACCACCTGTGAGAACCACCATGTGCTTCAGCATAGCTCTGAGTAAACAGGCAACTACCAGTGGTCAGACAGTCACTGCACTTTAGTGTAGCCCCTGGAAAATGCAGAAACACTCCATCAGCCTCAGCACATATCAAACACTAGCACTGGCACCCTAGTTCAACACTGGGTAAATTGCCAGACCCCTATAGTTTCCAGCAGCACCAGCCACTCTCCCCAACCCCAACCCCTCAGCAAACACCAGATATGAGGATCCCTTATGGACCTTGGGGTGACATCAGTGCAGCACTATGTAAACAACTGAAACCTGCAGCCAATGACAGAAGAAGCCTAATTCAGTGCCTCTCCCACCTCAGGAGCAGAGCTCAAATTTTACAAAAATGAAAAAGACCAAAAAGATGAGCAAAACAACAGCAGCAATAAAATCTGACCGCATAAAGTTATTATGTTGACAAGGAAGATCAAGATACAAACTCAGAAGAGGACAACATTGTCAAAACACATATAGACAAAAGCCCAAAGAAAACTGGGAAGTGGTTTCAAGACCAGAAAGAATTCACTGAAGAATTCAAAAAATAGCTTAAAAAGCATGTAAGAGAAGTAGAAAAAATTGGGAAAAGAAATGAGAGTGATGCAAGAGAATTCTGAAAACAAAAACCAACAGTTTGGAAAAAGAAAAGAACTGTTTAAAAAGTAGAATTGACCAAATGGAAAAGGAGGCACAAAAGCTAACTGAGGAAAAAGATGCCTTAAAAGTTAGGATTCAGCAAGCAGAAGTTAAAGACTATGAGACATCAAGAATCAATCAAATGATTTCAAAGAATGAAAACTAGAAGAAAATACAGAATACCTCATTGGAAAAACAACTGACCTGGGAAATAGATCCAGGAGAAACAGTGTCAAAATCACTGGTCTACTTACAAGTCATAATCAAAAGGAGGACCTAGAGAGCATCTTTGAGAAATTATCAAGAAAAATTCTCCTGAAAACCTGGGTAAAATAGGCATTGAAAGAATCCACTCATCACAACAGGAAAGAGATTCCAAAATAAAAACTTCCAGAAACACTAACGTCAAATTTTAGATCTATCAGGTCAAGGAAAAAAATACTGCAAGTGGTCAGAAAGAAGCAATCTGAATACTGGGTGAGCCACAATCAGGATTACACAGGACTTAGCAGTTGCAACATTAAAGAATCAGAGATCATGGAACATGATATTTTGGAAGGCAAAGGATCTAAGACTACAATCAAGAATCACCTACCCAGAGAAATTAAGCATACTACTTTACAGGAAAAAAATGATCATTCAAGGAAATAGAAGAATTTCAAGTTTTCATAAGTGGAAGATCAGAATTGAACAAAAAAAATGATCTCTAATATCAAGAGCCAAGAGAAGCTTAAAAAGGGAAAAATGGAAAAGAAAACATAAGAGATTCAATGGAATTGAACTCTTTACATCCCTACATGGCACATAAGATATGTGTATAAGTTGAATTTGAGGAAATGAAAAAAAAAACCAAGGGAGGAGAAAAAAGTATTCTGGGTGCAGAAGGAAGGGAGAAATAGAATGGGGTAAATTATTTCACAAGAAGAGGTGCAGAGGGGCGGAGCCAAGATGGCGGAGTAGAAAGACTCACCTATGCTAGGTCCGAACCCACAGCCCATAGATTTCCTGTAAAAAGAACTCCTGACAAATTCTGGAACAGTGGAAGCCACGCAGCAACACAGTGAAGGAGATTTCCATTGCAGAGAGCCCTGAAAAACCGACCACAAAGGTACCCTGGACACGGGAGCGGAGTCCTGCCTGGCTAAGTGCTCCCCTCCCCCGCCCCAGCCACACAGCACTGAGAGCAGCGAGCAGAGCCCAGCAGGCATCAGGGACCTGAATCTCCGGGCGGCGAGAAGGTCCCTCCACCCACAGACGCACAGGTCAGTGAGAGAGACAGGCTGAGAGGGGAGCGGCGTATCTCCGGGACTCGGACCCCCTGGGAAGCGGCCGCTGCGGCAGAGGCTGAGGCAGCTCGGCCAGAGGCAGAGGCAGCTCAGCCAGAGACTCCCAGAGTGGGCTGGAGCTCCACCCCAGCTCCACTACAAAGGATCTCTGTATAAACCCCCTGAGGGAACTGAGCCTGAGAGGCGGCCCTGCCCCCACCTGAGAACCAGCAGATAAGCCCCCACTGAAGAGCAGTCAGGCCTGCCGCCAAAAGCCCTGAGGCTGGGGAGCAGCATTTGAATCTCAGACCCCAAACACTAGCTGCAGATC
>CM053769.1:556042766-556095563 GCA_028658325.1 Potorous gilbertii
ACACAGAGGTGGGAGAAACAACTTGCAAGGGGAGAAATTTAACAGTCTCAAATGTAGTTGAAAGATTAAGAAAAATGAGGACTGAGAAAAGACCATTGGGTTTTAGCAATTAAGTGACTACTGATAACAGTTTGAGATGAGAGTCCAAATTCTAAGGCATTTGTGACATTTATTTTTGAGAGAATGTCAGGATGTGAAGGCAATAAATGTAAGGTTTTCTTTTTTTTAGAAGTTTGTCAATGGGAGGATAGATATGTAAGAAGTTATTTTGAGATAAGATCAAGTTAAAGTTGGTTAGCGATCAATAAGGAATGCTTATAGGTAGCAAGGAGAGAGATGATTCAATAGCTGTAAAGAGATAATATAGCCAACAGCTACATTAGAAAGGAAAAGGGGATGACCAAAGCAGTAAGCACCAAAGGAAATGGGAAGAGGGCAGTGGTCTCAAGAGCAAAAGTAAATGGGTTGGCCTTGATAAGGAAAATGACAATTCCTATATCAGAGACAGGAACAAGGCAAAAAAAGAATAGAGAAGATGATTAGGGGTGCTGAAGCACTGAGTAAGGGAGAAAAAGTAGCTTACAATGGATTTCCTCTATCTGCTTTATAAAGAAAAAAAGCAAGAACTTCTACGGAAAGTGATGAGAAATGAGGTGGTATGGATGGCCTGATCTTTTTTTGGGGTAGTAAATATATTTTCATGAGCGCAATGTAATGAAATAATGTAATAGAATGAAATATGAGATGAAAAGAAGTATGTTAAAAATAGAAGGGAGATTCCAGAGTCTGTTTTGAAAGGGGAGGACAGAAAAAGACAGGGATTCCAGAGGAGCAGGGTTAAATCAGTCGGGAGAAAGGGACAGCAAAATGGAAGGGAGGTTTTGCCTTGGCCATCTAAGACTATGAATCACAAGGATTCGAAGAGGGTGAGGATGGAATTTATTTGCTTAGGATAAGAAAATTACTATTTGATGGATGTTCTTATCAACAATCATCTGATGATGATGATGAACAGTGGCATTAGTGTGTTCCTCTCAAAACTAGGGATAGTTTTTGGAATAGTAGGTAAAGTTGGTCCTATATCAACCATAGTTGGTATAGTTATCTGGAATAGTAAATAGATAGTGATCACAACCCCAAGAGCTTGACAAAACTCACATTCAACTTTAGTTCCTTTGCCTAACCTCATGGTTGCAGGAGGAAATGATGCACAATCACTAGATATGTTGCCTAGAGATCTTGTAATTCACACCTGCCTTGATGTCCTGGTACCTAAAGACCTGATGATCTTGGATGAGGTTTTGGCAGAAAAAAGTCTGGCTTCTGGGGCTTTAATCCTTTGTAGGAGGCTAATGGTGATAGGATAATGGAGACATTGTCAATTGTCTTACTATTTTCGGTAAGAAAACTCTGCCTAGGCCAAGCTCTGTAGTATGTGGTTTATTGATTTTCTCTCCCTTCCTGGTGACTGTGTGAGTAAGCACCCCAATATGCATAGTGGGGCCTGCTATCATAGGTTCTTAGATCTGCATTCATAAAGAGAAAGGAAACTTTTTAGGGGTTAACAATCACTTTAATAAGCACATATTTCATTTCTTTAACCAAGTATGTATATCATTCACCTACTTCAGGGGAGTCAGCACCCTGAACTTCAAAGAAAATACAGAGAAATTAAAAGTCAACAGACATGGCTTCCTTTGCCTGAATTCAACAGACCATTCCAACTGTCTGACTATAGTTACTAGAGAGGGAAGCATGAAATCTGGGTTATCAGACCTGGGGAGCTCCTTTAACAGCTTTCCAGAGTCCTCATCTAGCAAAACACTTCCAGTCAGTAAGCCTCAAAGTAACCAGCAGACATGGCTTTCTCTTCCTGACCATAATTCAGCAGACAGGTACATCTGTCTGACCATAGTTACCAGAGAGGGAAGCATGACATCTGAGTTCTCAAAGCTGGGGGACTCCTTAGCGGCTTCCCAGAGACCTCATCTGGCACTCAAACCTTCTTACAAAAACTAAGACCCAAAATAAAACCTCACCCTCAGAGTATTTATACACTTTTTTTTAGAGCCACAGAGTATAGCCCTTTGACCCAGTGCCTCAAGAGAAAAAACAAAAGGTACTTGGGACCCTCCTACAAAACAATTCCTCTAATCAAGCTTCCCACAAAGGGCAGGCCCATCAATGGGTGGGAAAAATTTTCTTTAATCACATTAATCAATCAGAGACACTTTTAGAAAAACAAAAAACAGCAAAAGCTCCTAATTTGATTGTCATCACAGTGCCTGACACTATAATCTTGGGCAAGGACTAGGGAATCTAGAGAATCCAGGGAAGAGCCTCTGTTGATAGTTATGGACAGCCAAGGTGTTTCTGGCTTTCCTGTCTTTCTGAATAATCAATAACTATTCCAGCCTTGGCTCAGGAGAAAATACACCATAATAAAGGTTTCTTACTTTACTCATTACTGGCCTATCTGATATTTGTGCAAAATGGTCTAAGGGATTTTATTTTAAAAATAATCAGATCACAATTTAAAGCTGGAAAGAACCATAGGGGCTTTGCAGTTCAAACCCCTTCATTTTATAGATAAGGAAATTGGGACCCAGAGTTAAATTACTCATGTTATGGCAGAGAAGGGATTCTAACCTCCTAAGATAAAAGCTATTATCCTCATTCTGTGTATGAAAAAATCTGAAGCTAATAAAGGTGAAACAATTTCTCCAATATCACACAAGTAAGTAGCAGGCTCAATACTCTAACTCCTCTTTTTTGTCTTCTAGTCCACTGGTTATTCCACCATACCACATTTCCTTTCTTGACAACCAATGGCTAATCTTATATGTATCATTTCCCTTATTAGTATGTGAGCTCCTTGAGAACAAAGATGATCTTGCTTTTCTATTTGTGTCTCCAGAACTTAACACAGTACTTTGTACCTAGTAAGCACTTAAATCCTTTTTCATTCATTCATTCATTCTTTCATTCATTCATTATCTTATTCTCTCTAATGGAGTAATCAAAACTCCACCTCCCCCCACTTCCCTTACATTTTCAAACCCTAAAACAGCCTTTGAAAAACAACCTAAGTATGTTTTCCTTTGTCCTTGATGGAGAGCAAAAATTGGCAACAGTAATGAATTTTCCAGACCACTTTTTCCCCCAAGTGCTGATGTTTTTCTAATTAGACATGGTGTAAAACAGGGCAGATGAAATTCCAAGCACTGTTTGCTGTGAAAGAGAATCATTGCAACTGTTAGTGGCAAAGAAAGGAAATTTGACAGCACAAAAAAATGTTCTGAAGTATGTTTTTTGTCAGAATGGAAAGGCTGCCAAGAATAATGTTTTGTGGTGCATCCATAAGTGAGTATCCTATGCTACCACTGATACAACAATATATCATCATGCCAAATGACTAGTCTGCTCCCTAACTACAAATTGATTGGAAAGCAAATGACCTCTTTTTTTCCTTTTAATATGTTTTCTTTTCCCCAAATGACATCTCTGATACAAGTTTGAATCTTCCTGCCCGAAACACTGAAATGATATTCCTAGATCACTGGGTGTCATGGAACAATTCTCTATGTGAGGAGTGGGTTCCCAAAAGGATATGAAAGTAGCAGCTAGCAGGCAGTCTGAATATGGATTCAAACTGTAGACTGATTACTTTTGTGACATGTCGGTGTCACCATTATTTTAAGGATATGTAGCATAAAAATTCTCAAAATATTCTAATAGAAAATTACTTTTGTCACACTTTTAATTTTCATGATTAGCAATATTTAATGATATATATTTGAAAATGTTTACAGGGACTGAAGTTAATTTCACCAGACTATAGTTAGCAAATTGTGTTCTCTTCCTTTTATTAGGAAATAGAGACATTTTTCCTTCTTCAGTTTTGAATCACTTCTTCCATTTTCCCTGATCATTCAAATCTTATTGGCTGGCCCAGCAGTCATATTTGCCAAGTCTTTCAGTACCTGAAGAAAGGGTTCACCTGTGTCAGATGACTTGAATTCCTCAAGGACAACACAGTACTCTTTTATTTTCCCGTTATTTAGACTGTTAATCAAATACCAGATAATTTTTGTTCTTCTTTTTCTAACACAAAGGCCATTCTCCTTGGCAAAGAGAATATAAACAAAATAATAATCCAGCAATTTTTTTTTCTATTAGCACTTATCATTATCTCATACACCCAAACAAAAGATCTTCTTCTCTCCTTTGATCCTTCTTTTTCTCTCAATGGAAGAAACAAACAAACACACTCTGATGATAATAGACAACATAAAACGACTTAATTCTTTTTTTTAAAAAAATGTTGGCTTCTGCTTTCTTGATCAAGAAGAATGCTCTCTGGATTAAAACGGATGGAACAAAAACAAAGCTCATGTAGCACCTGGGTACCCCTCTCACATGACGTCCTTCAGAAAAGTTACTTCCATTTTAAGACACTCCACTGGCTTATGTATGAAAGTAAGAAATGAGGCAGACTAGTTAAAAAAATAGTAAAAAAAGAAATTAACCTGGGAGGGGAAGTATAAGTAAAGTATTATTAAATAATAAATAAATAATGAGTAAAGTATTATTAAAGTAATAAGGAAAGGATTACTTTCCAATCAGAGGACACTCTATTTTAAAAAGAAGATATTCAATCAAATAATATAACATGAATTAGCATTATAAAGTAACTTTCTCTTTCCCTCACTCAGAAGGGATAAAGTCTCCCACAAATTACTACATCATCAGCAGTGGAGATCTCTCTCTCTCTCTCTCTTTCTCTCTCTCTCTCTCTCTCCCTCTCTCCCTCTCTTTCTCTCTCTCTGTCACACACACACACACACACACACATACACACAGAGAAAGGGAGAGAGAGAGATGATGATGATGATGATGATGATGATGGAGGGCAAGTAACTTGCAGAAAGAATAGCAAGGGACCATGCCATGAATTAAGGGACCCATGTGATCAGGGCACATACAAAATCAGCATAATTCACACCTTTGATACTATAACACTGCTAATTCCTTTAGAATCTCACCTCAGGGAAGACAATCTCTGCAAATTATTTCAGTATGTATTTATTTCAGAGGAACTTGCAGGATGTTTCTAGACAAATAGCATAAAGGTATTTATTTAGCATAACCTAAGAAGTATAATTATTTCAACCATGTGTGAAATGAATGTATAGATACCTAACACGATATTAAATTTAGAATTTCATGGAGCTAGCATCAATATGACAAAAGCAAGTGGCACTTAACAAATATAAAACAAAGCATTCATATAGTGATTGCACTATTTCTATAGTAATAATAAGCTCCTATTTCCATACTGGTTACTATGTCCCAGGCACTGTTCTAAGCCCTTTTAATGATTCTTTCATTTAACCCCCACAATAACTCTAGGAGGTAGATGCTATTATCACCCCTATTTTACAGATAAGGAAACTGAAGCAAATTTACGTTAAGTTAGCTCTCTCCACACCAAGCTGCCCCTGAAGTATTAACATTGTCTGTGCAAGAACTTTTCAGTTTCAAGTCCCCTATCCTGTGATAAAAACAGTATTTTATTCCTCTTATTACTTCACTTTAATTTTAATTTCTTACTTCATTCCAGTCTCCTTTTCAGGAAACTTATGCATGAGTCTCTTTGTATACATTTAAAAAGAAGTTTCTTACTGATCTCTGTTGTCACTGGTTGCTGTTACTGTTCTTTCCTACTGCATTTATTAACTCATTTATTAACTCCTTTTGCATTTCTGTTTGGGGTGTTTGAGAGACAAATAATCTCTTTAGCTCTGATTTCTTTCTAAAATATTTCAAACTCTTTCTTTTCTTTTCTTTTTTTTATTATTGAACATCTGTCTTTAGTTCTGTATGTTTAAGCTTTGACTTACAGAATAGGTCATGCTGTGCTGCATCTTAACCTCCAGAGCTCTTTGGAATACATTGATCCATTCCCTCCTTTTTCTAGTGTGTCTTCAGTTATTCAAATGTCCTTTCCTTTGTATTTGAAGGTCTTTCTCTTGTTGGCTTGTAGACCTTGTTGTTTCTGAATTGAATTGTAAAATTTAACAACTGTGTGTTTTGAAGTTTGTAGCCTTAGAATTTTTTTTCCTTCTGGAAGTTAGCTGTGAAACTTTTCAATTAGAATTTCATTTTCTATATTCAGAAGTTCTTAGCAGTTCTCTTTACTTATTTCTTACATTATTGTGTTGTTCCTTGTATTGTTTTGTTAAAGATTTTTTTGTCCTTTTATGCTCTCCTGGGAGATCTGTGATCCTTGGTTTGCCCTTGTGCATTCTGTCTTAGAGTTCAATAGTTTTGGTTTGCATAGTTAGCATATTTTCTTTTAATGTTATTGTTTTTTGCTTCTCTTCTTCTTGGTTTTCCTTCACTTCTTTGCATTTTCATTCTCAATCCATGGTTCTTTCCCTTGTTTCTTTAGTAAGGCTTGCCATTTCAGATTCGAGACTTTCTATTTTGTTCATTATTTTTGCTGTATGGAACATAAATTCTGCCCTCATAATTTTCATTTATCTTTTGAACAACTCAAGAATAATGTGCTGTAACTCAATGTTCTCCTCAAATTCTATAGGGTCCTCACTGTCATCAAGTGTTGAATCACTTTCCTTTTATTGCAGTATATATCCATAGATGCTAGAACTGAACTCATTTATTAGATTTGGAGGCCATATTTCCTTCTGTTGTCCTTGTTTTTCCTGCTTATTTATCCATTTATGTTCAAGTCTTTGAGTTTTTTCTTGAAATCTTTAGAACTTTTAGTCTTTTATTGCCTCTTATTTTCCTTATTATGTATTTCCTGAACTCTTTTCCTCTTTGGTTTCTTGGTGTCTTGTTCCCAAAGCCACTCAACTTCTTCCAAGTCTGGACAATTCATAATTCATAAGTCTAGGTCTCTGCCTCAATTGACTCTTGGGTAGGTAGCATTGTCCCTAAGAGAATTCTGTTTTTTCTCTTAGACTTGGTGGAGTGCTGCAAAGCCACAACAACATGTAGTATCATTTTCTAGTGACTTGCCACACTCCTTTGTGTTCCTCTGTTCTCTGACCTACCACCAGCAGTACAGAACCTACTTCCCCTGGCATCAGCAGTTCAGAGCTTTGCAGCACTGGTGCTTCTGGGTTGTGGGACCTAGAAGGCTTTTTCTTCTGTATATCTGTGGCCAAGCTGGCTGTCAAGGATGAAACAAACTTCTACAGCCTGGAGTCAAAGTTTCTGTGGCACTGGAAAAGGGAAGCAGGAACCAGGTTGCAGGATGGGTTTTGATATAGCCACTATCATGTCCTTGGGTCTCCTAGTATAGCCTTGTCATTGTTGCATCAACTTATATCACTGTTGCACAATTATTCAAACTTTTCTATTAGTAGCTATTGAATTTTAGAATATTCTTAATTCTTAAAGGTATTTTGGATTTTGCTAGTTGATGAACATTTGTTTTTTCTTTACTTTTTGTCAAGATACTCTGTCATTAATATACTTGATAGAGGCTCTATAAGATGAGGGTAGTTTCAATTGATAGCTATAGATCAGCATCTTCAAGCCAGTGGAATATATTTTCCTACCTATTTTCATTTCCTATTAACTTCTTTTCACAGAAAATGAAGTGATCCAGGTTCACCAATATTTCTAGGGAATTCATATATCCAACCCCCTTTATAAACTGTTGAAAATTGGCAGGTACCCACAATAATTACTAGGTATATAATCAAATTGAAGGGTATATGCTCAAATTGGATGTATTCTGCTGGGCAGATAAAGAATATCTTTTTCTTGCCTTTTCTTTTCTTTGATAGCATCTATAACATAAACCTAGTACTAAAAACAACTGACTGCCTTGGAAATTATCCAACCTAACTTCATCTCATTATAGCATTGATGAACAGGTTTTTCAGATTATTTCTGACATCTTCCTTCTTAGAGAAGGCAACCTTCTTAGGCCATTTTTGAAGTAGGTGGAAGTTACTATATATTGTTCTATGGCCATATCCCACATCTCATTCATGCATTGAGGATATTTTGAATCTTTTCACTGGTTCCTTCCTGAACTTATTCCTCTTTTTTTTTCAGGTACTGGAGTCACCAAAATAAAAGTTCTCTGGATTCACTTTGAACATGGATTATCCCTTTAGCTCCCTTAGCTATAAAATGGGGAGAAAAATAACACTTACATCCCATGGTGCCTATGAGGATCAAGTGGGGGAATGTTTGGAAAATTCTTACTTTAATGTCTGGCACATAAACATTTAACAAATATTTCCTTTCCACTCCAATTAGGCACTTTTGTAGCAGTAAATTTTCTGTCATCTTGCAACCCAGTGCTTATTTGGGACAGCTTAGAAGAATTTATTTCTAACTTCACTACTTCTTTGAGTACTAGATTCTGAAGAAGTCTGGCAACACAGTGCCCAGACTTGGATAATTTCTCTCTGTCAGGATAGAATATGTTGGGAAATGGAACATTAGCTTTCTGTGGGCTTTCTTCACTCCCAAATTGCTTTTCTAGTCTTTGCTGGCACTTTATCTCTGTTATCACAGTGTGTTTTGACTTCACATTGTATACAGTATCAAATTCTAGTTCTTTGAGAATTCACATTAGTCTCCTCTATTTTTCTACTCCATTGATCTGCCTTTTCTGTAATCTTTCCATAGAAGGTCAAAACAAGCACTGGAACAGTTCTGCTCCAGAGGGTTGAGGGCAGCTCTACTGAGAAAGATCCTCTTTTGGTATAGAGTAATTATCGAACTGGGTAAATTTCATCTTGTTCTCCATCTTCAAATATCAAATTTTTCTCATGTATCCTTATCATGTAATCTTCACACAATTCTTTCCTTGGTCTTTAATTTTATATCCATCTCTTCTCATCAATTTATGGATATTATCCCCCAATTTTATCACTCTAAGTAAGGTACTGCCATGGATATAGTTAATTTACAGACCAGACAGAGCTCTGTTTCAACATCTAATAAATAGTCTAACAGAGTGCTTCCCCCAAATCAGTCAAGTCCCCATGAAAGATGACTTCAATGCCTTCGTTCTTAGTGGTGGAAGGTACTTATAATATCAAAAGTCCTTTATTGGGATTAATTTAGAATGCATCTCATTAATTCTCCAATATCTATCTATCTATCTATCTATCTATCTATCTATCTATCTATCTATCTCTCTTCAGTATCCTCCTTGTAAAGCTAGGGCATGCAGAAATAGACATTCCAGACAAGTCCCAAAATGTAGCTCTCTGGAGGGCTCCAAATGGCATCCAGCTCTAGGATCTTTCTCTTGTTCCCTATTCTTCTCTTAGATCCATGGCAGAGGCTCAGATGTAACACTTTCCAATTCTTTTCATATCTTCAGATTTAGGTTTTCTGGGCCTGTTGACTTGGAATAATTGAGGGAAATTTGGTACTGTTTGTCATTGATTTTTAGTTCTAACCTTGTTATGCATAGTACACAGGTTCCTAGTAAATTTGAGTCACTAAACCCAGGTTTATTAAATAGTGAAGTACTTTGACAGATGTGATTGGTGTGCTTCTATCAATGAGCTTATAAAATTGTGGAGAGTATGAAAGTTGCCACTGAGCCACTGTAGAGTCCAAGTTATTCCAATTTTCACCCTTCTTTTCCCCTCACCTCAAATAAGGGAAAAGGTGAAAACTAAACTCATATATATTATATATATATATATATATATATATATATATATATATATATATATATATATACGTGTATGTGTGTGTGTCTAGTATACAAACTAAAAGCACATGTTTTAGTTTTTTATAAAATTATGTAATATATTAGCAAATGGAAGATGATTTTGGTCAGTAGGACCAAGCATGGCTTCAACAAGAAGTAAAGCTAAACTAATCTCATATATTTGGGGTTTGTTGTTGTTGTTTTGAAGAAAATGTCCTTGATTAGTGGGTAGGGAGAATAATAAAATAATGTACAAGTTTTATAATTAAAATTAAGCAAAGTATTTGACAAAATTTCTCATACTACTTTGGTAGATGCAGAAATGTGTTCTAGATGTCAGACAAAGTAAATAGAGAACTGGATGCATGATCTAATCCAAAAAATGAACTGATTAATTATGTAACAATAAGAAAGTTTCTGTTGGACTGGCCCAGGGATCTTCCCCTAACTTTGGGTTGTTCAACATTTATGTTAATGACATGGAGGCAGGCAGAGTTGCCATACTTATTAAATGTTCAGAGGAAACACAGCTGGGAGTGGTAGTTATCATTTGTACAATAGTCAAGATACAAAAAGGTCCTGGGAAGAGTAATGGGCCATATTTAATATGATTAGCTTTAATAAGGATGGTGGTCATAAGGATGAACATAACATCATAAATTGTGAGTCAAAAAAGTCAATTTCACAGGTAAACCCATTTTATGTGAAAAAATGGAGTTTTATTGGACTTTAAACTCAATATAGCTAATAGGTTGATATGGTTAATGGGTTAATATGGCAACCAAAAATGGTAACACACACTTAGGTTGAACTTATAGCACCGCATGGTCCTGAGGACCCCATGGACAACTGTATAGAAAAACCAGAACAATCTTTCTTAGGGGAAACCATTTTTGAAGTATAATATTCAGTTCTTAGTATCACCTTTTAGAACTGATGTTGACATGTCCAGATTGATATCCAGATTTATGTTGAGCATATTTGGAGGAGGATGACTCCAATGATGAGAGAGCAGAGGACTATACAAGGGTAAGTTAAAGGATTTGGGGATGTTTAAGCTGGTTAACAGATAAATAATTAGGAAGGACATACTTGTCTGGGTGTCATCTATGGTTGTTTCGGTAAATGTTTAATAGGGGAAAATGCATCCTTTTAAGTTTAATCTGCGTTATCATTTTTTTTCCCATTGCTTTTTTGTTTAAACAATTCACAAAACAATAAATCCAGCCATGATTTAAAGCATTTACTGATTTCCAAGGTGTAAATGCTCACAAGGAAAGTTTAGTAAGTAGCTTTCTTGAGCCTACTCCTACTTTCTAATTGGTAAAGGCTAGATTTGAACTCTAGTTTTCCTGACTCCAGGCCTACCACTTTATCCATTGTGCTACCTAGTTGCCTTACTATGAATAACAAGTGAATCACTGATTGGTATTGGTGGAGGGAATTTCCACACCTGATATTTTCTACATTGATGACGAAATCCCAGAAATAGCTCCATTTCCCCTCTCTCCCTCCCTAACAAACAAAAGCACATTTAAAATGAATAAATATTCATGACTGATCTTGGGGATTTAGTCTAAAGAGAAGCACCCATGTCTTTCCCTCAGTGGCTCACAGCATCACTCAATTCTATTTTCTCTGCCTCAATTCTTTTAGCTTTTAAATTTATTAATGTCTATTTTTTATGCCAGCTTACTTTCATTTCTGTAGAGACCTCCCTTGAAATAGAGAGAGATAGTTAAAAACAGAAGATACTATTCACATCTGACAGAACATCCAACATTCTGTTCCTTCCTTCTCTACCAGGAGGAAAAATAGTCCATCATCATCTGTTCTGTGGAGTCAAGCACAGTTATTTTTTTCAGCTATGTTCAGCTGCTTTTTGGAGTTTTTGTTCATCATATAGTTGTAATTGTGTATTTTCCTCTGATTCTACTTTCTTGGCATCATTTTTATGAGTCCTCATGTCTTTCTCTAAATTCCCCATACTTGTAATTTATTATAGCACAATAATGTTCCATTATTTTCATAAACCAATCTCACCAATTAACCCACTGAGGGGTTCCAATTTTGTTTCTATTTTCTATTTTGAAACTTTTCTTTTTTTTCATTCTTTGCTAAAGTGCTTTCATTCAAGCTACTTTATCTACACACCTCCCTTGTCTTTCCCCCTTGGCCCTTTGAGAAAAATCAAGTGAGGAGTTGGATGATGGCACAACCAGATTTTGGCAAGGCATAAAATGAGGTCCCTCTTCTTGAAGGCTGAATATACACTAAGTAATTATACCCACAACAATACCTTTTCCTCATTGAGAATTAACCGGTGCAAGAAGGGTATTTAATCAAGAGAGTCTCTTTTTTTCTAATAAAAAGTGAAGTCCCAAATATCCAATAAAACAGTGGTCTTCCCAGAAACAATATCATCCTGATGTATTAGTCACCCCATCTAAAATTTGGTGAGTATGTGCAAATGAGAAGGGATTCTTTCTGGAGTCATAAGCTATGTGAGGGTAAGAATGGAGGGTAAAGTGAATAGCATGGAAATTCACTTCATTACTAACACAGTGTGTAATTAGGTGTAACTAGTCATAGGTTCTTGTACTTTAACTTCTCTTTCCAACAACAAAACTCAAACAAAACCTAAATCAGCTATGGGAATTCATAGGCGACCTTGCCTCTGGCGCTTTTCACAATGGGCTTTTCATTCTTCTATCTCTCAAAGCTCTGTTCTGTCTTTCAAAAGTTCAATTTTTATTAAAAAATGATTAACGTCCAGGAATTTAATCAATGCATATGTACAGCAGTCGCTTTCCCACAACACTTTGATTTTAACAGCTTGTGTCTTGATCCATGAAGTGTGTTATGCTCCTTGACAGCATTGACATTTTTATTTGTAATTACTAAATGGTAACAACTATTGGAAAGCTTGCCCCATTTCATTGGGGGAAAGAAATGGATGTAAATGTTGCCTCCCAAATGGGTGCTAAGTGTCATCATAACTCAAAAGATTACAAAATGAAAGAGTAGCTAGCTATGGCCATGCTGCCTTCTACATATAACAGAGATCCAGGCAGAAGTCAATACTTTTGAAAGATATCAAGTGGGGCTAGATGACCATTGATATAGACAGGGTTCTTGGTTGGTTAGAGTTAATAAATCCAGATATTCTTTCTAATTCTGTGATTCTGTTGCTCAAAACAAATAGTTTCAAATCAACAAATATTTACTAAATGCTTACAATATGCTGGGCACTATTCTACATATTGATGCTATAAAAATAAAAGTAAAATAGTCAGTTCCCTGAAGGAGTTTACATTCCATTGGGGAGGACAACATATATTGTGTATGCATACACACACACACACACACACACACACACACACACACACATACATACATATAAATGAGATGTTAATTTATGTATGAATATTCACATATTATATATTCATACAAAATAAATATGTAGTAATTTATTTTGGTGGGGCATAGTGCTAATAGTTAGGAGTATTAGGAAAACATTCAGCCAGATGGTGGTGCTTTAACTGAAACTTTAAAGAAACCAGGGATTTTAGAGGGGGAAGAGAGGAATGAATGAATTCCAAGCATAGTAAGAGGGCAAATGAGAATAACCTATGCAAATGCACAGAGATAGGAGATAGAGTATATGAGGAATAGTAAAAAGGCTAATTTGACTGGTCTATAGTTATGTGAAGGGAAGTAATGTGCAATAAGGCTAGAAAGTAGGTTGGAGATAGGCTGCAAAAGGCTTTAAATACTAAAGAGAGGAGTTTATATTTTATGCCAGAAGTCATGGGATTCCATTGGACCCTCTTATAGTAGTCCTATTGATAGGTCGAGATATGGGAAGTGAAGGAAAGGGTATTGGAATTGGAGTCAGAAGATTCATTTAAAAATATGATCTTTACCTTACTCCGTAGAAGTCCTAAAATAAAAACTAATCTTTCCATAGAAGTCATGCCACGGAAGTAACCCTGTGTGAATATAGTTAAGGCTAGCAGAATGTGAAGTATGGAAGCTTTGACCAAGCTAGAAAAGCTTTTAGTACAACTCTGGTGACAGTGTGCCTACCCTGTGAAGACCCTAGCTAGGTACAGACAAGTTATATAACTAGTAGTTTAGAAAGTGAACTCTTGTGCAGCTACAACCTATGGAACAAACAAAAATAAAATATGTCCCTTAGTCCTGCATGGCTTCCATGGTAATAGTGGTAGGGTAGGAGAAAAAGAGAATAGAACATGCCAAAATTATACTATTTTTTAGGTCATCTTTAAATATTTTCTATAAATTCCATCAATCAATAAGGGTTTTAAAAAACTGACCAAGTGCCAGGAATGATACTTGGCAACCCCCCACCATGCCCCACAAACAAAAAAATAAAATAGTCCCTGCCTTCATGGAATTTATATTTTATTGGGGAAGACCATATATATGTATATATATATATATACATATATATATATATATATATATATGTATATATATATATATGTATATACACACACATGTAGATGAGATATATGTAAATAAGTATAGGGTAATTTTGGGAGAGAAAGCATTAGCAGCTGGGGAAATCAGGAAAAATTTCATGTAGAAGGTGGAGCTTGAAAATAGCCTCCAAAAGGGTCTATATTCTAGGCATGGGAGATAACCAGTACAAAGGCACATGGAAGATGAAGGGATTTGTTTGAGTAAAGCCAGTTAAGCTCCAAGATCTCTAAATGTAAAATGTCTATCCAGTGACACTGACTTGAAATATTACTGGAGGAAGAGTATTGCACCAATATTGACCTTATCATCAGTGAAATTGGAAGACATAAGTAAGTTGTTCTTGGATGGAATATGGCTCACAGGATTTCCTCAGCATGGGAATAAAGGGATTGGTGAAATTGGTTTCATCACATAACCAAAGGCAAGGAGAATCCCAATTTCATGTGATGCTTGGTCATCTTTCCTAGCAGTGCTCATGGTGAGCCTAGACAAAAATACAACTCAGAGGATAAATGAAGATTATATGTTAATGTCTGTTGCAGAATGTGAAGAAGAGATATTCTATGCAGAATTTAGTAGCATCATTCCAAGCAAATCAATAAGTACCTTGATACACAATTATTTCAGTTCATAGGTGGACATAGGAGAAAATAGTGAAACAGGCATTGGAAATTATGGTTAAGGACTAAGAAATAAAAAGAGGCAAATATTATGCTGGTTACTCAGAACCCTATTAATTTTATATTATGAATAAAATGTATTGATATGTATTATTTTATATCACCTTCATTTCTAACTATATCACCCCACCCCTCAGAATAAAACCATTCCTTTTAACAAAAGTGAAACAAGAGAACAAACACAGTTCAATAAAATTAACCTATGCAGGAACCAAATCTGTTCATACATTCAATGATGCTGCCCTGCCACCCCTCCCCACAGATTCCCCATCTCTTCAAACAATAAAGTTCACTTTTTTAATATCTTCTTTGAACATTATGATTATGTAATCAATTTATTTTTTTGTTCTTTCCATTGGCATATTTTGTAGACCTTGTACAAATTGTTTTCCTGGTCTTGTTTACTTCACTTTGCATACATTTATATGAGTTCCAATAACTTTGTTTCAAGAAGATAACTGGAAGCATTGAAATGAAGAGTTCTGAATAAAAAGCTGGAATTGACTAGATTTCAATAAATAGGAAATTATTAATTACTGACAGGAGAACCATTTCAAAATCCAATGTATCTGTTCAAATACATACACATACACACACACACACACAGAACTAAGAGTCCAAAAGTGCCCACACAGTGCCTTAAATTTGTTCTTGTCAAATAAAACACAGAGGCCAAGTGCAATACTGGTTTTGAGTACAACTTCATTTGTAGAATATTGTGGAAGAGAATGACAAATTATTATGAGCAGTAAACTTACAAATAAAATAAGAGGAGAGGAAAAGAAGCCTGGCAAAATATTTATATGAGATCTGAGTTATGTCTTCCAAAGAACACTTTTAGGTGAAAATGAAACGTACCTTTCATTACTTACATATCATTGATGACAAGGGCAGCTAGGTGGTGCAGTGGATAGAGCACCAGTGCAGGAGTCAGGAGGACCTGAGTTCAAATCTCACCTCAGACACTTGACACTCACTAGCTGTGTGACCTTGGTCAAGTCACTTAATCCCAACTGGCTCATCCTGGGTCATCTCCAGTCACCCTGATGAATATCTGGTCACTGGATTCAGATGGCTCTGGAGGAGATGTGAGGCTGGTGAAAGTGCCAGTTATGTTATCATTTCTCTGATGGCATGGTCTTCTTTAGCAATGAAGGATGAACACACACATCATTGATGACAGTGGGACCACCATCACGTTTAGAGTTAACACTTCAGTATCTAATGTAAAGAAATAGAAATGACTTGAGCATTCTTTTATGTTTTTTTCCAGCAATCTGTTAGTAATTGCACTCTATTGATATGTTGATTCAGCAACATGCTTACACATCATTAATACTAATTTTTAGTAGTTATGTAGTCTTCTATTTTAATGAGACTGGAAAAAAAAATGTTTAGTATAATGTTTGTATCCAAGACCAAAATAACATAGTCTACAAATAATAAGAAACAACTCTTACCCAATAAGTCCAATCTTATACAGAAAGTTCAATTTGCAATCATTTAAATCACAATAAGATTTATCAAACTACCTACATTGAATATCATGTAGCTAGTTAACTGGTTTTTTCTAGGTCATTTGTTTTGTAAATGTTGGATTACTTTGCAGCTACAATATGATTTACAACATTCAGTAGACAAACATCTTTGATAATATTAAACTATTGATCACTCCAGTCTCCCTAGTCTCTCCTTTTTTCTTTCTAAGCTTTCCATCTCATTTCTATGCAACAGACACCATAACTACATATAGGGAGAACAGTAAATTGGGTGCAGGTGTAGGAGTGGATGACAAGGATTGCCAGCACAGTCTTACTAGAGTGAAGTTCAAGGTTAATCTCTGATGTCAGTTGTCAGGGAACTTGCATGATAAGCACTTTCTGCCTTTAAAGGAAGTAATAGACTTGCCAGTCTGGGGATGTGGTTGATGAGGCTGAAGCCAAGTTTAAAAGAGTGATCCTGTTGATTTCCTGAGTACTACTGTGCATTTGACTCACAAAAATAAAGCAAGCAACAAAAACATAAAAATAAAAAACCCCAACAACAGGAGAATTGAAATAGTCAGGGACACAAAAGAGCTCCAACCAGCTTCCCATTAGGGAAGAGGGTTACATCACAGCTACAACTCAGAACAGAACCAGCATATGGTAGCACCACAAGGAAGAAAGTTCAGCAGAAAACTAGCTTCAGCAGCAGCAGTTCTAGAGGGAATCAACAAGTGCCAGCTTTATATAAAGGGAGATGCTATAGCTGAGGCAAAGCTGTAAGTATCTGAGTTTTAAAAATTCTGTCTTTTATCTCCTCCACAAATATTCCCTTGCTGAATGTGTTCTTCTGATGGTGATGTTAGAAACTGTTGGAAAACATAATCTCTGTGTGTAAGGAAATTTTACTTTTTTTGTAGGTTCATAACCGTAGAACTCTTCTTTATGCTTCCCTTGACTTTAACTGCTATATCCAACCACTTGCAAGGTCTTGCCAATTCTATGGTCATATAATCTCTCATCTTTTGTCCCCTTCCCTTTTCTCTACATGTATTTTCAATGTGGATTCAGGCCCACATCACTTTCTGCTTGGGCTATGGCAATACCCTTTTAATCCTTCCCCCCAATCTTTCCCTTCTCCAATCTATCTCTCCACATAGTTGCCTAACTGATATTCCTAAAACACATATTCCATTATGCCATATCCCTTCTCAAAAATATTCAATGACTTTCTTCTACAAAGTAATCTTCTACAATCAAATATAAAATTCTCCCCCTGAAATTTAAACTTCCCATAATATCTGTTTCATTTCATATTACCCTCCTTTCCACACTGTCAGTGACAGTCAAATTGTTTTTATAAGCCTTCCTTACATAGCATGCCTTGTACAGTATTCTACCTTTGACTTCCATGCCTTTTCTTAAGGGCAGTTCCATGTCTGGAATGCAATTCCTTCTCATAACTGCATCAAAGAATCTCTGACTTCTTTCAAAGTATAGCCCCTATCTTACCTCCCACATAAAGTTGTCCCAGATTCCCTCAATTAATATAATTTTCCCTCCTGAAATTTCTTTGTATTCCCTTGAAATTATTATTTTATTTTTGCTCAGTTCAATATATTTTGTATCCCTTCCCAAAGTAGAATATAAATTCCTTGAGAGGATGAGGTATTTTTTTAATGTATCTCCAGCACCCGCCAAAGAATCTTGTTCATAGTAGCAGCTTGAATTTTTGTTAAATTGAATTGAATTATTATTATGTTTTATTTTGTTCCTTTGAACTGATATGTCTTTAAGTTCAATCTGCTAAAAGACAGAGAGAGAGAGAGAGAGAGAGAAAGAGAGAGAGAGAGAAAGAGAGAGACAGATGGATAGATAGACAGACAATCAGATAGATATATAGATAGGTAGAATATGTCTTAAATGCTATGTACCAGGCATCTTAATAAGTACTAGGGATACAAATACAATAAAACAATATGGTTGCTATTCTCAAGGAGCTTGCATTCCAATAGAGGAACACATAACATAAAGAGAAGTTAGAAACCAAGGTAGCATGGGGAAGAAGAAGTAACCTCCGGGGGCAAGGTTGAGGGGAAAGTGCTGAAACACTGTGGAGTGAGTTGAACTGGATGTGAAATGATCTTTGCTGGGAACCCTAATATGATAATGCTCTTGCTTAGGCATTCACTAACCAGGAGATCAGACTTCAGGACAGTTAACTCAAGGTGGGAAAGTTTGCTAGTGGAGAGGTGGAGCAGGTATGTTAAGAGCTATAGCTTTGTTAGATACCCACACCAAGTATACGTAGAACTTGGGTGTAGTTTTCAGGGACCCATATTTGAGCAAGGCATGGACTGTGTCCTGGGAGCTTGTCCGGGATTTGAGATATTTGAGAGGGATATCAAAAATTCCTAAACTAAATGAATATTAGTGCACTGTATGCAACTGAACATATTAGTCATCAATGGACAATCAGCATAATGCATTAGTAGCCACAAAATAATAAAAACCTAGAAAAACCATTGGATATACATATATATATATATATGATTTTGTAAAGATTTATGGGAAAAGGTGGATCAGAAAACATGTTTAGAAGGTATTGATGATTGTTGCCTACCCTAGATATACCCACATCATTGAGATCCAAAGCTCTTTGAAGTATCAAAAGCTATATTTTTATGGTTTATTTTAGAGCTCCATATTATTTCAATGTTTAATAAATACCAATGAGTTACCATAGGAATCTGTGGAAGCATGAAAAAATTTCAGTGTTCTTCAATGGATTATAGAAAAACTGCCCATTTCAGACTAGAATAAGGATAACCAAAATATGAACTCAATCATAAGAAAATTGATGGAAGACTTTGAACGCCAGTCACTCTTCTTAAAAAGCCTCACAATCACAATTAGATACTTGCCACAATGTTTTATTTTGCTCTCAATTTCCAGTTTTGAATTATCGCATTTTCCTTCACACAAAGCTTTCCTTCTCTTACTGCTAAGTTTGTTAAGCAAGCATAAAAGCAATTAGTGCAGCTGAGAAGGAGGAGATACCCTGGGGCCTGATAGTAATTAATGAATCATCATATTTGTAGTTGACAAAAGGTCCACTGGACAGGAGTAATAGCTGAAAATTGCAGTGGCATCAAGCTGAAGAATATCTAAGGATTGCTAATATTGACATTGTTAAAAGGGTTGCAATCAACATATAAAGCTGACTTTTTAGGCAAATACCATAACTAGTTCTCATATTTGCACGTTAAAATCTCAACTTCCCTGCACTAGTCAGTATATCTTGCTTTCTGAGTATCTTAGAGGCATATCAAACTCATTTATTACAAATAGATCTCATTATCTTCCCTGCTCAACCTTCACTTCTTTCAAAAGTTCATTTTTTTTTTCTGTTGAAGGTGGAACCATAAACTTAGTTATCCATATTGGATATTTTGGAATGGTGCTTGACTCTTTCTTTCTCACCACCTCTTTACCCCCACCCATTATCCCATCTCTGAATAATTTGTCAATTCACCTTCCATAACATTTCAACTATGCTTTGCATTTATCACTAAACACACATCCTCTATCCTAGCTCAAGCCCTTATCCTCTCTCACCTGATTCACTACAAGAGCATCTTCAACACTTCCCTATTTCTAAGTGTCTTCTCTAATCCATAACATTACTTTCCTGAGGCAGAAAACTATAAGCAAAGCCTCAAAGAAAAATGCTAATTGGACGGAAGTACACAAAGAATTCCTGGAAAAGTTAAAGAAGAAAATGAGTGGCACAGGAAAAATTTGGAAGAGACAGTGATGCAATAAATTTTTGAAAAGAGAATTAACAGTTTAGAAAAAGAAGTGCAAAAATACAGAAGAAAATGAAACCTTAAAAAACAGAATTGAGAGAGGTGGAGCCAAGATGGCAGAATAAACACTCACCTGAGCTTTCCCCTAAACACTTCCAAATACCTTTAAAAATGATTCTAAACAAAATTTAGAGGAGCAGAACCCACAAGTGAAAGAAATTTCCAGTCCAAGACAACCTGGAAGGTTGGTAGGAAAGAAAGATCTGTTGTACCAGGGTGAGTAAGGAACACAGTCCAGAGTATACTGCACCAGCCCAGACCCTGCCCAGAAAATCTGGAGCAGGCCTTGGGGCTACTGAATTACTGGCAGAAACGGCTATTTTATCCCTCTCAGTGGAAGTTCAGCAGGAAGGGTTTGCTATACTTAGGTGAGAAAGGAGTACAGGCCAGTACAGGGTGTACCAGCACATTCATGACCCCAGCAAACTGGGAGTAAGCCTAGGGAGTGACTAAATTAGTAGTGGCAGTGGTAGCAACAGAAGTAATGTCTGGCTGCTCCTCACGCTCTCAGATGGTAAGGGGCTGGAGCAGCTTATCAGAGGGAGATTACAAGGATCTTTCCACTGGTACTGTGGCATGACTCTGTTGCTTTGCTCATAGTCAAATCTGGTTCTTGGTCCTAGAGGGTGAGGAGGAGCACTAGCACTAGCATAGCAGAGTTTGCAGTAGCAGTGAAGTTGGGCTCTCTTCACAGTTCCAGGGCACAAAAGAATGGTTGTGTTTGTTCACATAAAAGAGCACAGACCAGGAGAGTAGTAAACAGCTCTCCTTAGATTATACCACTTTGGAAGAACTGAAAACTTACAGCTCCCTAGAAGTATCTATGAAAACAGCTGCACAAAGCCACTGAAGCATGTGCACTATTTTAACTAATAGTTAAAAGTCAAGTAATAGGCTGGGAAATGGGCAAACAACAGAAAAAATCTCTGACTATTGAAAATCACCATGGTGACAAGGAAGACCAAAACAACCACTCAGAAGACAACCAAGTCAAAGCTCGTACAGCCACAGCCATGAAGAAAAATATTTGAATTGGTCTCAGGCCACGGAAGAGCTCAAAAAGGATTTTTGAAAATTAAGCAAGAGAGGCAGAGGAAAAATTGGGAAAGGAAATGAGAACAATGCATGAAAAGTCATGAAAAAAGAGTCAATGACTTGGTAAAGGAGACACAAAAAATACTGAAAAAAAAATAACACCTTACAGAATGGATTAGGTCAAATGGTGAAGGAGGTCCAAAGACCAATGAGGAGAAAAATGCTTTAAAATGAATTGGCCAAATGGAAAAGCAGGTACCAAACCTCAGTGGAGAAAATAATTCCTTAAAAATTAGAATGGAAACACAGATAATAATCATAAATGTAAATGGGATGAATTCTCCATAAAATGGAGGCAAATAACAGAATGGATTGAAAACTATAATTCTACAATATGTTGTTTACAAGAAACATAGTTGAAACAGGGGTAATGATCCTAAACTAAGACAAAGCAAAAGCAAAAGGAGATCTAATCAAAAAATATAAGGAAGGAAACTATATCCTGCTAAAATACACCATAGACAATGAAATACTACCATTTCTAAACATATATGCACAGAGTGTTATAGCGTACAAATTCTTAGAGGAGAAGTTAAGAGAGTTACAGGAAGAAATAGACAGTAAAACTGTACTACTGGGGGACTTCAAATTCCCTCTCTCTGAAATTGACAAATGTAACCTCAAAATGAACAAGAAAGAAGTGAAAGAGAGGAATAGAATTCTGGATAAGGTAGATATGACAGACCTCTGGAGACCACTGAAGAGGGATAGAAAGAATATACCTCTTTCTCAGCAATACATGGCACATACACAAAATTGGACCATGTACTAGGGAATAAAAACCTCACAATGAAGTACAGAAAGGCAGAAATAGTCAATTCATCCTTTTCAGATCATGATGCAATAAAAATTATACGTAATGAAGGGCCATGGAAAGACAGACCAAAAATTAATCAGCAACTAAATCTAATCCTAAATAATAAGTGGGCCAAACAACAAATCATACAATCAATAACTTCACTCAAGAGAATAAGAATAATGAGACAACCTTCCAACACTCATGGGGTGCAGCAAAAGCAGCTCTTAGGAGAAGTTTTATATCTATGAATGTTTACATGAATAAAATAGAGAAAAAGAAGATCAATGAATTGGGCATAAAACTGATTTAAAAAAGCTAGAAAAAGAACCCCAAGAGAATTGAAAAATCCCAAGTAAATTCAAAATTAGAAATAATGAAAATCAAAGGAGAGATTAATAAAATTGAAATTACAAACACTCTTGAATGAATAAATAAAACTAATAGCTGGTTTTATGAAAAAAACAATAAAATTGTTAAACTTTTGTTCAATTTGATTAAAAAAATGGAAAGAGGAAAACCAAATTACCAATATCAAAAACAAAAAGCATGAACTCACCTCCAACAAAGAGATAATTAAAACATTTCTTAGAAATTAGTTTGCCCAATTGGATGCCCCCAAATTTGACAATCTAAGTGAAAAGGAAGAATATTTAAATATATTTAAATCTATATCTAGAGATATATCTACATATACACATATATAGATCTATAGATATATATTCCAGATTAACAGAAAAGGAAGTAAAATACCTAAATAACCCCATCTCAGAAAAAGAAATTGAACAACTCATCAATGAACTCCCTAGGAAAAAATCTCCAGAGCCAGTTGGATTGACAAGCAAACTCTATCAAACATCTCAAGAACAGTTAATTTCAACATTATGTAGACTATTTTGGAAAATTGGCAAAGAAGGAGTCTTACAAAATTCTTTTTATGATACAAATATTGTTCTGATACCTGAACTAGGAAGAGAAAAACAGAGAAAGAGAATTATAGACCAATTTCCCTGATGGATATAAATGTAAAAATTTTAAATTAAGATTTTAGTCAAATCATTTTAGCATCTTATCATGAGAATAATATATTATGGTCAGGTAGGATTTATACCAGGAATGCAGGACTGGTTCAATATTGAGAAAACTCTCAACATTACTGATCATAACAACAAGAAAACTAATAGAAACCATATGATCATCTCAATAGATGTAGAAAAAGCTTTTGACAAAATATAACACCCATTTCTATTGAAAACCCTGGAAAGCACATTAAGAAATGGAGTTTTCCTTAAAAAAATAAGTAGTATCTACCTAAAACCATCAGCAAGCATTATAGGTAATAGGAATAAGCCAGATTCATTTACAATAAGAATGGGGGTGATACAAGGATGTCCATTATCACCACTCTTATTCAGTATAGTAATATAGATGTGTTAGTTTAACAATGAGAAGAAAAAGAAATTGAAGGAATTAGAATAGGAAAAAAAAAAGAAACTAAGTTATCACTCTTTGAAGATGATATAATGATATATCCTTAGAGAATCCTAGAGAATCAGTAAAAAAAAGTCTACTTGAAATAATAAACAACTTTGGCAAAGTTGCAGCATACAAAATAAACCCACATAAATCATCTACATTCCTATATATTGCTAACAAAGGCCAACACCAAGACATAAAGAGAAAAATCCCAGTTAAAGTTACATTAGACACTATAAAATAGTGTTCAAACAAACCCAGGGACTATATGAACACAATTAAACAATACTTTTCACACAAATAAAGTCAGATCTAAATAACTGGAAAAACATCAGTTGCCTATGGGTAGGCTGAGTTAATATAATAAAAGTGACAATTCTACCTAAATTAATTTACTTATTCAGTGCTACACAAATCAAGCTACCAAAAATTATTTTCTAAAGCTAAAAATAATATCAAAAATCATCTGGAAGAACTAAAGGTTTAGAATACCAGGGGAATTAATGAAAAGAAATGATAGGGAAGGTGGCCAAGTCATAATCAGTGAAATATGTTAAGTATTCAAGACACAGTAGTCAAGGACTATAGCAGTCTACCGTTTGATAAACCCAAGGGCCCCAGCTTCTTGGATAAGAACTTTTGTTTGACAAAAACTTCTGGGAAAACTAGAAAATAGTGTGGTAGGACCTGGACATAGACACTGCTAGACACCATACACCAGAATAAAGCCCAAATGGGTACATTATCTAGGTATAAAGGCTGCTAATATAAATAAATTAGGGGAACAAGGAATAGTTTATTGGTCAAATTTATGGAGAGTGGAGAAATTTATGACCAAACAAGAGATAGAGAATATTATGAAATGCAAAATGGATAATTTTGATTACAATAAATTGAAAAGTTTTTGCACAAAGTCAAGGCAATCAAGATTAGGAGGGAAACAGAAAACTGGGAAATAATTTTTACAGCTAGTGTTTGTGATAAAGGCCTCATTTCTAAAATATATAGAGAAGTGAGTCAAATTTACAAGAATCTCAGTCATTCTCCAATTGATAAATGATCAAAGCATATGAACAAGCAGTTTCCATAGGAAGAAATTAAAGATATCTATGGTCATATGAAAAAATGCTCTAAAGCATTATTGATTAGAGAGATGCAAATCAAAACAACTCTGAGGCATCACATCACACCTATCAAATTGGCTAACATGACAAAACACGAAGATGATAAATGTTGGAAAAGATGTGGGAGAGTTGGAACACTAATTCATTTTTGGTGGAGCTGTGAGCTGATCCAACCATTCTGGAGAGCAATTTGGAGCTATGCCCAAAGGGCTACAAAAATGTGCATACTCTTTGAACCAGCAATACCACTTCTAGGGCTATATCCCAAAGAGATCATAAAATGGAAAAAGGACCCACATGTACAGAAATACTTACAGCAGCTCTTTTTGTGGTGGTCAAGAACTGGACATTGAGGGGATACCTATTAACTGAGGAATGGCTGAATAAGTTGTGGTATATAAATAAAATGGAATATTATTGTGCCATAAGAAATGATGAAAAGGCAGGCTTTAGAAAAACCTGGAAAGACTTATATGAACTGATGCTGAGCAGAATCAGGAGACTATACACAGAGACAGCCACAGTGTGCACGGACTGTTTCTAATAGACTTAGTCATTTGCAATAATACAAGGACGTAAAACATTTTCACAGGACTCTTTATGCAAAATGCCATCCACATCCAGAGAAAGAACAATAGAGTGGAAACACAGAACGAAGCAGAATATTTTCTCTTTTGTTGTGTTTTGTTTTGTTTTTCTCATGGTTTCTCCCATTTCTTTTAATTCTTCTATGCAACATGACTAATGTGAAAATGTTTAAATAAGAATGTGTGTGAAGAATCCATATAAGGTTTCATGTCATCTTGGGGAGGGAGGTGGAGAAAAATTAAAACTTACGGAAGTGATTGTTGAAAACCGAAAACAAATTAATTACATTAAATAAAACATAATGGAAATGAATTAGAAGTTGAGGGGAAGTCCATCTATTGGGGAATGGCTGAATAAACTGTGATATGTGGTTATGAAGGAATACTACTGTACTATAAGTGATGAGCAGGGTAATCTCAGAAAAACCTGGAAAGATTGCAAAGATGAAAAGTGAAATGGACCATGTACAAAGTAACAGCAATACTGTAAGATGATCAACTGTGAATGACTTGGGTATTCTCAGCATTGCAATGATACAAGACAACTCCAAAGGGTTTATGATGAAAAATGCCAACCATATCTAGAGAAAGAACTCATGGTATCTTAATACAGATTGAATCATACTTTTTTAATTTTAAAAATTTTTTTGAGTATCAAAGTGCTTGCATTCTCAAAGAGGAGGAGCAAGAAGGTATACAATTTGGAATTCAATGTTTTAAAAATGAATTTTGATATTTTTTTTATGCAACTGGGGAAAAATAAAATTCTAAATAAAAGCTAAAAACAAGCAAAAAACAGTATTGGCCTAATGGTAAAAGAAGCACAAAAAATTCCCTGAAGAAAACAACTCTACAAAAATTAGAATTGAGAAATTGGAAACTAATGACTCCATGAGATATAAAGAAACAATAAATCAAAGTCAAAAGAATGAAACGTAGAAAAAATGTAAATTATCTCATTGGAAAAACAACTGAACTAGAAAATAAATTGGAGAGAGATAAGAATTACAGGACTACTTGAAAGTGATGATCAAAGAAAGAACATAGACATTACAATTTTGCAAATTATCACGGGAAACTGCCCTGATATCTTAGGTCCTGAGGGTAAAATAGAAATTGAAAGTCTCCACCAATCACTAAATGAAAAAAATCTCAATATTAAAACTCCCAAGAATATTATAGCCAAATTCCAGAGTTGCTAGAATAAGGAGAAAATATTACAAACATATTCTCATTGTTAGGGCAATTAGAAGAAGTATATATAGACAGAAAGCAGAAGTGTGAGTTTAGTGTGATGTTATGATTATCTAAAAACAAAAAACTAAAGGATGAGAAAGAAGACTGCACTGGGAGAAAGGTCAAGGGAAAAGAAGAATGGTGCAGGTTATCTGATATACAATGGGCCTGAAACAGATTTTATAATGGAGGGAAAACTGAGGGAAGTGAGGAAGGGAGCACATAAACCTTATTCTCATAGGAATTGTCTCAAAGAAGGAATAATACACATACTCAGTTGGGTGTAGAAATGTATCTTACCATATAGGAAAGTTGGAAGGCAAAGAAATAAGAGAATGAGGGGGTCTGATAGAAGGAGGGCAGTATAAGGGAGATAAAAGTCAGATGTGAAACACTTTTGAGAAAGGACAAGGTAAAAGGAGAGAAGGAGAAGAATAAATGGAAAAAATAGGATGGAGGGAAATACATAGTTGGATTCCCCCCATTACTGTGGGGAAAAAATTACAGTGAGATTCTCTGATAAACACTTCATTTCTCAAACATACAGTAAACTGAGTAAAATTTATAGAAGTAAGAGCCATTCCTCAATTGATAATTGGTCAAAGTATATTAACAGGAAGTTTTCCGACAAAGTAATCAAAACTTTCTAGAGTCATATAAAATACTATAAATCACTTTTAATAAGAGAAATGCAATTTAAAACAACTCTGAGCTACTACCTCACATCTGTCAAATTGGTTAATATGACAGAAAAAGAAAATGACTAATGTTGGAGTGGATGTGGGAAAATTAAACAGTAACATGCTATTGGTGAAGTTGTATACTGATTCAACCATTCTAGAGAGCATTTTGGAACTATTCTTAAAGGGCTAGAAAACCCTTTGGTCAAGCAATACCACTACTGATTATGTATCACAAAGAGATAAAAAACAAAAAAAGGAAAAGGATCTATGTGTACAAAAAATTTTTATAGCAATATTTTTCTGATGGCAAAGAATTGGAAAGTGAAGGTATATTTGTCAATTGGGGAATGACTGAAAAATCTGTTGTATATGATTGTGATGGAATAATATTATGCCTTAAGAAATGATGAGCAGGATGTTCTCAGAAAAACATGGAAAGACTTACATGAACTAAAGCTCAGTGAAATGAGCAGAACCAGGAGAAAATTGTACACAGTAACAGCAATATTGTATGATGATCTACGATGAACAACTAAGTTATTCTCAGCAATTCAATGATCCGAGACACTTCTGTAGGATTTATGACAGAAGGTGCTGTCCATGTCTAGAGAAGGAACTGGTAGAGCCTGAATATAGATCAAAGATACTTTTTTGAACTTCCTTTTCTTTCTTGTTTTTATTGTCTGTGTTTTCTTTCACATAGAACTGTATTTTTTTCCAAGTTTATTTATTTATTTGTTTTCAGTTTTCAATAATCACTTGCATAAGTTTTGAATTTTCTCCCCCTCCCTCCCCAAAATGGCATGCAATGTTATGTGGATTCTACACATACATTCCAGTTAAATACATATACACACCAGTCATATTGCATACAAGAATTATAATGAATGGAAGAAATCATGAGAAAAACAAAACAAAACACAATTAAACATAACATAAATTCATTCTGTGTTCTGACTCCATAGGTTTTTCTCTGGATGTGGATGGCATTTTGCATCATGAGTCCTTTGAAAATGTTTTAGGTCCTCATATTGTTGAGAAGGGCTGAGTCTATCAAAATCAGTCCTTACACACTGTGGTTGTTACTGTGTATAACATTCTCCTGGTTCTGCTCACTGATGAATATCAGGCCACTGGACCCAGATGGCTCAGGAGAAGAAAGTGAGGATGGTGACCTTGCACAGCCCTCCCTTCTCAAGTCAAAGTCAATTGCAAGTCATGTCATCATCCTGATGTCATGGTCCTCTTTGAGAACGAAGTACAAACACAACAATTCACCTCCTTAACTTCTTTCTTGATTATTCTGATGTTAGATTTATCAAGTTCAGAGAGGGGGAGGTTGAAGTACCTCACTTGTGTAGTTTTGCTGTCTATTTCTTCCTGTACTTTGTTTAACTTCTTTAAGAATTTGGATGCTATACCACTTGTTGCACATATGTTTAGTAATGATATTACTTCATTATTTATGGTGCCTTTTAGCAGGATATAGTTTCCTTCCTTATCTCTTTTTATTACAGTTAGTTATGCTTTTGCTTTGTCTGAGATTAGGATTACTACCTCTGTCTTTTTTTTTTAACTTCAGCTGAAGCATAATATGTTCTACTCCAGCCTTTCATCTTTACACTCTGTGTATTCCCCTGTTTCAAATGTGTTTCTTGTAAACATATTGTAGGATTATGGTTTTTAATTCATTCTGCTATCCATCTCTGTTTTATGGGAGAGTTCATCCTATTCACATTCACAGTTATGATTACTATGTGTCTTTCTCTCTATTCTGCAAGCCCCCTCATTTGTGCTTTTATTTCTTCCTTATTCCTTCCCTTCCTCAAGTCCTCAAGAGATGTTTGCTTTTGACCACCTCCTCCTCCAATTTTCCCTCCTTTCTGTCAACCCCCTCCCTTTTCTTTCCCTTTTCTCTTATTTCTTCTTCCCTCCCTTCTAACCATTTTCCCTTTTCTTTCCTCTTTCCCCTCCTACTGCCTGTAGGGCAAGTTATTTTTCTGTACTTAACAGAATATATTATTTCCACTTTGAACCCAATTCAATGAGAGTAAAGCTCCAACAATGCTCATTTTCCTCTCTTTCACTCTAATATGTTTTTGTGCCTCTTCCTGTGATGTAATTTACCCTTTTCTGCCTCTTCCTTTCCTCTTCTCCCATTACAATCCCTTTGCACCCCTTAATTAGGTTTTTATCATCACATCTGTCAATTTGTACCCACACTCTGTCTGTAGTATATCCCTTTTAAATGTCATAATAAATATACCATTCTGAAGATTAACAAGTATCATCCTCCTATATAGGGATGAAAACAGTTTGCCTTTATTGATTAACAAGGCCTCCCCCCATTAACCCTTTTATGCATCTCTTGAGTCTTCTATTTGATGATCAAATTTTCTATTGAGCTCTGGTCTTTGTGCCACAGCAGGAGGGACTCTTCCCTTTGATCTCCCTAGCCTCCCAAGCTAGAAGACTGTGGTACCCCTTCTGCTGGCTCTACTATTCCCAGATTTTTGCCAAGGGATAATATTCTCTGGGTGTTTCAAAGTCAATAAGGGGGGATGAGAGTATTTACAGATTACTCTGCCATCTTGGCTCCTGGAAGTTCAATTAGGTGACTTTTTAATTTTATATCAGTGAGTTTTTATGAGTTTTTATTTTATATTAGAGGGAAAGGGGAGACATTGAAGTTTTTTGAGCAGTGGAGTGACAAAGTCAGAACTGAGTTTTAGTAATATCAATTTGGCAACAATGTAGAGGACAGGTTAGAGAGGACAGAGATGGAAATTAGTGATAACATGGACACTATTGTAAGTTCTACTGAGGAGTCACAAAGGTGTGAACTAGGGTGGTGGCAATAGGAAGTGATGGATATAAGAGATTATTGATGAGGTAGACTTGACAAGACTTGGAGACTAAATGGAAATGGGGGTGATGATGGGCGACTGAAGTACTGGTAATAACTCTGCGGTTGTAAATCTGGGTGGCTAGAGGGATGAAAGTGCCCTTGACAAAAGTGAAGGAGACGACAAACTTCCTGGTTATGTTCAGGTGGTACTGTCTACCAGGCAAGTAGTAACTGAAGTCTGGTGCTTGGGGGAGAAATGAAGAGTGCTTATCTGGATTTGGGAGCCATCTGTAGAGAGATGATCATTGATCATTGCTGCCATTATTGAGGGAGAGAGTCAGTTACATACACCATGAAGACTGAACAAGGTGTAAAAGAATGAGCCTTGGAATCAGAGTCAAAATAACTTTGTTTGAACTCTGGCTCTGACACAACTAGATTGCCCATCACTGTCAGGTCATATAACTCCTCTGGTCTTTAATTTCCATGTATCCCAAATACCTATATAGACATTTTAGACATTATACATGTGTATATATGTGTGTGTATGTGTAAATGCACAACTAGGAGTTATTATTCCCAATAATTATATTAACCATAATCAATAGACCTATATATCTCAAGAGATAGATATAGAGACCAACTTAGTAGTGGAGCAGTTTCACTATTATAACAATTATCAATAATCTATAGATATAGATCATAGTACATATAACTATATGTATGTATACATGTACCTGTGTATATGTATACATACATATACACATATATTCACATACAAGTATATATACCATAGTCTATATTACAGAGATATATACATTATATTCTACATATAGTATATATTATATTAATTTATGCTATGGATATATACCACATATAAAGCATTTATATATAGTTAGTATGTACATATACATTGCGTATGCATGTGTACATATATACACACAGATTCACACACACATCCAAGATATCCTACTGTACTCCTAGGTTAGTTGAGAAGAAAATACTTTGTAAAGTGCTACGCACATATAATTATTTTCTGATGAAATATGTTTTCCAGTATTCTATAATTCTCTGTAATTCAAGATATTAATAAAATCTTCTCAATACTTAATTACTAATACTGTAATTAATACTATGATATTCTCAATGTAAATTCCTCTTTCCCTGACAAAGATTGCAACATATTTATACTTTTGCAGGATGTTTGTGCCCAAGTTCTGCCGTGGATTGTTTTACAGAAGCTTTATGTAAGAGGTCTGAAGGCCTTCTAGGCCTATTCATATTTTGTCAGGATTCTGGGAGTGTCCTTGACTTACCTCTGTTATAGCTAGACAAGCTCACACACTTTTTCAGATATATATTTTCCCAACAATATTCATTATGCCCCTTTATAAATTTTTATTTTCTATTTTAATTTTCTCCAATTGCATGTAAAAACAATTTTTAACATTAGTTTTTAAAGCTTCAAGTTCCAAATTCTCTCCTTCATTCCCCACCTCCCACCTCCACCACTGAGAAGGCAAGCAGTTCTATATAGGGTATACATGTGCAGTTGTGTAAAAAACATTTCCATATTAGTCTTGTTATTTTCACAACAAATACAGACCAGAAAAAGACCTCAAGAAAAATAAAGTTAAAAAATGCATACTTCAATCTGTATTTAGACACCATCAGTTCTTTCTCTGGAGAAGGGTAGCAATTTTCATCATAAGTCCTTCAGAGTTGTCTTGGGTCATTATATTGCTGAGAACAGCTAAGTCATTCACAGCTGATCATCATACAATATTGCTGTTACTGTATGCAGTGTTCTCCTGGTTCTGCTCATTTCACTTTGCATCAGCTCGTGCAAGTCTTTCCAGGTTTTTCTGAGAGCATCCTACTTATCATCTCATACCACAACAGTATTCCATCATGATTGCTTACCACAACTTGTTCAGCCATTCCCCAATTAATAGTCATCCACTCAGTTTCCAATCCTTTGCCACCAGAAAAGAGCTGTTATAAATACTGTTGTACATATAAGTCTTGTTTTTCCTTTTTTAAAAATTTCTTTTGGGATATAGACTAGTAGCAGTATTATTAGGTGAAAGGTTATGCATGGTTTTATAGCCCTTTGGACATAATTCAGAATTGCTCTATAAAATGGGTTGAATCAGGTCACAACTCCATTAATAATCCATTAATGACTCATTTTTCCCATGTCCCCTCCACAATTTGTCATTTTCATTTTCTGTCATATTATCCAACCTAATAACCATGAGGTAGTATCTCAGACTTATTTTAATTTGCATTTCTCCAATCGATAGTAACAGCATTTTTTCACATGGCTATAGATAGCTTTGATTACTTCATCTGAAAACTGTTTATATATTTTGATCAGTTGTCAATTGGGGGATGCATTGTGCCCCTTCTTTAGCATAATTCATCACTGGAAATATGTTGCAATCTCCTTGTACTCACAATGTCTCTCTATTGCCCTTTGGGTAACCCCAACTTTAGGAAGTTGGAAATTGTTCTGTTCTAAAATCTACAACCATATGGTATTTCTGGTAGAATATTTTTGTTGAAAAGATGGGTTTTTGTGCTGAGAAAGACCTTAAAGTCATTAAAGGTATCATGGAGTTTTCCAAATGTAATCAGCTTGCTCTCTTTCTCCTATTCAATTCTGGGTCCAACTTTTTTTAATGTCTATTATGTCCTTCCTTCTCTCTTTCTCTCCTTTCTTTCTTTTCTCCTTTCTTTTCCCTTTCTTACATTCACACACACACACATACACACACACACACACACACACACACACACACTCTCTCTCTCTCTCTCTCTCTCTCTCAAAACACACACACTCAATTGATGGACTATCAAACCACATGACAAAATCTAGCATTGTTTTATCCTTTATTTTTTCCTAAATTATTAAAAAGATCTTTTTGAAATGATCACAGATATCATTGAAGAAGTTCTGCTGTTTTCTGGGGCACATTACAAAAAACACAAAATCAGTTTCCAACAGGAGAATCTGAAAGACCTTCTGTCTTCATAGAGAATCTTTCTTTCAATTGAACCCGCTATAAGACTTCCTCCATGAGTGTGGCAAATAATTTTGGTGAGCATGCTCTTCTTGTTTTATGTCAGAGAGTTATTGAATGAAACTATATCTGTGTTTGGCTTTATTAATGCCCGTACTTTAATAAAACTGATAGCTTTGAGAGATTTGAAATAATTAATTTTAACTGATTTAGGGGAGTCAAGGAAGGAAAAAAACCTTTTTATATTCATAATGCTTAACGATAATGATGAATAAAGCAAACTTTAACTTCAACTGTAGAACACAAAATTCATCATCACATCACTGAACTCAATTTAACTACCAATTTGTGTCAATTTACTGTTGAAAGTGTGTGTGTGTGTATGCAAAAGACATATTCTCTAAAAAAGTCAAGTGTAGGAAAATTCATGCCTGAGCTTGCTAAGTCATGCTTTCTTTATTTTACCATCAATTTCAGCTTCAAGTTTAAAATTTACAGTGAACCAGCAGGCGTTTGACTTTTAATAAGTTAGCTGGTACACATCAATTACTTGCTGGTATGTGTATCAGTTGAAAAATAATAAATCAATGATTATTAATATTGTCAGTGAAAGCCTTTCAGGTACAGAACAGTACACTAGGCCCTGTTGGGTGATTCAAAGGAATTAGAAGGCATAGTTTCTGACAGTGGGGACTTGGTAGTACATTTGGGGGAGATGAAACACAGCCACAAAGGAACTTGAGAGAAAAATTACAATGCAGTGTATCAGTCAGTACAGAATAACATATTATGAAATGTGTACAATGGAGGAAAAGACATTCCAGTGTGTGGAGAGAATAGTCAAACAGATAATTAGTATTGCTTTCTTTATGGCTATGAAAGGATAATGCACACATACACACAAATTGTACATATAACTAAAGACCCTTAAAGTACTGATATCAGTGAATATTAATGTATATAAAAATAAATTTTTATATTCATACATTATTTTATGGTTTTCTAAATTTTTTTACATGCATTATTTCATTTTATACCTATGACCAACTTGTGAGTTAAGCAGAGAAAATATTATTATACCTATTTCACAAGTGAGGATCTAAGGCAGTGTAATAGTTTCCCCAAGGTCCCAAGCCCAGTAAGTAACAACATTGGACTATGTCCCAGGTGTCCTCATTCCTGATTGTGGTGTGGCAATATATTCTTTCTAACAATATTAACTCAAACAAAATAACATGATTAAGAATGAGAAAAAGTATTTGTATCACATTTCTCAGGTGTAGGCTTGGTACTCAAAATATGCAGACAAATAAGACTGATAGAAATATGTAACTGAAAGCCATTCTCCAAGAGATAAAAAGTCAAAGAAAATGAGCAAACTGTACTCAAAAGAATTATGTGCTTTCTACTTTCATAGAAAGAAAGTTCCAATGATTAGAGAAATACAAATATCATCCAGCCAGTCAACCAAGATGACAGCGGATAGGAATAGTCTATGCTGAAAGGGTTGTGAGAAGACAGACACACTACTACAATGTGGGTAGAACAATGAATCAGTACATCCATTTCAAAAAAGCAATTTGAGGACTCCTAGGCCAACATTCCTCTCCAAATAACTTTAAAAGAATACCTCAAATAGAATTCTGGAATGACAAAGTCAACAAAATGTCAGAGTTAAATATTCTTTCATCCTAAGACAATGTTTGTCAAAAATAGCCATCTGTGACATGGGGTGGGGGTGGGGGAGAAGGGCTGCTGTCCCAGTCTCATGTGAATAAGTGATGGGACTCGGGGGTGGTAAAAGAAGTAGCAACAGTTTTGAGAGCTCTCAAGCTAAAGCTGGCAAAGGGACCTGGCAACTTTTTAGAAAGAGATTACAGGAACTGGACACAGAACCAAAGGTTGTTTGGCAGCTTCTTTGCATATACCCACTTGTAGGTCATAGTTCAATAGCATAAAGAAGCACTTTCAGTCACGAGGAAGTAGAAACTCTGAGGGCCACTATCACTTTTGGTCACAAGGGATCAGGGTCCTTGAGCAACAGTATCACTTCTGCTCCCAAGGAACCATGGCTCCTGTGGAGCAGTATTACTTGAAGTTCAAAGGGTTTGGAGACTTAAGAATACTATCAAGTGGATCCCAAGAGTTCAGGAGCCCTTCTTGGGTGAGGAACAGATTGTAGAACAGGAAAGCAGTGATCACACCACTCCCCAGATCATGCCACCTTGGAAGCACTGAAAACTTCCAAACTTCTGAAAACCATAGTGCAAGAAAGCCTAAAGCTTAAGACAGTGTTCCTCAATCTCCCCTCCCCACCTGCTCACATTGGGAACAGAGTCTAACATTAACAAAATCTTCTAAATCAAGGAATAAAGCGGAAAAATGAACAACAACACAATAAGAACTTGACCATAAAAATTACTATGGAGACAGAGAAGATCCAGACACAAACTCAGAAGAAAATGAGCTACAAGAAAATAGCTACTCTTTGCAGATGATATGATTATATACTTAGAGAATCTCAAAGATTCAAGTAAAAAACTATTTGAAATAATAAACAACTTTGGCAAAGTTGCAGGTTACAAAATAAAATTGCACAAATCCTCTGCATTCCTATATATTAGTAACAAAGTACAACAGCAAGAGATAGAAAGAGAAATCCCATTTAAAGCTAGAGTAGACACTATAAAATACTTAGGAGTTTACCTGCCAAAAAAAACCCAGGGATTATATGAACACAATTACAAGACACTTTTTGCACAAATAAAGTCAGATTTAAGTAAGTGGAAAAACATCAGTTGTTCATGGATAGGCTGAACCAACATAATAAAAATGACAATTCTACCTAAATTAATTTACTTATTTGATGCCATACCAATTAAACTATCAGATAACTATTTTCTAGAGCTGGATAAAATAATATCAAAATTCATTTGGAAGAACAAAAGTCCAGAATAGCAAAGGGATGAACGAAAAGAAGTACTAGGGAAGGTGGCCTAGCGCTACCAGACCTCAGATTGTATTATAAAGCAGCAATTATCAAAACCATTTGGTACTGGCTAAGAAACGAAAGGGTAGACAAGTGGAATAAGCTAGGTTTTCAAGACACAGTAGGCAATGAATACAGCAATCTCCTGTTTGATAAACCCAAGGACCCCAGTTTCTGGGATAAGAACTCACTATTAGACAAAAATTGCTGGGAAAACTGGATAAAAGTGTGGCAGAAACTAGGCATAGACCCATGCCTGACATCATACACAAGAATGAAGTCCAAATGGATGCATGATCTAGGTATAAAGATTGATACCATGGACAAACTGGAGGAGCAAGGAATAGTGTATTTATCAGATTTATGGAGAAGGGAAGAATTTTTGACTGAATAAGAGATAGAAAACATTATGAAGGCAAGATGGATAATTTTGATTACATTAAACTGAAAAGTTTTTGCACAACCAAACCCAATGCAACCAAAATTCGGAGGGATGTAGTATATTAGGAAAGAATTTTTACAGCTAATCTTGGGGATAAAGGCCTCATTTCTAGAATATATAGAGAACTGAGCCAAATGTACAACAATATAAGTCACTCCCCAATTGATAAATGGTCAAAGGATATGAACAGGCAATTTTCAGAGGAAGAAATTAAAGATATCTATAATATCTATATAAAAAGATATCTATAATCATATGAAAAAGTGTTCTAAAACACTTTTGATTTAGAAAGATGCAAATCAAAACAATTTTTAGGTACCACACATGACAGAATAGAAAAATGATAAATGTTGGAGAGGGTGTGGGAAAGTTGAAACACTAATTCACTGTTGGTGGAGCTGTGAGATCATCCGACCATTCTGGAGAGCGATCTGGAACTATACCCAAGGGCTACAATAATGTGCGAACTGTGTCCCTAAGAGATCATAAAAATGGGAAAGGGTCTCATGTCTGCAAAAATATTTATAGCAGCACTCTTTGTGGTGGCCCAAAACTGGAAATCAAGGGGATGCCCATCAATTGAGGAATGACTGAACAAATTGTGGTATATGAATGTAATGGAATACTATTGTGCTATAAGAAATGATGAACCAGAAGACTTCAGAGAGGCCTGGAAAGACTTATGTGATCTGATGCTGAGTGAAAGGAGTAGAACCAGGAGAACTTTGTGCACAGCAACGACCACAGTGTGTGACAGTTTTTTCTGGTAGACTTGGATCTTCATAGCAAAGCAAGGACATAAAAAAAAAAAATTCCCATTGGTCCTCTAAGGCAAAATACCTTTCACATCCATAGAAAGAACTATGGAATTCAATCGCAGAATGTAGCAGATCATTTTTTTTGTGTATGTGTGTATTATGTTTTGGTTTGTTATATGATTTCTCCCATTTACTTTAGTTCTTCTACACAGCATGACGATAGTGAAAAATGTATTCAATAGGAATGTATGCGTAGATCCTATATAAAATTGTATGCCGTTTTGGGGAGGGATGGGGATGGTGGGGGGTAGGTAGGGGGAAAAAAAATCTAAGTTTTATGGTAGTGATTATGGAACATTGAAAATAAATAAAATGAATATATATATATTATATATATATAAAGAAAAGAACAAAAGTATTAAATTCATTATATGAGATGACTCTCTGAGGGGGAGAGGAGGAGATATTGGAGAAATTTTTTCCAATGGAAAAACAGAAGATATCAGTACAAATTAATTAAAAGAAGAAAAACAAAAAAGAACCAGTAAAATAGCAGTTATATAGCACTTTGAGTTTTATAAAATACTGTATCATTTTATCAAAGAATATGACTTGGTAGTTTTCTAAGAAAAAGTGTAAGTTTTTGATAGCCATATGAAAAAAATAACAACCAAATCCCTGTAATTAGGGGAAAATGTTAAAGCAACTCTGAAGTCTTATCTCACACCATCAGATAGGCAAAGTTGACAGGAAAATGACACATGCTGGTGGAGTTATGGGAAAACATGTACATTAATGCTCCGCTGGTGGAGCTATCAAATGGTTCAGTAGTTCTGGAAAGCAATTTGAAACTATACTCCCAAAGTTAATAAACTATATATACCTTTTGACCCAGTGAAACCACTACTCAGCTTATACCCTAAAGAGATTTAGAAAAAAAAAGAGGACAAGTATCCTTTTATACCAAAATACTTCTAACCTCTCATTTTCACAGTGATAAAGAACTGGGAACTACATTTTCTCATCAAATGAAGAATAACTGAACAATTTATGGTATATGATTTAACAAAATACTATAGTACCTATGAAGTAAGACACTATCTGCATCCAAAGAAAAAACTGATAAAGTATGTATAGAATGATTTTTATATATATTTACATGAAGTAGCCATCTCTAGTGTAGGGTGGGGAGGGAAGATGAAAGGGAATAAAGGAAAATTACATGATTACATGATAACTTTGCTATATATTTAAAAAACATATATTGTTATACATAGTAGATTTGCAGTTTCAAGTGCAATCATCTTTTTTTAATTCTACTATGTTGTGGAAATGTTTGTTTTATTTCATATATTAAAAATAAATAAACCGAATTTAAAAAATTGTGCGCTCTCCATTACGTCTCTCAGTAAGTTCCTGCTTCAGAGGAAGGAATGGCACAATTCTAAAAGAATGTAACTTCAAGCTGCCTAGGCAGCTTATACTCAAGAAGAAGCCCACTCAGTGCAATATTACATATTCAGCAGAAGCGTTTAGCTATAGTGCAGAAATCATGATTCTGGCATCCCTGTGAAGAAAACAAATTTCAGGATGAATGGGTGATCCGGAGGAATTGTGAGGAAAGGTGATGGAGGATGAGTGAACCAATCTATTCTAAGACAGAGTGATGGAGAGCCTTCAAAGGAAGGGCAAAGTTAAATTTCAAGGGCAGGGAGTCATGGATACCCACTTCTCTCTTCTACCTTGGTCCTCACTTATCTTGTCTTTCCTTTTGGGAAATCTTGCAAGGTCCTTGTTAATTTGGGATATCTATTTAGCAGCATTTTGCCTTGGAAATACTCTCAGCCTTCATGAGATATCTTCTTACATGAAGTATAGAAATGGAGGTATTACAAGACACTGAAAAGGCCATGGAGATCCATATAGTGACTCTGTTACCAAATCACTGTATGACCTATGCAATGACTTCATATCTCATTTCCCTCTCTAAAATGACAGTTTGATTTGATTAACTTTAAGTCCCCTTTCAGTGCAGCTAGGAATATTGGAAAGAATGTTGGTAGGTATGTAAATCACAAGATCAGGGCTCAAGTTTTAGCTCTGCCTTTCAGTAGCTGTGTGACCTTAAAGAAGTTGCTATTGCTCTCCAAAACTCAGTTTCCTTAACTGCAAAATGGATATGGGGAAGTTATATCGAAATATCTCATCATGACTCCTTTCAACTTGAACATTTTATAATACTAGCAAATAGGGGCTCCCACTCAGCAATACTGAATCTAAACACTTGATCCATAATTTTTCCCTCCAAGGAAGAAGGGGCAGGACCTAGTAAAGTTTCCACACAAAGCATCTCAAGCTATGTGTCTGATTTTTAGGTGGTTGTAGAACAAATACTTTTTTTCATGTGTTGGATTTATCCTTGACAAACTCTGTATACACATTGATAATAGGCCAGCAGTTATATATCTTGTGTGCCTCAAGGCTGCTCCCATCTCTGTCTGTTGATTCAAGTGTGTTTATCAACAATTCTCTCTGGGAGTGACAAAACACATGGTGTGTGGATCCCACGCAGATTTGTCAATGTGCCTAATCTTGCATTCATGTACACTGGTATGACTCACATGTATTCCTGAGGAACTATTCCATGCCAAACAATAGTAAAGACACCCACTTGAAGTCTTAGCAAATATGACTCCAGACATGAATAAATGATTGTTTCTGCATAACCATGGATTTTTTTGGCAGATGATGGAACAATTCATTAGATGAGACAAAATTTTTTTCTAATGTTTTCCATTTTCTTATCAGAATTAGGTGATGCAGGAATGATTTATGTACCATGGTACCCATCCTGTAAAGGCAGCATCATAATTCATAGAGTGGAATGTAATATTTGGAGATTAATTCTGATCTCATTGGTATTGCTACCTAATGATTCATTTCATAGGAAAACTGTTCGGCAGTAGGTAAGTTTTGGAAAAACTCATTTTACTTTTGCTGCTTAAATTTTGTAACAAAATGCACTGCCACTGAGGTGCAAAATAAAAAATAAACATTCAAGCTCAAATGGTAGCATTTACATCTCATATTAGAATTAAGGTATCTACTTTGAGATTATTTTATTTAATAGCTTTTTATGAGACAAAAGCTTTGAGAAGGAAAATATCTTTCCCAAAGTCATTTAGCAGTCAATAAACTCTATCCCAACCCCCCATTCCCTCCTCTACCCCTAACCCCCACCTCCACCCCAATAGCTTAGTGCTTTTGGAACTACATCGTTCTATTGAATTGCTTGTAATTTTTACATCCCTTGACTGGGGAAGAAAAGGCATTGAAGCTTTATTATCTCGTTTCTGTCTCATCCGACATTTGAAAGTTTACAAAATGCTTTATATATGCTAACTCAATCAATTCTCACAAGAGCATTGTGAGGAAGGTTCTGTCCCTGTTTTGTAGATGAGACACAGAGAGGTTAACTTGATCAAGGTCACATAACTAGTAAGTTTCTGAGGCATGTTTCAAATTTAAGTCTTCTGGATTCCAAGTTCCATAGACCACACCCATTGAGCCATCTGCATACCAATTTCACCTCTGTTTCTCTGTTTCATCTCTAGCTCTCAAACTTAGTCTTGAAAATTTTAAGTTTTCTGATCTTGAAGTTCAAAGAGGTATTGTTTCTTTATAAAAAAATATCTTATTTTGTTGTATCTTACTTTATTGTGCTTTGCAGTTATTGTGTTTTCTTTAATATTGAACTTTTGTGGCAACCTTGCATTAAGAAAGTCTGTTGGTGTCATTTTTCCAATAGCATATGCTCACACTGTGTCTCTTTGTTGCAATTTGGTAATTCTCACAGCATTTCAACCTTTTTCATTATTATTATATCTGTTATTGTGATCCGTGATCTTCAATGCTACTATCGTAATTGTTTTGGGGTTTCATGAATGGTACCCTTAGAAGATAGTGAACTTAATTAATCATAATAAATATTGTATATGTTCAGACTGTTGCATTAACTTGTTGTTCCTTCTCTCTCTCTCTCTCTCTCTCTCTCTCCTTAGGCCTTCTTATTCTTTGAGACAGAACAATATTGAAATTAAGTCAATTAATAATATTATGATGGCCTCTAAACATTCAGGGGCAAGGAAGAGTCAACCAATGTGGTGAACTGCATTGTTGTCTTAAGTTAAGAACTTGATGCATTCACCTCTACCCTGATCAGTCAGTAGCCATCAACATCAAGGTAAGACCCTCCACCATCAAAAAATTATGACTCACTGAAGGCTCAAATGATGGTTAGCATTTCTAGCAATAAAGTATTTTTAAATTAAGGGATGTACTTTTTTAAGATATAATGCTATTACATACTTAATAGACTACAGTCTAGTGTAAACATAGCTTTTACATGTACTGGGAAACCAACAATTTGCATGATTTGATTTATTGCAATATTCACTTCATTTTGGCAATCTGGAACCAAATCTGTAATATCACTGAGGTATTTCCTGTATGACTTTCTTCTATTATGAACTATGGGAGAGATGGAGCAAAGATCCTAGATATTTCTAACAAAGACATTTAATTCCAATGTATGGTGGATTTTTTTTTTTTAAAACAGGACTTACTATTTCTGTTCAGAGCACTGTTATTAATCAAGTAGCTCAGGATTGTAACTTCAGGATAATTCTTAAATCTATTCCCCTCCCCCTTGCTGAATCTTGTTCCTTCTATCTCCACAGCATCCCTTGTACCACACCACTTTCTTTTGCCACACAGCCACTCTACTAGTTTAAGTCCTTATCACCTGTCTTCTAGATTATCATGATAGCTTCCTAATTTGTCCCCTTGCTTCCAAGAGTTCCCCTCTCCCAATCCTATACACAGCAGCTTAATTAATATTTCTAAGACATAGATCTGAGCATATCTCCTCCCTGCTAAAAAAAAAAGAAAAATTCAGTGGTTTCCTATTCCCTCTGAGTTAAATTACAAATTTCTGGTTAATTTAAGCCCTCAACCATCAGATTCCAAATGATGCTTTCATGTTTACTTCACATTTTTACCCTCAATAAACTATATATTCCATCCAAGTGACTTATTTTACATTTCCTGATGTGGAGCCTTTATACAGATTGTATTCCATGCTTTCTTCAAGCTTCAGATCAGGTGGAACTTGTAATCAAATCCTTTGCTGGTTTTTCCATTTAATCTTTCTTCTTAAATTGTCTTGTGTTTCTTTACCCTCAATTATCCTATGTCACTCTCTCTCCCCTTCTCTTACATTCTTTCTTTTAAAGTTGCTCACAAACTTTCCTCCTTTTCTTCTCCTTTCACTGAACTTTAATCCTTTATCATCTACTTGTAACTTCATCACTCAACTGAAAAACCTTTTTCTATAATCATCAGTGAGTTTTTAATTGCTAAATCTGCTGGTCTTTTCTCTGTTCTCTTCCTTCTTGACCTCAATGCCCCATTTGACTACTCTCCTCTCCTCTCCCCTCCCTTCCTCTCCCCTTTCACTCCTTCACTTTTCCCCTTCTCCTTCCCCTTTCCTTTCCTTTTCCTTCGTCACACATTGGAGGATACTAGGCCCCTGCCTAAGGGCTGACTTCTGGACCCTCCTGGCTTAAGAGTGATTATCAATATTAGCTGTTGCTGTTTCCCTCCCAGTCTGATGTCATTTTTTTTTCTATGCCTCACTAAAGTGGCCATCCCCTGGCTATTTCTTAAAGAGGCCTATTCACTGAATGGGCTTTACCTCACCCTAAGTGAGTTCCTAAGGAGGCCAAGGTCTTCTATTGCATCCTGGGTTATCTCCAGTCATCCTGATGAATATCTGGTCACTGGATTCAGATGGCTCTGGAGGAGAAGTGAGACTGGTGACCAGCACAGTCCTTCCTCACTCAAAACAAAGTCGAGTACAAATCATGTCATCATTTCTCTAACGGCATGGTCTTTTTCAGCCACAAAGGATAAACACAAAAACAATAGGTTGTCTTCTTTGGCTAAATTTTAAGTTCCTTAAGGCAATGAACATTTGCTTTTCTCATTGCATTTCTATTGCTTAGAATAGTGCCTGATACAGACTATGTGCTAACTAAATGATTTTAAATTGATTATCTATATATCTATTGTTTTCTTTGTCATTCTGTCCTCAATGCCTAGCAGAGTGCCTTGAATATAGCAAGCTTTTAATAAATGTTGATTGAACCTAACATAACATCATATTTTAGTTCTCTTTGGCACGGAATTGCTGTAATGATAATTAAATACATTTGCATAATATGTTATTATTTCAAGGACTTTTCATATAATATTTCACTTAATGTGCATAACAACCCTAGAAAATAAGTAAAGCAGATTAGTATCCATTACTGGCTTCCATTTTATTAAGGGGAAATTAAAGCTCAGAGAGCTTAAAAGTTCCATGCCTAATAAGTAGTAGATCTGGAGTATATCCAGGGCTTTGGAAATGGTCCAGTGGAATGTGTACTATATCAGAGAACCTAGTATTGTAGTTAGAGGATCCAGCTTCAAATGCTACCTCTGATGTTCTCTACTTGTGTGATCTTAGATATGTCACTGAGCGTTCCTAAATCTCAGTTTCCTCATAAGAAAAATATAATAATTAGACTACATGGCTTCTAGTTCTTTTTCAGCTTTAAATTGATTATCCTATGATTAAGCCCATAGTTTTTTTTTTACAGTTCACATTATTATTAATATTTATGGTTTACAAAGTATTTTTTCTGCAGATGCCCTGAAATAAAGAATTTATTATCACCCTCATTTTTGAGATGAGAAAACATTCAGTTATATGACTTGGTCTTGATTATAATGCCAGTAAGTACTATAGTCATTGCTTGAACCTTATAAGGTCTTTTGACTCCAGTACTCTTTTTATCACACCACCATTTTATGCAACACCTGAACTGCACATCTCCTAGGCTAGTCAAGAGAGCTTTCATCCTGAAAGGAAGTTAGTGCTCCATCTTATTCTGTATTCAAACTCTAGGTCAAAAGGAAACCTATACTTTTATTTTCACTGTGCTACTCTGAAATTTAATAACTTTTTACATATTTTTTGGGAAGTAAGCATGAAGAACAGGTCCACATCAGCCTAATTCAATGCCAGTTGGGTCTCTCTTTTTCCTTCCATCAGTATCATGTGCATACTGTTCCTCCCAGCCTAACTGTTCTTCCATCTCTCTTCCAAAATGAAATTCAATTTTTATTATAAATCCAATGCCTGTGAAAGATAAGCAGCTCCTGTGAGGATTTTTATTAATCCCAAAGCAGAAAGAAATCAGAGAGCACAGAAAGAGGGCAGAATGGGATGGTTATAAATCAGCAGAGTGAAAACAGAGATGCTGTAAGAGATAAGCGCCAGAGTCTATCATGTGTGCAGTGGTTTCCATTTTATGACACCGTGGTTCACCTACAATGAAATGGGTGAAAGGCCAAAATACAAGTAATAATATTTTACTGTAGCCTGCTCTGATGTAAAGGGCCTTGGAATTGGAATCACAAGACCTGGGTTGGACTGCTAGCTATGTTACTTTTGATTAGTCCCTTATGTTTTTGCTGGGAATGCTGGCTATCTGTTCTGTGAAATGGGAATGAAGAATTCATGCAGTGCCCATTTTTCAGCATGGTTGTGAGGATGATATGGTGTGAAATGATGCTTTATTATTTTAAAGAACCATTCAACTTAAGTTATTTCTGCTTTATTGTGCATCCCAGGTTTAGATATAGACATAGAATTCAAAGGATTTGAAAATGCAGAACCAAAAGACTGAACTCTGATAGGGACATTGATTAACTGGATGACTACCACATCATCACATGTCTTCACCATCTTGAAGTAATACCTTGATGAATCAATAATCTCATTTCTATGGTTACTTTATAATTCAGACTGAAACCCACAAATACCTTTTAATCTTTGTGATTTTTATCTATGTCCTCCGCAGAATACCCCACCCCCACCATGCATTACAGGACTTCCTATTCTTTCCACTATTTCATGGGTACCTATAAAACACTTTGAGTATTCATATGCCATCCCTCTGGCTGAACATGTGATTAACCTCCTGCCATTTCTTTCTGATCATGCACATCTTTGATGATGTCTTTTATACTTCTTTTGCACAAGTCATCATTGGTCATATGCTGCTGTCCACCATGTGTTTTTTCATTGCCCTTTGAGCAGTCTATAATTCTATTACAACTGAAAATTTGGTGTTTCAGAACAATAGACAAATATCATTTCCAAGAGATGATGAGTTTAAAAAGATATATTTTTGCAGGAAGGAATGCCTTGAGATTGTTAGAAGTATTTTGTTAGAATGTTAGAAGCATTTTCCCAAAGGCAATGAATTCCATTCTCCTTCTTTGATTTGGTTATGGACCAAGTCTGACACACATAACACACATGCGCACATATATACACACACAAACACACATACACTCATCCTAATTGGAATAAACAATGCCCATGCCAGTTTATGCCATACTTCAATGAATCTGTGATTTGTGACCTCATTGATGGAGATATACCACCTCCAGTGATGCAGATCACCATATACACACGCCTTCTAATTGTGACTCATCAATTGTGATTCATCATTTCTTATAAATACCCTATGGAAGTCCTTCCAGTATCCAAGGATTCTTTTTCTAGTTCTCCTTACTTTTCATGGATATCAATGGAGTGCATAGATTCTCTATTGATTATTCCTCATTGCAATCCCCAAACCATTATCCCATACAATCCTACTACAATGTTACACTGTAGTATGGAGGTGTCTCTGGGGTCTGAAAGGCTGTGCCAATGCATGAATTTTCTAGAAGGGCTTCAGGCATAGTCCTCATAACAGCCTAGGTCTGTTGTTTTTTTCGTTTTTTTTTTTTTGTTGTTGTTGTTTTTGTTTTTTGAAGGGTAGACTGAGACTCTTCACTAGTAGCTTGGCAACCTGGTGAAGAATTCTTTCACTATGTCAACTCAACTCATGTAACTATATGCCCTGATATGGGCAGTGTACCTTCTTCATTGATATTTTTTTTTCTATGTATATTGCCTGGCCAATCACTTTTGAGTGCCTCTATACTACTTTGAAAAAAATCTTTTAGTGTTCAGGGGTTCTCTGCAAATCCCCTGACCATCTGTGCCCTGTCCATATCATTCATCATGATAGTGTTGAGCACTTTGGGTGAGCATACGCATTACTCTTTGCCATTCTGGGAGGGTGGGGCACACATTAGGAGAAACACGGAGGCATTACAGAGTAATCAGAGAGTAGAGACCAGGATTACGAAAGGCAAATGAGGACTGACTGAAAGAGAAACAGGCAAATCTCCGAGCAATACAACGTTGGCTAACAGAGGCGTGCTGCCTGCCAATAAATGGATCAATGACTTGCTTCCATTTACGCCAAAGACCCTGAGCCAAAGGATGGTTCCCCTTTTGGAGGGCTTGGGGAATACAGAGCAAAGACAGAATAGGGTAGGTGACAGCATGGGATCGGGGGCAACATGATTGGTTATAAAGCTGAGGCACAGGGAACAACATAATAGGTTAGAAGTTTGGCAGTGGGGGCGAGAGATCATTCCCCACCCCCTTCTTCTCTCATGACACTAAGAAAGGGTTCCTTGTCTGAGCCCTGGTATGAGCCAGCAGGCAGACCTTTGGACAGCAAACCAGACATCTTTGAAGGATTGCTTGGTGGTACAAAGATAACAGGTTTACTTTCACACATATTCCTGAAAGTCAGTTAAATAAATTCCTTGAGGCAAGGTGAACTGGGTTTTTTAACTTAACTGATTATAGGCCACCTGAACTCTGAACTAAGTTTGGTACCTTAAACAGGTACAGGATAATATCAATTCATTGTAAACAGGATCAATAAATGAATGATAAAGGATCAATCTTAGTCTCCTTGGAATGTTCAGTTTGGCAAGACAAGAAAAAAGAGAGACATGATGCTTCTATTCAAATATTTTCAAGGCTACATACACAAGGGGGACTTATTCTTTATGAATGTGGAGGACAAAAGCAATATTAATAGATTAAAGAGATTTTTTGCTTAATTTTGTGAACTGAATCTTTGCGTTCATCAGCTGGTCAGTCAGTAAACATTTATTAAGTGTCAGTTCTGTGCCAGGCATTGTGCTAAGCACTGGGGATCCAAAAGAGGCCCCACCCTGAAGGAGCTTAAAATACAATGGGGGAGAGACATGAAGCAAGCAAATATGTACAAACAAGCTATACAGAGGATACATAAGAAGTGAGAGAATGTTCTAGATTTAAAAGAAGTTGGGAAAGGCTTCTTGTAGAATGTAAGGTTTAGTAGAGATTTAAAGGAGGCAAAGGAAGTCAGTACATAGAGAGGAGCATGAAGAAACATGAGCAGTTTGAACAGGCTAAGAGAATTGCCTGGGGCAATTGCCCAGAATCACACAGTTGATACCTATCAGAGGCCAGACTTAAACTCAGAACTTCTCTGAGGCTGGCTCTCTAAGACCCTAGGCCATGCCTGTTCTTGGGCTGAAATTAGAGGAGTAAATATTAATTTAATTTAAAGATGAACCTTCTACAATGACAACTGCCTAGCTTTCAACCATGGTGGCACCAGAGAAGAACATGCTTCAGCCGAGTCACTTGTTCCTTTCCACTCCATCTGTTGGGTGCCTAATCTTTTCATCTCTGTAGTGTCAACAAAATTTTTCCTGTATTTTCATGGTGAACGTGGCCTTTATTTAGTGCACATGAATCTGGAGTACCGTCTATCTTCCCATGTGTCAGTTTGGACTAATTTACCTCTCTAATAATGACTCCTCTTTCCCTTCTGGATGATCACATACTTTTGAATAAGGTGCACCCTTCTATTACCAATATCACATTCCGTTTCCCTCTCACGAACCCTCAGTTAAACACCAGAGTTGGTATTTTCCAATTTGTATTAAAATTCTCAATGCAGTTAGTATTTTGCCCATGTTCTTGGCATTATTCTATAGACATCTGAGGCCATAAGCCTTATTTGCAATTATTTTCCGTGTTATTTTCTCATGAGAGTTACAGGCCACTGCCCATAACACAGCTGCTTCCTATTCATCAGAATGAGAAGACAAATCTGCACTACTCTCCACGGCACAATAACAATCCATCAAACCGAAAAGAAAGTTGGGAATAGGTCAAATCCTTTGACTTAATAGTCATTTGATACTCCAGCATTTTGTAACTTAGAAACTGCTTTATAAGGCTACTATAATGAGGTCCCACAGAATGAGACAGAAAGTATGGCTCAAAGGAAAGAACACTGGATTTGGAGATGAAATATCATTCTAGTAGGGATTGTGATTTACCTTCTAGGCAGTAACTGATGGGGTACAGACTCTGGGAACCTTCTTGATCTCCCCTGTAATCTTCCTACTTCATCTGACCTTTCATACTCAGATCTGATACCCTTAACCTAACCTGACCCTCCATTGTCTGTTACCTCTGAATTGCCCTACCTGCTTCCCACAAAAGCCCTTCATTGTCTGATATCTCCCAATTGTCTCCAGCTGTTTCTCACCCTTGATTACATCACTAGTTACCCCCATCTTATCAAGGTCTTCTTTAGACCCTCCTCCCAGACTTCTAGACCACCTTTAGATATTTCCCATGGTCTTTCTGTATATAAGTTCCATCTTGCCTCTATGAAGGCATTCAGATTCAATCCAACTCAAGCTGTGTAGCTGAGATTCCATCTGACTCATTTATCAATACGAGAATTACAAATGATTAGGCTCCTTAAGTGTCAACCCAATATGGCAAATCTTTAATAAACTTTGTTTTACTTTGGCTGGAAGAAGTCTTGAGTCAAATTCATTCAACAAGACCCAGCGTGTAGGTATTTTGGGGTCCCAAGCACCCCAAACCTCACCAACTTCCACAGTAGCAAGGGTGACTTTAGGCAAGTCATTTAACTCTTTAAACCCTTACCCTCTCTATAAAATGGAGCTAATACTACTTGTTCTATGTACATTATGTAGTTAGGAACAAATAAGATACTGAATGTGAGAAAACTTGCATTATAAACTTCAGCCTACTTGTTTCCCTTTTATTATGGTAAATAAACCTTAATCTCTTGCTTCTCTAGTCTCTGTGATTTAGAATAAAATTTCTCCAGGTTATCTACTGTTAACCTTTTTTTGTCATTAATTGCTTTGGTAGTCTGGTGAAGCATACGTATTCTTTTTCACAGTATCTTTTTTTTTTAATTCATAATTGCAAGCAATGCTAAATTTCAGTTAGAGGTTAGGGAAAATAAGGACATTTTTCCCATTCAAATTTGTAGGCCTCTTGAAATCTAGACAAGGGCTTCTTAAACTATTTCTGTTCGGATCCCTTTTTGGCAGGGTGCAGTGCAAAGTGCACATGTTTTGTGTTCAGAACTAAGTCTACAAGGAAGTTGCTTGATGCAGCACTGGGAAGTGCTGCCAGAAACACCTCAAATTCATTAGACATGCATTTGATTTTAAAATAGTTTTTGGTTGTTGCATGTTCCGAAACCGTTTACTATTACCAAATTTTTCCTGTCTCCATATGAGGTTTCCATCCATAGTTTAAGAAGTGCTGATCTAGATCAGTTTTCCTCAGGTTAAGAACGCCTTCCCAAGGTGAAAATTCCTTTCCTCTACACGTTCATATTGCCCTGTTCAGATCTTCATCCTGCACCGATCATTCACTTTTGTTATTTCATCATGTAGTTCGAAGGCCTACAAGAATGGCCAACTACTGTTCTTATCTTCTATGATGTCAGAGTTTATGATGACCATTCTAACATTTTGACATTCTATTTAATGTCAAAAATTTCTAATTTTTGTAATTTCTACCTCCACTGTCCATTAATTACTCATAGATGTGTTCATTTCTTAGACATTCCTGCTACTTTTAGTTATTTTAAGATTCCAAACTCCGAAACTTGTTGGGAGTAGGGATTTTTTTTTCGTTTCTTTCTTTCCTTCTTCCTTTCCTTCCTGTTCTTTCCTTCCTTCCTTCCTTCCTTCCTTCCTTCCTTCCTTCCTTCCTTCCTTTCTTTCTTTCTCATCATTTAGTCCAGAGGTGGGGAACCTTGGGCCTCAAGGCCCTCTAGGTCCTCAAGTGCAGCCCTTTGATTGAATCCAAACTTCACAGACCAAATCCTCTTAATTAAAAATTATTTGTTCTATAAAACTTGGGCTCAGTCAAAAGGTCACACCCAAGGACCTAGAAGGTCACAGGTCCCTCACCTTTGATAGTCATTGCATTAGCATTCTTGAGCCTTTCCAGGCTGTTTCTCTTTATTGTATTGTAAGCATTATGTAAATTGCTCTCCTGATTTTGTTCACTTTTATTAGTTGATACTAGCTGCTCCATATTTCTTTGAACCTGTCCTTTTGCCATTTATTATGGTATAATGATATTCCATTGTGTTAGTGACAACATTTGTCTAGCCATTCCCCAATTTATGAATATTTACTTTATTCTTACTTCTTTCTATAGCAAAAATGCTGTCAAATTTTTTTTTTGTGTGTATATATATATATATATATATATATATATATATATATACACACACACATATGTTCTCTCCTTTTTCCTTTTATGTATTTAAGTGTACAGGACTAGTAGTGGTATTGCAGGGTCAAAAGGTAAGCTCAGTTACTATTGACTTTGAAGATATGGCCCCAAATTGCTTTCCAGAACTATTACACCAAAACAGAGCTTCACCAATCAATCAATAGGAATTTATTGAACACCTGCTATGTGCCAGGCAGTGTACTAACTGACAGAAATACAAATAATAAATAAACTTTTACTTATAAGAAGCTTGCATTATAACTACAATGTTAGTGCCCCCATCCCACAACCCCTAATGATTTTCCTTTTTCTTCTTTGTAATCTTCCCCAATCTGATGAGTATGAAACCTCAGAGCTGTTTTGATTTCTATTGCTCTTAGTCATGTAGAGTATTTTTCATATTGTTGTTCATAGCTTGAATTTCTTCTTTTGAAAACTACCCTTTCACATTCTTTGATAATTTGTCCATGGAAGAATAGTTCTTTTTCATATATATTTATATCATTTCTCTATGTAACTAAGATACCAAACCTTTATAAGTGAAATTTTACCACAAAGCTTTTTGCCCAATTAAGTGGTTCCTTCCCTTCTAATTTCAACTATATTTTGAATGTGAAAAACTTCCCAATTTTATGTATTTTCTTGTTATGATTATCATATTCCTTTCCGGTTTAAGAATAGCTCTGTCTCTCTTCTTTCTCTCACTCTTTCTCTGTCTCTCTTTTCCTCACTCTCTCTGCTCCACTCCCTCTGTTCACTGCTATAAAAGGAATCTTCCTTTCTCTGCTAATTTGCTTATGATATATAACTTTAAATCTATGCCGTATATCTCTGTGGACTTCTCTGTGAGATGTTGATTTATACCTATCCTATAGCACATTCCAATTTTCATAGTAATCAAAGACTGAGTCCTAGTTAGTGTCCTCACTGTGCTTTTATGTTCTCCTCTTTCTGGTGCTTGTGTATTTAATCTATTCTTTTGCTCAACTTTTATACTTTTTATTAAGCACCAAATATTTTTGAGGGCAGATAGAACACTGAACTTGAGGTCAGGAAAGCCCAAGTCCACATCTGGTCTCAAACATTTACTGACTGTGTAAGTCTGGGCAAATCACTTGATCCTGTTTGCCTCCATTTCCTTATATTATGTAAAATGAACTGGAGAAGGAAATAGGAAACCACCCTGTTATATTTGCCAAGAAAATCCAAATGGAGTCATGGAGAGTTAGATATGACTGAAAAACAACAAGATGGTTTTGATAGTTGTTGCTCTGTTGTATAGTTTGAGATTCTATTCTTTCTACTTTCCCCTCCATTATTCTACTTAAGGTTGTTGAACTTTTATTTCTACAGACTAGTTTTGTCATTATTTTAACAGTCATGTAAAGTAATTCTTTGGTAGTTTGCTTGGTATGTTAATCAATCTATAAATTACTTTAGGTAATGGTGCCATTTTTTATTTTATTGGCACATCCCAACCCTGAGTGGTTTATAACTTAAATTATTTATATTTCTTTTTCATTTCTGTAAAGAGAGTTTTGTAGTTGTATTCATATGATTCCTATACTTTATACACTGTGTATAAATACTTTATACATTCTGTTATTTTGAATGGGATTTCTTTTTCTGTCTCTTCCTGATGGTTTTTGTTGGTAGTATATGAGAAGATGAATATTTTTGTGGATTTATTTTATATCTTGCTACTTTACTGAAGTTAGTAAGTATCTAAATTAATTATCAGTGAATCTATAGAGTTAAAAAAAAGATTTATTATGCACAAAGAATGATGCTAAGTACTGAAGATACAAACAGAAAAGCAAAAAACTCTGTATTCTCATAGAGCTCACATAAATTAAGGGGAGCATAACACA
>CM053769.1:556096063-556116708 GCA_028658325.1 Potorous gilbertii
AAAATCTTAATTTTAAGGAAGTGATTGTAGAACATTTAAAAATAAATAAATAAAATAAATTTAAAAAAAAAAGAAAAGTTAGGAAGTAACAGTAAGAGCTAACTAGCTTCCTGCTTTCCATGTGCATGTTGTTCCCCTGGCTAGATTGTAAACTCTGAGGAAAGGGATTGTTTCACTTTCCTCTTTTTATCTCTAGTGACTTACACATGAATGCTTATTAACTGATTGACTAGAGTGTATGAGTCACTATGTTCAATGCTAACAATACAAAGAGCAAAATGAAATACTATTGCTCTTAAAGAGCTGATATTCCACTTGGGGAGACACAACATGCACAGAGATAAGTAAATTCATAATCACTCCAGAAAAGAAAACAGTAAATGGCAAAATCAGGGAAGTCTTCAGAAAGGAGGTGGTACCTGTCTGGGCTTTGAAGGATATTAAAGATTCTGACCAGCTGAGGTGAGACAGAAACACATTCTATCGAACAGTTTGTTCAAATGGTTGGAGATGAGATGCAATTTCAAATGTCTAGAACAGCTAGCAATCTAGTTTTGCTGGAATGAAACATGCATGAAAGGATTTGACATAAAATAAGCTGGAATGTATTGATTTGAGGGGTTTATATTTTAACCTAGAAACAACGGGGCATTTTTTTGAATGTTTTTGAGGAAGGAATGTGACATCATAAAATCTGTACCTTGGATAATTATTTTGGCAGCTGGATGGGAGAGACTGAATTTAGGTAGACCAAATAGGGGGCTAAGCATATAGAACTTGTTATCTCTTATTATATAACTGATGACTTATTTGATCAATGCCTAAATTCTAAAAAAAGAGATTTTATTGATATTATTTTTTACATTACCTAGATTTCTATCTGCCTCTTTATTCATTATCATCTCATAACAAAGAGAAACCCTGAACATTTGAGGATACTTTTAATCATTTCATTCTATAATGTAAAATAGAATTTTAGAATTGAAAGGACTAATTCTTATCTGATACACAAATGCTTTTCTTAAGTATGTTTAAAATCTTCCTCTCTGAATGGGAGGAGGGGAGAGAGGGAAGGAAAACCAAACAAGAAAATCCTTGGAGAAATCAATCAATTTGAGGGAGTCTAAAATCAACTAGCTAATACTGTCACCAACTTGTTTTCAAAAGGTTTTTCAACCATTTTCATCTCTTTCAAACTTGTTTTGGGGCCCTGTGCATTCACAGGCAAACAATGTCCATCTCAAAAACAAAACCATACATAGCCTTTGCTGCATTTGTTTCTTTTTATTTTTCCTAGAAACACATATATCATTTATTTGATTATTCTAGGTACTTCAGTAAATACTCTCTTTTAGTTTTTATATTTCAAAGAGCAAAAGAAGGAAGTTAGATGTTTTTAATTCATTTTGCAGCTATACTTAAGTTATCTTATGCAGCCCAGAAGTGACAGTTGATTTGAAAAGTTCTCTTTTTTGCTTAAATTCTGTCTTGAGATTATATTATTTTCACCATGATTCATAGTGCCATATGCTTTAGGGGAAGTCATCTAGTTCGACCTCTACCTCCAATCCCAAGGCCACCACTGCCATATTGTGGATGAGGATAATGAAGTGGCTAAGTGCCTAGCTCAAAGTCTCGCTACTGATAAATACAGAATCAGAAGAGTAATGCAGTTCCTCTGATCACAAATCAGTGCTTCTTTCATTAAGATATCTTGCCTCTCTCACCTTAGTAACTCAACTGAATGATAGAAGTGAACATTGGTCACTGATAGTCCCAAGTATATCCCTAAAAAAAATAAGAAAATAAGAAAAAGGCATGGTCTGGTCTATACTCTGGGCCCGTTGAAAACATAGGCCACTAAGCAAGTTGTATATAAACTTATTTAGCACCTGTAGAACCTTCCAGAAGTCTGGGCTCTTAGCTTCTCTGGGCATTCTCAGACATAAGCATATACAGAACTCTGTCCAGCTCTCAGAGTCAGGGCAGAACTGCCAGATATTATCTTCTCACACTGAAATTTCTTAAAATCAATACAGACAATGGAGGTCCAAGATTTAGGGATTAATAGTGATATTGTTAAGATTTGCACACATGATTATTATTCCAAGACTGTTCCTTAACTCTGTTTTCCACCATAATGCCCAACTTACATCTATGGAGTCTGCCCAAGAACTCAGTATCCACTCCAGGCTGGGACTTTTTGCCTAGTCTGGATGTCTGGATCTCTGGACACTGATTCCAGAATACCCAGACACGTTCTCTAGAGACTGATGGTCTATGCTCTGACTTCATATTTAACCATTAGATTAATGGTACCCACACAGACCTTTGTGATTTAACTTCTTCCTCTCTCCTGCGTGCCACTATTTCTGCCTCTCTCTGCCTACTTGTCTTGACTTTTGATCTTGGCCACTCCTACCCTTCCCCATTGTTCTTCTCTTGGCCCATGACAATGCTATAACTGTTTCCAGAGATCTGTGCTGATGAAAAATTAGCTTTGACATAACTTTTTACTCAGTGGGGATTCATTTACAGTGCTGTGGAGCTCTGTGTTTAGGGGCTTCCAAATACCCTAACTGTATCTCCATAGTGAAAAGTGTGAAAAGGAGGGAAGAAAATAAACATTATGTGGCTATTACGTGCAGGCAGGTGGTGCAGTAGATAGGGTGCCACTCCTGGAGTCAGGAAGATTCATTTTCCTGAGTTCAAATCTAGCCTCAGATCTGATCCTAGGCAAAGCATTTAATTCTATTTACCTCAGTTCCTCATCTGTAAAATATGCTGGTGAAGGAAATGGCAAACTACTCCAGTCCCTTTGCCAAGAAAACCCCAAATGGGTTCACAAAAGAGTCAGACGCAACTGATACAATTGAACAACAGCTATGTGCCAGGCAGTGTGCTAAACTCTTCCGAAATATTATGTCATTTAATTCTCACAACAACCCTAGGAGGTTGGCTTTATTATACCCCATTTTACAGATGATGAAACTGAAGTAAATAGGAATTAACTAACTTGCTCAGGGTCTCACAGTTAATGTGTCTGAGACTGGATTTAAACTCAGATCTTCCTGACTCCAGGTCTAGTGTTTTACCCATTGTGCGACCTGTCTATCTTTAGGCAATTCATATAGTAGACTTTCCATTTGCTATAGGTTTTAAGTGACAAGGTCAAATAGTGAATGATTTAACTGATCATCTAGATGTATTTATATAATACCAAATATCTAGAAATCCTGATATAGCAACAACAACTCACATTTAGATGGTGCTTTATGATTTATAAAATGATTTAAATCTACTTTACTGTATTTTATCCCAATGAAAATGAGAGTATCCTCTTTTTACAGATGAAAACACCAAGACTCAGAAAGGTGAAATGACCTATCATGGTCAAACCACTTCCAATATATTTTATATAGAAAAGAGACCCATGAAATCAACCTTTTCAGTTTTAAATGACAATATATTGGCAACAAGGAAAGATGGACTATAGCTTCTTTGGGACTTTTTATCCCCCTTCTTAAATAAGTTACTTGCTCCATTTATAATGGTTCTCTAAATTGGAAAAAAAAGCCAACTTTGTAATGCCATTATTTCAAATTTCTAGAGAATCATCGAGATGGCAACTTGGACTCCATCCATTTTGCTATGAGAAACTTCATAAAATACATACAATTTATCAGCAGAGGGATCAGTAAATGATTAGATGCTATCATCGAAGGATGAAGTTGCTTCTCTCCAGTGCACAGCTAAGATGTATGATTATTCCAGCCTCTGTTCAATAAAGCCTCAATAAAAAGTCTGCTTAGAATGCAGCCCCAGTCTTCTCCAATTTGATAAATAGGGTCTGCATGCTTTGTGCAGAACAGTGATGTTCTTATGCCTTCTTTGTACATTCTAGTCTCCTGCCAATTGTTTCTACTATCCTGGAGTCACCAGTGTACACTCTAGCATTGTCTTTTACACTGGCAATGTCAGATTTGGCATAAATCAAGAAATCTAAAGCTTCTGCCAATGAGCAGAGGCAGTGACTAATACTGCAAATAATGTTGATCATCTGTAGTTGGGTTTTTTTAAGGAATTAAATGTACTTATAATAAATGACTTCTACTAAGATTCCATTAGTCTCAAAAATAAAGAAAGGCAGAACCCTAATTCTTCTATTAAGGCAGGTAGGTGGTACAGGGGATAAGTACTGAAGTTGGAACCAGGAGGATCTAGGCTTGACTATTGGTGCCTACTTATCAAATTAATTAACATTCTTTAACCTTGATTTCCCCATCTGTAAAATTAGGATAATTATATCTATCTCAAAGTATTGTTGTGAGAATCAAAGAAGATATCAAAAATACTTTGAAAATCTTAAAGTACTATATTAAATGTAGTTGCTTCTCTCATTGTTATTTTCTAATAAAGATCCATCATTGAAAGGACTTTAAATATTATATATATAAATGTGTTGTCCAGAGGCAACATGAAGCAATAGAAAGAGTACTAGATTTGCAGTCAGGAAAATTAGGCTCAATCTTTCCCCCCAGTACTTACTAGGTATATGATTTTGAATAACATACAACTTTTCTTCAATCTCTGCTGCCTTGTTAATAAAAATGAGACAAATGATATTTGTACTACCAAGTCTGAAAGAACTTAGAGATAAAAATAACCTTAGGGATTATTTAGTCCAATTCTGTAATTTTACAAATGAAAAAATTAAGACCAAGAAGAGATTAATTGATTACCCCCAAATCACAAAGTCAGCAATTAGTGGAACTAGAATTTGAACCCAGGTCTTCTGGTTTCAAAGACAAGGTTCTTTACTTCAAAACCACGCTACCTCACAGAGATGTCGTGAAGTTACATGTTTAACTCTAAATTACACTGCAAATATGGATTTTTAAATGCAAATGTGAGTTGTTATTCATTTTTAAAAGGTTAATTCACATTTTAAGTGGATATGGGAATATACGGAGGGAGGAGAACAGGAAAAGTAAAGGAACATCTGTGGGATATACAGCTGCCTGATTGAAAGTTATGGTAGATTGATTCTATGGTGAGCAAGGTCTTTATATTCCTGCTTTACTCATTGTGGCTAACAGTATCACAGAATGTTAAAACTAACAGGGACCTTAAAAGTCATTTAGTCTAACTTTTAATTTTACAGATGAGGATATTGAGGACCAGAGAAGTAGAGTCACAGCTAGCTAGCTAGTCAGATGGATGAATAGATGGATAGATAGAGAAATGGATGGATAGATGGATGTATGGATAGATAGATGACAGATGATAGATAGATAGACAGATAGATAGCCCGAGGCCATATAGTTGGTTCATGATGAAGTTTAGATTAGAAACCAGGTATAATTGATTCCTAATTCAGAACTATCAGCAAACAGTTATATAGTATAATGGTAAAGGGTTAGATTTGAAAATTAAAAAAAAACTGGATTTGAATCCAGTCTTTGTTGTTTACTATTTGAATGACTTTTAGGAAGTAATTTCACCTCTGTTGTCTTTAGTTTCTTCATCTGTAAAATAATAAAATCTCTAAGGTCACTTTTAGCTCTAAATTTTATGATACTGCAATAATAAGCGGGTAACTATGTGATATTCATGATAGTGTTTTAAAGTTTGCAAAGTACTCTACAGAGTTTATCACATTTGAATCTCATGAGAACTCCATGAGGTATATACTCTTCAGATATGATAATTTACAACTGAGGGAACTCAGCCTTAAAGAAGTTAACTGACTTGTTTATGGTACCTCAGTGTCAGAGTTGGATTTGAACCATGTCTTTTGGTTACAGTTCCAGCACTTTTTAGGATCATGTCAGATGTGAATAAAGTCACTGGCCCTGAGCAGTAAAGTCACCAAAGAAACATTTATATTTACAATGGAAGTTGTCATCATTGATCATAATGTATCTTCAACCTAAACATCCATTATAGAGCCAAGATGGCTCTACCCAGTACATCCATATATGTGACAGCTTCTAAAACAATCTTCAAAAATACCAGTACATTGGCCACAAAAATTCCAAAACCTAGGGTAATAAAACTATGAAATCAAACTACTCATAAGTCTTCACCATTTTTCATAATGTGAAGATTCAACTGGCTCTATAAAGTCATAAGAAAAAAGAAATTCATAAATATAATTTTTCTAACATTATAGACATTGGTGTAGTGAATTATTTTAATCATAAAATAAGTAAAATGACAACTTTTAGTCTTCTTAAGATTGAATGTGAGGCACATCTTTGGGGAAGTTAATGTGACCAGAGATTTTAGAAACACAAATCAGTACTACATACCAAGTAATGACTTTGTTTTGCTCAAGTCATGAAATTTAGAGCACTGGAGACATCATCTTGTCCAGCCTCATTATTGGATAGGTATGGAAAAGGAGACAGAGTGGAATACAGGGGAAAAAATACTACTGACTCAGTGGTCAGAAGAATTAAATTAAAATCCTGCCCTTATACTACCTCTGTGATCTTGGACAAATAACTTCCCTTCCCTAGTTCCCCATTTCCTTATTTTTAAATAAGGGGATTGTTCTAGATGGCCACTGAGTCCTCTTCTAGTACTAAAACTATGAAATTGAGTCCCAAAGAGGTAAAAGTGCATGCATAAATTCATATAGGTAATAAATACTTGGGAAGACTTTTGAACCCATGCCATCTGACTATATATTAATTACTTTACCCACCATAAAACTTTATAAATTGGATATATATCTACAAAACACATATAATTGGATACAAAGAAGTTGGGTAGCATAGTGGATAGTTTTGAACTCAGAGTCAGGAATATCTGAGTTTAAAACCTGTTTCTGTTACTCACTAGCCCTATCACTCAGGGCATTCGTTCAGCCTATCTCAGCTTGTTTTCTGATCTGGAAAATGGGTATAGTAATAGTCTTTACCTCACAGGATTTCTGGAAGGATTAAATGAATGAATGAATGAATTAATTAATTTGAAAATTTTAAAAAGCTATATATTCTTCTTGTTTTTATTATAGTTCAAGGACCATTTGTTTAGAATTAGAAGAGTTCAATCTAATCTCCTCAATTTACAGGAGCTTACGTGACTTACACAACACTATGAAGTAGAGCCTTGACTTGAACTCAGGTACTTTATCTATAATGCATGATTATGTCCCCTTTCTTCTCCATGCCATCTTCATAGGTTTTCTCATTTTTCCCCACAAGTTTTTATTATAAAAGACGTTTAAATATCTTACTTTAAATATCTAACAAGGACCTGTTATTTTTTCAGTTTGGGGACACCTATTGCCATTCAATAAGTATTTATGCAGTTGCCTACTACATGCCAGGCTCTGTGCTTGGTGCTGGGGACAAAGACAAAATACAGACAGCAACCCTTCCCCATCTCAGAGACAGTCTCAGAATTGCTGAGTTTGAAAAATTCTATGAACCTTTATATATGTAAATAACGGGCACATATTTGCAATTCTTTTCCTGCCAGGAAATCAACAGCATTTCCATAAATATTATAGATCAATTTTATTATTTCAAAACTATTTTTTTTGCTGTTTTTCTTTTACCTCTTTTGGTCTTCTCTTTTATACAAACCATTTCCCTCTTCTGATCTATTCCCCTACTAACACTATTACAAATAATTGCTTCAATGTGTCTCCCACCCTTAGTATTTCCTTAACATTATGATTCTTTGGTCTCCTTTCCCCCATTTCTTTTCTTTTTTATGCTCCCTAGTGGGAATAGTGGTACATGCCCATAGGAGGTTGAGGCTGGGGAATTTCTTGAATTCAGGCATTCTGAGCTATAGTAGGCTAAAGCCAATGTGTTGTCTGTACTAAGAACAGTAGCAACATGGTGAGCCCCAAGAGCAGAGGATGTGAGACTGCTTAAGGAGGGGCAAACTCCTCCAGGCTGGATGTAGAGCAAGTCCAAGCTTCCATACCAATCAGCAGTGTGATCTATTCTAGGAGCAATCACTGCACTTCCAGTTTTGGTGAGATAGGGAGACCCCATCTCAAAAACAAAATCAAAACAAAAAGTTCTACTTTTGTATAGTTTTCACCATGCTTTTATGCATCATCCATAAGGACCCTGTAAGGTACATAGAACAATAAATCCCTATAAACCCCTTCTTTGTGGTATAATACTCTTCCCTCATCCCCATCCCATAAACTTGACCAAAATCCTCCTACTAACATCATGTGTCTATGAATCATAGAATACTACGGTCAAAATGATGAGTCTAAAGGGCAGTATAATAACAAATGGGAGAAAAAAATAAGTTGTAGCATATCACTCGCGACAACTTGTGCATAAGAAGGTCAGAGAAGACCTAGTTGGGCAGGTAGGTAACTCATTTTGATGTAGCAGGAATGACAGACAACAGATGACAACCAGAGGGGGACATTGGTAACCACAAGATACTAAAAGGATGAGAGAAAGCCTCCAGTGCATTGGCTAAAATAATTTATGGGAAATTTATGGAAGGGCATGGGCAACGATGATATACTTTCATGATTTCATCAATACAGGTAATGTTTCCACTGATGAAGTAATGAATCTATGAAAGTATCTAAATAATCTTGGCCAATTGGTTCTGAAAGCCTTCTTTTATGGTATACTTAGGGATTGGTTGCTTGAGACTGTAGATACTGTTTTCGATTGAAATTTTTAATGTCATATTAATCTAGTCACAATTTGTATCTATTCACTCCCCTTCTTAATGAACATGAATTAAGTCTTTAGTCTTAAGTGGACCAGCATTTCTCCAGTAGTCCTGGTCCCTCTTTTTCTAGTACATTCTCCAAATATAAGTGCAATTTCTCTACTAATATGAATCTCACATCCAAGTCCTTACTTCCTCAGGTTTGAATTAATGCACACATGTCCCTTCAGGCTTATTGTAATTGAGAAAAGAAGTTCTATCCCCGTAATATAATCTCTTGCTGGCAGTTGCTTTCATTCTTTTGAAATGACCTTCCCACCATCCTCTTCCATCACAGAAGTCACATAGATTTCTTCATATTCCCTCTTGCTAAATCAACAAATCTGCAGTTTCTGTTTCTTTTCCTTACCTTTTTCTTTCTCCACATTGTTATTTTTTCTCTTCATCCATTCTTCTACATATCTTCAGGGTTTTTTTTCCTATTTTTTCTCTTCTTCAGAATTCCCATCCGTGACTGACAGGGGACATCCAACATGTCCCTGATCAAGATCAAGAAATATCTAGAATCTCTCACTTTCTACTCCTACTCTAGTTTTTCTCTAAACTCATCATGTCTTCCTTCCTCTCAAGTGATGCTGCTTCTGTCCCATCATCACCAGCACTATCATCTGTTGGTCAGCCTGTTTGACCTCCTTCAGAATCTCAAGGAACTGCTCTCTCTTGGCCCCCTTTCCCCTGGAAGTCATGTTGGTTTCTTTCCAGAATGTGCAACTGATGAAGCTTATTTAATTCTAATTGGCTCAACGACATAGAAGTCATAGAATGATGTCATTTTTTAAGTTACAAAGGACTTTTAGAATCATATTTTTAAAACTAACACCTTAAAATTCTAAGGAATTATAGGAACAGTAGGTGTACAGTGAGTTGGAGTTGGAGGCAGAAGGAACCAAATTTAAATCTTGCCTTTGGAATTTACTATCTGACATTGAAAAATTCATTTAATATTTTAATCCTAACTTTCTTATCTGTAACATCAGGATAAAAATGCCAACCTCAGTGGAAAATTACGAGGCTAAAATGGAGATTTTTATGTAAAGTGCTTTGGACATTTGAAGAGCTACATAGATGTCAATTACTATCTAGTCTAAACCATTCACTTTAAAGTTGAGGAAAAGAGGTTATGTGACTTATCAAAAGTCACACAGAATATGAGAGAACAAGGGTCAGAACCCAGGTTCCATTCCCTAGTCTGATATTCTGTTTAGGGAACACATTGCTATCACCTCAGTGTCTGGCAGCTCAGAGAAATAGTAGGAAAGAAAAGGATATACAACGAACTTGAAGATGAGGACTTCCTTTCAATAGGAAAGGAAATCAAGTCAAGTAATAAATGAAATAAATCATGACTGGGGCCCTTCCTGAACTACTGATCTAAACAAATACCCTCACCAGTTAGGAGAGGGGGACCTCAGGGAAGAAGTTTCTTCAATTAGTAAAGAGGGGGAAATGAAACCCAGCTAACATTTATACATTATTTCATTTGATCCCTTTGACTTCTCAGGGTCCCAGTCTCCAAATCTATAAACAATGACATGGAATGGATCATCTCCAAGGCCCCTCAGCTATCCTGCTTAAAGTCACAAGGAGACAAAAGGGAGTATGGTATAATTTTGTAATAGATTCTACTCCTATACTCACTTCACATACCCCATACTGAATTAAGGAATCACTGAAATTAGAACTGGACATTAGAGACTGACCACTGAGATAACTTTTCTCATTTTAGAGCTGAGGGAGCTTAGGCCCAGAGTGGTGAAGTGATTTTCTCAGGAAAGGGAACAAAGTGGGGGAAGAACTTATTAAACACTTACTATGTGCCAGGCACTGAGCTAAGTGTGTTCCAAACATCTCATTCAATACTCACATAAACCCTGGGAGATAGGTGTGATTATTCCATTTTCCAGGATAAGCAAACTGAGGTAGACTCATTAGATGACTCACATAGTCTGAGATCAGATTTGAACTCAGATCTTCCTAATTCCAGACCTGGTGCTCTATCCACTCTGTGTCTCTAGGGGCCAAGGTGCACATAGTAAAATAAGAGTAAGGTTCCAAACCCACTTGAAATCTGAAGCTCATGTCATTGGGAACAAATAACCTTGAATTGAATTCTATGTGAGTGGCTCACACTTCTGACAAGTCAGCATATATCTTCCCTTTATGTTAAATTTCTGGTGGAGAGAAAGATGGACAGGAAGCATGTGACAAAAAGAAATAGAATGGAGGTAAAGGACTTTTCTGCATTTAGAACCAGGATATATGAAAACTGTAAGCTGTCTTGGAGATCAGTTAGTCCAAGGGGTCTTAATTTGGAGCCAGCCCCATCTTCTCCACTAGAGAAGATCTCAAAACATCCATGAATGTGAAAGTGAAAAAATTACATCTTTATTTTCATAAATTTCTAACTGAAATTTAGCTTTTCCATTAATTATTTAAAATCATTCTTCCAAGAAGGGTCCATAACACAAAATAAGTTAAGAGCTCTTCATAGAGGTTATCTCCCACTCATTTTATAGATGGAGATATAGGTTCAGATATGTGAAGTTATGAACCCTAGTGACAGAGGCAATTCATGTAAAAGCTAATACTATAGCCTAGATCTCCTGCTTCTCACTCTAGTATCCTTTCCATTTTATAGTGTTAACCTGCCTTTTTCATACCATTAGGAATTCTTCCCCAGTCAGTTCCCTTGTCCATAACACCAATTACCAGATCTGTGCTTGCATCAAATTCATTGCAATTTATGCTCATCTGTGATAGTTATAGAATACTATGAGCAAGTCACTTCACCTCTGAGCCTCAGTACCCTCATATGTAAAAAGGATACGATAATATTTGCATTAACTATCTCACAGAGCTATTTTCCAGGAGAGCATTATGTAAGTCCAAAACATTATATAAACATGCGCTATCATTATATTTATAATTAAAACAATGCTATTATTATATTTATAATTAAAAGAGGATTGAATGCCATGTGATTCTGTTACCTCAAAATAATGAGGACACTATCTAGGGAAGGAGACTGATGCAATTAAGTCTGGCCAGGATTTGAATCACCCTAGCTCTGCATATGCATCTGAGGCCATTGTGTATATCCAGGATTGGAAAATTAGTGGGTGAATGTCAATCAAAGCCCCCACACTCAAGTGCTCCCAGCTGTTCACGGGTGGGAGGGGTGAGGAGGAAGGGTGTAGCTTTCAATCCTCTGTGTAAGGTCAAGTTTATTCAGTCCTGCATTGGCTTAACTCCAGCAACGCCAAGGTACAGCCTTGAAGTAAAGCTTGGAAGAGGCAAAACTATTTTGTTTTGAGTAGTTCTGGAATACAAATTTGTCAGGATTGTTGTTGAAATGTCCCCAAGAAGCTCAGCTTGTTCTTTGGAATGGAAAGTATTGCACAGAATAAACCCTGAAACTCCCAGGAGAAAGAGATCATCAGAATGTTCTAAGAGTCATATCCTTCTGTGATGTGTGTTTGTTGGGATAGGGCGACTGGTGTTGGACTTCACTTCTCCCTCTTGGCTAGACACAAATAAGCAGTCAGTGTCCAAGTAGAAGGATGGCTTATAAGTCTAGATGAAGATAGAGAATAACTGTAAAGGCATTCATTCCAAGTCTCCATTAAAGAGTAGTATAAACTGTGAGGATGGCATAGAGGAATTGAGATAAATTCTCCAAGAAAGGGAAGGTTGACAGGAAGTAGAATAACACTACTCTAGTAAGTCATATTTCAGTAGCTGCCTGGATCTGTGGCCTCATCAGCCTGCACACCACCTCCACAGGGGCGGGTCATGACTCCTCCAAACCTTCTTATGTTGAGTTATTCTTTTCCCCTTATTTCCACAAGTTCTTCATTGAGTTTCCTGTTCTCCATGATGAAGGCCTTCATCTAGGTTTTTCTTTAACATATTGTGGCTATGAATCACTTCTAGCCTTCACCTTCTTACATGACCAGTTCATGTTCTTTTCTAATCATAAGTATTCTTAAGGATGCTCTCTGCCTACCCATGAAACAGGTATAAGACCATGGAATCATAAAGAATCATGGAGACCAGAGTCAGCCTTCAAGATTGTCTAGGTTGATTTCTCTTATAATTGAGGAGATTGAGGTCTAGAGTAGCCTGTCCGAGATCCTACATGTATAAAATAGAACATTCAGCTGTTCATTCTGTCCATTGAATCCTGAATACAAGAATATACTTTGGCATAGGAGATCAAGCTTTTCTAGAAGAAATTCCCGATAGGATTTTAAAATGTGAAATAAGTTCTGGAAACCCTTTCTAGAATGATTTAAGTGTGTTGACTGATAGATCAGGAGAAAGATTATAGAATGAAGCAAGGGTGATACTGTGGAAAGATCCAGCTGGGAGCTGGTTCTCATTCTGTCACAGATCTGCCTCTAGCTGTTTAACTTTGGGTAAATCACTTCACTTCTCCAAATCTGTTTCATCTATAAAATGAAGAAATTGGGCTAAATGAGGGCTAAGGTCTCTTCCAGCATGAAAATTATCTGATTTTCCGGCTAAATGATTATAGCTTGTGACCCTCTGCTTATGAAACTCTCTTGGTTTCCTGCTTTACTCCACATTTCCTGATTCATTGCCATCTTGAAGTTTAGGCTGGACCTTCAGGTTCCTCAAGCCTCAGTTTCCCCCACAATCGTCTTCAACCAGATCCAATTACATTCATTTCTAACACATGACCATTGTCCTCTTCCTGTCAATCTGTCATGGCTCCTCAGATGCTGCAAACCTGGATCTCCTTTCTGACACATGGATGAAGACAAGGAAATGCTTGTGGGCAAGGATTAATCATTCCATGGCCACTGTTAGTTTTCATTACCACGAATATGAATTAAAGCACAGCTGGCAAAAATATAGTTTTTATTTGAAGCAAACCAATGAGAAGGAACCTACTCCTTTTGGAGGCAAGTCATTTAACTTTTGTATGATTCCAATCATTAAGAAGTTTTTTCCTCATACCAAGCTTAAACCTTTCTTTGTGTGGCTTCTGCTCATTATTTCTGGTTATGCCCTCTTCACTCATGTCTGACTCTTCACGAACCTGTGACCCATGATGCTACTCCTTGGTTTTCTTGGTAGAGACACTGGAGTGATTTGTCACTTTTTCTCCAGTAGATTAAGACAAACAGAGGTTAAAGGGTCACACAGCTAATAAGAGTCTGATGGCAGAGTTGAACTCAAATCTTCTTGATCATAAGCCTAGCACTCCATCCACTGAATCATGGCCAAATAAAAATAAATTTAATTATTTTTTCATTTATTCAATTCATTTAAAGTATTTAGTAAGCATCTACTATATGACAGTTATTGCACCAGGTCTTAGGGATAAAAAATCAAAACAGCTCTTCCCTCAATGAGTGTATATGCATATGTAAAAATACATATATATGCATAGATTATATAGTAAATACAAAATAATTGAGAAACACTAACAACAGGGGAGAATCAGTAAAGACCTCTTGAAGGAAATGGTAACTGAACTTAGACTTGAAGGAAGCTAGGGATTTCAGGAGTCTGTGGTGAGGAAGGAAAGCATCCCAGTGTATTAGTAAGTACCCCAATATACACAGGGGGCCTTGCTATCACAGGTTCTCAGATCTACATTTATAAAAGGAAAGACAACTTTTGAGGGGTTAATAGTCATTTTAATCAAGCACATGTATCATTTCTTTAATCAAGTACATATATCATTCAATTTGTTCAGGAGGAAAAGCACCCTGAACTTCAGAGAAAATACACAGAAATCAAAGACATGGCTTCCTCTGTGTGACCATAATCAATTCACATATCATACATCAATAGACAGGTCCAACTGTCTGACCATAGTTACCAGAGAGGGAAGCAACAACATCTGGGTTTTCCAAGTCAGGGGACTGCTTCGAAGCTTCTCAGAGTCCCATCTGGCACACAAATCTTCTTCCAAAAAAAACCCCCAAAATAGAACCACACCTCAGGGTCTTTATACACTTTCTGAGTCAGAGGGCATCACATCCCTTGAGAACCAGTGATTCCTTAACAAAAGGGGTGGAAGTTCCTACACATCTTCTCAAGTCCAACAACGGATGCGAAAGATCATCCTTAATCATATTAGTCAGAGGCATTATACTTCTTTGTATAAACGAAAACAGCAAAAGATCCTGCTTTGCTGGCCCTCACACCCAGGCATAAAGGATAGCTCATGCAAAGGAGAGAAGTGGGAAATGGGATGGTATGCACAGAAGGAACCACATTTACAACAGTTTGTCCAGGAAGTAGAGGGTGTAAAGGAGGAATAATGGGAAATAGTCTAAAGAGATACCTCCTATGAAAAGCTTTAAATGCCTAATGGGAGTTTATATTTTATTCAAGAAGTAATAGTAAACATCCTCTGTTCTTAAGCTGTGGACCATAAAACCTCCCTGAATGAGTGGTCACAAAGAAGAATCATTAATGATCCTATTTGGGATGGTTTGGTTTGTCTTTGTATCATCATTCCCTAGGACAATGTGTGGCATATAGGAAGTATATAATAAATATTTGATGATTGATAATTTACATGAAAATGGAGATTTTTTCCCCACTGCATTCCATTGTGATCAGACTACGTATATTGTATTGTGGTCAGTTTGGGTTCCACATTTTAGAAAAGGCATTGATGAGCTGAAGAGCATCCAGAGGAAGGAAACCAAATGACACAATATCTTGAGTTTATGCCATATGAGAATTGATTGAAAGAATTAGAGTTGTTTTGTATGGAAAGGAGAAGGTTAAGAGGCAGAACATGACAGCAAATTTCAAGTGTTTGAAAGGCTGTCATGTTGTAGAAGAAGGATTAGGTTTGTTTTATTTGTCTGCAAGCAAGGAGATCAATTAAAATTCTATTGTGATATCCCAGTTGAGAGATGATTAGAGGATCTTTCACATGACAGCCTTTCAAAGACCTAAAGATAGCTATCATGTCCTCCATATGCCTTTTATGTGCTAAACATCCTTAGTTTCTTCAAATGATGATTCTCATATGGTGGCAATTTGAGAAGGGAAACAGTGTGGTTTTGTTGAAAAACTTCTACATTTTTAATCCAAGGACCTGAGTTCAAGATTTACCTCTAACTCTTGCTAGCTATGTAATCTTGGGCAAGTCACTGAATGTTCCTATGCCTCAGTTCATCATATGGAAAGTGAATGGATTCAATTATATGACATCTAAGTCCCCTTCCATTTTTAAATTTATGATCCTTTGGCCTCTGTCATCTTCATTGCCCTTTTCTGGATAATCTCCACCTTCTCAATATCTTTCCGAAAATGTAGTTCCCACAAACCTAGAGCCTAATATATTACGTAAGCCATAAATAAATTATAATCAAATTTCCAAATGTGTAACCCAGTAACACCACAAAAAGAATTAAGGGTGATCATATTTATAAATATATTTATAAAATACATAAATTCATACTAATCAAAAACACTATATATTCTTTTATTTATAGACATTTTTAATTCTAGTTAACATGTAGTAGATAGGATGCTAGACATAGTGTTCTATGGTTCCAGAGTTCAAATTCTACTTTTACTTGCTAAATTGTATGACCCTAAGGAAGTCATTTAACCTCAAGATGTCACAGACAACTCTCTAAGTTATATCTACTAAGCCATAATTGATTGCAATCTGCATTGGTAGAAGGAGTTTCCTATCTGAAATCATCACAAATCCTTCAGATATCTGTACATTTTTATCTGAAAAATAATTAGCAATACCTCATCTCTAAAGCACTATAGATCCAATGGACTGATGTACCCATAATAAAGTTGAGAGTTAAGAAAAAGACAAAAAAATCCTAAGTAGTCAAGGCAAGTGTCCATGCATTGAAACTCAGTCCTTCATACATAGCCCACTTATTCTTTTTTATGCCCTGCTCTCTCTTGATTGGTTATCTGATTTCCTGCTCAATAGCAAATTAGAAACAACATAGTAGCAATGGGAAGAGAAATTATTGGACAGGTACATGAATAGCCACAAGAAATGGCAGTCTGGGGCTATTTAATGAAGAAGTAAAAAAAAAATCTCAGTAGAGCCTAAACGTATCGCTTCAGCACAACATTACAATTATTTAAGTTATTGTTGATCAATGTAACTGAAAAAAGCAAGGGAATATGCAAGACATTATAGAAATATTTTTATATAAATTTGTTATGGCTATTTTTTTAAACATCTCAGTACTTAAAGTGATATCCAGAAAAATTGGCAAAATGAGGTAACATTTTCTTTGAAGGTTCTGAGTAGACCAGGATTGGTTGTATTTGCTAATATACTATTGCCTATTTCCATAATCAACAAACAAAGCTAGATCAAGCAAACCTCTAGCTTTGTCTCTATGAATGCAGCCTATTTGTACACAACTAAATAGAGGATTTATGACTCATGCATAGAAAGTTCTGCCATAGCTGGAGCTCCAATTGTCAGCAATTTAAATAAGTTGTAGAAGGAACAGTATCTATCATGTAGACTAGCTTGTTTTTTTCCCTGAAAGGCACTGAAACCTACCTCAAGACTTAATTAGCTCAGGAAATTAAGGTTCAGGCTATTATTGTAGCTTTCTATTAGCCTAAATACAAAAGTCAGACCATAAGGAGTCAGGATTTACTTTGCTTTGTGCCATATTGACACACCAACATAGCCAACACAGAGAAAGAGAAGCTGATCTCAACTGAATCGGTGCTGTATTCTTGCTGAGTATGCTTTCCTGCTGTGCCAAAGTATAGTTCTTTTGTTGTTAGTTATATAATCTACTGGTATCTTCCATTATTTCCAGTAACAAACCTGAAGGACAAGACCGACCTGAATGAGGTTTGACCTACAATGTAAGTTTTAGGGATCTGTTGAAGCTTTTCCCAGGCTTATTTGGATTATAAATATTAGAGGTGGAATTTGTTTTTCTTTAATTATTTATTTATTTTTAGATTTCAACATTCACTTCCATAAGATTTTGAGTTCCAAATTTTCTCTTTCTCTCTCCCCTCTACCCACCCCAAGACAGCAGGTATTCTGATTACCTCTTCACCCAATCTGCCCTCTCTTCTATCACACTCCTCCTTTCTCTTATTCCCATCCCGTGTTTTCTTATACGGCAAGAAAGATTTTCATACCCCATTGCCTGTATATCTTATTTCCCAGTTGCATATAAAAACAATTTTTAAAATTTGTTTATAAAACTCTGAGCTCTAACCTCTCTCCCTTTCTTCCTCTCTACCCATCTCCACTGAGATGACAAGCAATTTGATATAGACTATATGTGTGTAGTTATGCAAAACACTTCTGTAAGAGTCATGGTGTACTAGATTAACTATATATCCCTCCATCCTACCCTGCCCCCCATTTATTCTATTCTCTCTTTGCACCCTGTCTGTCCTCAAAAGTGTTTACTTCTAATTGCCCCCTCTTCCCATTTGTCCTCCCTTCTATCACTCCCTACCTCCACTTATCAACTTTCCCCCTACTTTCTGTAGTGTGAAATAGATTTTCATACCAAATTGAGTGCACTTGTTATTCCCTCCTTGAGTCAAATGTGATGCTAGTAAGGATCATTCACTACCTTTCACCACCTTTCCCTCCATTTAAAAAGCTTTTAATTGCTTCTTTTATGTAAAAGATAATTTTAGTTCTCCTTTCTCCTCCCAATATATTCCTCTCTCATCTCCTAATTTTATTTTTCTAGATATCATCCCTTCCTATTCAACTCACCTTGTACCCTCTGTATACATACATATATATATATATATAATATATTTAAATATATATAATAAAATATATTTACATATATATATATATATATATATATGATCCCTCCAATTACCCTAATACTGAGAAAAGTCTCAAAATCTACAAATATGATCTTTCCATATAAGAATGCAAACAATTCAACTTTAATAAGTACCTCATGCGTTATCTTTCCTGTCTACCTTTTCATTATCTCTTGATTCTTGTGTTTGAAAGTCAGATTTTCAATTCAGCTCTGGTCCTTTCATCAAGAATATTTGAAAGCCCTCTATTTTATTGAATGATCATTTTTTCCCATGAAGTATTGTACTCAGTTTTGCTGACTAGGTGATTCTTTTCTTTAATCCTAGTTCCTTAGACTTCTGGAATATCATATTCTAGGCCCCCTGATCCCTTAACATAGAAGCAGCTAGATCTTGTGTTATCCTGATTGTATTTCCACAATACTTGAATTGTTTCTTTCTGGCTGCTTGCAATATTTTCTCCTTGACATGGGAGCTCTGGAATTTGTCTACAACATTCCTAGGAGTTTTCCTCTTGGGATCTCTTTCAGGAGGTGATAGATGGATTCTTTCAATATCCAATTTGCCCTCTGGTTCTAGAATATCAGGGTACTTTTCCTTGATAATTTCTTGAAAGATGATGTCTAGGTTCTTTTTTTGATCATGGCTTTCAGGTAGCCCATAATTTTTAAATTGTCTCTTCTGGATCTGTCTTCCATGTCAGTTGCTTTTCCAAAGAGATATTTCATATTGTCTATTTATCCATTCCTTTGGTTTTGTTTTACAATTTCTTGATTTTTCATATAATATTTCCAATAAGAAAAAACAAAGAATGTGGGAAACATTTGCCTTTCTTTTCTTCATCTTGCCTACCTTTCTGATATGGTAATAGCATCTGTGACCTACTTTTCACTGTTTTACTTAAGACAACACAAAACTTCTGGTTCCTACAGTGCCTGACAACCAGATTTTGAAAATGTCTAAGTCATCATAATTGATGTTAAAAAAATCCAAAATGCTCAGGTGATATTTTAAATAATGCTTTCTCTTTCATAAAAATAACTGTTTCCTAAACAAATTGTAAATCATAGAAGTGCTTGAGGGTAAATAGCATCCTATAGATAACTTGCACTGGTAGCCTTTCTTCCATGACTTAGTGAAATCCTGGTTACCATAGGTCTTCTATTCTTCCTATTGAGCTAGAGGTCATTTTGTTTACATGCCTTCTTCCATAGTGAAATGTGACAATGACTATACCTACCTCAGATTGCTAGTGACATTTCATTATCCAGAAAATCTCCAAGAGTCAAGAAATTAAGGAAATAGGCCTCTGCACCTCTAAGTCAGATTCCACAAAATCCACATACATATTCTGATTGAAAGGATGGAGGATCGAATTTTGCCTCATTTTTATATGAAGGTAAGATATTTAAGGCATTACCATCACTCTTGCTTGGCGAACCAATTGAGCATGTTTAGTTAGTTGATTTTTGCTAGAAGAGGCATATGGAAAATAGGAAAGAGACTACAGAAGTCTGGCACACTACCAGTAGTAAAAAGAGATTTCCCAGGAGTGTTTCCAAGAACAATAGCATGAGAGGAAAAGGTGAAAGCATGAGAATAATCTTGCCCTCTGATTCACTGCACTAAGATCTTATTGGTCAGTAAAGGATCACTGCCCTCTTAATAACTATGGCCCAAGACACAAGGGACTGATGCTATCAAGGGCCTACCTAAGCTTTAACAGGAAATTGACTTGAAGTTGATGCCCTTTTAAGAAATGTTGATTCAAAATGATACTAGAAGCCTGTGATCCAATACAAAAGCAAGCCAGAATAATTGAGGTGATATGAAATTGGATAAAGGGAAGGGAAAGAGACCAAATGTGAACTTTAAGTGTTTTTAATTTCATAAGGTCTTAGAATGTCAGAATGGGAAAGGACCTCAGAGAACTAGGTCAAAGGACCTAGTTCAACTCATTCATTTTTTTTTAAACAAAATGTGTTTTTATTCTGAATAAAAATATATTTTCTTATCCTTATTGTCATTTTATTCTTTTTTTTTTAAATAAATTTATGTAACTTTTTACATTCATTTTCACAAGATTTTGGGTTCCGAAATTTTCTCCCCATTTG
>CM053769.1:556117208-556160758 GCA_028658325.1 Potorous gilbertii
GAGTCCTCTCCACCCCCTGGCCTAGATCTGCCCGCTAGTGCTTGGGGTCTGAGATTCAAATGCTGCTCCCCAGCCTCAGGGCTTTTGGTGGCAGGCCTGACTGCTCTTCAATGGGGGCTTATCTGCTGGTTCTCAGGTGGGGGCAGGGCCGCCTCTCAGGCTCAGTTCCCTCAGGGGGTTTATACAGAGATCCTTTGTAGTGGAGCTGGGGTGGGGCTCCTGCCTGATCTGGGAATCTCTGGCTGAGCTGCCTCTGCCTCTGGCCGAGCTGCCTCAGCCTCTGCCGCAGCGGCCACTTCCCAGGGGGTCCGAGTCCCGGAGATACCCCGCTCCCCTCTCATCCCGTCTCTCTCACTGACCTGTGCATCTGTGGGTGGGGGGACCTTTGCAGCCGCCCAGAGATTCAGGTTCCTGATGCCTGCTTGGGTCTGCTGGCTCCTCTCAGTGCCGTGTGCCCGGGGCAGGGAAGGGGAGCGCTTGGCCGGGCAGGACTCTGCTCCCGTGTCCGGGGTACCTTTGTGGTCGGTTTTTCAGGGCTCTCTGCAGCAGAAATCTCCTTCACTGTGTTGTTGCGTGGCTTCCACTGTTCCAGAATTTGTCAGGAGTTCTTTTTACAGGAAATCTATGGGCTGTGGGTTCGGACCTAGCATAGGTGAGTCTTTCTACTCCGCCATCTTGTCTCCGCCCCCCAACTCATTCATTTTGGAGATGAACAAACTGAGGCCCAGAGAGGTGAAAATCAAAAGTTAGAAAGTTAATGACAGTCAAAATTACTCAATAATAAACACACATTTTCTCCTCAGTTGGGATAATAGTTCCAGAGCATTCCTTCTTCAACCATTCCTTTCTAGTCTCTCCTTCTTTACATATTCCTTCCCTTTCTTTCCCCTCCTCCCAAAGATCTATAAAAGTTGTGTGTTTGAGGAAGAGGTAATGAATGAAAAATGGGGAGATAATGGAGGGAACTATTTTAGTCTCTTTTTTATTTTCATCTCAAACTCTAAAACACTGGCATACTCAATTAGAAAAGAAGGCACTTCATCTGCCACAAGATGGGATGGGGTCTGAGGGATGATATATATATTTACTAAACTTTATTAGCTATCTGGTTGTGCTATATAAATAGCTCTGACCAGGATATTGTCCTTATCCTTAAAAATCTACAAGGACAAAGATACCCTGTAGAATTCAGAATAATGCAGACTTTCCATCATCATATTCTGAGAAGTGTCTTCTCCCGAGACACAAGAGAATAATTTATATATTTTCCAGACTTTTGTGAACCACATTTTTGTCCTTCATTTCTAAAGATGAAATTGATGAGATAGTTACTACTTATATGTTTCTATTCATTCAATGAGAAAACCATTCTGCTACACACTGAGGGAAAAGGCAAAGATAAACATGGCATGGCATTTGGCTCTAAGGAGTTTATAAACTAACAATATCTTGCATTTATACAGTCCTTTAGGTGTTGTGAAGTACTCAAAAACTATCTCATTTAATCCTCACAATGACTCTGGAAAGCAGGTGCTGTTATTATTTCCATTCTACAAATAAGGAAACTAAGGTTAAGTGACTTGGTTAAGTTAAGGTTAAGTTAAGTTAAGTTAAGCTAGTTTGTGTCTGAGATTGGATTTGAACTTGTCTTCTTGGTTCTAGGCCAAGAACCCTATCCACTGTCCCCCTTTATTGTTCAGACACCCACATAGGCAAATTTTCAATATTTTAAGGTTATATCAAATCATTTATTTGGGATCTCCTTCTACCAACTCAGATCATAATCTCTCTATGACTTAGTTGGTGGTCTTTGAGAGTAGCTATGGCTAAAAATTACATGACCCTGTGGCTAATCCAAGGCAAAGTCCTTCCCAGTTAGACTAACCTCATCCTTAGGTGATATCACTGAGTCCATAATCAAATCCTTTATAGGTTGATAGAATGTATTTTTGCTTTACTGAAGAAAAACCCAAATCACCTCCATGCCCTGGTACCAGACTATGTTTTTAGTATAGATACACAGAAAATATAATACAATTAGGTTATGATAAGAGCATGAAGGGATTGGGAGGAAAGCATGTTTTGTCATTTCCAAGGTTGAGATGAAGGTGAAAAGTCAAGATGGTAGGGTAGAAGAAGTACTAGAGTAGAGCTTTCCCAAATTCCCCTCCCAATAATTTTAAAATAATTCCTCAAGTTGGATTCTAGATTAACAAGGCCAACACAAGGCCAAGGTATAACATTTTTCCAGCTCAAGACAACTCAGGAGGTGAGAAGAAAGGATCTGCAACATTGGAGAGGGGGCTGGCCTAAAGTTCACATGGTGGCAACACTAGTTGCAGGATTTGGCAGTGGCAACAGTAGCAGCAGCTTTGGGAGCTGGCAAGTCAGAGACAGTAAGAAGACTGAGAAACTGGTCAAAAAGAGATTCTAGGCAACCCCTGTACGTGCACTAGGTACAGGACTGGGAATTGTCTGACAATTCCATTGCCTATACTTGCTTACAGGTCACAGTTCCAAGGTGAAAAGGAAAGTTTGTAGTCATAAGGGAACAGAAGCCCAGGGGAGCAGTATTGCTTTCAGTGGCAAGGGTTCAGGGACCTTTCCTGGGTAAGGACTAGAGCAAAGACCAGGAAAGCAATGATCACCATCCTTCCCTGGATCACACTAACTTGTAAGCACCAAAAACTTCCTACTCCCCAGAACTATCTCTGAAAAGAGCAGTGCTGAAAATCTTTAAGCTTGGAACTGTACCCCTCCTCTAATCCAACCCTACAAATAGAGCCTACATTAACATAAAGTTCAAAGTCAAGAAATTGACTGAAAAAACTTAATCTGATCACAAAAAGTACTATGGTAACAGGGAAGATCAAGACACAAACTCAGAAGTAAATGATATCAAAATAGCTGCAAACAAATTTTATAAATAAAAATGGGAAATAGGCATAAACCTGGCACAAAGAAGAGCTAAATAACCATTTTCAAAAACCAAATAAGAGAGTTATAGGAAAAAGCAGTGAAAAAATGAGAGTAATGCAGAAAGTTATGAAAAGAAAATTAATAGCTTGGTAGAAGGGGCACAAAAAATACTGAATGAAACAATATCTTAAAAAGCAGAATTAGCCAAATGGAAAAAAAAAGGGGTACAAAAGTTCAATGAAGAAAATGATTGCTTAAAAATTAAAATTAGACAAGTGGAAGTTAATTACTCCTGAGACATCAAGAAACAATGAAACAAAGTAAAAATAATGAAAAAAAAAGAACATGTGTAATATCTCATCAGGAAAAAAAAATAACCTGGAGAGGTGATGTAAGAATAATTGAACAGCCTGAAAGCCACGATCAAAGAAAAGCCTATACATCATATTTTAAGAAATTATTGCAAGAATCTGCCCTGATATCCTAGAACCACAAAGCAAAATAGAAACTGAAAGAATTCAAAGATCACCTCCTGAAAAAGCTCCTAACATCAAAATTCTTAGAGATATTTAAGTCAAATTCTAGTGCTCCTAGATCTAGAAAGAAGCCATTCAAAATATCATGAATCTACAGTCAATGTCACACAAGATTTAGCAGTAACCATACTAAAGGAGTGGAGGGCTTGGATTATGATATTCCATTAAGCAAAGACGGTAGGATTGCAACCAAGAATAACCTCTCCAGCATAACTGGGTATAACACTTCAAGAGAAAAATAGATATTTAATGAAATAGAGGCATTCCAAGCATTGCTGATGAAAAGACCAGAGCAGAGTAGAAAATTTTGGCTTATGAATAAAAAACTCAAGAGAAGTATAAAAAGGTATACATGAAAGATAAATGAAAAAGCACTTGATAAGTTTAAACAGTTTAAATTCATATATGGAAAGATAATTGTGACTCCTAAGAACTTTATAAATATTAGGGCAGTTATACCGAGTGCACTCTACATATACAGAGGACATGAGAATGAACAGTTAGGATGATCTCAACAATGGATACATAACAGAAGAATGTGACAGTATTTACAGTAGAGGAGAATTGGTCAGGGATGGGCAATACTTTAGCCTCACTCTAAATTAAAGAGGAAAAAGTTTGTATACACACTCAATTGGGTATAGAAAACTATTTTACCTGAAAGGAAAGTAGGAGAGGAAGGGGATAATTAAAATAGGTCAAGGTGATAAAAAGGAGGGAGAATCAAAGGAAGTAGTGGTCAGAAACAAAATAGATTTTAAACAGGAAAGGCAGAAAGAAGGAAGGATAAAAAGAAGAAAACAGGATGGAGGAAAAAGCATAGTCACTAATCATAATTGTAAATATTAATGGGATGAACTCACCCATAAAAGAGCAGCAGATAGATTCTAGAAACCAGAATTCAACAATATGTTGTTTACAAGAAACACACTTGAAATATAGAGTCATAAATGACTTGATCTTCCCTGTCACCACAGTTAACACAATAGTCACCATAGACACATACCTTAAAATAAGGGACTAAAGCAGAATTTATTATGCTTCAGCTAAAGTAAAAAGTCAGGGATAGCAAACATGATCTCAGACAAAGTAAAAGCAGAAATTAACCCATCTAAAAGAGATAAGCAGGAAAATTACATTTTGCTTAAAGGTGTCATGGCAATGAAGTAAAATCAGTATCAAACATATATGCACCAAATGACATAGTGCCCAAATTCCTTTTTTTCTTTCATTCTATTTATGCTGAGTTTTCAACATTCATTTCCAAAAGGTTTTGAGTTCCAAATTTTCTCCCCATTTCTCCCCTCTACCCACCCCAGGACAGCAGGTATTCTGATTACCCCTTCGCCCAATCTGCCCTCCCTTCTATCACACTCCTCTTTTCTCTTATCCCCATCCCCTCTGTTTTCTTGTAGGGCAAGATAGATTTCTATACCCCATTGCCTGTATATCTTATTTCCCAGTTGTATGTGAAAACAATTTTTAACATTTGTTCTTAAAATTTTGAGTTCCAACTTCTCTCCCTTTCTCTCTCTCCACCCATCCCCACTGGGAAGGCAAGTGATTTGATATAGGTTATACATGTGCAGTTATGCAAAAGATTTCCATAAAAGTCATGTTGTGAAAGACTAACTATATTTCTCTCCATCCTATCCTGCTCCCCATTTATTCTATTCTCTTTTGACCCTATCCCTCCTCAAAAATATTTACTTCTAATTATGTCCTCCTCACATTTGCTTTCCCTTATACCATCCCCCAAACTCCTACTTAACCCCTTCTCCCCTACTTTCCTTTACTATAAGATAAGTTTTCAAAGCAAGTTGATGGTGCATGTTATTCCCTCCTTAAGCCAAATGTGACAAGAGTAAAGTTCTCTTTTTTCTTCACCTTTCTTCCCTTCTACTGAAAAAACTTTTTTGCCTCTTTCATGAGAGATAATTTGCCCCATTCTATTTTTCCCTTTCTCCTCCCAAAATATTCCTCTATCACCCCTTAGTTTTATTTTTTAGATATCATCCCTTCCTATGCAACTCATCCTATGTCTTTTTGTATATCCCTTGAGCAACTCTAGTACTGAGAAATATCTCAAGAGTTATAAATATTATCTTTCCATACAGGAATATAAACAATTCAACCTAGTAAGTTCTTTATGATTTCTCTTTCCAGTTTACCTTTTCATGCTTCTCTTGAATCTTGTGCTTGAAAATCAAATTTTCTATTCAGTTCTGGTCCTTTCATCAAGAATGGTTGAAATCCTCTACTTCATTGAATGACCATTTTTTCCCCCTGAAGTATTATACTCAGTTTTTCTGGGAAAGGGAGTTTTGGTTTTAATTCTGCCTCCTTTGACCCCTAGAATATCATATTCCAAGCCCTCTGATTCCCTTACTGTAGAAGGTGCCAAATCTTGTATTATTCTGCTTGTATTTCCACAATACTCAAATTATTTCTTTCTGGCTGCTTGCAATATTTTTTTCTTGACCTAGGAGCTCTGGAATTTGGCTACAATATTCCTAGGAGTTTTCCTTTGGGGATCTCTTTCAGGAGGCAATTGATGAATTCTTTCAATATTTATTTTACCCTCTGATTCTAGAATATCATGGAAGTTTTACTTGGTAATTTCTTGAAGGATGATGTCTAGGTTCTTTTCTTTGATTATGACTTTCAAGTAGTCTCATAATTTTTAAATTGTCTCTCCTGGATCTATTTCCAGGTCAGTTGTTTTTCCAACGAGATATTTTACATTGTCTGCTATTTTTTTTCATTCCTTTGGTTTTGTTTTATAATTTCTTGGCTTTTCATAAAGTCATTAGCTTCCACCTGCTCCATTCTAACCTTTGAGAAATTATTTTCTTCAGTGAGATTTTGGGCTTTCTTTTCCTTCTGACCAATTCTGCTTTTTAGGGTATTCTTCTTTTCTTTGACTTTTTGGATCTCTTTTTGTCATTTGTGTTAGTTTATTTTTACAGTGTTATTTTCTTCAACATTTTTTTGGACTCCTTTAGCAAGCAACTGACTTCTTTTTTACAATTTTCTTGCATCACTCATTTCTCTTCTCAATTTTTGCTCTGCTTCTCTTACTTGATTTTCAAAATCCTTTTTGAGCTCTTTCATGACCTGAGACCAATTCATATTTTGCTTGGAGGCTTTGGATGGAGGAACTTTGACTTTATTGTCTTCTGTTTGCATGTTTTGGTCTTCCTTGTCACCAAAGTATGATTCTATAGTCTAATTTTCAGTTTTTGCTCATTTCCCCAATCGTTTACTTGACCTTTCAGCTCTTTGTCAAGGCAGATATCTGCTTCCAGTGGGGGTGGGGTGCTAAACTTTCAGCCCCTCAATTCCCCCACAATCTGTAGGCCTAAAACTCCAGAAGCATTGGCTCTCTCTGCACCTGCTGCTACTATAGCTTCTGAAGGTTTCCTCTTTCCCCTCTGCTGCCTTGGGGCTGGGCCAGACCACTCCACTTTCCCACACTGGTACCACAGGCTTTTTCCACTGACCTACTAATTTTTCCTTGGCATTTTAGGTTCCTGAAGTCTGGAAACTGCCACAGGTGTGAAGAATTCAGTCACCCTAAGGCCTGCTCAGCTCCTGTTTTTGCTGATGTGGCCCATGTTGGACTGTGCCTTGTTCCCTACCCCCATCTGGTGTGATAGATACCTCCTGGTGACCTTCCAGGCTGTTTTGGGCTGGAGATTTGCTTCACTCCTTCATTCTGTGGGTTCTGCAGTTCTAGAATTTGTTTAGAGTAATTTTTTACAGGTATTTGGCTGGGTTTGGGGGCAGCTGTCTAGGAAGTGAGTGTTGTTACTCCACCATCTTGGCTCCACCCTTCATAGTGCCCAAATTCTTGAAGGAAAAGTTAAATGTATTATAGAGGAAATAGTAAGCAAAACTGTACTGGTGGAGGACCTCAACTTTCCATTTTCATAGGTCAATCTAATCATAAAGTAAATAAAAAGGTGCTAAGGAGATGAAAAGAATTTTAGAAAATTTAGCTATGACAGATCTCTAAAGAAAATTCAATGGGAATAGGAATGAGTAAATCTTATTCTCTCAGCTGTACATGGCACTTTCACAAAAATTGACCATATATAGCTAATACAAGCATCACAAGAAAGTACAGAAAAGTAGAAATATCAATTGCAACCTTTTTGACCCATAATGCCATGAAAATTATATTAAATAAAAGCCTATTGAAGCATAGATCAGAAATAAAATGGAAACTAAATAATATCATTCAAGTGAATAAGAACAATTCATAGAAACAATCAATAATTTCATTAAAGAGAACAGCAACAATTTGACAACATACCAAAATTTGTGAGATGCAGCCAAAACAGTACCTAGGGAGAATTTTATATCTCTAAACTCTTACAACAATAAAAGAGAAAAAGAGCAGACCAATAAATTGGCCATGCAACTAATGATAACATTAATTAATTGGACTAACAAACTGAAAGTTAAAAAAATGATCCAATAAATAAAGCCAGGAGCTGGTTTTATGAAAAAAAAAGCAATCAAATAAATAAGCCATCAATTAATTTTATTTTTAAAAAGGAATAAAACTAAATTACTGGATGGAAAAATGAAACAGCCAACTGCCCCACTTATGAAGGTGAAATTAATGCGGTTATTAGGAGTTATTTTACCCGATTTTATATCATTAAAACTGACAGTCTAGGTGAAATAAATTTTTATAAAAATGTAAACTTATTTATAAAACATAATATAGTTACATAGTTATTTAAATATATTTACAGGAAGTAAATCACCCACTGTAACAGAAGAGGAAATGGAATATTTAAATAGCCCTATCTTAAAAAAACTGAACAAGCTATAAATGAGCTTTATAAGAAAAATAACCCCTAGGATGCTACAAGAAATGACAGGCAGGATGATTCAGAAACACCTGGATAAACTTACAAAGAGGTTATGCAAAGCAAAGTGAGCAGAAACAGGAGAACTTTGTACATAGTAACAGCAATATTGTATGTTGAAGAATTGTAAATAATTTAGCTATGATCAGCAATACAATGATCCAAAACAATTTCAAAGAACTCAGGGTAAAAAATGCTATCTTCCTGCAGAGAAAGAACTGATATTTTCTGAACACTGACAGAGGTATACTATTTTCACTGTCTTTTTCTTTCTCTCTGTCTCATTCTTTTCTTTCTTCAAATCTTCTTGAATAAAGTGACTACCATGGAAATCTTTTATATGATGACACATATATAATTGATCTTACATTGCTTACCTTCTCAGGGAAGAGGGAGGGAAATAATGGAGGAATAAAATTTAAAATGCAAAAAAAACCCCACAAATATTTGAAATTGTTTAAGAAGTAATTGGGGAAAAAAATGTTATTTTTTAAAGGTACAATTAAAAAATATCCCCAGAATCAGATGGATTTCCAAGTATCTCAACAGCATATAAATTCTCTGGAAAAAAAGTAGGTAAAGAAGGAATTCCCCCAAATTTCTTTTGTGATGCAAATATAGGTTTGATACCTAAACTAAGAAAACCAAAAATAGAGAAAGAAATCTATGGCCCAAATTCCCTAATGAATATTGGTGCAAAATTTAAATAAAATATGAGCAAAGATTTATAGTAATATTTCACAAGGATTATGACCAGGTAAGATTTATACCAGGAATGAAAGGTTACTTCAGTAGCAAAACTATAAGCATAATTGATTATATTTACAATAAAAAAACCAAAAATCATGATTATATCAGTAGTTGCACAAAAAGCTGACAAAATTCAACCTTGATATCTATTTAAAAACAACACTAAAGAGTATAGGAATAAATGGAGCCTTTCTTAAAATGATAAATATTATCTGTCTAATACTAAGAGCAAGCATTACCTGTAATGAGAATAAACTTGAAGCCTCCCTAACAATATTAGAGGTGAAGCAAAGATGTCCATTGTTCAATATGGTAGTGAATATGCCATCTCTAGCAACAAGACAAAAATCAATAAATTGAAGGATCAAATATAGGCAATGAGGAAACAAAATTATCCCTCTTTGCAGATAATGTGATTGTAAATATAAAACCCCAGAGAATCAAGTAAAAACCTAATCAAAACAATTAACAACTTTAACAAAGTTGTAGGAGGTATAACAAACAATACATTATTAGCATTTCTTATATATTACCAGCAAAGTTCAGCAGAGACAGAAAGAGAAATTGTTTTAAATAATCATTGACATAAAAAAATACTTATGAGACTACCTGCCAAGACAAACCAAGGGACTATATGAAAACAATCACAAAACATTTTTTTACATAAAGACAAACCTAAAAAATTGGAGAAATACTCATTGTTCATGAAAAATGAGCATACGCATGCTCAGTCAATATAATAAAAATGACACTTCTACCTAAGTTAACTTACATGTTCAGTGCCATACCAAACTACCAAAAAATATTTCATGGAGCTAGAAAAAATAATAAATTTGGAAGAACAAAAAGTAAAGAATATGAAGGGAATCAATGAAACAAAAATTGAGGGAAGGTGGCCTAGAAGTATCAGATTTAAAACCATATTACAAAGCATTTACGATCAAAATAATCTGGTATTGGCTAAGAGAGTGGTAGATCAGTGGAATAGATTAGGTACACAATACACAGTAGTAAACAATCATAGTAATCTAGCATATCATAAATCCAAAGATCTAAACTTTTGGATCAAGAACTCACCATTTGACAAAATTAGTGTGAAAACTGTAAAGCCGTATGGAAGAAACTAGGTATAGACAAAATTCTCACAGCAAAATAAGGTATACTAAATAATGCCAAATGGATAAATAATTTACATATGGAAGGCGATATAAGAAATTAGGGCAGCATGGGAAAATGTACTTGCCATATCTTTGGATAAGACAAAACTTTTGACCAAATAAGAGACAGCAAGTTAGTCAGGAAACAAAAAGGATAATTTTGATTACATGAAAATAAAAAGATTATGCATAAATAAAATTATTGCAACCAAAAACAGGAAATTGGAGGAATATTTTACATTGAATTTATCTTATGAAGACCTTATATCTCAATTATGTAGGAAACTGCCAAATTTATAAAAAGAAGTCACTTCATCATTGATAAATGGATATGAACAGGCTGTTTTTAGAAACAAAAATCAAAACTATCAACACTCACATGAAAAAAATATTCTAAATTATTGCTGATTAAAGAAATGTAAATTAAAATAACTGCACTATACCTCAAATATATCAGACTTTCTAACATGACAGAGAAGAAAAATGATAAATTCTTGAAGAGATGTGGCACAATAGGTACACTAATATATTGTATTAGTGAATTGTGAATTAGCGGAATTGTGAATTGGTGCAACCATTCTGGAGAACGATTTGGAACTATGCTCAAAGGGCACACACTTTGACCCAGCAGTACCACTAGTAGGTCAGTTTTCCAAAGAGACTGTTTTAGAGAAGGGAAATGGAGTATATATACAAGAATAATTATACCAGCTTCTTTGTAGTGGCAAAGAATTGTTAATTGAAGCAATGCCATTCATTGGAAAATGACAAATGAACAAGTTACAGGATATAACTGTGATGGAATACTATTTTGCTATTAGAAATGATGATTGGAAAGGTTTCAGAAAAATCTGGGAAAACATATAAACTCATGCAAAGTGAAGTGAGCAGCGTCAGGAGAACACTGTACAGTAGCAGCAATAATGTAAGAATAGTCGATTGTGAGACTCAGCTACTCTGATCAAGATAATGATCCAAGACAATCCAAGAGACCCAGGAGGAAAAATATTATCCATCACCAGAGGGAGAACTGGTAAATTATGAATGCAGAATGAAGCCTACTTTTTCACCTTTATTTTGATCCATTTTTTACAACGTGGCTGAAACGGGAATATGTTTTTTATGACTTCACATGTACAATTAACATTATATTGCTTGCCTTCTCAGTAAATGGGGGAGGACTGAGTGGTAGGTAAAGAATTTGAAATTTAAAATTCTAAATAAATTAATGTTAAAAATAAATTAAAGTTGAAACATACAAAAGAAAACAAAAAAACTGTGTTGGGGAGTGGAGGAGGAATCAGGGAAGACTTTATGGAGAAGGTATTATTTAAGTGAAGCTCTATATATGAGGTAGCACAGAAACAGGGGAGATAATAAAGAGGGGCTAATAAAGGAAGTACAAATGCAAGAAATATGAGGAGTGAAAAAGACAGAAAAGTGTGGTGGCATATATTCAAGGTCTGAAGCTGAATGGATAACAAAAGATAAAAGAACCTTCTATTTTTCTCACATCGTGAATGTAATATGTCCATAGCACTGATGACCCCTTTTCATTGCAATTTGTGTATATCTGATTTTTTTCGGGGTCCAGCAATGCATATTGCACTAATTGATGCTATGAGAATGTTGCTATTAATTCTACCATTGCTAATGTTTCTTGGACCTAGGAGAATGAATCACATCTTCTCTACTCAGTAACAGCTGCTAGTACCTTCCCCAGAAGAGAAGGAAAGAAGGAAGAAAAGAAGGAAGGATGGAAGGAAGGAAGGAAGGGAGGAAGGGAGGGAAGAAACAAGAATGTTTTAAGAGCCCACTATGCACTAGGTGTTATACAAACATTATCTCACATCCATCTATTATTTCCTCTATTTTGTAGCTGTGGAAACTGAACAGGCAGAGGTTAGGTGACTTGCACAAGGTCACACAGCTAGCGAGTGTCTGAGGCTAGATTTAAATTCAGGTTTTCCCAACTCCAGGCCCAGCACTCTAGCTACTGTCCCGCCTAGCTTCCTACACAGTTGCAGCAACTAGTACCTTCTCTTATAAGGTTACTTTCTATCTATCTTGAATCTGTTTATATACATTTCCTCTCCTCAATTAGTGTGAAATCTTTTATAAGTAAGTTAAGCAAAATCAACCTACATAGTAATCATACTTGACAGCATACAGATCATTCAGTACTCAGTATTTCCACTTTACTTAAGGGAGGAAAGACTGTTCTGTCATATGTATTCTAAAGCCAATTTAAGGCATTGATTCATCTGGGTTCATCTGTCTTTTCACTTTATTTTCACCTGCAAGAGAAGCAGAATGGCATTACGGTAGCGTCTAACTCAAAGCCAAGAAGCCCTTGCATCAGATTTGCTCTTTGGTTAAACCCTGGCTGACCTTGGCCAACTTATTTCATTTCTTAGTGTTCTAATCAGCTCCCTAATATGGTCAATTTCAGAGAAGGCCGAGCCCTTCATTGGTAGTGTTTCTTCACCTGGGAGTCCTATCTCTGTCCTTTCATAATTGTAGTCACTGCATCTTTTCTTCTCCTGGTTCAGCTTTCTTTGTCCTGCCTTAATTCATACAAGCTTTCCCATGTTTCTCTGAATACTCAGTATTTCTTATGTTCAAAAGGGTTATATTATATCCATATACTACAGTTTGTTCAACCATTCCCACATCAGTGGGTGCTCACTTTGCAGCAACAACAGGATTTTCACTATCGTAAATGTGTCACTATGAATATGTTGCCATATAATTGGATTTTTCTTTCTCTCCTTGCCCTTTTTGGAATACAAGATATTTAAGAATAGTGATTAAGTGATTAAGAATCACTTCAGAATGTCACCAATAAACAGTCATCTGACCTGTGCTTGAAAGCTTCCATTGAAATGAAGCCCATTCCTGAGGTCAACTATTTCACTTTTGGGTAATTCTAATTATTAAGTTTTTATTTATATCAAGCCACACTCTGCCTCTCTGAAATCTTTACCCATATCAGATATATTATTGACTTCTAAATATCCACGTAGGGATCCTTCTACAGACCTAAATCAAAATTACTAACCGTGAAATTTCATGAATTGTTGTCCAGTCACCAACATGTAAGCCACATGCATTTCAGCAAATTTCCTCTTGGCTAAGCAAGCTTTTATTTATATCACTCTATCTGTATACAACCAGCCCAGGGGAATATGCTGCAATGCATATATCTTCTCCATCAGAGGCCAGACCACAGATGAGGAACTTTACTGTTGGTGCTCCTGTTGATGTCTTTTTAAGAGTTTCTGATATCACTGGTCCTGTAGCTGAATATGGAATCTGGTCCAGGTCCAATTTTTGCATAGCTTTAAAGTTGAGGAGGAAATAGCTCAGCAATAGCTTGTGATTTTATTATATACCCAAGCCATCTGAAAAATAGCTGGATTCCTTCGACAGCTCCAACATGTGGCTCTATCCCCAGTAATTTCATGTAAACTGAGAGTTAATTATTGCTTATTCATTGTTCCCAAAACAAACCTTCTCTCTGCTGTGGATCTAAATTTAACAGAATGAGGCCAAGGAAGAGTAGCCAGAGCCATTGCTTCAGCACAGAAAGGAGATGAGTCTCCAAGACTATTTTATCTGTCAAGAGTGAGGATTACAATTAATCTGTCCAGTTGTTATGATTCGGGCCTTTGCCACTAGTGGTGCATGGAATTTAATAGTCAGATAAGGGAACCTAAATGTCCTTTCTGTGGGTGGATGGAAAGATTTGGCTTAACTGCCACTCGTCTGTTGGACTGTAACCACTTGAATTCTTTGGAAAATAGCTTACTCAGGCTGCAGTGCAGCAGATAAGAGACACTGCACAAGACATCTTTGAATGCTCCAGGGCTAATGTCTTTTTCAAAGTTCTATAGCTTCATAGAGAGGAAGCATGCTAGGATGGGGTTGTTAGATCCTTAATGTAAATAAGAGACCTGGCCTCTCTTCTCAAATATGTTTCTATGCATCTTAATTTCATAAAAGGACTAATGATCAGCTATTGATTAGAATGTTGTTATTGAACTCATTCCAAATCATATTTTCTACACAAACATGGCTCCAGGAGCTAGAATCATAGAATATTTGTATTGAAAGCTACTTCAGAGATCATTGAATTCAATCTACTCATTTTAAGGTAATAAACCTGACAATGAGCAAAGTAAAGGGATTTGCTCAAGGTTACAATAGTGAATTAAAGGCAGGACCAGGACTAGAACACATTTTTTTCTGACTTCTAGGCCAATGATCTTTCTACCACACTACACTGTCTTAAGTCAAATTGATGTCAAAATCTTTTATAGTTTAATCAGGTGCTTCTTATGCATTTATCACTTAAGGAATTGGATTAGATAAGCCACAAAGTCCTATCATATCATAAAAATCCAAAACTCTATTATTTTATCATTAACCTTTTTATAGACTGTTTCATTGAAATAATTCTACAAACAGTACTCATTGCAAATATTGATATGATGAATCCATGGGAAACAAGGGTTGAGTTCTTGTGACCTCCAAAAGCCACCTTCACTGAAGTTTGTTGAAAATATTCTTTTCTTCATATAATTCTTTGTAACAAAACATTAATTCTAATAACATGGACTTTGACTAACACAGTAACCATGAAATAATCCATAAAATTCAATACATAAAATAAAACTGGCAACATGTAAAACATTTTTATTTCTAGTAATTCTCTAGAATTCTGTGACCTTTTCACTAACATCTCAATTTTTAAAAAAATTGACTTCAGACAATATTCACTTTTCAGACAGTTCAGATACTATTAAATTTCATGTTAAATCTACAGTACCATAAATGCTATAAAACAAATAAAACTAAAACTTTTTTATCCCGAATCTTACCTTCCACTCTGTCAGATGGCAGTGTGAGTGTGTTGTACCGTGTACTATACTGTTATAAACGTTTTGACCTTGGCTGCCTTCTGAAAACCAAGGAAGATATTGCTTTGACTTGCTGCTCACAGAAGAGGGCAAGACTACTGAGATGCTTTGGGGGCACAATTGAAATACAAAACTTGACTTTGAAAGGCAAATGCTGTAAATATTCAATGAATTCATGGGGTGCTCTTTACAGCTTAGGGTTAACAAGATCAATGGAGTCTCTAGTCACTAGCTGCTTCACAAACTTGCACACATCAAATCTCTCATTTTTTCTCTACTGTACATAGTCATGAATGTGTTCAGTTGCCAATGAAAAAAAGTGAAAATGAGGATACTAAGAAAATCATATGAATGCTTGAAGTTGCAAAAGTTAAACATGCAGATATTGAAAATTAGCTGCATATAACTTTCAGTACTCTTTTCTCCTAGAACTCATCTTTTCTCCTGTCAATGAAGGGTAGAAGGGAGAGGGATACTTCACTAAACATTCCAGAACTGAAAGTTTAGCTCTGTCATGACTAGGTTCTCTTAGGTAGAGCTAATTTTCCTTAAAGGTACTTTTCTCTTATAGGAAAACCATACAACATACTTTTGTCAACATTTAGCTGAAAACTTGTTACTTGTCTTTATAAGGAAGTTCTTTTAAAAATGCCACAACTGCAGGGGGTGGGGGATTGGAGCAAAAATGGTGCAGTATAAACAGGGACCTACTAGAGCTCTCCTCTCAAATCCCTCAAAGAATCTGTTAAGAATGACATTAAACAAATTCTAGAACAGTGATAGTCATAAAGTGACAGACTGAAGCAAATTTCCAGTCCAAGACAATCTCTAAGGTTGAAAGGAAGGGTCTATCATACTGGGCTGAGAGCAGAGCATAGTTCAGCATATTCCTTGCCAGCATGCACAGAGCTGAAGCAAGCCTCAGGGGACTGATTCACTGGCAGCTTCTGCAGTTTTAACACTTCTCAACACACAAACACTAAAGACAACTTCAATGGTCAGTGGGAAAGGTCTGTCATCTGATTGATAGGTGGTCCAGCCCTAGCCCAGGACCCAGCCTGGGACCCAGCTCCTGGGCAGTGGCAGCCAATGCTGAAGCAGAGGATGCTTCTGGAGCCATACATTTAACAGTAGACTGAAAATTCAAGTAGTTGGCTGGGAAAATGAGCAAATGGGGAAAAAGAAACAGACTATAGATTCTTACTTTCACAGTGAAGAGATATTTTCTCCTATCATTGGTGATGAGGAAAATCAAAATATACAAGCAGAAGAAGACAACAAAGCCAAAACTCCTGCATCCAAAGCCTTCAAGAAAAATATGAGTTGGTCTCAGTCTATGGAAGAGCTCAAAAAGGATTTTGAAAATGAAGTTAGAAAAGTAGAGGAAAAATTGGGAAAAGAAATGAGAGTGATGCAAGAAAATCATGAAAAATTAGGCAACAGTTTGCTAAAGTAAACTGAAAAAGATGCTGAAAAAAATAACAGATTTAAAATTAAACTAACCGAAATGGCAAAAGAGGTCCAAAAAGCCCATGAGGAGAAGAATGGGCCAGATGGATAAACAGGTCCAAAAGCTTGCTGAAGAAAATAATACCTTGAAAATTAAAATGGAGCAAATGGAAGCTAGTGACTTTATGAGAAATCAAGAAATTATAAAACAAAACCATAAGAATGAAAAAAATAGAAGACAATGTGAAGTATCTCAATGGAAAAAAACAGCTGAACTGGAAAATGGATCGAGGAGAGATAATTTTAAAATTTTTGGACTACCTGAAAGCCATGATCAAAAAAAGAACCTAGGCATTATCTTTCAAGAAATTATTAAGGAAAACAGCCCAGATAATCTAGAACCAAGGGGTAAAACAGAAATGGAAAGAATCCACTGACTATCTCCTGAAAGAGATCCCCAAAGGAAAATTCCTACGAATATTGTAGCCAAATTCCAGATTTATCGACTCAAGGAGAAAATATTACAAACCATCAGAAAGCAACAATTCAAGTACTGTGGAAACATAATCAGGATAACCCAAGATCTAGCAGCTTCTACAGTAAGGGATCAGAGGGCTTGGAATATGATATCCCAGAGGTTGAAGGTGGTAGAATTAAAACCAAGAATCACCTACCCAGCAAAACTGAGTAGAAAAAAAATTGAACTTCAATGAAATAGAAAACTTCTAAGCATTCTTGTTGAAAAGATCAGAGCCGAATAGAAAATTTGACTTTCAAATATAAGAATGAAAGGAAGCATAAAAAGTAAGCAAGAAAGAAAAACCATAATGGACTTATTAAATTTGAAATTTTTACATTCTACATGGAAAAAGTATATTTGCAACTCATGAGACCATTCACAGCATTAGCATAGTTGGAGGGAATGTGTGTGCATGTATATGTGTATATATATATGTATGTATGTATGTATATACATAAACATATATACATATAGAGAGACAGACAGAGGGAACAGAGTGAGCTGAATATGAAGGGATTATATCTAAAAAAATAAATGTTGAGAGGAAGGTACTAGGAGAAAGAGAAAGGTGGAGTGTTGTAAATCATCTCACATAAAAGAGGTGAGAAAGAACTTTTACAATAGAGGAGAAGATGAGAGGGAATGAATGAGTCTTACTTTCATCAGATTTGGCATCAGGAGGGAATAACATACACACGCAACTGGATATGGAAGTTTATCTTATTCTACAGGAAAGCAGGGGGGAGGGGATAAAAGAGGGGAGATGATAGAAGGAATGACAGTTTAGGGGAAGGGATAATCAAAAGTAAACACTTTGGTAGAGGGACAGGTCAAAGAAATGGAGGGCAGGAGAGGATACAGGGAAATATAGTTAGTCTTTCACAATCTTTCATTCCATATCTATGTAAGGCAGAATACTAGATTCTCTGAGAAAAATAACAATGCATAAGATAAAATTATTCCCTTTAAGAAACTTACAATCTCTCAACAGGGATATAATACATACACAAATGACTGCAATACAAAACAGGATAAAATTAGGGCCATGAGAGTAATTTTTTAAAAATTTATGGAAATTCTAAGGATGGAAAGATGGCCATGTGCAGGATCAGATCACCCCTTTGAGCAGATCTCGTGACTGGACTCTTGTCTTGTTCCTTGTGAGCAAGTTTATTCTTTGTACCTTGCTTCCAAAGTTTGTCATAGTCTTATCTCCTCATGCCTGATTTATTACTCTGCTTATTACCCTGGTATGGTTGTTTCTCTAGGACTGGGGCTTTGTACTTGTTATCCTTCATCTTCCCCCAAATTGGATTTTATTCATAATACCTAGTCACAAATACTAGGTCCCTGTTTCTAATACACTGCTATCTATCTGTAGGTCTTTCAAAATCTCAAGACTGTGCGCTATCCACCTGCTGAGGCAATGACCTTTGTCTATTGCTAGAAATCTCTCAGGCTACTTGCTTGGGTGACATTAACTTTATTACCTGATCCTTTCATTTCTCCTTGGTGGCTCTGTCTAACTAGTCTTTAGGCGATGGACCATACACATTCTGGCCCATCCTGCTGCTGACAAAACACTTGTTTTCATTTCCACCCATAAGTCCAATATATCATTAAATTTTGATAATTCTACCATCTCTATTAATCCTCAGATTTATCCCTTCCTCTTCATTCACATTTCCAAAGATCTGGTCCAAGCCATTATTATCTAACTCTTGGATCAGCTGATTTTCCTAACTCTAGTCTTTTCTCTCTTCTACCTATTTCAATGTCATGACAATAATCTTTCTAAAATACAACTTTCATCCTGACACTTTTGCTCTTCCGAGAAGAGCTTTATTTTCTGAGAATCACTTATAAAATCACAGAGATTTAGAAGTATGAGGGAATTTCAAGATCACTTAAAAAAGCAGGGACTAGTCTTTAGGATCTCTAACAGTCAAGTGCTCTTTTCACCATGCCACATTGCCTCCCAAATACGCTAGGAGAATTTGAAGCCACGTTCTAAAGTCTTTAGCACTGTTTGAAGTACATGCTCTGGATCTGAATGCAATTTCCACAATTGCCCATCTTTTTATTTCCTTCTTCTGAGAAAGGAAAACAATACAGTTTACCTTCAGAGAAGATAAGCAAAATACCAAATTGCTCTCTGATCAGTTCTACTCTAAATTTTAGGGGTTTTATTCAAAATATTTCTTACTTCAATTATTTTTTTTCTTTAAAAGGACTTTTTAGCTTTCTTTCAGATTCAGAATTTTCACTAGTCCTTGAAAATCCTTCTGCTAACACTTCTGCAAACTCATTTGCATACTTAAAATGCATTTTCTTCATAGAGCTCTATAATTAAAAAGTAACACCAAAGAATAGTTTTTTTCTGTAAAAAACTGGCTCCAACTGAGCCAGTCATGAGGCCAAATACCCAGCTAGAGAGGAGGAATTGCCACATAACTCCACTTTTGAAACTCTTCTCCTTTCATCTCACTGGGTTTTCACCAATGGTTTTAATCAAAACTATCCTAGGAAAAAATATCAGTTGCACTGTGGTTTCTGCACCCTCCTGTTCCCTTTCCCACTACATCTAAAAGCCTCCATTTACTTGTCTTAAATATGTTCTGGTATTGGAACAGTAGGGCATGCAATATAACTTTGAAGATTCATTTTGCTTGGTGTGCATGAATTTTTGAAAATACCTTACAGAGGTTGGGAAAATTAGGTTTCTGAGAAGTAAGGAGGAGGTACATCTGGTGACTGATTACAGCAAATGATACAATCATTTCTGTAAATCTCAATTTTCACAAGGAGTTCATCAATTCTAAATTTCCTTGACCAGCTATTTATGACCCACCTGTGTCTGTTCTCCCCTGCATTTTATTTGTTCAAAATAAATACAATAAGGTATTTAGCACAAAAGGACTTTGTAAAAGTGTTTCTTTAAAATTTTTCCTCATCCAACTCTATTTCCACTTGTTCAGCAATTCTCTCTTTAAAGAAGTTATAATGTGCTCTTTTGAAGAGATCACAATATTGGTCATACACCTGACCATTGGTTAGTTCCCTTCTAAATTTGTTAGTCTATTTCATATGATGGGGACCATGTCATTCACAGACCACTCCACTCCATACTTCAGGCCTCAATCATATGTTAGCTAAAGTGGTTGATATCCAATATACTGACATTGACTCATTAGAAAAATGAGAGGTTCTGTAATCCAAGTTCCTGTTGACACTGCCGCTAACTTGCTGTGTGATCCTATGTCAGTTATTTCATCTTTCTGAGACTGAGCTTGTTTATCTGTAAAACTGAGGGGAGAGATGGGGAATGGGTGATTTCTCAGCTCTTCTAGTGCCCATATTGTGATAGTGAGTATCCCAGTGCGATTTGGTAGAAAGACAATTGGATTTAGGGTCTGGAATCTTGAATTTGAAGTACAGCTATTACACTGATTACTTGAAAGATCTTGGAAACTCAATTAATATCTTTGAGCCCTAATCTCCTAATCTGTAAAATGGGAATGATAATATTTACTCTGTCTATGCATTAAGGTTTTCATAATGAAAGACCTTTAAAATACCTAAAATTCCTTAGAAATGTTTATTATAATTACTTTCATATCATTTGCTTTTCAATTTCAAAACAATGAAACAGCCTGAATTCCCCCAAAAGAATGTTTCTATCTAAATAGGTATACAGAATTAGGGAGATTCTTTCTCCTTCCTTTTCTCCGTTTATCTCCAGATAAAAGTATATATTCACTAGGCTGTTTCCTTCTCTGTCTGGGAGAATCAGCATGACTTTGTAGTCAAAGTCATGGTAGTCAGCAACAGCTTTTTCAAAATAAGTGGAGAAAAGTGTCTCAGAAGAAATGGAGTGGAGCAGGCAAGGAATATTGAGATGGTCATTTTATAAAGAGAATAATATAACTTTGTAACTGTGTCAGTGTGCTCCCTGACATACACAGGGGTCCTGCTATCACAGGTTCTTAGATCTGCATTTCTAAAAGGAAAGGCACTTTTGAGGGGACAATAATGACTGTAATCAAGCACGTGCATCATTCGCTTGATTCAGAGGAAAAAGTCAGCACCCTGAACTTCAGAGAAAATACAGAGAAATTTAAATCAACAGACAGCACTTTCAAACTGTCTGACAGTAAGCAATACATACATCACAAATCAACAGACAGATGCAACTACCTGATGATACATACATAATTACCTGAGAGAGAAGCACCAACATCTGAGTTTTCAAAGTCAGGGGGCTGCTTAAGGGCTTCCCAGAATCTCATCTGGCACATAATCCTTCTAAAAACTTAGCCCCAAAGTAAAACCTCACCTTCAGAGTATTTAAACATTTTTTAGAGCCAGAGGGCATCACCACCCTTGAGAACCAGTGCCTCATTAACAAAAGTTGTGGGCCTTCCTACAAATCTTTGCAGGCCCATTAATGGGTGAGGAAGATCCTCTTTAATCACATTAAAGCAATTAACAGTACAAATACATATACCGTTTCTAGTTAAAGAAACTCTTGTTTCTGTATTGTACTCTCAGTAAAACAAATCCCAGACAAGATTCAATCAGAGACACTTGATTATACTAAAACAAAATCAGCAAAAGATCCTACTTTGCTTGCCATCACAGTAACTGAGATGTGCTTCACTGATCCATTTACCAAATCTCCTCATTTTAAGGATATTGAAGAGACTGTGATTCAAATAGGGATAAAGTTGAAATTCCAACATAATAGAATTTCAACAATGGAAGGGACTTTGGAGGTTATCTAGTTCATATGATACTAATAGAAATCCTTTCTACCTGACCAGTGCTCACCCTAAAGACTTCCAGTGATGAGGAACTTACTATTTTTGGGAGCAGCCTATTTCATTTTTGGACAGGTCTAATTATTTTTGTATGTTTTATCTTATATCAAGCAGAGCTCTCTTGCTCTACACTTTCAAATATATCCACTTTCATTAAGGAAAACACCATCTTTCCAGGCACCTAAGGTTCAAAATCTTGGTATCATCTTTGAGTCTTCCCTTTTCTCTAATCTAGATCCAATCACTCTTCAAGTGTTATTGATACAATCTCCACAATACCTCTTACAGCTAACTCCCTTTGCCCACACACTATCCTGGGCTATTACAGAGTCACCTAATTAGCAACCATGATCCAATCCATCCTTTTTTCTAATCTATCCACCGCACAGCTAATGAAAGTGTTCCTAAGACATAGGTCCATTTTTATAGATTTTGAGCTAGGAGAACTCTTATAGGTTTCTAGTCCAACCCCCTTGATTTACAGATGAGGAAAATGAGCCCCAAAAGGGTTATATGACTTGCTCAAAGTGATACAAATAATAAGTGGCAGAGCCAGTTACTTTAACTTTAAATCTAGTATTCTTTCCTCTGAACACTGCTGTCTGTGGCACCTTATTGCTCAAAAGTCTTCATTAGCTTTCAATTGTCTCAAAAATAAAATATCAGCTTCCACAATATGACTCCAATTTCTGTTTCCAGCCTTATTTCATTTTACTCACCTTCACATACTGTATATTGTAGTGAGGAATGAAGGGCAGAAACAAAGTAGGAAACAGGCATTTTAATCACCTTCTATGTGCCAGGTATTGTACTGAGTGATTCACACGTATTATCTCCTTTGATCCTCAAACCATCTCTGGAAAGAGAAACTATTGTTACACTTATTTTTACAGTTCTGTAAATTGAGTCAGACAGAGGTTATGACTTACCCAAGGTCACAGAGATCGTGAGTGTTTGTGGTTGAATTTGAATTCAGGTCCTCCTGACTCCAGGTTCAACACTGCATCACCCAGGAGAGAAGTTTATTTTGTGTGACTATACTTATTTGTCACAGAGAAAGGTTTTTATTTTATTTGAGAGGGGTGAGGAGTGTTATGAAGAGAATGAGAGGAGTGATAATGATGATACAGTAAAGAAAGAAGAGAAAGAAGGGGGCAATTAAAAATGCAGATTAAAAGGAAGTCCAAAAAGACACAGAGAAGGAGGACAGTTTTGGAACACTATTAAATTTATTACATACATCTTTAAAAAACTTCATGTGGTAAGGATTCATTGTTTTATATATCACTGCCCCCTGACCCCCTCTTCTCTGTATGTTAATAAAAGGAAGGAGAAGAGAGCCACTCCTTCTTATTTCTCATCCTCTCTGTCCCTTACAATTGATATAAAGACTGAGGGTTGTTCAGGTGATATAACCACCACTCTTAAAACTATTTGAGCCCTGGAAATGAAGTCATGCCCTCACTTGGGCCCAGGCTCTGATTCACTTTTCTGAGGTCTGTTATTTAGACAATGTCCTTGCCTGCCTCTTTGTTAGCTACCACTGGTACTGACTTATTTGAAGAGAAGAGAATTCTTTACATGCCTAGGTTGACTTTATTAAGAGGAGTTTTATTCCTAGAAAATGTGTTAATCAACGAATCACACAGAAGACAGTCAATTAATTTGTGTTGACTGATTTGTTAAACGAAATTTTCTTAGATTGAATATTGATGAGGCCCTTATATACAATATAGTCAACACTCGAGTGGCACATTTTGAGAAATTTCTTTCATTTGTCATCTGTCTTTATTGATTACTCATATGCTGTCTCATTGACCTGATGCTTCTTAACTTATGCAGAAATAGGGTGAAGGACATGACAAGCCATCTGCCACCCAGGTTCTGTAGAAAGATGACAGATGATAATATTTAGTTCATTGGACAAACCAGCTATGGATGTGACATTCAGCAATTGACCAAGACCTGACAGAGTTCCTTGGAAAGAGTAGTGATCCCTCCTTGAATGAAGTAGTGTTATTGCTGAGTAGCAGCAGACTATACAATCTATGGATGTACATCATAAGATAATATACATATGTGCCCAAACGTGTGTGGCTGTTATTAACTTTCCAAGTCTCTTTCCTGTTTTTGTCTGTCTTAACTATGTGAATCTTTCATTCCTTCAAAACCGAGTTCAAACTTTACATTCCCCATAAACTCTTCTTTGTCTCTCTTTCTCACTGTTTTTATCTCTGTCTCTTCTTTGTCTGTCTATCTTTCTGTATTTATCACTGTGTCTGTGTCTATCTCTCTGTTCTTTGTGTCTCTCTCTCTGTCTCTGCCTTTACTTGTCTCTGTTTCTATCTTTCTCTGCCTCTGTATCTTGCTCCATTTCTGTCTCTCTTTTTGTCTCATTCTGTGTTTTTCTATTTCTCTGTCCCTCTCTGTCTCTCTATATCTCTGTCTCTCTGTTTTACAGACTCTGCCTTTTTCTCTTTTTGTGTATCTCTCTGTTTTCCTTTGAATGTTCTCAACATTTTATTTGTGTCACTCACCTGTCACTTACATACTAGAGATTTGGTCACTTTTACTACAAGCACATCCAGTTTCTCCAGTGACCTGGGAAGGATGTATTTAGTCAGGTCATTTCAGGAGCAAGGAAAGCTGATAATGTTACCGATGAACTGTTCTTTCACTTCATCACTACTGCTCTGACCTGTCCTTCTTTCATAGTTTTGACCCTATAGTGAACCACTTCTTTTTTGGGATGCACTGGGATAATATTTATTTTTAAAATAATTTTTATTTGTTATTAAATATTTCCCAATTATATATAACTTTAAAACAATTATTACTTAAAATTTTGAGTTCCAAATTCTCTCCCTCCTTCTTATTTCTACAATTCTTCTGCCCCTAGATTGTTAAAAAGCTATATCTCATTCATAGAATATACATGTCTTCTCTCCATCCCTCCAGTTGCTTAGTTTCATTCAAAGCCCAGTTCAGGTGCCATTTTCCCTGATTCCATCCCCTCCTCCCAAGTTGTTAATATTCGTTCCTTTCTCAGATTACTTTATATTTGATTGTCTGTGATGATAGCCCATCCTTCCAGTAGAATGAGAGCCCCATGAAGTAAAGGACTTCCTGATTTGAGTCATTTGTATCCCTAGCTTTCTAGCAGAGGAACTCTAGGTTTTTAATCATTTGAATCAATTTGGCTCAACTCTGTCACAAGTGGGTAGGACTGCATCATTGGTGACCACTTGTTTATCTGGGCAAACTTGAGTAAAGGCACCCAGGGCATAGTTAAATTTTCTGTGACTTTCATGGGTGCATTAGCCTATAAAAAAAGAAGTATGAGTCTTGGTGGGATGAAAAGTGGAAGGAGGCAAGGATGGCAAAAAAGGTGTTTTTCTTTGTCTTCCTCAATCAAACATCTTAGGTGCTGTAGTTTTATTTTTTATCTATCATAGAGGAGGGGATTAAGTCAGCTAAGTGGTACAGCAGATAGAGTACTAAGACTGGATTCAAGATGACCTGAATTCCAATCTAGCCTCAGGCACTTACTATCTATGTGATCCTGGATGAGTCACTTAAACTATGTCTACCTCAGTTTCCTCAAATGTAAAATGGGGAGAATATTGGCACCAGCCTCATCGGGTTAGAGTGTGGCTCAAATGAGATAGTATTTTTAAATGACATCACAATGCTTGGAACTATATAGTGCTATATAAGTGCTATAAAATACTATTATTATTATTACAGTAATTAAGCAAAATTCTATTTATACTCCAAAGAGGAATTTAATCTGAGACTTCACTTTTTTGTAAACTTCAAATAAAATATGCTGTGACATTTCCTGGATTCTTGTTGTGAATAATTATGTTAATCTTTTATTGCAGTTCAATACTTCATCTTTTTAGGTTTTGTTTCCTGACTTGTAGTCAGGAAGACCAGGGTAAGAATTATATATGTAGAGTATAGAATTATACACCTATCAGCTCTGTGATTTTGAGAATCTATCTTAATATACTATAAACCTCAGTTTCCTCATGTCTAAAATGATTGTTATGACTCTCTGTATGCCTTAAAGAATTATATAAATATCCTCAATTCTTCTTGACAAGGCAGAGAATGAGAAGGCAAAGTTCATGACTAAGTCTTTTCTATCCATCATGGTTCCTAGAACAATGTCTTGCATGCAGCAACTGCTCAAAAAAGTGTCTGTTGATTTAAAAGCATTTCTTAAGGTATCTTGAATTTTCTACAGTTTAGGCCAATTTGGAATTTTAAAATATTTACAATATAACAGCTACTATGTGAAAAATATTCCTCTTAAAGATGATGCTTTAAGTCTACCATCCATGAGTTTTAAGGAAAGATGCTAACTTGTCCATGTGCTCTCATGCATTCAATTTAATGGACTATGAAGTGAACAAGAAAAGGTTAGAGTCCAATTATTATTTGGGGGCAAAAAAGTTAACTAGTCTAGATGAGATAGGAATGTGATTTGAGCCTCATAATTACCAACAGGTAATTAACTCAAGGACACTAAACAGAAACCTTATAGCAAGTCAACAAGTCAAGAAGCAGTTATTAAGTGCTTACTATCTGCAAGAAAAAATAAGGTAAAGAAGATGAATTTTAGATATACCTTCAGTTATCCATAAAGAGCTAGATTTCATTCACAGTGAAAAAAATCTTTTACATACCTAGTAGCATCTGTGATATGTTAATGCCCACTGTTTGAGGTGAGACCTATGAAAAACTTGGGCCCCATAGTGTGTGTGTGTGTGTGTGTACATGCATGGTACATGGGTGTGTGTGACAGAACACCTCACATCTGACAAGAATAACAGTCACTGCAGGAAGCCTTCACTGTCTCAGCAATTAACACCCTCTAAGGCCACAAAACTTAGCAGAACAGAAAGCCTCAGATATTTTGGCAATGCCAAGGCGCCTTCAGACAAAAATAGTACAAATTACCCTCTCTCTCTACTTCCCCTATACACACCTACAATGCATACACATATATATACAAATACATGCATACACATCTACCTACACACAGAGACTTTTCGGTTCATCTACTTTGGATTAATCTGTATGGATTAACAAGGTAATGGTGTAAAGATATGATTTGAACTTAAGTTTCAGCTCAAAATGGCACTCAAGATTTAAAATAAAACTCTGAAAGATGGCAGAGTGATTGGTAAATGCTATCTCCCTCTGCTTGTTGATCTTGATGAACGCAGAGAATATATCCCTGGAAAAACCCTGGAACGGTGGGAGCAGCAGAAGGGGGAAAGTCACTAAGGAGGGTCCCTCTTGCTGTGGCTGAAGGGGATTAGAGCAGGACAAGAGCTGTCCCAGATAGCCCCACCTCAGCAAACTAGGAGAAGATCCTGAACCCCAAGGGGGTGAAGCCCACAACCACCAACATCAGGACCCCAGGCATGCCTCAACATCCCAAGGGAATCGGGAAGGCACTAGCACATATGGGATCACCCACCACTGAGTTTGCCTATGCTCTAGTTCAGCAGAGAACTTCTGTAAACAGATTACCCCTCCCCCACACTTAGCAAGCTAGCTCCACAGTAACTGGGGAAACTCAGAAAGTTTTCACCTGGCCTCTTCCTTATCACACAGCTAGCTCAGCACCAGGTAAGCTGCAGCATTTTAGCTTCTAGCTGAAAGAACCAGAGACCACAACACACAAAGCTTCAAGTTTTAGGCACAAGAACTGTGGGACAGAGTCTCCTGTGCCCCAGATACAGAGAATCAGTCCAACAGAATCTAAAGAATGAAAAGATTGAAGAAAATATAAAATATCTAATTGGAAAAACAACTGACCTGGAAAATAGATCTAGGAGAGAAAATCTAAGGATTATTGGGCTATCAGAAATCCACGATGAAAAAAAAGAGCCTGGACAACATCATCCAAGAAATCATCAAGGAAAATTGCCCAGAAGTCCTAGGTCCACAGGGCAAAATAGTCTCAAAAGAATTACCCTCCTGAAAGGGACTGCAAACTAAAAATACCAAGGAATATCTTTGGAAAATTCCAGAACTATAAAGAGAAAGAGAAAATACTACAGGCAGTCAGAAAGAAACAATTGAAATATCGAGGAGCTACAGTCAGGATCACACAGGACCTTGCAGCTTCTACACTAAAAGACTGAGGGAATTGTAATATGATATTCCAAAAGGCAGAGGAGCTTGGACTACAACCAAAGATTACCAACAAAGTTGAGCATAATATTTCAGGCAGGGAGATAGGCATTCAGTGAAATAAGGGATTTCCAGACCTTCCTGATGAAAAGTCCAGAACTCAATAGAAAATTCAATCTTCAAATAGAGGTCTCAAGAGAGGCATAAAAAAGTAAATGGGGGAAAAAAAACTTGTTGCATAATATGGGCAAACTGTTTACATCCCTATAAGGGAAGAAGATACTTGTTAATATCGAGAATTGTATATTTAATAGGAAATGTAAAATGTATATACATAGATAGAGGGAGTGAGTATAAATTAAATGATGTAATGATAACAAATGTGACTCAAGGGTGTGAAGGGATTGTAATGGGAGATGTGAAAAGGAGGAGGCAGGAAAAAAATTAATTCTATCACAGGAAAAGGCACAAAAATATATTACAGTAGAGGGAAAGAGGGGAGGGAGGTGAGCATTGTTTGAAAGGTACTCTCATCTAACTGGATTCAAGGAGGGCACAACAAACTCAGTTAAGTACAGAAATACAATTAGCTCTATAGGCAGTAGGAGGGGGAAAAGGGAAAGAAAAGGGAGGGGAGGCTTAAAGCAAGGGAAGAAGTAGTAAGGGAAAAGGGTATTAAAAGGGAGGGACCTGAAAGAAGGGAGGGAAGACTGAGGGAGGCAGTGGTCAAAAATTAAAACTCTATTGTGGAGGGAAAGGGAGAAAGGAGAATTTAAAGCATAATAAATGCTTTATATTTAATAATAAACAAGGGGAAAGAGGATGGAGGGAAAGACACAGATAGTAGCCATAACTGTGAATGTGAATGGGATGAATTCTCCCATAAAATGGAGACAGATAGCACAATGGATTAAAAACCGCAATCCAACAATATGGTGTTTACAAGAAACACATTTGAAAAAGGGGCATAAACACAGGGTAAAGGTAAAAGTTTGGAGCTGAATATTTTGTGCTTCAGTTGAGAATCCAAGAGATTCAAATAAAAAACTGCTTGAAATGATAAGCAACTTTTGCAAAGTTGCAGGTACAAAATAAACCTAGATAAATCATTTACATTTCTATATATTACTAACAAAGCTCAACAGCAAGAGATAGAAAGAGAAATCCCAAGAGATAGAAAAAGAACATCCCAAGCTATGGTAGACACTATAAAATGTCTGAGAATCTACCTGCCAAAATAAACCTAAGGACTATATGAACACAATTACAAAAAAACTTTTTGCATAAATAAAGTCAGATCTAAGTAAGTGGAAAGACATCAGTTGCTTGTGAGTAGGCTGAGCTAATATAATAAGAATGACAATTCTACCCAAATTATTTTATTTATTCAGTGCCATATCAAACTACCAGATAATTATTTTTAGAGCTAGAAAAAATAATATCAAAATTCTTCTGAAAGAACAAAATTTCCATAATATCAAGGGAACTAATGAAAAGAAATGCTAGGAAAGGTGGCCTAGCCCTGCCAGATTGCAAATGGTATTATAAAGCAGCAAACATCAAAACCACTTGGTACTGGCGAAGAGGGATAGGCCAGTGGAATAGGTTAGGTACTCAAGACACAGTAGTCAATGAATAAAGCAATCTATTGTTTGATAAACTCAAGGACCCCAGCTTCTGGGATAAGAACTCACTGTTTGACAAAAACTGCTGGGAAAATTGGATAACAGTGGGGTCTGACACCGCACACAAGAAAATAGTCCAAATGGACGCATGATCTAGGAATAAAGATTAATACTATAGGCAAATTAGAGGAGCAGGGAATAGTGTATTTGTCAGATTTATGGAGAATGGAGAAATTTATGACCCAACGAGAGAGAGAACATTATGAAGTGCAAAATGGATAATTTTGATTACATTAAATTGAAAAGTTTTTGCACAAACAAACCCAATGCAACCAAAATTAGGAGGGAAGCAGAAAACTGGGAAAGAATTTTTGCAACTAGCGTCTGTGATAAAGGACTCATTTCTAAAATTTATAGAGAACTGAGTCAAATGTACAAGAATACAAGTCATTCCCCATTTGATAAATGGTCAAATGATATGAACAGTGAATTTTCAGAGGAAGGAATTAAACCTATCTATAATCATATGAAAAAATGCTTTAAATGACTATTGATCAGAGAGATGCAAATCAAAAAATCTCTGAGGTACCACATCACACCCCTCAGATTGACTAACATGACAAAACAAGAAGATAATAAATGTTGGAGAAAATGTAGGGGAGTTGGAACACTAATTCGTTGTTGGTAGAGCTGTGAGCTGATCCAGCCATTCTGGAGAGCACTTTGGAACTATGACCAAAAGGCTCCAAAAATGTGCATACCTTTTGACCTAGCAATATTGTTCTGGGACTCTATCCCAAAAAGATCATAGAAATGGGAAAAGGTCTCACATGTACAAAAATATTTATAGCAGCTCTCTTTGTGGTGGTCAAAAACTGGAAATCAAGGGGATGTCCATCAATTGGGGAATGGTTGAACAAGTTGTGGTATATGAATATAATGGAATACTGCTGTGCTATGAGAAACAAGGAACAGGAAGACTTCAGAGAAGCCTAGAAAGACTTATATGAACTGATGCTGAGTGAAAGGAGCAGAATCAGAAGAAACTTTGTACATAGCAACAACCATAGTGTGTGAGGAATTTTTCGGGTAGTTTTAGTACTTCATTGCAATGCAAGGACTTAAAAAATTCCCAGTGGTCTCTTAAGGCAAAATGCCTTCCACATCCAGAGAAAGTGTATTGCAGACAGAAATAGACCATTTTCTTTTGAATTATGTTTTGTTTTGTTTTGTTTTATGGTTTCTCTCATACATTTTAATTCTTCTATGTAAGCAAATGTATATGTAGAACCTATATAAGGTTGTATGCCTTCTCAGGGAGGGAGTGGGAAGAGAGGTGGGAGGGAAGAGAAAATAATCTTAGATATATGGAAGTGATTGTTGAACATTGAAAACAAATAAAATAACTTAATTAAAAAAAAACTCTGAATATATGCTCTAAAAAATTATTAGTTTTAACAAATGCACTCTCATTTCAATTCTGTCCCCACTTCAGTTTGAGCTAAAGCAAACACTGGTAGTGTGATCCCAGGCAAGTCACTTAACCTCTGCCTTCCTCAGTTTCCTCAGCTATAAAATGGGGATAATAAAATTTTAGTATTAAATTTTCCTTACTCAGTCCCACTCTGCACCCTCATAGGCAAACTGATCATACATGGCCTTCTTATTTGTAATAACATCTTCAAATACCATGAAAATGAAAATTATTAATAGAATAAAGATTACAAAATGCTAACTGCTTTGACTGACTACCATGAAGGGGGCAACATGTTTTTCTTCCCCTTCCTCTATTATTCCTCTTCTCCCATTATATTGGAAGAGAAAATAAGAAAGGGTCATGGACAGATAATTGGGAAACAGTGTTCCCACTCAAGACATGGAGAAGGAAGTGAAGAGACTACAAATAAGGCCCAGGGTTCATCTCCTCAAAAACTGTCTGCTGCCTCAGCTCAATCTTCTCTCTGCTTTTCAAACTCATCCTAGCTAATATACCCCTAACTTATTGCTGGTCAATCATTCTGCTCTGGTTCTGATCTGACTGCTTCCATTTCATAGTGTAGCACCAATGTGATATTCACAGCACCTATGGAGGCCATGAATATCCCAGAGCAATTCTGAATCATGAAAGACAACAAACACACTCTCCACATGGAAGTCAGAACCAAAGCATTCATCCAGACACCAGAAAGCCAAATCCATCATAGTAACAAAAAATCTAGACACAATAACAATGCAGAGAACACTATCCCCAAGTCTTTCCTCTGTTAGACTTTCCACAAACCAGCTCCCTTAAACAAAATCACAAACAAGCTCTTTCACTCATTCTAGCGAACTGCTTGTTTGCTCACACCTTCCTAACTCTGACTACACTGACCAATTTCCTCTCAGCTCTGTTCTATCTCTGCCTTTTCCTGTTCAGCTGGTTCAGCAAACTCCTCTCACCACAGGCTCCACATGACTCAGACTCATGTGACTTGGGCTTCCTTATGACCCAGACAGGCCACACGATCCTAGTAATGAATGAAAGATCTTCCCATTTAAATTACCATTACATATAGCTATCAGGTGAGCAACATCTATGAGTTATCACTCTGCTCCACATCCAGACATTGCAGTCCTAGAGGTACTTCATGTTGACCCTTGGTTGGTGGGGTTTTTTGCTGGTTTATTTTTTTGCTGCCTTTTCTCTGCATAAGTCCTTCAAAGTCAAATCCACTTGAAAAAATCCAAGTAATACTTGCCTATCTGTTACCAGACACTACTATCTTACCAATCTTTGATAGGAGGAATCTCTAAGGGAGAAATAATTTATCCCCAAGAGAAGGCTACAAATTTATTTGTGTAACTTCTTGGCAAAAAGAAAGTATTTGAGTAGACAAAACATTGATTCCATCTCAAATCAATAAGATTTGTAGATTCTAGAGCTTGTCACTATATATTTTCTCAGAATAAAAAATTTAGCTAAAAATTATTAAAAACTCAATAAGTGCAAGGAAGTAGAGAGTTAATAGCACTATTGCCAGTATCCTACGTGTGTTTTTTAATACTCACCCGGTCTAATAATAAACTCTTGAAGCCAGATTTAAAATTCTTTGGTCCAGAAAAAAATTTCAGCAGACCACTATATTTTCTTTGTTGATCCCTTCATTTGCCCACACAAAGTTAGCTAGGACAGAGATTTGAAGACTGCCATTTTTGTGGGAAACTAGGGCAGTCATGTAAAAAAGAATACACTGAATGAGACAATAGAAGGTGAGAGTTAAGATTTACCACTGCGAAAATGCGTGCCCATGTCATCTCATGTCTCTTCATATGATTATCCTAATGTTGTAAAAAGGGAATAAAGACAATTCACCTATTTTACAGGATCATCAGGAGAAATTAAATAATAATATACATGATGATGTTTTTAAAATGGCAGGACACTATAGGCATGTACTTGTTAGATTGTGAGCTCCTTCAAGGCAGAGACTGAGTCTTACCTCTTTTTGTATCCCCAGTGCTTAGCACAGTGCCTCCTACAAAGGATGTACTTAACAATGTTTATTGATCAATTTTTATATCAGCTTTATAATTTAATGTGTTATTATTAATATTGTTAGCAATTGTAACAAGCAATTCTACAATTCCATGCTTTTCCACTAATGTCTTACTCCGATGGCCTCTTGTGGCATAAAGGTGACCTATGGCTTCTTAAAAGAGATGCCAGTGGAATATGAAACCTACTAAACAAAGAGAGAATAAGCATTTATATAGTACCTACTATATGCCAAGCACTATGATAAGCACTTTACAAATATTACATTGTTTGATTCTCACATCAGTGAGACAAAGCTAGGTGCTGTTATTTTTCCCACTTGCATTGAGGAAAAAGAGGCACATAGAGGTTAAGTGATGCACTCAGGGTCACCGACCCAGTACATCTGAGGCTAGCTTTGAGTTTTAAGTCTTCCTGACTCCAGAATCAATGCTCAATCCACTGTGTCTACCTTCCTAAGTTCTTCTTAATTGGAAATATCTAGACATGGACTATATATCTTGTCCAAAGCTCACCTTAACTAAAATCAGAAAGCATCAACAACAGAAGTCTAGTCTCCAGTTGCTGAATGTTGTAGGCAACAATAAAAAAAGAAAATAATCTATTGTGGCATGGAGGGGCTTTGACCTCTGTCAGTGATGGGGCAGTCCATGCCAGTGAAATTATGAATCTATTGATGTGTATTGAATTGAATTGAATGCCAGCCAAGGTAAGATTGGACAAGATGGTTTAAACTGGGCATAGCCAGTGTTGCTGACAGTCTCATAAATCATAGATGGTGCCAATGCGTTGGACATTTGACCAGCTGTCCACTAGTTTAGCCCAACACCATGTATACTCCCTTACCATCAAGCACACTACTAACCTATTTAGAAGCATTTACGTTTTACCAACATAGCAAACTGAGCACACATACTGTGCTTAATTTCTGACTAGAGAATAAAAACAGTTTAGAAGAAAAGGGACTGGGGAGTGTGTCATTCCAAACCATTTATTCTCCATGTGAAGAAACATAAAAGAAAAGAGACATTCATAAAACCAAGGTATTGAAGTTGGAGTATTTACCACAATTATTCATCTCTCCTGATGCTCAGTGAGCTGTATTTTTCACCAGGTAACACAATAAAGATAATTCATTGGGTTTTTGTTTCTACTGCCAGACTTAAGAAAGAAATTATAATAGTTAACTGTGGTCACATTACCAACGATTGGTACTGTAGTGAATAGCATTGATTACTCTGAGGTCAGAGTCAGGAGAATTGTGATTTATAAGTTACCTGATAAGAGCTAACTAAAAGAATTTCAAGTCAGTGTTATACTCATCTCTATGCTCTTAATTCAAAGGAAGAATCTTTATAGTCTTAAAACCAAAGAATGATAAAGTTGACAATGGCTATTTTTGGTTTTGAGTGTATACGTCAACATATACAGGATAACTGGGCCTTCTCCAGTCATCCTGATGAATATCCAGTCACTGGATCCAGAAGGCTCAGGAGGGGATGGTAAGGCTGGTGACCTTGCACAGCCCTCCCTCACTCAAAACAAAGTCAAGTTCAAATCATGTCGCCATTTCTCTGAGGTCATGGTCTTCTTCAAAAATGAAGGATGAACACAGACAAACATATATATACCTGGGCCTCAATTTCTTCTTTGGAATGAAGAAAAAATTTCAGGAATTTTGCTTTAGTGTATAGGATGCAGAGCTTTAGAAACTTTAGAGACCATCTAGACTAAACCATTCATTTGACAGAGAAGGAAACTGAGGATGAGGGTGGTTAAACAATTTGACTAAATACATCTAAGGAGTAAATTTCAGGTAGTTTGATTTCAAGCCCAGCATTTTTTCCACCACTTTCTTCCTAGATTTATAAATGCTTCTTTTTCACTATTTCACTTTAAACAGCTTTGGGAATACTTTCTATTGAAAATATTCTTATTTCATTATTTATGGAGGTCTACATACTGGAAGAGAATACTCACATTAGTGAGTATTATAGTGAGATCATAAATCCATTAGACATTGGAGGAAGAGTAAACAGAGTGAAGAAAAGAAACATTTATTCCTGTGGGAATCTTAATTTCAACCATATATCTACACAGATGAAGTGAAGTAGAACACTGAATATCATAGGAACACAGATGATGAGAGAGGAGGGGGAGAGAGAGAGGGAGGGGGGGAGAGAGAAAGATTCATAGGACTTCAAATCATATTAATTCATGATAAGGATCTAGAGCTAGAATAAAACAGTCTAAGTCCAAAAGCCTTTGTCTCAAATACTTCTTTTTACATGTAGAAAAACTAAGACCATGAGAGATAAAATACACTGCCCACAGGCATTGTAATATATAATAGATGACAACAGAGAATCCTCTAATGCTAAGTATGAAACTACAAAATGCTGCCTCTAAGAATGGTAATAACTTGTATTTTATGTAAGATTTTAAGTTAAAAATACTTTGAAATTATTGCCTTTTTTTGATTCTCATAATAGCCCTATGAAGTAGGCAGGGCAGATATTACCATAAAGAAATACTAAGAAACTTTAAGGAGAAAGATAAACAAAAGGAAAAACAAAATGTAGAGTTGAACAAATTGTTAGAGAAATTGTGGAGCTAAAAGACCATAGTACCTTCTAAATTAAACCACTAAAGAATATGCATATTTTTCAGTACCACATGACACTTTCACAAAAATTTACCATCTATTAGGACACAGAATTATTGCAAATACATACAAAAAGTCAGAAATATATTTATATAAAATCCCTAAACTAACAGAAAACCAAATGGATATATTGCATATTTCAAGTCTTACAAAAGGAATTAGAGCTACCTATAAAGGGGAAAAATCATATTTAAATGAATTCACAGAAGAATTCCATCAAACTTTAAGGAATAATTGATGTCCATGCTACATACCAGGTTCTCACAAATTGGGAAAGTACTGTACCAAACTCCTGTTATGAGATAAATTTGGTCCTAATAACTCAACCAGGGATGGCTAAAACAAAGAATAGTAAGAGATCAATATCATTAATGAATATGAATTCATAAATTTGAAATACAGCCTTGGAAAATTATAGCAATATATACAAAATAGTCATTTTATTACCATTTTGAACTTATACCATATATTCAAAGATGATACAATGTTAGGAAAATAACCAATATAATTAATCAAATTAAAAACCAAAAAACCCAGTCAAACCCATATGATTCATTTGATAGTTGAGGGGAAAAAAAATCCCTTACAAAATACAATGTTCATTTATGCTTTAAAAATCTATAGGATTTAGATATAGAGATCTTTGTAATTTAATATAAAAAATCCATATAACTGAAACTAAAAGCAAGAACTACACCCAAAGATGCTATGCTAAGAGCTTTCCAAATAAATACAGGAGTAAAGCAAGCATGCCCCTTTCCCTCTTTTATATGTTATAGTTCTCAAAATGCTAGAAATAGCAATTAAGAGGAAGGCAATAAAGGCCTAAAGTGAGACAAAACCATTATCTACTGATACTATAAGGGCTTAAAATCTTTGAAAATCAGAAAAGAAGGTAACTGGGACAATAGCTTCAGCAAAGTTGTAGAATATGAAATAAATCTACAAAAATCATGACCATTTCTATGTAATAACAATAAAATCTAAGAGAGATTAATGGAAATCCTACCTAAAATAACTACTAAATGCCTACAACATTTAGATGTTAATCTACAAAAGCATACCCAATGCTTATATAGATTCTATTACAAAATCCTCATTAAATAAAATAATAATATCTAGGCAATACCAACAAAATTAAAATTACACTATGACCAAAGTTCCTTTATAAATTTCAATCTATATCAGTCAGTTACCAAAAGGATGCTTTACAGAAGCATACAATACAAAATTCTTTTGAAGAAATAAAATATCTAGAACATCAAAGGAAAATGTGAAAAAAAAGATAAAGGTAAAGGTAAAATGATCTTTTCCAATCTCAGACTACACTATCATGTTACAATCATAAAATTCTATAGTAATTTTAATGTAAAAGTACATCAATGTAACAGACAAAAATATCCATACCATTTGTCTCAGTTACTCCACTATTGGCACAGACTTCTAGTAGGTCACTAATAAAAAGAAAGGGATCTTATACACCAAAATATTTATAGCAGTACTCTTTGTGGTAACAAAGAAATGGAAACAAAGTAGATGCCCGTTGGGGAATGAGTGACCATTTTGTAATCCTTGAATGGAAAGGCATTTTATTGTGCTATAAGAAATAATGTGTAATAAATACAGAGAAATTTGGAGAGACATGAACTTATATAAGGTAAAATAAGGCAAGTCAGGAAATAAACATGCACAATACTAACATATGACATGAACAGAAAAATGACCACAAAACAATCAAAACTGAATTTGTAAAAGTATAAAGAATGAGTTTCCCCCTTAAGAAGAATATAAAGAGATCCCATATCACTCCTTTGCCAAAGTCAATGCCTACTAGTGTGGAACATTGCATGTAAGGGCAGATCTTTTTTGTGTGTGTTGGTAAATTTTAGTGAATTTTTCTCCTCTATTTTTGTATTTCTTTGATATGAAGAAAGTATAAAGAAAAAACTATACAATATAAATAAAAAGATGTTAATATAATCTATTTTAAACAATTAGTATTTCATTATCTACACTAAAAGCCTACGTGACCTCTAACGTAATTGTGAAGAAACAAAAATTGTAGTATATGCCATATATACTACAGAGGGAGAGCCAAGATGGTAAAGAAAGTGCTCTAGCCAAGCTATCCCAACATTTCCCCTCAAATATATTTTTTAACAATTATGCGTCAAACCAAATTCTAAAGCTTGGCATAAAATCCTTTTCTAGCCCAGGAAAACTGAAGGAGACAGGAGAAGTTTGTGGTACTAGAATTGAGGCTTGATAGGAGCATAGCAATGCAGCGACACCAGCTATGAAGGCAGCAGCAGCAGTACTTTACCAGGAGCCCTCACTGCCCAGAGAGAGGAAGGAGACAGCAAAACTAATCAGAAAGATTTCAAAGGAACCTATGCTAACTCTGAGTACAGAATCTGATACCATTTCACAACTCTATATTTTTTTGGTGATTTCTATATCACATTTCCAGGGCAGAGAAGAATCCTTGTGCTCACAAGAGAGCAGTGCTCCTAACTGGTTAGGGGTCACAGTTCCAGTGAGGAGAGGAATTATGGTCATGAGAGAGGAGAGGCCTTTTCTGGGTCAGGACCAAAGAACAGACTTAGAGGGCAGTGATCAAACCTCTCTGCAGGTCACACCACCTTAGAAGAACAGAAAATTTACAGACCTCCAGAACCAGTTCTGAAAACAGCAGTGAAAAAACCTAAAGCATGGGACAATAACCCCAACTGTCCTTCCTAGAGGTGAGTAGAGCCTAGCTCTAACATAAAGCTAAAGTCAAGAAATGGTCAGGAAAAATAATTAACCAACAAAATAAGAACCTATGATGATAAGGAAACTGAAGACACAAACTCAGAAGATGACAACATGGAAACATCTACAAACAAAACCTCAAAGAAAAATGTGGATTTGGACACAAGTCTAATAAGAATTCATAGAAAAGCTGAAAAGACTTTTTAAAAGAGCAAAGATGTTTATTAAAAATCAAATAATAGTCATAGAGGAAAAATTGGGAAAAGAGCTCAATGCAAGAAAATTACAAAAAGAAAGTTGTTTGGTAAAAAGAGGCACAAAAATGCTGAAGAAAATAAATTTTTAAAACCAAAAATAATCAAAATATAAGAGGTTACAATATTTCACTGAAGAAAATAATTCTTTAAAAATTAGAATTAGGCAAGTACAAGAAAATGACTCTATGAGACACTAAGAAACAAAGTCGAAAAAGAAGAAAATGTGAAATATATCAATGAAAAAAACAAATGACTTGAAATATAGATTGAGGAAGATAATTGAAGAGTTAATGGACTACCTGAAAGCCACAATTGAAAAAAAAAAGCCTAAGCATCTTATTTCAAGAAATTCCAAAGTAAAGTTACTCAGGTATTTTACAGAAGGCAAAATGGAAATTGACAGATTTCTCATCACCTCCAGAAAAAAGATCATAAAATGAAAACTCTCAGAAATATTATAGCTAAATTCCAGAGCTCCCATGTCAAAGAGAAAATGTGGCAAGTAGCAAGGAAGAAACAATTCAAATGTCATGGAGCCACAGTCAGGATCACACAAGATTTAGCAGCTACTGCAATAATGAAATGGAAGACTTGGAATATGACATTCTGAAAGGAAAAGGATCTAAGATTAAAACCAATATTCATGTCCCCAGCAAAACTAAGTATAATCCTAAAGGAGAAAAATGGACATTTAATGAAATAGATAATTAGAGTAAAGCAAGAATGTCCCTTATCATCATTATTATATAATATTATACTAGACATGCTAGCTATGGTAGTAAGACAAGAAAAAAGGAATTGAGTTAATAAGAATATAATAAAGAAATGAAATTATCACTCTTTGCAGATTATATGATGGTATGCTTGGAGAATCTGAGAGAATCAACTAAAATAGTCATAAAAATTAACAACTTTATCAAAGTTGCAGGATACAAAATAAGTCCACATAAATTATTAGCATTTCTATATATTACCAATAAAATCCAGGAGGAAGAGATATAAAGAAAATTCTATTCAAAATACTTGTAGGCATTATAAAATACTCAAAAGTCTACCTGCCAAGAAATACACAGAACTATGTGAACACAATTACAAAACATTTTTTACACAAATAAAAATAGATCTAAACAACTGAAGAAATGTTTATTGCTCATGGTAGGTTTAAAAAATATAATAAAAATGACAGTACTATCCAAATTAATTTACTTTATCAATACTAAATTAATTAAAGAATGAAAGAATTCTTTAATAGAGCTAGAAAAAATAGTAACAAAAATCTGAAAGGAACAACAATAGGTCAAAAAGTATCAAGGCGGCAATAAAAAAAGAAGTGAAGAGAGGTGACCTAGCAGTACTAAATCTCAAACCATACTACAAAACAGTAATCATCAAAACAATCTGTAACTGATAAGAAATAAAGTGATTTATCAATGGAATATGTTAGGTGCACGTTATACACAAATGACCACAGTTATCTAGTGTTTGAAAAACTCAATGCTCCAAGCGTTTGAGACTTAAAACTCACTATTAAACAAAAAACCTTTAGGAGAACTGGAAAGCAGTATTGCAGAACTAAGCATAATCAAACATTTCATCCCATATACAAAGGGTACATGATTTAGACATAAAATATCCAATGAGATAAGCGGAAGTATCTCCATTTTACAGTTGAGAAAACTGAGGGTTGGAGGTGGAAAGTGATTTGTGGGACCCTATCCATCTCTGAAGTTCTATTATTTTTACACTTTAAATCATGCATCTAGGTAATGAAAGATTTGAATCTAAATCTTATGACTCCATGACCAATGCCTTTTTCCATGATAATACTGCTAATTACCTATTTCTTAATCTTGTCATTAAAAATATAAAAAGGAGCCTATGGAGTTCTCTGCTAAGATTCAGTTCAACTAAGAATTTTCTTTATACATGTCAAAAATCTATAGCTTTGTGGCCACACAGTCTTTCTCCTTATTTACCTCCCATTGTATGAAACCCACTGACAAGGGTAGCTGTTATTTGGGTATATGACAGTTACTTGGCTAGCCTGTTAGAAAGACTGGCCAAAAGGCAGGACTGAGACAAGCCAGTTGTGCTGTCTTCATTACATGCCAATTGACCATATTAACTGGAAAATCACTCCTGTTGTAACCCAACAGACTAATTCAAATAAGATGATTTACTGTCGCATTTTTCAGGGCAGAAAAAATGTTGCATATACCTAGATGAATATAAAACAGTATAGAGTGATAGATAGGAACAATCATTTCTAGGGAAAAAATTAATGCAGGGGAGATTTTTTTCAGTTGAGAAAATCAGGGAAGGCTTTAAAGAGGATGTAGTTATTTATGCTGAATTTTAAATGAAGATAAAATTTTGAAAGACTGAGATGAGCAGAGAGTACATTCCATGCAAACCTATAACTAGCAATTTTGTGCCTGCTGTAAGTAGCATAACATAAGTGTCATGACATGATCTCAGAAGAGCTACTAGGGAGGTAGTTAACAAGGGGTGAGCATGGTGATCTAAAGAGCATGTCATCTGAAGAGTATACTCCAGCAGATTCCATTTTAACTATTGGATAAAATGTGGGACTTGGTGTCAAGAAGATCTGAGTTTGAATCCTGCCTCAAATACTAGCTGTGTAGCCCTAGAAGTCTCCTAACCTCTCGGTAACTCGGTTTCCTTATCTGTAAATGAAATAATAATAGCACCTACATCACAGCATTGTGAGAATCCAGTAAGTTGACATATGTAAAGCACTTTGCAAACCTCAAAGTTATAAATAAAATCTATTATTAATATTATTGCTAACTAGGTGCTAACTTCAGTTGCTTGTACCATGATAAAGGACTATATTTTATCCTTGAATCAATGGACAATCACTGGAAGTTTTGTGTAGGAGAGTGATGTGGTTAAATTAGTGACTTGGGAAGATTTTGGTATCTGTGTGAAGAGTGGAGTAGAGAGGAAAGCATCTGAGAGCAAGAAGATGAGGTAGGAGATCATTTGTAACAGTCTAGACAAGCAGAGATGAAGGACTAAATTAGGATGAGAGGATATTAGATGACAGGTTATTAGATGCATTAGAATGTGAGAGGACAAATTTGAATGGAGGTCCACGAGAAGAAAGAGGATGCATGAATGCTGCCAAGATAGAATTGTCAGTATTTGGAAGTTGATTGGATGTGAAAGGAGTTTGGGAGATAAAAGAGTCAAAAATGTTTCCAAAGTTTTGAGCCGGGGTGATTTGTGCAGCATGGCATTAACATCAAAAGAGGTAAGGAAGTTGAGACAAGCAACAGATTACCGGGAGAAATAATGAGTTTAGTTTTGAACCTTTTGCTTTTCAGATGAAAGCATTGCTAGATTGGGAATGCTTGATCAGATATTAGACATTTAGTACATAGGAGAGAAAGGATCTGAATTCAGATTATTTGACACCAAACCTAATTTGGTTGCTGCATTTTATATACTACCATAGTTACCCTGCTGAGTTGCATTTGTCTCTTCATCAAAAGGATGTTAGTTCTTCTGGAATTATTTTCTGTCCAAATAACTGCATGAGTAAAAGTTGTCTAATCTAATCACAAGGCTCTTGCTTTAAATAATTGCTAAGATAAATTGCATCTCCAAGTAAACAACTGTCAACCATGTATTGTGTCATTCAATTTGTATCAGCAACTGTTCCATGACTAAAAATCCTCAGAGAGAAGCACCTAACATAAAAATCAAGAGTTCCCAAATGAATGCACAGAGGTGATGATAGCTCCTGGATATCATAGAAACCAGTGAGCATTATAAAAGCAGAAAAAGAAGTAGCCAATGTTAGAAAGTCAAAAATTTTGAGAGGGTGACAGGAATATACAAAGTATAAGATTAGGAGCTACAAGAAACCTTTTAAGGATTGATTAGTTAGCTCCTTTGCAATATACACATCTTAAATGGATTTTCTTTGTACTACCCACCCCCCAAATTGCTTTATATATATATTTTAGGTTCTTTTCTTACCCTTCAAGATTAAATGCAAGAGCAGCCTCTTTGAAAGAAATATTTCATAATCCCCTTGTCTGGAAATGTTTTGTTCCTTCTTGGATCTCTGATTGCACATAGATAGATAGATAGATAGATAGATAGATAGATGATAGATGGATGGATGAATAGATAATACATAGATGCCCAGTTTTCTTATATATAAAGAAGTCTTGAACTAAATAAACTGAGGTCCCTTTTAGCTCTAGATACTATTCTATTGGGGATCTTTAAGCAATATTTTCAGCAATGTTGTAAGGGAGATTCAGGTTCAGCTACAGCATGGGTTACATTAGATGGACTCTAATGTTTCAACTCAAACATACCGTGATACTGTGGCAAGAGGAGCTACAACTAATGTCAAATATTAAGCATTGTTAAACACTTAATATTACTACCCTCTGTGGTTCAGCAAGAAAGTAACCTTCTATGGTCTTATTTTTTTTCCCTTTTCTGGGCATTTTCCTAGCCAGTTACTTGACTTCTGAGAGTCCTCTCCACCCTTGCCTAGGTTCACCCAGCTAGTGCTTGGGGTCTGAGATTCAAATGCTGCTCCCCAACCTCAGGGCTTTC
>CM053769.1:556161258-556196319 GCA_028658325.1 Potorous gilbertii
TCTTACAATACAGGAAAGTGGGGGAGAAGGATATAAGCAAGGTGGGGGGATGATGGGAGGGAGGGCAATAGGAGGAGGGAGCAATTTGAAATCAACACTCTTGGGGAGAGACAGGATCAAAAGAAAGAATAGAATGCAATGTGGGGCATGATAAGATGGAGGAAATATAGTTAGTCTTACACAACACGACTATTATGGAAGTCATTTGCAAAACTACACAGATACGGCCTATATTGAATTGCCTGCCTTCCCAAGGGAATGGATGGGGAGGGAGGAATGGGGAGAAGTTGGAACTCAAAGTTTTAGGAACAACTGTCGAGTATTGTTGTTGCTACTAGGAAATGAGAAATATGGGTAATGGGGAATAGAAAGTTATCTGGCCCTACAGGACAAAAGAGAAGATGGGGACAAGGGAAGGGAGGGATGATAGAAGAGAGGGCAGATTGGTGATAGGGGAAATTAGAATGCTCAGTGTATTGGGGAGGGGGAAGGGGACAAATGGGGAGAAAATTTGGAACCCAAAATTTTGTGAAAATGAATGTAAAAAGTTAAATGAATAACTTTATTAAATAAAAAAAAAAGAAATGGAGGTGCATTCCCATATCTACGTGGCCCACACTATGTCATTGTGATTTCACAGTATTCACTTGCAATTATTTTGTTAATTTTCTTTCTATTTAAAGTGTTGTAGTCATTGTATATATGATTTTCCTGATTCAGCTTACTTCACTTTATATAGTGTATTAGGTACCTTCATGTGCGTTGGACTACATAGCTAGATGTTATCTAACGATTTGTGTTGCTTGTGATGCTTGTTCACAGATAATTTATCTGACTGAAAATTCTTTAATATAGAAAGAATATAGGGAGACCAAGACTTTTAACTGAACAAAATACAATGACAAAATCCTTTGCTGCTGACAATATGTATAATAAAGATAAGAATGTATGCTAGATGGGTGAACAACACAGATCTTTGCTTTCTTGAGTTACCTTTTGCCCCAAATCAAATTTACTTAGAGCTAAGCCAGAGAAGATCTTGGAGGGTAAGAGAGGTTAACCTAGCTGTGATGGAAGACTTTGAACTCCATTCCAGATGTACATCATATAAAAAACCTAATCTTAGCTGGGAAGGTGGGGGTGGGGGTAAGGGGAAGATCAGCTCAGGAAAAGCACTATGCCTGGCTTTTGTTACCTATGCAATATTGCTATAATGAAAGAGAGAGCAACCTGCCTTTATCATAATAGGTCCTGTATATTATATCCTAGTAAAATGGAAGTCCATCAAGGCAGAAACTCCAAGCTCATAGTGAAGGTACCATTCCCATCAAGGTGATCATCAATAAATGCCATATTCAACAAGAAGCAGGCCTACTAATAGCATCAGTATAGAGTATGTCACCCCTCCATTGATATTCCCCATATGTAGGCCCCTCATGCTTACATCATGATCAAATATGCATGTACATATATGTATATGTACTTATATATATATATATATATGCACATGCATGTGTGGGGAGAATATTTACAGCAGGGGAGGGGGAACATGTTCTATTTCCAATCTCCTAACTACCATTAAACAGACAGGTAAGCTCAAGAGCCCCAGGAATAGCATTGCCCTCCAGACCAATGGCCCTTCTTCCAGATCAACCCCCAGCATCTATTTTCATGGCAAATGACTCTTGTGGAAAAGGAGTCAGTCATCTTTACCATCTGATAACCAACAGCTACCCACAAGGCAAATATGTCAACCTAACTTGGCAAAACCATCTCTACTACCATGATAACCATAGCATCTCAACCCTAGAAGAAGACAGTCCAAGGTCCTAAACCTAAGCACCCTAGGAATAGCAGCACTCTTCATTCCACTGACCCTACTTTCATCAAAGTCCCTGAAGCTATCATCCAGAGAATGAATTCTTGTGTAGATGTAACCTGACAAATGCTTCAGCAGCCCATACTCCTCAGTAGTCGTATAACCCTAGTAGTCACTAATAGCCCTAGGTGGGGTGGAAAGGGGCAGGGATGGGAATGTTCTTACCACCAAAGCCCTTGACACTTGATATGATAGGATTTTATTTATGGAAACGATACTAAAGAAGGTACGTTAACATAAGCTTTACAACTGTACCCATACAACTAGTAGCTGAAATTTCCTATGTGCATTTTCTTTCCTTTGAAGAATATGAGTTCCCTGAAATCAGGTGCTGTCTTTCTATTCTGTTTGTATCTCCAGTGCTTTGCACAGAGTAAGCACTTAATCCATGTCTTTTTACTCATTCATTTTGTTTCCTTACCTGGGACAGTTATATTGGAGACCCCAGGTGTGAATGGGGCAGATGAGTGGGTGTTGCACAACAAGTGCAACATGGAAATATCTAGTATCTTTTTCCTTATTATAATCTAGCCAAAGGAATGTATGTCCAAGTTTCTTTTCCCATTCTTGCCAGAAATAAAGAACAGGGCTTGAGATCATAGATTTGGAGCTAGAGAGAATCTTAAAGGGTCCTTCAGTGAGTCCAATCTCTATATTTCATACATAAGGAAAATGAGACTCCAAGACTATGTGTAACTTGTTCGCAGTCATTCAGGTAGTAAATGAGTGAAAGAGCAGAGATTCCAATCCAAGGCTTTTGACTCCCACATTCTTTCCACTGTACTACATCCTGCCTTCAATACAGGCATTATCATATTATATGATATGTATTCATACACATGTATTCCTTCATGTTTTATGCAGTCAGTATTTAGTTACAAAGTGTGAATTACCCAAAAGAAGTTTTAAATCTTCAGTCCTTGGCCAAATTTTCCCTGACCCTCAGCACATTTACTTTTACTACTTTCCAACCAATGTGTGCTCATAGAATGAGTATAAACTGAATTTAATCTCATCCTAAGTAATACTTAATTTAAAAACTTAATCTCCCAGGAAATCAGAAGAAAAGTCATATGCCTAAAGAATTGAGAAGCCCCAACTACTCTCTTCTCCTCTGTATCCTCAATTTGCTCTTTTCTACCCCAAATCGCAAAATGTAAAAGCTAAACAGATGGTAAAATGTCATTTGTGCAAAACCTTCTATTTTGTGGATGAGAAACATAAAGTCTATGGAGGAAAATTGTCATACTCGAAGTCATAGAAATATCCATTAGACCTGGAAAGGACCTAAGATACCATCTAGTCTAGGCTCTTCCTTTTATAGATAAGGAACCTGAGCCCCAAGGACAGTGGCATGCTGCTAAAATGTTTAACAATCAGCTGGGGTGTGGAGATATAAGCAGGATATATTTTTAAGTTTAATCTGCATTATTAACATTTTCTCTGTGACTTTCTTAAGTCTACACAAACAACAAAATAAAAAAGCAGGCCCTGATTTGTGACATTTGATGGTTATGAATGTGTAAATACTCACAAAAGATCGTTGTGGGTCCGAAGCCTGGAATGAACTGGCTCTAGCACACACTTATCAGAAGTAAATATCTGGCCCATAATCACCAAAATAACAAGCATTCAATGTGAAACTAAATCAAGGTGCTCCAAGTCTAGAGGCAGTATTCTTCATTCATTATAGCACAGAGCTTCCCACACCACAAATGAACCAGGGCTAGAACCCATTCCCAATTCAGCGCTTTTCTACCACACTTGGGAAGAAATTCCCATGTCATAACTCCTTTTCATTATGATCAATAATCAAGTGTATATACATAAATATCCATTTTCCCAGATGGCCCTTTGGTCAAAATGTCCTCCACAAATCTGGGCACATCTGATGAGCCTGATCGGGTTCATCAGTCCTTTCTATCCTGCTTAAATGAGAAGCTAGACTTTTAGTGTGCAGAGATTATCACTATCAGCTGAGATGTTTGCTATTGGCTCCTTACATTCTTGACCTTTCGAAGGCCTAAAAATACAAATTCTCTTTGGTCTGTTCTCAACAAGCCCTTTCTATGCCATGCTCCTTAACGCAGACATTTAAATGCATGCTTCATCTATTGTCTGAATGGATAATGATGGTCTGAGTCAGAATACACAGAAATTCTACTGACCAGTAACAAAGATACAAAGTCAATCAAGCTGTTTTCCTGGGGTTTTCATCCAGTCATGGAAATAACAGTCAGAAGAATGCTTAGGCAATCTTAACTCAGTCAATAAACATTTATTATGCTCTGAGTATGTGCTAAATTGGGGGGGAGGGGGAGGGGTAAGGCCAATAAGAGAGTAACTTGGAGAGATTAAGAGTACTCACCTATGCTCCTCTCTAGAGATTCCATCCAATGGCTATAGGTGGGGTTTGATTTAGTGACTCTTTATCCCAGTCATTCCCTATTATGCCCCTTGAAGCTACAATAGTGTGTGTTGTACTCTTTGGGCCTCAGTTTATCCACCTGTAAAATCAAAGGCTTGGACCAGATAATCTCTAGGATCTCTTTCTGGTTCTAAATGCTAGTAGCCTATGAAATGTTTTGAAGCAGCATGGGGTATGTATGCTTCTAGCCAGAGCCAGGAGGCCAGCCGCTCAGTATTTTGCTACTTGCAAAATTGCCATGACAACAAGGAGAGATTGATTTAACCCTCAATGTGGTGCCTCCATTTAGGGCCAAACCTAAAACTGATAGTTTGTGACTCTTAGAATTGTTCTTTTTAAGTGAAACATAGAATCAGTCAAATTGGAAGAGATTTCATGGGGGACAAAAGGCATTTAAGAGGGCATTCCAAGGGGAAGCAATTTTTAAAAGTTCTTAAATCCATTTTGCTTTGAGAAAAATGTAATTTGGGAACTTTGATTATTCTGGTACCAAATGTTCCTTCAGTCTAAGCAGTGATTTCCAGGGAAGTTTTTTTCTAACATATTAAAGTTTTTAGATGAAATGATATAAGATTATAACAAATGACTTTTTTCTCATCTTCAGAATACATTCTCTGAATCATAACATGACAGAAAAGACCTTAAATTTCTCCTAGTTCTTTTTTTTTCAGTGTACCTTCTGAGGACACCTCCAAGTCACATGATGAGTCTCCCAAATAAGACTACATCCAGGTTCAAGTTACTCTGTGGGTCTGCAGCCACTTAAAACCTAGGTTCACAAGTCCTTTCCAATGTGTTTTACTTATTCCAGTCAGAGCACATGGATTACTTCAAAGCAAAGGCATTCAATGAAAGAGCATAGTTTCAAAAAATAGCTATAAAACATCTCCCCCTAGGAAACTGGGGCAAACTACCTCACAAATACACAATCCATATGTAAGAGGTAAATAACTCCAAGTTTCGAGGAAATGTCTGCTCCCCAGATAAAGCGATCTCTGAAACCAAGGAAGTAATATTACAAGGCTTCAGTTTTCTTCCTTATTTTGACAATGACAGGATGAACAGGAATGAGTCTATTTTAAAATGGGCCTCCCCAATCTTGGAGATTTCCTGCCAATACAATGAATTCTGATAAGACTAACCTCAGAGAAAGGCATTTCCTATCTGACATGAACATTTTAGCTTCTCCTGTGATATCCCAAGGCATGCACTGTCCTCTTTCCCATTTCCATTCTGCTGTGGAAGGCCACTGATTGGACTATACTCCAAGTGAGTCTAAAAACATTTTACCTCTTCTGCACCCCCAAACAACACTCACCTTTGAAGAAGCCTCATTTCACCACTGAGAGAGAGGTGCCCTCTGTTCTTATTTCTATGTAGTATGTTATGCCCCAACCTAGTCATACTTCTCAAAATTCATGGGGAAGTGGTATTACCAATTCTGAAAAGACATTGATTTAGACCCAGCCTAAGTTACTGGGAGGATGGTTTGTTGTTTTTGAAACTTTTCAATCAGGTCTGACTCTCTGTGACCATGTTTGGGGTTTTCTTGGCAAGGATACTGGAGTAGATTGCCATTTCCTTCTCTACTTCATTTTACAGATGAAGAAATTGAGGAAAACAAGGTTAAGTGACTTGCCCAGGGTCACACAGCTAATAAATGTTTCAGGCCAAATTTGAACTCAGGAAAATGATTATTTCTGACTCCAGTGCTGGTGCTCTATCCACTGTACCACCTAACTGCCCCCACAATTAAATAATGGTATTCAACCATGCCATTCCTGCTTGTATAAGTAAACTCTGAAAAGTGGTGGGAATGGGAGAGGGAAGTATTTTCTGGGGTGGGAATGGGGCTGCTGAATGTTATCTAATTGGATAAATCCACACATACTAGCCCTCTACAAATAATAATGTAAGCAAAGGTAAGAAGTCAGAGAAGTAGTCCGCTCTCTAACTGGTGGAAAGCTTGGAAGTTACCAAAGAGTGACTTCTAGTGTTGAACACAGCACATAATTATTGAGGGTGAGCTCATTTTGATGGAAATGAATCATGAAGGATCCTCTGGTTACTAAATATACTTACATAGGTAACATTCAGTTTTCCTTAAGAGTTAACAAGCTACAATGATAACCATACCACTGCAACAACCCGAAATACACTGACTACAAGCAAGTCTTGATGTCACTCATTGCCAGCATTGATGTATTAAGATAGATGGCCATTCTTTTGGATTATAACTGTTTGTTGTTGTTGGGTTGGGTTTTTTTTTGTTTTGTTTTGCTAGACATCTGTTGAGACATTTTAAGACATCCTTACTGTCACACACTGGGAGGGAGGAAATAAATACTTAATTTGGTATCAGACTTGTTTTCAGTCATTTCAGTCATCCTACTCTTCATGACCCCATCTGGGGTCATCTTGGAAGAAGTAATTAAGTGGTTTGCCATTTCCTTCTCTAGTTTATTTTAGAGATAAAGACACTGAGGAATATAGGGTTAAGTGACTTGCCCAGAGTCACACAGCTAGTAAGTGTCTGAGGCCAGAGTGAACTCGAGAAGATGAGTCTTCTTGATTTCAGGCCTGGCACTCATTCATCTAATCCCAGGCTATGCTCCTCACTTCCAATGTGACCTTGAGCAATTCATTTAACCTTCTCTGGATCATAATATTTCCATCTGTAAAATGTGTAGCTTGGACTGATGATCTCTAAGGACTCTTCCAGCTTGACCTGTTTGAGCCTCAGTTTACCATCTGAAAAAAAACAAGGAAGGGGCTAGATTAGGTGACTTCTAAAAATCCTTTCTATCTCTAAATCCTATAATCTGGATTCTAGTTTTGGCTCTACTACTATGAACTAACACTAACTAATGAATTAACTAGCTGCCACTAACTGTGTGACCTTGGCAAAACAATATCTCTGCACTTTAGTCTCCTTTTTGGTAAAATGAATGGTTAAAGTAGATGTTATCTAAGAACATTTTTCGTTCTAATGAAGGACAAACACCATAATCCCATAACCCCTCAACCCTGTCCTCTCTCTCTCTCTCTCTCTCTCTCTCTCTCTCTCTCTCTCTCTCTGTCCCTCTACTATAGCTCTAAAATGATAAAATCCCTAAAGTGAAACCCAGTTAAATTTAAGTTTCTAACAAATCAGAGCCTTATTGTTAGTGCTAATAAGTTTGAGCCATAAAGCTTTGCAGCACAGGAGGAACTACCTGTGATCTAAGCCCCAGGACACATCCCAGTTCTCCTTAAGGGCTTCTCAAAGTCAAAAACATTGAGAGATGGTGAGGAGCAAAAAACTGAGAGTCCTATTAAATAGCCTCATTTCTTTTCTAAAGGAAAATTGCTTATTAAATATTGTATTGATATAAGTATTAGATTGAAGTAATTACATATAATTAATTCCCATTCAGGACTGGGAATCAAAGCTATTAAAGTAGGGTCTAGGACTCTTCACCTTTGTTTAAAAAGCATTTAATGAAATCAAATAAATCCCACAATCACCATCCCATTAGATTTGAGGTAATGCTTCTTCCCCAAGAGAATATTCAAACTCACATTTCCATGGAGAACATTCCAAAGAGCCTACACAAGAGAAGCCTGAATCCTCAGCAAAGTTAATGAAATTAGATTCATTCATTGAAGGAAAGAGCCAATCTCACAAAACTAAAATAACACAAGTAGGTATCCACTTCATATACAGTCAGCCCAAATTCTCTGGACCCCTGAGCAAATCCCTTAACATCTCTGTGTCTCAGTTTCTCCATCTCTAAAATGGATAATAAATCACTTTACCTCACAAGATTCTTGAGAGGATCAAATGAGTTAACATGTGTAAATCTCTTGGCAAACCCTAAGGGCTTTTTCTATAAAAAATGCTAGCTATCACTCTTCCAGAAGAAAACTTAACTCAAAGATGGAAGTAAAATATAAGGTGGATTAGGAACAGGAAAATCTGGATTATAGTTCCAGCTGTGTAATTTCAAACAAGTCACATTAACTCTCTCTGTGTCAGTTTCCTCATCTGTCAATTATTGTCGTTAGAAATCTATATGGGTGGAATTGGAGGAGCTGTCCAACATGACTCACAAGACAAAATGGATAGATATGATCAGGAATCTGTCTGACTTATGCAGAGTAGAATGAGAATCATGCCAGCAATACTAGCAGCCTAGGTGGAGGAGCTGGTCCAGTATCACCAAAGCTAGATGATCTGTCCTCCAGTCTCCAAAAGGGGCATGAGGCTAAAATTAAATCTATGTTACACCTCTCAAGTATTTCTAGTCCAGAGGTAAAGTAGGTCCAGAATCAAAGGCATCATCCCTCACTGCTCTCAAGGGGTAGGGTAGCTATTAGCTTACACTAGCCTTCTTCCACCCAATTGTGATTACAAAAAAAGACCATCACAAATAGCTAGTAAACTTCTTTGTCAAAGGACAAAGTGAAACAGAAATAAAAGTTATAGAAATTCGAATAAAACCAAGAATACCTAAGAGCAAATACAATCTTCACAGCAAAGTAAGATCTCAACTCAGCATAAAGAAAAAAATATTTCAATGATGGCAAGTCTTCTCTCAACAGTTTCTAGGGTCTTTCAGGAATGTCTTGACCAGAAGGAATAGAAAACCCTGCAAAAGAAATATGTATCTTCCAATGAGGGGCCTGATGGCTGTAGACCAAAGATAGGCCAATCTGAAAGCAAAAAAAAAAAATTATTAACCTGCTAAGGAATACTTTTTTACTGATTGAAGTTTAATCTTTCTAGGATACAGATTTGGTTTTCTTAACTTTTCTGGTCCTCTTAAAGTTTAAAGCCCATCAACAGCATTATGCAGCAATTTAAATGAAAAAGTATTTCCTGGGGTGGTGAGGGGAGAGAAGTGGAAATCAGTGAAAGGAAGACAATGGGTAATTTTTGAGGGATTATTTGTCATGCAGCTGGCAAGGTTTGTTATTGAAATAATAAGACATTACTGATTATAAGTTCAAGGTCAGGAGAAAAGAGGAAGGTGGCTAAAAACTTGTACAATTATTGAAGAAGTCCATTTAATCTAAGAAGGGTTGAGGTAGCCTCATAGACAAGAATGCAGGTGTCTCCTATGCAAGAACAGCTGTTACAATAAGGATAGTTGTTAACAATAATAGATGAAACCATCTGTTTACCATGTCTTTGTGTTGTTTGTTACATTTTATTTCTCCTTCAGTACTTACACCACAGTGTGTAAGTCAAGGGATGTGAGAAAGACTGTCTCCCTATATCTCTGGGGCTCTTGGGCTTTTGTCCACTCCTCAGGAATCCACTCCTCACCTTTCTTGTGCATCTCTAACAAACTGAAGTAAGTCTGTCCTTTACGCATGCAGCATATCCTTTTCCCCACATGTGCAAAACATACAGGTCAGGGAGTAACAACTGCTCTGCTTGGGTGTTATGTATAATATATAAAATTTAACAAGCAAAGTTATATTATTATTCCATGAAGCCAGGAGAAGGAAGAGTTAATGTCTACTACATTTACTTGAGGATCTAAGACCTGGTATTCTCTCAGTATCACTTTCTTTATCCAGATAAAATTATCTCAACAAATGAAGAGATTGCATTAGGTGATTATTGCAGCAAGCACCCTGATACATCCAGGATGGACTACTAGCACAGGTTCTTAGATTTGCTTTTCTAAAAGGAAAGCAACTTTTGAGGGGTGAACAATCTTCCTTAAACCTATATACCAACAGAGAAAATACAAAAGACCAACAGACAGGGTTTCTAACTGTCTGACCTTAAGCAATACATACATCACAGATCAATAGACAGATCCAGCTGTCTGACCATTACATACATATATACATACATAGTGACCAGAGAGAGAAGCACCATCATCTGAGTTTTCAAAGACAGGGGGGGCTCCTTAAGAGCTACCTAGAGTTTCATCTGGCACATGAACCATTTTCCAAAAAGTAAATCCCAAAGCAAAACCTCACCTCAGAGTAAGTATACACTTTTCAGAGCCTGAGGGCATCCAGACCCTGGTGAACCAGTGCCTCATTAGAAATTCACAAAAAGTGTGGGCCTCCAACAAAATAAGCTTCCCCTAATCAAGCTTCCCTTAATGGATTCCACATGAGACATATTAATGGGCAGGTCCCTTTGAAGTGGAATTTTTTTTTCATTCTAAGTCTTGAAAAGAATATCCTATAACCAACCAAGGTAACCCATTAAAAAAAATAATCTCATAAGGTAGTCTCATTAGACTAAGTCTTTTCCATCAGTGGGAGAGAACAACATGTTGAAAGAAATAGAATAAAAGATGAATCCACAGACAGAGCCACTAAGCACCAAAGGAATTATGCCAACACCCATAGCTAATACATTCAAAGGTGCCTGGAGTCCACTTGTCCTAGAGTGGTCATTTTTATAAGCTGCCAGATCTCTTTGTTCATCTGTGAGTTTAAAATGGCATAACCCCTGGCATTCTGAAGCCACTAAGGTCAGTATTCTGCTGCTGACTGGATCTCACAAGTGCCATGGCATGTGCCAGAATCTGAAACAAAAGAAACTTTGGGAGGTTGTCACATGCCCCAGCTAAATCCCTCATATCAGCATCAATAAATTAGACCTATGTAAGATTCCTATGAGTACTGAACTGTAATTCTCTCCCTTAAATCCAGAAATAGTTGTACATTCACAAGAAGACTACAAGCTCCCCCAAATGGGGTTTTCTTGCCACTGCTGGTCTTAGATTAATTTTTTTGTTGTTACCACCCAAGGATAAAGGGGGGAGGGATGTTTCTTTGCAAAGAGACACCCCAATAAGACATACAGGCAATGGGGTATAGAAATTTATCTTGCCCTACAAGAAAATAGAGGAGATGGTGATAAGAGAAGGAAGGGGTATGACAGAAGGGAGGGCAGATTGGGGGAAGAGGTAATCAAAATGCATACTATCTTGGGGTGGGTAGAGGGGAAAGATGGGGAGAAAATTTGGAACTCAAAATCTTGTGGATGTGAATGTTGAAAACTAAATATGAATTAATTAATTTTAAAAATTAAAAAATAAATAAAAAATAAAAAGAGACACATCCATAGCATTATGATCCTTCTACATGCCCTTCTTTGGCATTTTCTATTTTCTCCTCTCTAGCAATTCCTATCCCTACTCTCCCCTCCCACTCCAAAAATACACACTGTAGTCTAGCACATACACTCAGTTCAAGTACATAAGTTTTCTTTCTACAAAGATATGAACACCCTAAAATGTCAGGCTATAAACTGAAGCTAAAGTCAATCAATAATCAATCAAGAATCAATAATCCAAAAAGCATTTATTAAATAACAACCATATGCAGGGACTGTGCTAAGTGCTGAGAATGTAAATACAAGCAAAAACCAAGAGAGTTCCTTGCCCTCCGGGAGTTTATATTCCAACGAGAAAGACAACATATAAGAGGGAGCAAAAAGCAGAGAGAGAGGGGAGAAGATGTCCACAAGGTCACAAGACAGAAATATCTGGAAAATTAGCACTGAAGCCTGTAGTTGGCCCTGGTACTTCCTCAAATGGAAGTTTCAGATAGGAATTCATGGATGGAAGAATGGGGCTGGTTGCAGGAGCAATGGAGAAATCTTATATCCAGCTCAGTCCTCATACCTTTTCTTAATCCCAGAAAATGATGTTATAGTTCTCAAAAGACTCATAATATAGTGGGTAGAATATTGCACATAGAGTCATGGGACCAAGGTTTGAGTCCTACTGCTACTATGACCTCTAGAACCATGGGAAAGTGACTTTCCACCTTCTGAGCCTCACCATCCATCACAGTCATATCTGAAAAATAAGGGAGTTGAACTGGATGACTTCTACTCTAATTTTGCTTTTAAAATTCTGGCTAAAAGTTCACACTAACTTTCTACTCTCCAGTCTCCATTCCAAATCTCATCTTTTTCTTTTTCGCCCTTTTTTTTATTGCTGGAAAACCAAAGTCTCATCCAGCTCAGACCACAAGATCACAGTTTTGCCTTGTAATCCAAGAAGCAGTATCCCTGGATAAGTTGCTCACTTGAGTAACTAAACCAAGAGAAACTTAGGAAAGGAGAAAAAGTGATAACCCTACTTAGAAAAGACAAGGTTAGTTATTGGGCTCAATGTATGTCAGGTATCTTAGATCTTCAAATGAGCTAAGAATCAGGAGCATCCCACCTGATCACAGGATCATAGATTTGTAGCTGAAAGGGACCTCAGAATTCATTTATTCCATCTTATAATGAGGAAATTAAGATCATAAATGTTAAATGATTATTAAAGATCACATAGATTATAAAAGGCACAGGACTATTTTGAACCCAGGTCTACCTGACTCCAAGTTCAGTGCTGTATCTACTACCCCATATTGGTAGTAGGTTTTGAAGGATAGAGAGTGGCCTGTTTCCAGTGATTGAAAAGAGATGTTTTAAGAAAGATCTGTTCCAAAAATAAGGAACCCATCATCAAGAGCACATAGCTGAGGCAACTAGGTGGAGCACTGAATAGAGTACTGGCCCTGGAGTCAGGAGGACCTGAGTTCAAATATGACTTTAGATGCTTGACACTTACTAGCTGTGTGACCTTGGGCAAGTCACTTAACCCCAATTGCCTCACCTCCCCCCTCCAAAAAAAAATAAAAGACCATGTAGCTCCTAGATTCACTGGGGTGCATATTGATTGGACATTGGGAAAGAAATGAAGAAACCAATCTTTGCTGAAGGGCTAGAATTTCCATAAATGACGGAAGTTATTGCCCATTTACTAAACAATTAGTCCAAGAAGTTGTCAAATCCACAGGAAGAATCATGGAATGGGGCAGAGGGGAATCAGAAAGTTCAGAGAAATGGACAAAGATGATAGGGCTCAGTTGGGATGGGAGGCTGTCAAGAACAAAGATTTTATAATTCACATACAATTCCATATACGACACAGAGGGGAATCTTTCTAAAGAGACCAATGTAGATGAATATGAAAACTTTTGACTCACTCAGATTTTACAAAGACAGGTACAGAAGATGAGACAAGAGTAATGAATATAACAATAACATAAATATCATGGTTCTCAAAAAATGTTAGCGGAAAAATTAAACTCCAAAACAAACTAAGGCTGACAATAGAGGTTTAAGAAAACAAAATTGGGTCTTTTTGAAGGTATAATGAGGATAAGATGAAGATCAAAAAGTGGAAAGAATGCAATTTGGAGCATCTGGCACAATGACAGTTGAATGGACAGAAGATGGTCAAACTATTGCATCCCTATTTTAGCCCTATTTCCTATACCAAGAAGACATATTTTCGAACAAGGAAAGAGCACAAAAATGATTGAACATAGAATCAAAATCGAAAGCAAGTCAAGACTAATCTTGAGGAAGTATCGGCTTATTTCCATTCAATCCATCGATATTTTATTAAGGATCTACTGTAACAGGCTAAAAGACAAACATAAAGCAGTCCCTCTTCTCAAAGGGCTTACACTCTATTAAAGGAAACAACATGTATATACATAAGTATATGTAAGACATACACAAAGTGGACACCAGGTAACTTTGGATGGGAAGACAAGAGCAGCTGATAATGCATAGCAGCTGCTTCTTGGACATCCTACCACTTTGAGAATCACCCTGCTACTCCACATTCCTCCCCTACCCCCTTTGGAACCTTAACACCTTAGCATAGCCCAGGAGACTGAAGATATAGGAGGGACCCAGGTAGTAAAGAACTGTGGACACCAAACAGTAGAGTTCAAATTTAGAGGCAGTTAAGTAGATAGAGCAGTGGATAGAGAATTGGCCTTGTAGTCAGAAAGACCTTAGTTCAAATCTCTTAACTGTGAACCTGGGCAAATCACTTCACCGCTGCCTCTCTCAGTCCCAGGGTTGTTGTGAGGATCAAGTAAGTTGCTAATGTGTGTTCATCCTTCATTACCGAAGAACCTCATGCCATCAGAGAAATAATGACATGAGTTACACTTGACTTTGTCTGGAGTGAGAGAGGGTTGTGCAGGTCACCAGCCTCACTTCTCCTCCATCTGAATCTAGTGACCAGGTATTCATCAGGATGACTGGAAATGACCCAGGGTGAGGCAATTGGGGTTAAGTGACTTGCCCAAGGTCACACAGCTAGTGAGTGTCAAGTGTCTGAGGTGAGATTTGAACTCAGGTCCTCCTGACTTCTGCACTGGTGCTCTATCCACTGCACCACCTAGCTGCCCAAATTGTTAAAAAAGTGCTTAGCACAGAGCCTTGTACATAATAGGAATTTAACAAATGCTTCCTCTCTCCCAATTAATTGTACATCAGGATTCCCCACCCCCACTCCCTGGAAAAAAAAAAGTCACCTAGAAGTCCTTCACTTACCTAGTGATATGTACATCCCATGCTCATTTGTTGTATATCATAATACTTGCACCTGGCAGATTTATCTCTACAAGCACATCAGTCCCACATCTCGTATTGATCAGATATACACCAAGGGCATATTTCATATGGATCTTTTCCACTTCCCTTGCTGACCACATGAATGTCTTGCGCATATCATGTACATCCACTGACACTGGCCCCAGGACTTTAGTGGAACAGTTAGACTCTTGACCCACACTCTCAGACCCCAGACCTCAGATCCCTACTAGGAGCCACACTTACTCAGGAAAGGTCTTCTGTAAAATACAATAAAAGTAAAGAATGATATTTTAAAAATTAAATGCCATTGGAATTGACAATTGGGAGATCAATGGTAATTTTGGAAAGAATAGTTCTAACTGTCAGAGGACCTAACTCAATTACATCCCAGAATGCTGGATGAATTTTTGGATATAATTCCTGAGCCACTATCTGTATGATCTTTTATAGCTCCTAGAGAATTGGAGAGTTGTTTCAGGATTAGACAAGTAAATGTTGTCCCAATTTCCAAAAATGAAAAAGAAGATTAATTCTTCAAACTATTGCTGAACCAAGTATATCCCTTCCAGGTAAAATTCTAATACTCATTACTAAAGAATACCATGAAAGTTCTTAGAATGGGAGATCACTATAAGGCCAGCACAGATATATCAAGAACAAAATGACAGGACTAATACCTTTCTTTTATGTCAGGGTTACTATACTAATAGATTAGGGGAATGCCATAATATACCTGGATTTGACCAAGGAATTTAACTACACTAATTTCACCATGTCTCTCACAATATCCAGGTGAGATGATAGCTCAGTTAGGTGAATTTGCAATTGGTTAAATAGCTAGGCCTAAATAATGGTAATTAATGGAGCCTGACAAACTGGAGAGAGGTCCCTAGTGGCATTTCACAGGGATCTATACTTCACTTCATTGTCAATATCTTTATCAATTACTTGGATGGAAGCATGGATGGTAAACTTATGAAATTTGTGGATGGCATGATTCTGACAGACTCCTCTGACTTCACCATGTCCTAGGAAGTTCATTATTGGGAAAAATCTCATCATCCTACACTATCTACCTACCACTAGCTTTGGTACTTCACCTCATCACCACCCTCTGTCCTCTAATTGGAGGATAGTGTCATGAACTCCCAAAGCTTCATTTAAGGAGGGAACTGAGCTCAGAACATCTCCTCCTTTCTTACTGGCAATACTGCTTTGGGACTTCTCTGACTTTTCCATCATGCCCCCCTCATTTTCAGGTACCTCCACTCCACCCTACCTTTTATATGTACTCTTCTCCCATTATATTATAAATAAGGGCAGGGACTATCTTTGTTTTGGGTATTTGTATTACCAGTATTTGGCATAGTGCCTACACATAGTAGGCACTTATTCATTGTTTATTGCTTAACTAACTGGAGGTATAGCTAATACACTGAGTGAAAGCACTAACATGTGAAGAAGACATTGAAAGGCTAGCCCAATAGGACAAATGTAATAAAATGTAATTTAATATGGAAAAATGTGAAGTCCTATAAATGGATTCTAAAATAAAAAATCAACTATAAATATAGAATGGATGGGACATGACTAGGCAATAGTTCATGTAAAAAAAATGCCTATCTGGGAGAATTTAAAGGGCTGTCAACACAGTATGAATCAGCATGCTACATGACAGCCAAAATAACCCATGCAAACTTACAATACATTAATAATTAATTGAAGCACATTGTTCAAAATGAGGGAAGCTATTGTCCAAAATGAAGGAGGCTATAGTCCCATTGAATACAACTAGGTGGTGCAGTGGGTAGCGTGCAGGGCTTGGAGTCAAGAAGGCTCATCCTTCTGAGTTCAAATCTGACTTCAGACACTTACTAGCTGTGTGACCTTGGGCAAGTCTATTTACCTCTTTGCCTCAGTTTTCTCATCTATAAAATGAGTTGTAGAAGGAAATGACAAACTGCTCCAGGACCTTTGCCAAGAAAACCCTAAAAAATGGGGTCATGAAGAGTTGCACACAACTAAACAGCAGCATAGTTCCACTGTATTCTTCTTCCCTGTCTAGACCACATTGAGAGAAAGCATCATGTAGTGAGAAGACCGTTGAACTTGGAGTCATAAGACCTAGTTCAATTCATGTGACTTTGGACACATCACTTTGTTTATCTGGGCCTTAGTTTCCTTATCTGTAAAGTGAGGGGCTTGGACTAAATTATCTCTAAGACACCTTCCAATTCTAATATTCTTTGACTGCATGGAATAGAATGAGAACTCTAGCAATTGTGACAACCCTGTCTACCTTGAGCTGGGCATCTGAGAGGTTGTGTTAGCATTCAAAACAGACAGGATTGGGTCAGGGCTGGTTACAGAGGCAAGAACTAAAAGATGAGTCAGTGAAGGAGGATAGGAGCCAAGAATGACCAGGATCAGCTCCATTTTTATGTCCCTGAAGACACGAATGTGCTTTGAAGTCTTCTTATAATCCTCCCTTGTTCTGTTATTTTTTTAAGCACCTGCTCATTTCTCTGTAATTAAAGCAGTTTTTAAAAAAAACCTAGAAAATCTATAAATAGATTGTGTGCTTATTTCAGAGAGATCAGGTAGAAGAGTAGGAAACTTACATCACCTTCCATAGGGAATCTGAGAAAGTAGAAATGTAGGAGGGACAAAGATGGGTGACAGAGATGCCGAGAGTACAAGCTGTCTGACATAGGGAACATAGAACATAGGACAGGTCACAGAGAGAAATATTGGGAAGGATTTGGTCTTACGTTTAATGGAGGCCTTGTGTAAAAGCACACTGCTGATCTTTAAAGAATTACTCACAGGAAATGGTACCCTCCCCTTGAGGGACAGAATTCTGAAATGCTTTTCAGAATGGGAAAGAAAGAGAAAAGAGGGAAGATATGTTTATATTTAATATGCTACTTGTCAAAACAGAGCACTCTGCATTTCAGAACAGGGGGGTGTCATCACACGCAATTACCTGGAATGGAAACTGAGGGGGTGGTTTCAGTTGGAATTAGACTGCAAGAGAAGGTTGCCAAAGATTTTTTTCCTTACCATTGTAAGGGAAGAGTGACTTGAAATTACTAAATAAATTCAGTACAGTCATTGGTAATAACTATTATCTTGGGGAAAAGAAAATATTTGAAAAGGGATTCAATAAAAATACTCATTACAAGGGAGATGACTAAGAATGGTCTTTGAAAAAGTTCACACATCTGTGTGTAAGTGAACATCTGGATAGGGAACTGAAGGGTGACTGGAGGAATAGCTCTCTCAGGATAGTCTATGAGGGTGCTTATTGTGGTTGTCCTTTGCTTTTGCAGAAGAACATGACATCAGCGAAATGATGACATAACTTGCAGTTGATTGATTTGAGCGACAAGGGAGGAGGGCCAAGGAAGAGTTGGGAGGAGGAAGAAAGACAAGGACATTTTCAGGATTGCAGGGAACTGTAACTTAGAGCTTTGATGAATGGTGGGAGCCTTTAAAGAGCTTTTATCTAGAGCATTGAAATTTAGAGGAGGTGGTTAACACCTGGAGTTCTTTAGCAGAAAAAACAACTGAACTCAGTTGGTAGTAAGCAAGAATAATTGTTTAAAATAGGAAGTTTCCTCTATCCAGTTGTCATGTCCCAGGTTGGGGGAGGAAGGGATAAGGGGAGCTTGGAGGGAGAGGATCTCTTACAATAACCTTGCAGTGGTCTGTCTCTCATTCTGGAAGTGGGGGGTGGATGGATGGGTATATATTCCCTTCTCCTCAGATAGAATGTCTCTTTAAAAGTTGATTTGAGACATGCTTTGTGCTATTTGCCTTGGGCGTATTTTGTATCCTTCATTTGTACTGCAAAAAAATAGAATGCTATTTACAGACCCACTGAAAATGATGATAGTAGATGAGACTGTGGGAAAAGAGAGGGAAAGGGAGAGTCTCTTATGTTTGCCACAAGACAGAGCCCCTGTGCACACCACCTACCACTTCCTGGTAGCTTCCAAAGGTCCCTTGGCCACATCATTAGACCCTGTTCAAGTCTTCAAGGTGTACCTTCAGACATGCCAATTTTTGTCATGTTACTGGGCTTTCAAAGGCTCTTGGGCCATAACAACGCCACACCAGCATAGCTCCATGCCATCTCCTGCTTCCTGCCCAGATGTCCAGGTACCCTGGGACATAGCTTCTTCTCCATGAGGGAGGCTTTCCAAGGCCTCACAGAACACAACAATATCACCTTCTGTGAGGATGGGATGTTAAGAAATGAGCTTGAACATTTTATTCACCTGCCTTCCTCAGAGGACCTCTCCCTATCCACTGATGATACTCTACCTAAAGCCCTTCTCCTCATAGATACCGTATTCCCACTGCCTCTTAACTACGTTTCCCTTCACTCCTGCATCTCTAGACTTCTACCCCTAATTAGCTCTTTGTTCCCTCTTGGGGACCCTTTCTTCAGCTACCCCAGTCTCCAGTTCAGAAACCATGAACAATGAGCAAATGAACTGTACCGTTGTTGCTGCCTGGTTTTGTCAGTCTACTCCCCTGTGGCCCAGTCACCATGGTACAATCACCATACCAGGAACTTTTCAGACCAAAATATCCCACCCTGATCACAACCCCCTTTTTGTGTTTTCTTACCTATGAAATTGCATACTCCTTCAAGGTCTTTACTTTTCATTTCTGTATCCCTATGTTGGCACATAGAAAGTGCTTAATCAATTCTTTTTCACTTATTCATTCATTCTTATTGATTTGAAAAAGTTTACACATCTATGTGTAAGTGAATATCTGGATGGGTGTCTGGAGGAATAGCTCTCTCAGGATAGTCTATGAGAGGGTATTTACTGTGATTGCCCTTTGTTTTTGAAGAGGACCATTGATCCTAAACTCCCAGCTTTAAAATAAACCCTGCTCCTCACCTCCAGATGTCTAGTCTTTCATTCTCATCTACCTCCACTTCATCACCTCCATGGTCACCCCTTTTAGTAAATAACCTCTGAAGTCTCCCTATAGCCCTGAGATTCTGTGACTGTCAGAACTCCCCATAGTACGACATTAATTCCCAAATGGTCACCCTACAAAAGTCTTTTGGGGGGCCTTTGGACTGTGTCTGCCCACAGTACAAAGAGATCTATGTAAGCAGCTAAAAATGGTTACGGTAGGCCCTCTCCAAAATCTATTTCTGGGACAAATTAAATATTGACAAAATGTACCAAAATGTGTCCAGATTTTGTGTGTTTTGTGCTTTGTATATACATCTCATGCCAATAAATTGCATCAATACTATTACTCTGACCTCACAGAAATTCTCAGGACATCACCCAGGGATGAGTTCCTCATTCAGGGTCTCTGACAAGTTCTTTTTTTAACTGCATTATCACAAGTACGTATTCCTACATCTTTTCTCTCCATCACTGCATTTTTATTAAAAGTTATAACCCACAGGGGTGTCAGTTGTGAAGACAAGAGAGCTAAGGCCTACTGGGACCTCACAACTCAGACCCAGTCTCCTCTCTCTAGAGAGTTCCTGAACCCAATTCACGCTCTTCGGACTTCCCCTACTGTTTGTAGTAGATGTAAGCATTTTAGGGGATAGTGATTTTTGGTAGAGAGGAGAAGAAAATAGAAAGGAAATAGTGGAAGGCTATGCCAAGTGCTTTGCTAAAGGGGTTCAACTATCCCTTTTCTGTTCTTTGTATGATTTTTAATAAATACGTTCTACATTTAAATCTTCATTATTAGCCTTATGCTTCCAGGAAAATGAAAGATCTCTAGTGGAGACCCAGAGATAAGACAAATGTTCCTGGGTCCTGAACTCTGGGTGAAACCATTACTGAGTCATTGGTGAGAAGCCTTCAGAACTGAAACTGGTCTATAGGAACTTAGAGACCCAGTTCAGAGGAAGAAAACATGGGTAGAGTTCATGGATGGAGTGAGATATGATCTGGGCCTAAAAGAATGGATAAGAAACCCAGGGTGGGGAGCAAAGGGTCATTGTAAGGTAGGGGCAATGTTAGCAGAGTTGAGAATAAGCGTAGCATGTGAGGAATGATGGAAGAATGGAGTTATAATTATATGAATGAAGTTATAATTATCAAACAACCACAGGGTTCTATATAGCAGAACTTCCTGCTATATAGGAATCCAAAAACTCACATGATCCATATTAGAAATTCATGGAGTTTCAAAGCAAGGAGTCCCATTAGAGATCATCTAATCCAACTTCCACAAACTGAGGCCTCAATACATGAAGTTACCATGGTTACATAACAAAGTCAGCTGGGGTCTCTAGATAAGCCTACACTGTGAAACAATCCCACACCTCAATTCTTACCTGTCTGAGCACCTCAGAAGTCCCATTTCTAGTCAGCCAGAATAGGGTTTTTTTTAGTCCTTCAGCTGAAGACTCTTCTTGGCAATGGTCATCATCTGCATGCTATTGTAGAGATCTTCTCCTCCTGGGCATCCAGCACCCAACTCAGGTACTCAGGACCTCCTGAATTCCCAAGATAGCTGAAAAGGCTAGCAACATCCATTTTTCAGTATTTCTAGTCACTGGCCTAAGCTTAGTAAATAGAAAATGAAATACAACCAGGGATATAGAATCACCTAGAGAAACACATGCTTTTACTTCAACATGCAAGAGAAATACTTTGCCCACTCTGTCTGGGAGTCCAATGAAAAGTGCAGGAACAGTTCCAAAAGAAAGAGGTGCTCCAGAGAAAACAACATGTTATGCTTCGTGATACCTTCTGTGCTATCCTAAGATACAGAAAAGTATAGAGTGATGTCCCTAATTTTATTTTTTACTAAAAGTTATCATTTTGATTTGACTTTCTACGGTAGCTCAAAATAACAGGAGAGACTAAAACAGAAAGAGAACATAGTTTTTCTTGTGGTATTACCAAAAAAAAAGATTAATTGCACTTGAATGTACAAAAAGCAACAAAAGAAAAGCTTTTAAACACCTGTCCTCTAGTGGACAGCTGGTAGATTGCATCTGTTATATTTTTACTACTTTTTTTTTCAAGTGATCTAGAACCATGCAATGCTCAGTCAGGAAAGGACCTTAGAGATTCTTAAAAACAACATCATATAGTAGGCCAAGTTATGAATTTGGAGTCAGAAGATCTGGGTTTGAATTCTGTTCACTTAATTTCTCTGAGTCTTAGTTTCCTTACCAGTAAAATAAGGAAACTGGGCTTAATGACTTCTGAAGACCTTTCCAGTTCTAAATCTTTGATCCTGTGTCAGGGGTGAGAAACCTGTGACCTTGACCTTCTAGGTCCTTGAGTGCTGTCTTTTGATTGAATCCAAGTTTTATAGATATAGGAAATTTACATTTTTGGTCTGGTTCAAAGTATACATGATCCTAGACCTTATTTTTAATTTCAGAAATCATCAACATCTGAGTCTTTATGAAACATGTCCCTGAGACCTACACTGCTCCCTCTCTATAACTCTGTTCCTGACCAGTGCTATGAGACTACTTAAGAGGAGATCACATTGTAACAATATCTTTTCAATTCACTTCAATGAAGTATAAGATAGACCCACTTGGCAGTGAATTCCCATTTACTGTGTCAGAGTAAGGTAAAAGTGAATGACCACTCCTGGAAAAATGTGAACACTTGTACAACTTGTTAAGAATAAGTAACCATCTACTCCAAGTGGCCCCAAACCTTTCCTCCTCCCAATGTCACAATGCCAAGTCACCCACCCCTCAAATCCAGCCCTCCCCCCAACTCCCCACTATTACGGTCATTCCTTTGAGTCAAGACAATGCCTCCAGAAATTGATATGTTTATGGAGGAGGAGAAACTTTAATATAGGAGAATCAGTTAGCACCATAATGAGATTACTTTTATCTGAAAACCCTACATTTCCTTTCAAGTGTGTTTCAAAAGTGGTGATTAATTACTTCAGATACCTTTAGCTGGCATTCTTTGTCAGAAGTGTGCAGCCTCTATAAAACTGCCTGTTAAGTCAAGTACTTAATGAATAATCATCCTTAAAGGATCTGTTGTATACAAGGCACTGGTCTGTGTTCTAGCTAAAATCTAAGTCCTCTTCAAAACTCAAGGTGAATGTCATCCCAGGTTCTGCTTTTGACCCTCTCCTTTCTATCTATATTCTGGTCCTTGATAACCTTATTCTCTCATACAGATTCAACTTTTATACTGATGATATCCAAATCTATTACTATATCCAGCCCTGACTTCTATTCTGAGTTCCAGACCTGCTCCAGATGGCCATAGGATATACCGAAGCACCCCAAACTAACATTTACCAAACTGAACTTATTCAGTCGTCTGCCAATCTGTTCTTCCTTTTAACTCATTACCCAAGTTTGAAACTATAGAATTATCTATGACTCTTCATTTTCCTCTCACTTTTCATAATTAATATGTTACCAAGTTCTATTGATTGCACTTCAGAAACATCTTCCATATTTACCTTCAACTCTCTGTTTCCCTGTGTAGCGTAGGTTCCCATTACCACCCAACTGAACAATTACAATATTGTCCTAATATCCACCCTCGTGTTCCCACCTCCCAATCCATCTGTCGTACAATTATTGTACTAATCTTTTTTATACATATATTTGGCCATGTGAGTCCTCTACTCAAAAATCTTCAGTGGCTCCCTGTTCAATTTAATCCAAGTCAATAAATATTTAGTCTAGTATATAATGCATAGTATATATTACATGCTAGTACGTACTGTGCTAAGTTCTAGGGATACTATGATAAAACCAAAATGACAGTAACCCTCAAGGAATTTATATTTTACTAGGGGAAAAGGGAAAGGATACAATATTTATGTAGGGTAATAAAATACAAGGTAATTTTGAGATAGAAAGAGCATTTATATTTGGGGAAATCAATATAGAGTGAACATAAGAAGTTGTACCTGAGATGAATCCTGAAAAAAACAGATTCTATGGAGAGGTTGGGGGAAGTTCGGGACTATGTTATAGACCTAGATGGGCTGTGCAAAATCATAGAGATGGATTGTTGAGTTGGGCAAAGTTACTAAACATTTTGGCTAGAACATAAGAGCTTGTGAAATGCAGTAATATGAAATGAGTCCAAAAGAGAAAGACGAGAGACAGGTTGCATGGAGCTTTACATGCCAAGTTGTGGAGTTTGAATTTATTGATTACTAAATAAAATCTAAATGCATTTGACTGACATTCAATATCCTCCACAACTTTGTACCACTGTTTTTCCAGTCTTTTTTCGTACTCCTTTTTCTAAGCTCTCTGTGCTCCAACCAGATTTGGACAGCTTTCTGTTTCCTTAAATATGCCCGGTATATTTCTGTTTCTAATTTTTTGTTTATGCTATTTTGCAGACACAGAATGTCTTCACTCCTTTTCACCTACTTAATTCCTACCCTTTCCTTAAAACTCAATTCAAATCCCCTCTCCTCTATGAAGTTTTTTCTGATCTCCTCCCCAACATCAGAGACAATTTCCTTCCTCTTACATTATACAGTACTTTGCCTTGCATCTCTCGAACATATTTATCTTATAACATTGTATATTATAGAGAGCCAGTATAGAGTGGTAGATGGAGTGTCCTTGGCCAAGTCAAAACTGTATCACCTGGAATTGGGCTAGAATATTTCTGAGATCCCTTCCAACTTGAATATTCTATTATTTCCTGTAGGTGAATGACTAGACTCATTCTTCTTGGTCCCAAAAGGGAAGATCTTAAAGCAATGGAGAGAAGTTAGAGCAAAGCAGATTTGTATTCACAGAAGGAAACATTTTCCAAAAATTAAGACTGTCCAAAGAGAAATGATCTGCCTCAAAATGTAATAAATTATCAACTTAATAGAAATCTTTAGATTAAGTTTGGGCTTGAGATGGGTCACTGATCTCTGAGGTGTCTTTCAACATTAAAAACCTATGATTCTGATACTGATATTTCTGACTACTGGAGAGAGTAGGTCTCAGCTTTTGTAATATATAGAAGTTGGCTACATAGTCTGTGAGATCCCTCCCAACTCTACATCTAGGATTCTCCCTACCCACTACAGTTGAACCAAATGGCTTCTCTTCTCATAGTCAGGATCCTTCATTAACATGTTTATGCCTCCCTGTGGTACAAAAATGACCCTCAAACTTATACCAAGGAAATATTAGGTCTGGCAGCTATCATAAAGGGAAGAACCCACTTAGATGGTATGACTGTGGTCCGAGGAGTAACCTAGCTAGGTTCAAACAGGTTCATCATTCTTTTGCCTACAAGAAAATCAATTTTTTGACTACAGCAATCTTCATAGGCTAGCTCCTAAATCCACCTCAAATCCAGACACTACTTGAAAATTTCCGGTAAGAGATGTTATAGAGTGATAAAATTATAGCTGACTGATAGAAGTACAATCTCCTCAGGAGATAATGAGAAGAATATCTGACAATTTCAGGTATATTAGGATTTGCAAAGTACCTCACATTATCTCTTTTAAGACTTGCCATAACCTTGTGGGGTAGATACTATCATTATGCTCTTTTACAGATGAGGAAACCGAGGCTCAGAGAGGTTTAATAACTTAATCAGATTTCTCCAGTTAGTGAGCATCGGAGGTAAAATGTAAACCCAAATCCTAATTCCAGATCCAGCAATCCTTCTACTATGCCATGCTATTTCTCATATGTTCAGGCTATGCAATCCTCAAATGGAGTCAAAAACCACCTGGTTTCACTCCATTACTAGGGGAGTATGGTATGGAAGGAAAAAACATTTGAGAAGGAGAGTGAAAAGGATGAAAAGGGGATATAAAAAAAAAATCTCAGTTTTTTTCCTCCATGACCAGAAGGGTATGTCACTAATACCTTCCTTTACCATAAAAAATACAACTGAATTTTTTTCTTTCTTCTTTATTTTTTCTTTACTTTTTTCTTTTTGAATTCTGCTTTAGTCTTTTAAAACAAGTGTGTGTGTGTGTGTGTGTGTGTGTGTGTGTGTGTGTGTGTGTGTGTGTGTGTGAGAGAGAGAGAGAGAGCGCGCAATACATGTGTGAATATTCAAATGAAGTTTTCCTGGATCATCAGAATCAGTTTTATAATTTGGGGTTTTTTCTGCTCTGGGGGCTGGAGGTGGTGGAAAATAAACTCTGCCAACATCAACATTTCCAAGTTGCAAATTTTTCTCTTCTCAATGACAATGAGAGTGAGGGGAAATGAGACAAGAGTACCAGATTAAATACTGACTTATACAACTAAACAGACATGACACTTTCACCCACTTTGTTATTTGTGGAAATGCAAACTTACAACCAAAGCCAACAAAAGAATACATTTGTCCTCCCACACTGTCCTCGGCTGCCATTCTCAGAGAAAATAATCAGAAAAAAATGTACTTGAGAAAGAAATCTAGAGCTTTGGTTTATTTTCTCTTTGCATGCAACTTACATGTCATATTTTATTTCCAATAAATGGAGGTAAGAAAAAGAGTGTATATAATAATGCAAACTTCTTGAATTTATAATAAATATACTTAGCTTTGAGAGGCAGGGTACCACTATATACTATTTAGAGAGTCAAGAAGGTCCAAGCTTCTGTCACCTACTGGCTGTGTGAGCCTTGGCACATCAGTTAAAGTTTTAATGCTTTAGGCATTTGCCTTGCACCTCTCTGACATATTTCTTGTATAGTATTGTGTATTTTAGAGAGCCAGTATAGAATAGTAGATGGAGACATTAAGTTTCAAAGAAGGTGCTACCCTGTATTGGAAGAGGGGATTTCCTCACCTGGGAAACCAGTAATCTCACAGATCCAGTCCCTATCCCTATGCTTACTGTTAAAAGTAAGAAGTTTTTGCACAATCCGGGCTATTATGGATACTTTTCACTTTGAGGACTTATTATTACATATTAGTCACAAAGTATTGCTCCTCCAGGATTAATTTCAATTAACAATATAAGCGATCACTACATACAGAGCATTGGGCAGCGTGCTAGGGATACAGTGACAAAAAATAAATAAATGATCCTTGACTCCGAAAAAGCTTAAATTCTACTTAGAAGTCATAGCATATGCACAAAGAAGAAAATTAAGTTATATAAAGGCATTTCAAGAAAGGGACTCTCTAACAACTAGGGGTAGGGAGGAAATGGAAAAACTGCTCTTCCTGGGACTCCCACAAATAATCAACCTACAAATAATCAATAGTCATGGACTTCTCTCTCAAGTAGCTGATCATGCTTTTCATGCACCCTTCAAAACTCTACAATTCTTGAGAAGGACCAAATTTAAACTCTGCTTCTCCAGTTCCTACCCTTGGTTTATTAAGTAACAATATTTTGACAGGCAATCCATAAGTAAATTGAGTACCAAATCTGCACTCAAGAAGACTTGAGTGTAGCGTATGACCCTAGGCAAGTCACATTTAAACCGCTGGCCTCAGTCTCCTGATCAGTAAAATGGGAGTGATAGTAGTACCTACCTTCCAGAGTTTTTGTGAGGAACACATTATAGAATAACAATAAAACACTGTGCCTGGCACAAAGTAATTACTATATAAATGCCAGTTATCATTAATTTTGTTATTATTAAACCAAAGATCAGTATAAATGAAGAAGAAACAAACCCATCTCATTCAGATGACCAGATCAAAACCAAAAAACTCTCAAAGAAAGAGAGGGAGGTGGTCTATATTTATTGATCTACCAGGCACAGAAGTGGGCAAAGACCAGGCTCAACACTAACTTCTCTCAAGGTGCTTCCACAGAGTGGGAAACAAGAAACTACTACAAAATAAGTGTCTGGGTCCAAAGAACATTATACATCTCAAAATTTTGCTTCCCTTAATTCTAGCGATTAGAGGAGAAAAATAATTCTTCCACATACACACACACACACACACACACACACACACACACACACACACACACAAATCAGATCATAGATTTAGACATTCAGGGGACCTTGAGTTCATATGATCTCACCACATCATCTTCTAGGTGAAGAAAATGAGGACTCAAGAGGCAAGGGGACTTGACCAAGGTCACACAGATAATAAACGACCAAGTCAAGATTTGAACTCAGGTTCTTTAACTGCAGATTCAAGATGTTTCCAAGCACCTCATTGCTCTGACTCAGATTAATAGCAGGTGGCTAGGGTCAATTTGCAGGTCAGAGAAGGCTTTAATATCAATGCAAAATGAAATTTCCTGCCTCTGCTTTGATGTTCTTCGCCAACCTCTTATGAAAGATCTAGGTCTTCCTCCCTAAAACAATAAGGAAATTCCTCTTTGTGGATTCAATATTAGTGCCGCATGTTTGGCAAGACAAGTGAGCCAGTGACAGGGTTGATTCTTGGAACTGCTACCTTTTTGATATAACCTCCAGAAGTCTTGACATACCAGACAAGTCTGGGTTTCCCTTAATTCCCCTGGAATTGCTTATTTACATAGAAATAAGCCGAGTCAGTCATGCCCAACTAGAAGTAAGCCTTCTATTCATGGTTAAGTAAATAGAGGCAGATGAGGAAGTAGAGTAGGCAGGAAGAGGAGCAATGCTGTCTAGTTTCTGTAGACAGCAAGGCCAACACACGCTATCTGACTTTCTCATGTGGAATTCTATTATGAGAAACACCAAGCCTGGAAAACTATTCAGTGCCTGGACTTCAAGAGTACAGCTGATGATGTGTGTTTTTCCAGAGCTGTAGATGTGATGATATGTAGAAGAGTGGGAGAGATAAATCTAATCATCTTTATCAATGTGCCCTAAGATTCCCAGGACAAATCATTGGGTTTTTCATCATAAAAGCTTGGATTTAAAACCTGAGACCAGCTTAGTGTTACCTAATAACTTTGTTTGATTCTTTAGAGAATTCTTTTTCTTTGATTCTTTTTTTGATTCTTTTGATTCTAAATACAGCAGAATTATACTCACATGGGTCAAACCAAGTCACTATCAGGACTGTAGTTCTGCGTCCAAGTTACTAGGGAGGTAGGAGTGGTAGAATGATATAGACGAACTGTTGAAAATTTGACTAATCGTATTTTGGGTCAAATCTGAATTGATTTGGTCATATAGTCATAGCCCTAGAGTTACATGTTGAGTTCAATTCTATTGAATAAAAGGTAAATAAGTTCAGAGGTGTGGATCTCCTGTGGAGATAGCATATACAAAAACATTCAAATTCACACATATACATACACATATGCTCAAGTCCATCACCACCACCACTTTCACAGAGACAGCAAAACCCAGATCCAAGTATCCACAAACCCACTACTAAAAAACTCAGAATTGTCTCTATAATTTATGTATCTGGTACCAGTGGATAGAGTGCCAAGTTTGGAGTCAGGAAGACTCATCATCTTGAGTTTAAATCTGGCCTCGGACACTTATTAGCTATGTGACTCTAGGCAAATCAGTTAATCCTGTTTGCCTTAGTTTCCTAATCTATGAAATGAGCAGGATAATGAAATGGGCTAACTACTCCAGTATATTTGCCAAGAAAACTCCAAATGGGGTCAAGAAGAGTTGAACACAATTGAAATGACTCAACAGCAACAGACCTGATCTGTGTGTTGAGTTCATTATCCATGGTATGCTGTCATGAGGAGGGAGGGGGGTAGTGGGGGGAAGGTGTGAGGGGGATAAAAATCTTAATTTTAAGGAAGTGATTGTAGAACATTAAAAAAATAATGATAAAATAAAATAAATCACAAAAAAAGAATTCATTATCCAAGGTGCTCGCAAACTAAATTTATTCTCAAGATTAATGATATACAAATAAAATATCCCTAACACTTAAAATTTCTGTAAGACAGAGAACATTGTTTAAAAGTTCCTCAGTAATACAAAAAGAAAGAAAAAGAAAAGGAACTAGAAATGCTCTCTTATAGTTTAAATAAGCTGTTTGGTTTTTTTTTAACTTCAAGGTTTAAAGGTACCAGAAAATGGTAGAAGGAAGCAAACTAGTCTAGAGTCAGAATTTGGACTCAGTTTCTTGTTCATTGCATAACCTCACACAAATTTCTTCTCCTCTCTAGGTCTCAGTTTACTCATTTATAAAATGAAGGATTAATGGACTAAGAGATATCTATGCTCCATCAGAACTCTACAATTCTATGAGTACAAAAATAAATCACATATATAGTACTATAAGATTTACAAAGTACTTTCCTTACAATATTTGTGATGTTGTATCCACTTTGTATACTTAAACATTTTGATAGCTGCATTTCAACATAATTGGCTTTCTTTGTAATCTTATGTATTTTCATATATATTTGGGGGTAGCTAGGTGGTGCAGTGGATAGAGCACCGGTGCACGAGTCACAAGAACCTGAGTTCAAATTTCACCTCAGACTTGACACTCACCAGCTGTGTGACCTTGCACAAGTCACTTAACCCCAATTGCCTCATCCTGGGTCATCTCCAGTCATTCTGATGACTATCTGGTCAATGGATTCAGAGGGCTTTGGAGAAGAAGTGAGGCTGGTGACCTACACAGCCCTCCTTCACTCAAAAAACAGTCAAGTGCAAGTCATGTCATCATTTCTCTGATGACATGGTCTTCTTCAGCAATGAAGGATAAACACACACATATTTTCATATATTTATAATACATTTATAATATATTTATAATACATTCTTCTTAGAAGAGATCTATATAGGGACCAGGGTTCCCTGATATATAATTTCTATAGGTCAATAAGCTTCATCAGACTGTCCCAAGGGTCCTTGGAATAAAAAAAAAGTGAAAGACTTGGAACAAAAACGGAGGAGGCCTCATAACAAAGAGAAGACATGGGCAGGGTCAGATATCATTACACCACAGTTTGGCCTGGGACCAATGTTCATAATTTTCTAATAAAAAAATGAAGGCCACTTATTTGTGTTCCTATCTCACCGCACAAACATGTTGGCATAACTCACAGAAATGGTTGGGAAGCTTCAGGCAAGCACAAATCCACCTGGGAATGTGAAAATCTAGCAAAGCATGATGATCCTAACTTCCTACAAAGAACTAGAATGCTTCCATGCAGTGCTTTTAGGTTCAGATACCATTTCTCAAATTAGCCCCCAGAGGTCTAATCTGAATGCAACAGGCTCTCAGAGAGTTCACCCCAAGACGAAGGTGACGTTCCACCCAGGGGAAGGAAAATTGTTTGTTTGTTTTTTAACATGATTCAATCATGGCTGTAGCAATAGTGCCTAAACACCAAAACAAAAGGGAAAGTAGGGGACAGGAGGGAGGGAGGCTTCAAGTTAATATTTGCCTTCTTGTCTTTGCATACAGGTCTACCCAAAAAAAGGAAAATGTATGGCAGTGAAGTACTATGTGGGGAAAGAGCCCCAGACACTAAATTCAAAGACCAGAACAGGAATCCTAGCTTTGCCCCTTAATAAATATGTAACTTTGGGCAAGACCTGAGCCTTGGTTTTCTTCTCTGTAAAGTGAGCATAAGACTTGTCCTCCTTATCTCATAGAATTATCCAGAAGGAAGAGATAGATAAACTGTAGAGCATTAAGGAAAATAGCTAACATTTATATGACACTTACTGTATTCCAGGCGCTCTACAATGAGTATCTTATTTTATCCTCACAACAACCCTGAGAGGTAAGTGCTATTATCCTCATTTCACAAATGAGGAAACTGAGGCTGAAGGGAGGTTAAGTGACTTGCCCAGGGTCACATAGCCAATAAATATCTGAGATTGGATTTTAAACTCAAGGTCCAACACTCTAACCACCGCACTACCCAGCTGCTTCTACTACCACAAGGGACTACCATAACTTTAGGCTGTGTGGAAATAGGTTTTACACAGCAATTTGTGCAGGATTCATCTCCAGGGGATCAGTAGCAATTAAGAATATTTTCTGACTTAATCCAGTTTGGTTTCAACAGCTTGGACTTTGAAGTTTGAAGTCCAAATCCCCATTTTTGCAAAGAAGAAAATTAAGATCCAGACAGGTTAAGGTACTTCATCAAGAACACACAGCTAGCTAAGTACTTTTAGTTCCAAGTGACAGATCAGGCTGTTGACCTTAATTTCCTGACCTTGGTTAGTTAGTATTAGGGGTGGGCTTCTTTATTATTTCCCTGAGTGCATGAAGTATGGCACAATGGAAAGCCTACTGGACTTGGACTGGAAAGACCTGAGGAAATTGCACCTCTGAAACTTGGGTGACATAGATGGCCCAGTGAGCAGAGCACTTGGCCTAGAGTCAGGATAAACTTAAGTTCAAACCCAGCCTCAGATACTGACTGACTATGTTAAGTGATTGGCAAAACTTCCTTATCAATACGATGAGAATGACCAAAATAGCAGCTAGCTGTCCTAAGGATTAAATGAGTTCCTAATTTCCAAGTGCTTAACACATTGTCTGGCACATTTCTATTGTCCTAGTGTTCCTTCCTCTGCTCATTTTATAATTGAGGAAACTGAAGCGAACAAGGTTAAGGGACTTGTCCAGGGTCACACAGCTAGTAAGTGTCTAAAGCCAGATCACAACCCAGGAAGATGAGTCTTCCTGATTCCAGGCCCAGCCCTCTATCCCCCATACCAGCTAGCTGCCTGTATAAATGTTAGCTACTCTTATTCCTAGCCCTGTGACTCCTCAGAGCTTATTTTGACTCTAAAACAATATTTGCTACTACAAATACCATGAGGGTCTATTTCAAAGTGCCAGGGTGTGTGTCGATTGTTTTCTTTGGAGATCAGGTAGATCAGAATTTGTGTTTTCACTGGTGTATAGGATGAGGAAACACCCTTTCCCAATGAACAACTATTGTGAAACTCAGAGGGCTGCCTGGGGCAGTCACAGGGCCAGTTTCTGTCTGAGGCAGAGGTTATCTTAGGTCTGACTCTCCTGCCAAGGCACCACACTGCCCTTCCCTGGAGCTCCTATGAGCCACAGAAGAGATAATATGCTCAAAGGTATAAACGCATATATAAATGACAAGTATAACTATCCGGTGGTTTTATTTCCTTCTTGGGTTCATTTTTAACTCACATGAGTATGGAAAGGACAGAATCATTTTAAGCTGATAGAACCAATTCTGAAAGGCAACATGGCAAAAGGGACAATGACCTGGCTTCAGAGTGAGGAAGACCTGGCTGTTTAACCTTGGTCAAGTCACTTAATTTCTCAGTGACCCAGACATCTATCTCTCTAAGTAGTAGAACATTTTTGCTAATTGCAGATCTGACAAAAGTAAAAGGAATTTCACCACTAGAAGGAGAATCAATCCATTCTATCTACCGACTGTGAGGTGTGTGAAACCACTATTGTATAAGTTGCTCTCTCTCTCTGTAATGTATGCATATATATGTTTATATCTAACATTTAAATGTAAGCACCTACACTTGTATTTTTGCACCAACGCATGTCCTCCACTACGCTATTGGAATGTTTCATCTTAGCTTGGCAGGAATCCTGTATTCTCAAAGTTTATATCAGTGAATGTGGTTTCTGATCTCTCATACCTCACTGGAAAACTCTGAACATAACTTGGTAATGAACTTTTATGTCCAGCACCAAAGAACTGGACTATGTTCAGAGAGATTTATCACCAGAGAGTCTGCCATCAAATGATGAAGTTTTGTGATCACAGCAGCTTCCAGGAACTGGCTACTAAGACATGAAGAAGTTTCACCATGCCTTGATAGAGGGAGTGGCCACCCTGAAGAAATCTGAGAGACCTGAAGCACTAAAATGAACAACTACATATATATTCATTCCTTGTCCCTATATCCATTTTAGAGGATTGACAAATCACTAGACATCAGCAATTCTAATAAGTAGTTTAAACCCTTATCAAATCAAGATTAATCATATCTCATATACCATACATTTTTGGTCTTTTCAATTGTAAATCTAATTTTATGACTACATGCTCTAAGGTACTTCTCAGTTCTGAAAGACAAAACCATTAGACACAGGGGTTCTTAACTTTTCTGTGAACGTCATAGATTTCTTTGGCAGCTTGGTGAAGTCTATGTGCCCCTTTATCAGAATTGGGTTTTTAAATGCATAAAACATAGTATTACAAAAGAAACCAATTACATAGAATTACTGTTATAAAAATATTTTTAAAAAACGCATTCCTATACCCCAGATTGAGAGCCCCTGATTAATAAGACATATTGACAATAGAAAAATAATTTTCCTTTAACACAAACATTTTTGCTTAAATTTTTCTCAAATCAATGTAACCATTGCTACTTTATAAGTTGTCTTCTAGGAAGCAAAAGACAGTGAAATTCAGAGGCCCTGAAAGCAGAATAGTTTTCCCACCCTTCTAAGCATATTCTTACTAAGGTTCAAAAGTTTTCCCTGAGAGCAGGAAAGAATATCAGGAAAGATTATAAAACCAAGTGGTACAGTTGTTCCTTTAGACCTTCACAAATAAAAGCACCAGTATTAGCAGCATCCTTAAGAAGGACAGGCGATCCATATATACAGGGGTGCATGAGTCTATATCTATCTCAATGATTTACGTTTCATGCTTGCTGATGAGGTAAATAAACACCCATTGAACACAGACCCTGTCACCCAAGAAGCAGAAGTAAGGCTGCAATTCCTCAAGGTTGTGCATGTCAATCACCTACCCTTATCAGTTCTCCGTCCAACAGTTAGAATTAGAAAGCTGGGCTGGAAAAGTGATAAGGGGAAGTGACTGGCTATGGAAGTTTTGTTGAATGAACCTTGGGGAGAGAGAGAGTGAAAATTGACATTTTAAACCAACAATTAACCCTTAGACACCCCTGCCCCTGCCCCCACGATCCCACCTCTGAAAACCTGTAATCACCCATTTTCTCTTTTCTCTCTGGTCACCATCTAAGATGAATTCCCACCTTTTTTGAGAAGAAGGAATCTTCTAAAGATGAGAGATGCATCATGTAGTTTCATGCACCAGAGTTCTGCAGAAACCTAACCATGCTCACACAGTTCTAGGGATCTGTGAAAGAGTTTTAAGGTCTTTTCATTAAAAAAATGTTTTTGCTTTTTGCCCATATAAAAAGTCTCCTACAGTCTTGGGCAGTGAACACGCCCAGTTTTCTTTTCCAATACCCTGGGCTATTTCTTACAGCCAGGGACCATTCATAAATTATCTAACTTTGAGTCTCCTCCTTTGAATGATCAGGATTGGTCCTGCAGAATTTCTTGCTCCAGGCAAGGGCCTGTCTGATGAAAAACCTGTCTCTGAATGGATATGTTAAATTTGGGGTCATATCTTAATGTGTTAGTTCAGGGGTGGAGTTTGAGCTCCAGAGATTAATGTTAAATACATGATCAGCTAATGTATCATGCCACCTTAACCCTTGCCAGTTTTTTATAGCTGTTCAAAGAATGATGCCAAAAA
>CM053769.1:556196819-556214417 GCA_028658325.1 Potorous gilbertii
TTTCCCAAACTGGTGACTGTGAATCTTTTAAAAATATATTTTGATAACTGTATTTCAGTATTTTTCAGTATATTCAGTATTATTACAACCCTATGTGTCTTATTTTGTTTTATTTTATGCATTTTAAAAAACAGGATTCTGAGAAGAGGAACCATAGGCTTCACCAAACACCAAAGGGGTCTATGAGGCAAAAAAGGTCAAGTACCCATGTACTTCTAGACAATCTCTGGGGTCTTTTCTAGCTCTGTTTGTGTAAATCAGAAACCACACTTTAAACAATATACTCCATGGCCTCCAACGCTTCCCATCCTGCACCCTAGCTCCCACATTCAACATTCAAACACAAATAAACAATTTCAGTAAGATGTTATACAAATATACAAGTACATCTTGTATTGGGAGGAAGGGGAGTGTATGTAAGGAGAGACTAGAGCTGTGATTGTGCCAAATTCAAGCAACTTTCTATGCACTCATGCAAATAAAGTATTCCTCTATCATTTATAGCTCTGGAAAGTTCAGGGGGCCATTAAGAAGTGAAACAACTCACCCATGGTCACAGAGTGAATCTATGTCCAAAGTAGTACTTGAATCTATGTTTTTCCGACTCCAGTTCCAACATTCTCTCCACTATGTTGAACCACCTCTTGAGTCATGTAATATATTAATTAAATGATATATTCATGCAATCATGTAATGCGGTAGCACAAGTCATAGAGAAGAGGTGTATTAGTAGGAAGTGTTACTTCTAGCATATGAAAACTCGAGATACAAATATTCCTCGGCTCATTAGCCCTTATTCCAGGAGAGTAGGTAGGGTCATGGAAATACCCAACAAACCAGATAATGTAATCATAAAATTGGTGGAAATTTTAAAATTACTCCCACCAAATATGAAATTTGAAATATGAAATTCAAGCCAAAAGCAGTCTTGCTGTATAACATGGAAAGTGAAACAGTCACCTGACCATTCATTCAGAGATTTTTTTCATCCCGTTACCGAAAAACAAATGCTTAATGTTAATTAAAACAAGGACTTACATGATCATTGAGAGAGCATTGCAATTTTTAATGATCATTTTTGGACATTTAGGGGAGATAGTCCTTGGAGTTCTACTTACTCAGTGAATTCACTTTCAAAGATAATTTTCTTCAATCCAAATATCCTGACCTAAAATTCAGATAGGGAATACAATAGGGAATTGTATCCTGCTTACCTGAAGCTGGACAATTTAGAGTTCTATGATTTCCTGTTTCCCAGAACCTTAGCTTATGCAACAGAAGAAAAAAAAAGTACTTTCCTCAGCAGCAGTTCTCACATTTTGATGATTTACGTGGAAATGAAGCATGTGTAAACATGTTTATCCTTCTCCTGAATTTCACAGGGGTAAAATTGCTCAAGAGGAAAAAATGAATGTTAGGTTTTAGGAAATCAAACCTAGCTTGTCACATTTAGGTTCATTTGCACAGGGAGATGAGCATAAAAATTTTGTTTCTTGTCTCCCTGACTATATCAATTACAAAACCATAGAATGTCAGAGTTGGAAACTGACTCAGAGTTTTAGAAACCACGTAATCTGACTGCCTCATTTTGCAGATAAATCCTCAAGATTTCATTTTGTTCCAATGGACCAAGGGCAAACCTGAGTATGAAGACACTTAGACTGCCCTTCATTATTCTCTCTCTCTCTCTCTCTCTCTCTCTCTCTCTCTCTGTCTCAACATAATACTATCAATGACAAACACAACAAAGGCAGAATTTTTTTTCTTTTTAAAGAAAACATACCAGTTCTGCTGTTCCACATTGCAGCGTTGTGAGCGTCGCTTCATATCTTGTTCTTTCGTGGCACCACCTGTGAAATCATTCTTAACAATATTTTCCTCGTTGAGATACTTTTGCATGTTAAGATGAGGAGGAAACAACCTCATTCTGAAGTGCTTAATGACTATAACCCCCCCATTTATATTTCATCTACCCTTTAAGTCCAACATCCTACTCAACAATATCAGTTCTTGTGACACTCTCTTGTTTCTAACTCCTTTGTATTTATTGTCTGTGCCCTCGCAATTAGCCCCTTCTTATTCACGGACCCTTTCTAAATATCTATACCATATTACAAAGTGCTCTGTTATATAAGTTCAAGTCATAGGGCACAGAACTCTAAGGGTCTGCTAATACCAACCCTATCACTTTATAAAGGAGGCCCAGTGAACATCAATGACTGGTTAAGATGTTAAATGGCAAGTAGCACAGCTGAGATTTGAACTTCAACCCTTTGGCTTTAAATGCAGTAGTCTTTCCACCATCCCAAGCTTCCTTTTGTTCTAAAGGATCATAGATTTAGAGCTAGAAAGTATTTCAGAGGTCATTTAGCTCAGTCTCTTCATTTTACAGATGAGGAAGCTATATTCTGCAGGCTTGTTCTCTAATCATTCATTTACGGAGATTATGTCTCCCCCAACTAGATCATAAACCCCTTGTGGTCAGTGCTTGAATAGTGACTCTGTAACCTACCATGCCTGGCATAGTGCTGGGCATGCCTGTTGATTGGAAAATAACACCTAATCTGCAGATACTAAATCTGAACATGAAGGAAGATAAAATACTCAGGAATAAAAGTACCTTTTCAGAGTCTGATTTCTCAATATGGCCTGGCTCTGTTTAGATGCAGGGGTCATCTGTTTTCTCCTCTGTCTCCCATCTGGTTGGGCTCTTTTCACCCAGTTTAACAAGCTCAGGAATGTTTGCAGTTGAAAAGCTCAGTGTTTCATTTGGCTCCTCTTCATCTGTGACTTGCCCCAGGCTCCTCATGTCCATTAGCATCTGCATACAGTTCAGTGCCCAGAGCTCATCCAGCTGACTCAGGGGGGAAAAGCAAACTATTCCCAGAATGCCTAGTTAAAGGGTGCTTCTGAAATTCTTTCCTTTTATTAAAGGTAATAAATATATTCCGGACTTATGTGGAGTCAACTGACCCCAGTGTGTAAAACAGTAAAATAAAGCTCTTCTCAGCTCACCTGCCACCGTTCAGTTCTGTGACCTGGTTCAGTATTGTACAATGTTTGTATAAGAATGACTTACCCTATTTCTCCTTTAATATCATTTTCCTCTGATGTGTGTTGACTTTGTATTGGCAAGAGGCATCAAGTTCAGAGTCTGCCTCCCTCTTAAGTACCGAATACTAGAACTGAACCACCTGGAAGCCAGAAGCAAAATGGCTGAATGTTTTGGAACTCAAGCATTTTCAGTATTCCCTCAGTATCTCTTAGAGTGAAGCGCAGCTCTACATTTATCAGTACAACTGGAAAAATTGGGGTTTCTTTTTTGCCCACCTCTTTCTACATGATCCAATCAAGTGCTGATTTTGAATCAGTTGAGACCTGATTTCAAATTCCAGCTTTCATACTGCATGTGACCCAAGTCAATTATCTCTTTGAACTTCGGTTTTCTCGTCAATTAAATGGCATTAATACTCTCACTGAAGGGAATCATACAAGAATGATATTTAGTAAGCCTTGAAATTCTACAAAATTGTGTAGTTTCATCATCATCATCATCATCAGTATCCTGAACAAACTCTGCTTCCATCTTAAGACCTTTGCAATCAACTTACCTCCTTGATATTTTTCCTGGTTAAAATATTTATGAGGCAAGTCTTTATAAAAGCCAAATGACTCCAGAGTACCAAATAGAGTATTGGTGAAAGGGAGCAAGTCACAAAAAAGCAAAACCAGCCCACTGGGCAGACTTCTCTACAGGGAAATGTTGACATTTCTACCCAGACAACAGGTCTCACATCCATCTACAAGTCTCTACTCACATCACAGCTACCCTCATTAGTACCTAGTCTAGTGAACAAGGAATGGATATTTATGCAGGCTTAAGCACAGTGCCTTGAACATAGCAGATACTTAATAAATGCTTATCCCCTTTCCCTTCCCTTCCCCCCATTTCAATTACTTCTTTCTTAGTCTCCATATTTCCCTCTCAAACCTGTCCTCCACACAACTCCCAAAGTAATTTTCCTTGTCACTTCTAAGTTTAATAAAATCCCAATATTAACTATATGTTTTGGATCAAATACAAACTCCTTTATTTGACTGTTAAGGAACTTCACAACCTCACCCCCACTTACATTTCCAACCTTAATATACATCACTACCTTTTCCTGTCCTGTATGGTGTAGCTCCAGCCAAACCCAAAATGGCCTTTTGGATGTTTCTTACACATTGACACCCCATCTTCCATATCAGCAACTTTGCACTGGCTATTCCTCATGCCTAGAATACACTCCCCTCCTCAATTCTATCTCTTTGAATTCCATGTCTCCTCCCAAACTTTGCTAAAGTACACCTCTTTACATGAAACCTTTTTCTGATCCCACCAAACTCCAGCAATAAGTGGCCATCCCCCACTTCCCCTCAATTTATCTTGTATTTATTTTGTACATACAAAGTAGATTTATGAACATGCCATCTCCCCTGATAAAATGTAAGCTCTTTGAAGGTAAGAACTTTTTCATTTTTTTTATTTATATCCCAAGCACTTATCATAGTTCCAGGGATATAGTAAACAAAACAAACATTTATTAAGTATCTACTATCAGGTACTTTGATAGGTACTAAGGATACAAAAAAAAGGAAAAAGATAGTCCCCACTCTTTAAGGAGTTTGAAACCTAATTGGGGAGACAACATGCAAACAAATATAGACAAACAAGCTATATAGAAGATAAATAGCTGATAATTAATATAGGTAAGGCAATAAAATTGAAAAGGGTTGAAAAAAGCTTCCTGTAGAAGGTGATATTTTAGTTGTGAATCATTCAGTAAGTCAGTAGTTAGAGTAGAGAAGGAAGAGAATTCTAGGCATGGAGGAAAGCCAGAGAAAATGCTTAAAGCCAAGAGATGAAGTGTCTTGTTTGTGAAGCAGTCAGGAGGTCAGTATAACTGGATCTAAGGGTACATGTCAAAGAGTAAGATGTAAGAAGATTGGAAATGTTTGGAAAGACTTGAAAGACTGGGAAGGCTAAATTACGACGGACTTGGAATGACAGAGCATTTTTTATTTGATTCTGGAAGCAATAGGGAACCATGGGAGTTTATTGAATAGGGAGTTGATAAGATTGAACCTAAGTTTTGGCAAAGTCACTTTAGTGACTATAAAAATCTGTATGTGGTCTCTTTCTTCTGAGGTTACCTTGTGTTTATTCACCTATGTACATGTTGTTGTTTATTTCATCAGTAAATTTTAAGTTCCTGGAGGGCAGAGACTGTTACATTTTTGTCTTTGGATCTATTCCATAGGGCCCATCGTAATAAGCACTTGATCGATGTTTGTTGAATTTGATTAAATCCATTATCTAGTTGTCATGGGAGCTCTCTTCTCAAGTGAAGACTGCAAGCTCAGTTCTCTTCTTCTGCCTAATGCTTTACTTGCAATTAAGACCATTAACCAGAAATTCCCTCTTCTCCCCTCTCCCTCATCTCAAATCACTCAGATAGCTTTCTCCACTCTTTCCTTCTTCTATCCTGTCCTATACAAAGAGATAATCTTTCTTCTTGCCAACACAAACTCCTCTATATGCATTCTTCATTCCCTTCCATCTCACCCTCTTCCCACAGATTGTCCTCTCTCTTTCTCTCTCTGTCTCGCTCTGTCTTTCTCTGTCTGTCTGTCTGTCTCTATCTGTCTCTGTCTCTCTGTCTCTGTCTCTCTGTCTCTGTCTCTCTCTGTCTCTCTCTCTCTCTCTCTCTCTCTGTCTTTCTCTCTCTCTCTCTCTCCCTTCCTTCCTCCTTCCTTCTCCCCCTTTCTTTCTCTTATCTTCAATACCTCTCTATTTAGGACACCTTCCCTGCTACCTACAAATAGACTCTTGTCTCACATAGTCCTTTTTTTAAAAATCCAATCCTTACTTAGTCTCATCATCCCTATTAGCTATCATTCTTTATCTCTCCTCCCCTTCTCTATTAAATATCTTGAAAAATCTATCTACCCTTACAGCCTCTACTTCCTTTTTCCTCATTTCATTCTAAACCCTCTATCTCTGACTTCCAACTTCAACATTTAGGTGACACTATTCTCTCCAAAGTCAATAGTGATTTCTTAATTACCAAATCTAATGGCCTTTTCTTCTCATCCTTCTTAACTTCTCAACAGCCTATCTTATGGATATTCTCTCCTTTTCTATAAGTTTTTGTGACACTCTCTTTTCTGCATTTCCTCTTACCTACTTGACTACTTTTTTTACTCTCCTTTGCTGGATCTTCATCTAGGTCATACCCATTAACTATGTGTATTCCCAAAGACTCTGTCATTAGCTATCATATCTTTTCACTCTATACTGTCTTACAAGGAGCTTTTATCAACTCCTTTTATTTCAGTTATCATCACTACAAAAATATTTCCCAGATCTACATACCCAAACTTCATTGTAATAAACCCAAACTTCTTGTAAGTTCCGGTCTGATTTTACCCACTGACTTTTGAACATCTCAAAATAGATGTCCTATATGCATCTCAAATTTAATATGTCCAAAACTGAACTTATTACCTTTCCCTCAAACTGTCCTCCCTTCCAAATTTCCTTGCTGCTGTTGACAACTCCATCCTCCCATACATCCAGGTGGACAACCTCAGGTTCATCTTCAATCTTGCACTCATTACATGTATCTAATCTGTTGCCAAATGCTATAATTTTTAATTTTAGAACATCTCTCTTATATATACACTTTTCTAACTTACAAATTCATTATCCTAGTGCAAGCTCTCGTGACTTCACAACAGGACTATTACAATAGCCTTCAGACTGGTCTCTCTGCCTGAGCATCTCCCCACTTCAATTCATCCTCTACTCAACTACCAAAGTGAGTCTCATAAACTGTAAGTCTTAGCAGGTCACTGTATACATAACAAACTCCAGTAGCTCTGTGCTAGTCCATGTGAGGAAAACAGAAAAATCTAGGCTTTCAGAGGGACTATCTTTCTTATTACCTTTGGTTTTCATCCAGGATCTAAAACAGTGCTTTACGAACATGCAGGGCTCAAAAAATGATCAATGAAAGAATATATCTAATAATCTCATGATGATCCATCCTTATAAATAGGTGATCCATCCAAACAAAGTCATGCAGATCATCCAAATGCCATTTCTATTTGACTTTGGAGTGCAATATAAACCTTTGCTAACAGGTTTAACTTTCTTAGGCTTTACTTTCATATTTCATGTTATTATTTCTTTTCATTCCCTAGGCAATTTCCCCAGGGCTGGCTCTGAGTCCAGAATGGTAGCCAAGAGTGTGCTGGGTCATGTAAAGGAGGCTCCCTGGAATTTTAATGTGCTACAGCCAAGCAAATGTTGACCCAGAATGTTCAATTGTCTTGAGTTTATAGCAATATTACAATATAACTTGTTAAAGGGAAACGTTAAACCCATCAACCAGCTCTAATATTTATTTATAAATAGTTTCAAAGGGTGTACCTCAAACTATATGGAACTTACTCTTGCCATCATATACACAGGCCCCTCAGTTTCCTCCTCCTGTCATGTGCTACTATTCCTGATGACAAAAAATAATATTGTTCCATGAGGGAAAAAAGTTTGAGAAACATTGGCCTATGGGATACCAAGTTGAGCTATTTCTCTCTTGTCCTTTTGAAGTAACAAAATCAATCAGCTAATTCTGTGTTGTTTAACTACATAGTCAATACTTCAGGAGATTTCATCCTATTACCCATCTGCCCATAGCATCTACCTCCTGCCATCTTTCACCAGTAAAACATAAGGAACAAAGTTCTGTGAAGCAAACATTGTATGCTCTCCTATCTTCATGTCTGGAAATGGACTGCCTTCCCAGTCTCCACCCGTTGATGATGATCTCTTCAAGGCCCAATCCTGATACACTCACTACATGAAGTCTCCCTGGATTCTCCTCCCCAATTGGAAGTGACTTCTCCATCTTCAAATATTTCATAGATTCTGTTTAGATCTCTCTTTTGTCCTTAAGATAGTTTAAATACTATCATAGTTATTTGCGGACTTGTCTCCTCACCTTAGTTGCAAAGTCCTTGAGGGTCAGGACTGAATCTTACTCATCTTTGTATATCCAGAGCCTGACCCTATGCCTTACACACAATAAATGTTTGTTAAATTGAATTAAACTGAAATATCCAGGCACCAAGAACAAAAACTCTGCCCTTTGTATAGATAATAGAAGTTGTTGATTTCATTAATGTAGCAGGGGGACTGGTTAATGAGGACCATTCCTTTGAAGTATCTCTACCTGTTGCCATCCATGTGGAGGCTTAGTGAACCTGATTCTGGAAAAAGCACTAATGGGAAGTCCTTTTCCTTAATTCAGAGCTAGTAGAGCTATCTTATAATTGTTTCTCGATAGTTTATTGCAAGGAGATAAAAAATATTTTTAAATTAACTGCTGAACTAGACACAAGTGTACATGCTTGAACAGACAAAACTTCTTTTTTTATTTTGTCTGCTTTGGAGTGAGCAGGCATAAAAAATGTTGTAAATCTCTTAATGAGTTAGTAGTAGAGGAAGTAGCAGCAGCCAAAGACATGCTACCTGTTTCCCTCTCACCCCATTTGGCTGTCATGTGGTCATGAACATATAATGCCTCCTCTGTTTCTGTCTGTGGTGTATATATTCTCTCTTTGTCTTAGATGAATGGAGAGACAGAATAGATCAGCTTATAATCTCATAAACTTTGAAAAGTCAAACAGACCAACAGAGCTCCAAAATGGGGGCCAACAAAAGGAATTCATAACAGAATCTACCAATGGTCCCCAGTAACTCAATGGGGTGAGAAATCAGTCCTGAACCTGCTGGGTCCAGGCTGGAAGTAGATTGTCTGGTAACTGAGACACCATGTTCCACCACCAAATGACAATGCTAGAACTCGGAGCATAAATAATTTTTTTTTCTGAATATCTGACCTGTCAATCTCAGTATAGTTTGGGAAAAAAAGCCAAGACCCACAAAAATCTAAAGTAAGTTTTAAGAAAAAAAAAATTGAAATCTCACGAAGGCAACAGTTACTCGATAAGTTCCATGGCTGCTGACTGCCTCCTTTGAGCCCTGACTTGTATAGATGAGACATTCAAGCAAACTATCAGGAAGGGAAAGGATCTACCAGAGACTGTTTTTTCAGATGATTATTTAGCTGACTAGTTTTAAGCAATGTCAACATCATTCCTAAAGTTAACAAAAGCTCTTAGAACAAATATTCTGCTAGCAAGTGATTGTTTCAGCTCATTTGGAGCTAGTGTTAGTAGCAAATGGGATGAAGGGAAGCATGGGGCACCAAACCTGGCTATCCAAATTGAATTAAACCTCTGCTGACCTCCTCCTCTGGAGCTTCATCATGGTACTCCTTTTCCTGGGACACCTTAAATTCTTGAAAAATATGCCATTAGATTACAAGCTCCCATGTCACATAAAACAAGAAAGACTGAGATCTCTGGGTCCATTTCAGCTCTGAATCAAATGGTGTTAGGTTCGATCCTAGTGTTGGACCATAGGCCTTCTTCCTAAGGAGCCATCCCCCTCAGTTCAGGGGGGCCTTGGCATCCGGTTGTTCACCAAGTGATGAGTTGTTTTTTTTTCAATAGATGAAGACTATAAGCTATAATATGGATGCATTTAATTCTGTCAGTGCCAACTCTAACAAATTCCCAAATATACATATACATGTGTATGTATGTATACATATATCAAAGTGATTTTTTTCAAAACCATCCTGTACCTTGAAATGTTAGTTGTTTTTAAACATGTGTTTATCAGTTCAGTATTTCAAAAGTTTTATGAATTTGTTAGAATGGACACTGTTGATGTATGTGTATGAATATATGCATGTATACATGCATGGAATCAAAGATGCATAATTTTGAAAAGGATATTAGTTATTGTTCAGTCTTTTAAGACTCTTTGTAACCCCAGTTGGAGTTTTCATGATGAGAATGGTTTACCATTTCCTTCTCCAGCTCATTTTATGGATGAGAAAACTAAGACAAACAGGGTTAAGTGACTTGTCCAAGATCACACAGTAGCAAGTGTCTGAGGCTAGATTTGAACTCAAGAAGATGAGTATTGCTGACTCCAGGCCTGGCACTCTATCCACTGTACCACCTAGCTGTCCCTGGAAAAGGATGTTACAGGTCATCCAATCCATACTCCTATTCTTCATTGGATGTGATCCTGTCAGGCGATAGATAAACTAGGACCCAGATAAAAGTTCCTCCTTCTCACCAATTACTTCAAAGGCAAAAATGCAGATACAAAAGCATTAACCTAAGAGTACACTCTTGCCCACTTTTATTCTAACATTTAAGGAGCATCAGCTGACACATTGTATTTTTAGGTTATTGACTACAACCTTCTTCTTTCTTTGAATGGGAGGAAGACAAGGGCAGAGGAGGACCCACACAGCATTATCTATCACTCCCACATCAATCAGTCAGACTATAAACATTTATTGAGGGCTTACTCTGTCCTAGGCACTCTGCCAAGTGCTGGGGATACGAAGAAAGGCAAAAATAAGTCCTTCCTTCAGGAAGCTACATTCTATTGGGGGAGGCAACATTTATATAAAGAAGTCTATATGCACAGTAGATGGAAGGTAATCTAAGAGTGGAAGGTTCTGGCATCTTCAAGATCTGGGAAAGCTATCGTGAGTTATAGAAGAAGAATTATATCTCTAAGATGCAGAGATGATGAGGAAGACCATTTCACATCTTCCATCACTGGTTGACTGAGCTGTCAATCACCATCAATACAGGTCAGCCCTTAGGTAGAATGACCAATCAAAATTCAAAAGCTGATTACTGAATACAACTGGCTGATCATCCAGTAACCCATGAACAAAGGCTAGATTGCATGCATCTAGCATGCATGCATGCTAGATCATGATGCAACCATATGTAGATAGAATGTGTTAGAGCAGAAACTGAGACAAGTTTCAAGATCTGGCTCCAAGTCTGGTACTTAATAGGAATATATGGTCTTTTAAACTCTATTTTCCATGAGCATGAAACATCATAGGGTAATGATGCCTTTTCCAATGCACTTTCTTTCCCAGCTCCATCACTTTACTGTACTACCAACATTCCTTCATCTTCTCACCCAGGCTACCATTGACTTCATTCATGCACACACTTCAGCTCTTGGAGGCAGGGATACCGAAGAGCTCCCCAAATGCCTAGTGTTACCAGCTTCTACTTCCAAAGTAGAGGCAAGTGGAAGAGAGAAGAGAAAGGAACGATCAAAAAAGAAATAAAATCCTATAATGAAGAGATTCTTGAATTGCCTTCTATTGTCAAACAATTGACAAACAAACTTTTTTTTGGTTGGACATTGACAAAAGCAACTTTAAGTACTTCCGAGATAAAGATGAACCACCGAATACATGAATAGCAATGAGAAAAAAATGTAAGCTCTAATCGTCTGACATACTACTCTGGTCCCTTTGAAAATTAAGAATAAAAACAAAGTTTAAAAACTCTGCAATGATCTCCAAAAAATTGGGGAAAAAGAAAGACACGCTCTAAAATGAGAAACAGGAAAATATTCCAGTTTCCAAAAAAAGAAAGAAGCTAACACTTCAAACAATAGGTCAGTGAGCTTGAATTTTATTTCCTGGAAATATTCTAGGATATATTATTATTGTTAAGGGGATGGTTTTTAAATATTTAGAAAGAGAAGTCATGGTTACTAAAGTGAAAATAATTCATCAAGGCAGGTTATACTAATTTAACTAACTGTATCAAAGTAAACTCATGCTTTTTTTCTAGGAGAGTACTTAGATTAATACAGGAATATACTGGTGACGTAGTATGCCTAGGTTTTAAATAATATGTTTGATAATGTTCCTCATGTCAGTCTTGTGAAAAAGGCAAATAGAGGTGGGCAGTTTTATGTCAACATTAAGAAAAGTCTTCAGTGTTTTACCTAAATTTTTTGTACTTAACCATTTTTTACTCGATTTTCAAATTTTCAGATGACAAGAAGCCAGGAGGAATGACTAATGTATACATAAAGAATCAGAATTTAAAATTTGTAAATGAAATTTAATGGGGATAAAAATAATGTCTTGTAATCAGGTTCAAGAAATTATCTATACAAGAATAAGATGGAACAAATATTACCAGTCAACAAATTCTGTTTGCTGAATACCATATAACATGAAAAAGTCCAAGTGGGTTTTTTTGTTTTCCTTAAGTGGAAATGCATTATAAGCCAATGGTGTAACATAGCAGTCAAAAAAGTGAATTTGATCTCAGATGGCATGATCAGAAGAAAGCGTAAGAGGATTTATTGTCATATTATGCTCGTCCTTGGTCAGATGACTTCTGTAAGATTATTGTGAACTTTGAATAGTAAATTTAGTAGTAGTTTAGTAGTAGACATTAATAGACTATAATTCATCCATCCACAGAAGGATGACCAATACTGAGACAACTCAAAACAATGGTTCAAAACCATGAGAATGACTAGAAAACAGAGGATTTTGTCCCATAAAAAGAAGATTTATGGGGTACATGAAAGTTGGGCTCAATTCTATAAAGTAACACCAAATGGAAGACTAGTCTGACGGTTTTTTTGCTAGACCACAGCGGGTAGAACTTGGCTCTAGCAGAACCTAAGTTTCTTGAGAGCATCAAGTATTATATTTTTATCTTTGTATGCCCAGGGACTAGCACATTGTCCAGCACACAGTAGGAACTCAATAGATGTTTATTGAACTGAAATAGGAACAATAGAGGTTGCATAGAAATAGATTTCTAAGGGAAAATTTACTAACAATCAGGATTCTCCAAAAGTGGAATGAGATGCCCACAAGACAATTTTGACACCATCTTCAGAGGTTACATAATCACTAGTTGGGCTGCTGCAGCAAAGATTTGTGCTTTAGGAATTATCTAAAATTAGGTTTCCTCTGAGCTCCTTTTGAGCCCTCAAAATCTAATATTTTATGAGTTAAAGGGTTTAAGTTAATGAAAGCTATGTTTATACAGGGGCAGTTAGCAAGCACAGTGGATAGAGTGCCAGACCTAAAGTCAAGAAGACTCATCTTCCTGAGTTCAAATCTAGCCTCAGACACTTACTAGCTATGTAACCCTCCACGAGTCACTTAGCCCTCTTTGCCTCAATTCCTCAACTATGAACTGAGTTGGAGAAGGAAATGACAAACCACTTCAGTATCTCTGCCAAGAAAATCCCAAATGGGATTATGAAGAACTGCACATAACTGAAACAAGTGAATAAAAAAGCAAGTCTACACAGGCAAGAGAAATAATACATGGAAATAGTTATCTATTTTGTTTTGTTTTACCTGAATCATGTGTCTTCAAATGTCTTCTTTGACAAGAAAATTCAATTAGTATTCACCAAATTTGAGTTTGCCCTCTAACCTTTCTGGTCAAGAGTCTATCATTGTCAACTCTGCCCTTTCTTGAGTCCATAGTATGACTTAAAGGTTGGTGAGAATACAAAGTGGTTTCATAGTTAGGCAAAAGAGAAAGGCTACCACTTTATAAACATATTTTATAAAAGGGTAAGAGTTATTTTAAAAATAGGTTTTTGGTTTTTTTTAGGTCTGTGAGAATTGAATCCACAAGATTGCATTATGCACTGTGAAGGTGAAATATAGTCATGCAAAATGAAACTCCTGCCAGACCTAAAAATACATCGCAGGACACATGGACCTACACACTGAACAGAGGTGTTGAAAATGTGATAAAGCTCATGGTACCTTCACAATATGAAGGCCCTTATACTTAATGAAGTTCTGTTCAGCTCACCAAGGGCATTTTGAAGGGATTTTCAACACAACCAGTTCAGAATATACTTAAGAAGGTTTTTAAAAGCATTTTTACTTGACTTTAAAAACATTTAGTACTTGACAGAGCATGTAGCCAATCAATCATTCCATGAGCATTTATTAAATATCTACTCTGTGCCAGGCACTGTATTAGGTGCTGGAGATACAAAGATAAAAACAAAAGTCCCTGCTCTTAAGGCGTTTATATTCAATTGTGAGAGTGGAGGGGTGGTAGGAATGGAAGTCTAGAAAAACATGAATATTCAGAAAGTCAAAACAAAAATATATGCAGTTATTTCAAGGTAGTAAAGGTGACTCAGAGTAGGTCTCATCATGTAGGAAATGACACTTGAATGAAGCCCTAGAAAAATCTCAATATTTTACAAGGTATAAAGTGAAGGGGGAAGTCGTTTCTAGAAATAAAAAGGATAATCCCATCATGTACACTCAGAGTTACCATTCCTGGCTCCAGGTGATCCTATGGGAACTTTAGGGACTACTATTGGTCATGTGGCACAGTGCTGAAAAGCCCTGGTGTTTTAATACAACATGAAGAACTCTGAATGGGCCTATTGTCTTCCTCCACTTTGTGGCATGGGGGGTAGGGGGGTGGGGATGTCAGTTAAAGAAAGGAATTCTTGCTTTTATACTCCAGGTGGCATTATTTAACCTTTAACATTTCCAGTAAGGAATGGGAGCTGGATGGGTCTCTAGACCCCAACAGCATGGTAACCATACTCATTGGCAGTTGCTACAATGTAACTCGGTGGGATCCTTGCCACTGACTTTTTTGCTGTTTTGTTGGACATGTCCAGGTTCAGAAAGATATCTGGAGGTCTTGGATCTCATTGGGGAACAAATCCTCAGCACCTACCCCAGTGCTCTTGGACAATACCACCACAAACACAATTGGACCAAGCCTGGCAGTTTTAGCAGTAAACACATACTTAGAATTCCTTTGACAGTGAAGGGCTAAGATGAAAACTAAAATGCCTAATTAGAAGTCCTATGAATTGCTTATGCTCCAATGACATTTAAATATCAGCCTTCTAATAGACTGTAACTAGTTATAAGTTGCTACTCAGTGCTGTTTTATATGATCCTGTTCATGCATGCAGTAAGTTATGTTCAGTATTTATTTTGTGTGTAGGAATAAGTCACCTACCCCAAATCTGACTCATACAGTATATTGATTATTTACTTTCTCTTTTGGGAGAAATCCTCAATAAAAGCTAGAACCTAAGCTAAGAGTAAAAATGTCTCCAAGTGCCAGGGTGTAGATTTAATGAGGCAAAGACTATAAGAAGAAAAAGTCTAATCTCCTATTTAGGGGCCAGGTTCCTTAGAACTGAACCAAGTCCAAACCATACACTTGCTTGGGTACAAACTTATGTTAGATAATCTTCCCTAGACCCTTACTGTGGCAAGGCAATCTTTTTACCCTCCCTTAGTTGATTCACTAAGCAACTTTGGCAAACATTTTTATCCTTCCTCTAGCCACCTATGGCACCTCTCTCCCAACCCTTCCTACTGAGAACCTCACATGAAATATGAAGCCTCGTATTTCACCAGAAAAAGGCCATTCACCAAGAGTTCCTTTTCCTCTTCCTCCTCAACATCTCACATTATCACTCAAATGGTTTCTCCATCTTTTCTCCTTCATTTCAGTCTCACATGAAAACATGTCCCTTCTCCTTGCCAAGGCAAAGCCTTCCATGTGCACAGTGCTCCCATTCCATCATTTCCTCTCCAGCAGATTGTCCGCACCATCAGCACCACTCTCTCGTTAATCTTCTATCTCACTCTATTGACTAGCTGCTTCCCAGTTCTATACAAACATGCCCATATCTCTCCATTCTTACTATTCACTACTTGATCATATCAGTCCCACTACTTATCATTCTATATCTCGACTCCCTTTCATGACTAAACTCCTTGAAAGGCCACCTACAGTCAATGTCTGCACTACATTTCCTCTCTTCGTTCTTCTCAGCCTGGCTTCTCACTTCATCACTCAGCTGAAACTGCTCTCTCCAGATTTACCCATTTTAGTTACCAAGTCTGATAAAGCTTTTTTCTCAGTATTCATCTTTCATGATTTCTCGGCAGCTTTTGACATTGTCAATCACCCTCTTTTTTCTTCATGACACTCCCTTCCCTCACGACACTTCTCTCCTCATTCTTCTCCTACCTGTCCACACACTCCTTCTCAGTCTCCATTTCTGGATCTTTACAGACTATTTACAGACACATCCCCTAACCATGAGTATTCCCATGGATCTGTCCTGGGCCTTCTTCTCTACTCTTTCTGTTATCTTGCTTGTTGATATCATTAGCTCCTATGGATTCAATTATCATCTCTATGCAGGTGATTCTTCCATCTATTTATCCGGTTCTAACTCATTTCCTGATTTCCAGTCTCACTTCTCACAAGTGCTTATTGGACACCTTGTGCTGAATGTCCTATGGGCATCTTAAACTCAACATGTCTGAAACTCAACTCATTATCTTTCCCCTAAAACCTTCGCTTCTTCCAACTTCTCGATTACTGTGAAAATTATCCAAGCATGCAACATAGGTATCATCTTTTATTCTCTTCTCTCTCTCTCTCTCTCTCTGTCTGTCCCCCCCCCCTCTCTCTCCCTCCCTCCCTCCCTCCCTCTCTCTCTCTCTCTCTCTCTCCCCACTTCGTAACCAAACGTTGTGTGTATTATCTCTCACATATGCCCCCTTCTCTCCTCTGACAGTACTACCCTCTTGGTACAGCTCTTTATTATCTCATGCCTTCACTATTGCAATCATCTTCTGATTGGGATCCCTACCTCAAGTGTCTCCCTACTCCAATCCATCCTCCACTCAGCTGCCAAGGGGATCTTTCTAATAAAGCACAGGCTTGGTCAGGCCATTTCTATTCTTAATTCAATAAAGGTATATTAATCATCTATAGGAGTTAGGCAATCAGAATATAACCAAAACAGTCCCTCCCCTCAAGGAGTTTGGATGCCACTGGGGTAAGGGGCAAATAAAAGATACACAGATATAATAAAGCAACTTGAAGAGATCTGAGGAATTTGAGATATACAAAGCAATTTAAGGTAGGAGACAATACTCATAACAGGAGATGGGGGAACTAGGCAAGTCTTCATAGACCTAAACTGAATTAGAAGTTAGGAGATCTGGGTTTAAATCTTAGCTGGAATCCCAGCTCTGCCACTTCCCAGCTTTGGGACCTCGATCAAGTTTCTTTAATACACTGGACCTCAGTTTCCTCATCTGCCAAATGAGTAGGCTGAACTAAATGACTTTGAAGGTCTTTTCCATTGCTAAAATTCTATTCCCCTAAAAAAATAACGAGATAAATGACAGTGTCTAAGATTTGTTGCAGTGGGAGATGATAGCTGCTGTAAACTTAGAGAGCCTTTGAGGTAAGTGTTTCTGACTGACTGCAAAGTTCCTCAAATAGCTAAGGTAATTAACAGTCCCCAAAATATTCCTGTGAAAGTGATCCAAGAGGCTCTAAACTTCTGATTAACAACAAAGTTTTCTGTAGCAGATGCCTCCTGCTCTGAGAGCATCTCCATCAGCTACAAGTATAGGTTTCACAGTTTACCTTTTCAAATATCTAGAAAACAGAAGTCTTAATAAGCCCCTTTCCCCAGCTGGTACTTTGCTGTTCTACCTCCGAGTCCTGGGCTCTGTACTACATACCAGGGCCCTCTAGTGCTGAGCATTAGAAAATCCTTCACCTCAGGTTTCCCAGAGGGGC
>CM053769.1:556214917-556232689 GCA_028658325.1 Potorous gilbertii
AATCCTCTGGTCACCAAGAAAATAACCTTCTATGGTCTTAGTTTTTTTCCCTTTTCTGGGCATTTTCCCAGCCAGTTACTTGACTTCTGAGAGTCCTTTCCACCCCCGCCTAGGTCTGCCCAGCTAGTGCTTGGGGTCTGGGATTCAAATGCTGCTCCCCAGCCTCAGGGCTTTTGGCGGCAGGCCTGACTGCTCTTCAATGGGAGCTTATCTGCTGGTTCTCAGGTGGGGGCAGGGCCGCCTCCCATGCCCAGTTCCCTCAGGGGGTTTATGCAGAGACCTTTTGTAATGGAGCTGCAGTGGAGCTCCTTCCTGCTCTGTGAGCCTCTGGCCGAGCTGCCTCAGCCTCTGCCGCAGTGGCGGCCTCCCAAGGGGGTCCGAGTCCCAGAGATACCCCGCTCCCCTCTCAGCCCCTCTCTCTTACTGACCTGTGCGTCTGTGGTTGGAAGGACCTTCGTGGCCTTGGGAGATTACGGTCCCTGAAGCCTGCTTGGGTCTGCTCGCTCCTCTCAGTGCCGCGTGGCCGGGGCATGGGGAGGGGAGCGCTCCGCAGGGCAGGGCTCCGCTCTTGTCCGGAGTACCTTTGTGGTCGGTTTTTCAGGGCTCTCTGCAACGGAAATCTCCTTCACTGTGTTTCTGCGTGGCTTCCACTATTCCAGAATTTGTCAGGAGTTCTTTTTAGAGGAAATCCATGGGCTGTGGGTTCGGAGCTAGCAAATGTGAGTCTTTCTATTCCGCCATCTTGGCTCTACCCCCAATACTGTCTTATTCCTTAGTTTTTTGGACAACCACACTTTTCTTTTTGTTTTTAGCAAAACCCAACTAATATTAAAAGGAAGCATTACCTCCTTGATCCTAAATGCCCAATTTCTGACCTAAAATCACACTGGGTTTTTATTGAGCCATATTTTAAGATCCAGAGAGGTGTGTTTCATGTCTATCTCTTGACTCACCAACTTTGTTTCAGTGACTTATTCTCAGCACCCTCAAGAGCTCCTTGACACTTTGTTCACATAACCTTATAATACCCACATCTTGGGCAACTAACCTCCTTTTTTCATGTTCAGGTGTGTCCAAACTCTAGGATAAAGCCTAGTTCTAAGTATGAAAATAAAAGGAGCTAAGCAGGAAGATGGCCTTGCTATGCATCTTGCTATATTTCTGTGCCTTTGTCATGGCAGCTACTGGTGCGTGTATCATCTGTTAGACTTTCTTCCCTTCTATCAGATTTTGGGCTCATATCTGTAGGTCACCTATTGGTCATCTCAGCTCCAGTTGGATAGGGAATAATATCTAAAACCAGCCTGAATAGGACAGGGTCTTTAGTCATAGCTACCATGAAACTAACGAAAGTCAGTTGGAGTAGACCCACACTAGGTTAGTCTTTTCATTTGTGAATGAAGTGTCGTTGGGGAGAAATTAAAGTCTTCTGTTGCAAATTGTTATCTAAGGGTTAGACAATTGCAAGATTCTTTTTGTCTTAGCATGCGAGTAACTTTGAACTGGAGCAAATGATACACGCTAAAGAGATATTGTTTTTCCCCAAGGCAGTTGGCCCTTATAACTGCCTTTAGTATGTCTATAGATCAGTAGAAAATTCCCCTTGTTTTTGTCCTATGAACAAAATTTATAGCTTCCTTGCATTATACTCATCCATCTATCCCATTTGCCAATAGGCCACAATCCATTTCAGGTTACTTGTGCAATCAGGGATGTGCTGACAAATATTTAACAAGTATTTTTCCAGGGGGAAAAAATGTATGCACAACAAACCTTGAAGTTTAATCTGCAAGGCTGACATTTTCTATATCATTTTGTTAAGTCTAGATCATAAAAAATGATAGATCAAGTCTTGATTTGTAGTGTTTGTTGATTTCTGAGGTATAAATCCTCATAGAGAAAATTTAATAATTGATGCTTGGAACCCAGTTCAAACTGGCTGTAGCACACTCTTGTAAAGGGCAAAAATAGTACTACCTAAAGGAACATATTGCTAAAGGTTGTGAAATCCTGGTCAAAAATGGAAGTGCACAGGTTAAATTAAATCTCTCAGTATAAGGAGGTAAGTTTGTCAGATTGTTAAGAGTTGATGGGATAGAATTCATCACTGGAATGGCTCTGGAAGGACATACATTGTTTAAAAAGAACAGAAAAAATAAGAGCGGCAGTGGAATAGTATTACATTTGAGAAAAGTATATTCATATGAGGAAATCCAGGAAGCTGAAGGAAGAAGCACAATACAGAACATCTAAGTGAGGTTCAATGAAGGATGAGAAAGGGTAGGATTATAGTACAGACCACCAGGACCATTGAAGGAATGGATGAAAACCTAGCATGATATTGTAATGGTGAAGGACTTCACAAGTTTGAATGTTCACTGGAATTTTTTCTCTTTCAAAAAACAAAGCCACTGATATATCAGTGACTTGTCTTGAATGATCATTTTATCATTCAAAAGGTAGAAGAAGCAGTAAGACATAGGCTATTCTCAACTTGATTCTCACCAGTAAGGATGAACTGGTTGCTAAAATAAAAAATGTTGAAGACCTTGGGAGTTGGTGATCATTTCAACTTACAGTTTGGAGTAGAGAAGACTGGGAAAATCAAAAATAATCTCACAGGAATTCTGAATTATTCAGAGTTCAGGGAAAGAATAGGTAGCCACTAGTGGTTCCAGAAAAACGATTCTCAATAATGCAATTCTGAACACACAGAGAAATTAATCTGATGAGGTAGAAAAGGGGAACTGCATATATCATGACTATATAACAAACATCAATAAAACCATACCTTTAAAGGTCCCATAAAGAAGATGGAAACAAGTGTAGGAAACTGAAGATGAATATAAATAAGCAATTGGGTTCTGAAAGAAGTGTCAGAGATAATAAATTCAAGAATTAACTGAGATTGGCAATAGATGGGAAAGAAAATTATACAGCTTTCTTGGGTGGGGTTAGTTGTTTTTAGCTAGGTTGGATGTAAAAGGTGATCAGTTAGGGTTAATGCTATAGGTGGATGGGATGATGGTCAGAAGACTGAACTATTCAACGATTGCTTTCCTTCTTTTTTCTCTTTCGAGGGTAATGACTCTTGGAATGGAAAAGCAGTGAAAAATATAGAAATATGGAGTGGAAATGAAAGATTAATGAGGAGACAGTAAGAGATCACTCAGCTGCTCTCAATGAGCTCAAGACTACAAGTCTGGAGAAGTTACTTGCTAGATTACTGGCACAACTGGCATATGGGAATGAAGAATTGCTTTCAGTGACATTTGAAAGGGCTTGGAAAATAGGAAAAGTGCTACAGAAGTGGAAAAGGGCAACTATCTTGACTTTCCAAAAAAGCAAAAGAGAGTATAGCCTGTTAAGGATAGGACAGTGAACTTGAACTCTGTCCCTGGCAAAATTCCAAAACACATTATTAAAGGAATTTAAATGGAAAAGCAGTAAGTATCAAAATCCATCATGGTGTTATCAAGGATAGAACAGGTCAGAATAATCTCATCAATCACAGAATCTCAGAATTGAAAATGGACCCTAAGGCCATCTAGTCCCACCCATACGTGAGCGATAATTTTTTCAGAAGCAAATCATTCAAGTAGGCATCTTATCTTTCTTTGGAGATATGCATTAAATGGAAACTCATAGCCTGTGAAGCATAACATCCACTTTGTGGATAGTTCCAGTTGTTATTAAGTGCTCCTTTACATCAACCCTAGATTTGTGTCTTTGAAACTTTCTCCTATTTCTTCAAATTGCTGTCTGAAGGACAGCAAAATACAAAACCAAAAGCAATGCCCCACTCCCTCCCAAACTGAATCCTTACTCCACATGGCTTCTTAAAATACTTGAAGACAAATATGATATTCAGCTTATGTTTTATCTTCTCTAAGCTAAAACTACCCAATTTCAACAAATAATTTTCCTGTGGAGGTAATTTAAGGTCATCAATCCTCCCGATTGCCTTTCCAATTTATCAGTGTCCTTCCTAAAAGGGGCCACCCAGAAATGAAGGTAATATATTGCAGATGTATTCTGATTAGCATAGAATATAGTGAAGCTCTCACATCTCTAACCTTGGGTACTAAGCTTCTCTTAATTGAACTAAAAATGCCATTAGTTTTTTATTTTAGGCTACCATCTCATATTATTTTCTTATAATGTGTGCGTGTTTTTCCTCTGTCACTTAAAGAACACCATACCCTCAGAAATAATGACATGACTTACACTTGACTTTGTTTTGAGTGAAGGAGGGCTGTGCATGTCACCAGCCTCACTTCTCCTCCAGAGCCAGATATTCATCAGGATGACTGGAGATGACCCAGCATGAGGCAATTCGGGTTAAGTGACTTGCCCCAGGTCACACAGCTAGTGAGTGTCAAGTGTCTGAGGTGAGATTTGAACTCAGGTCTTCCTGACTCCTGCACTGGTGTTCTATCCTCTGCACCACTTAGCTGTCCCTTCTTATAATGAATTGCAGGCACTAAGAAGTCCTATATATTTTTCAGATGAAGTATGGTTTAGCTGTGTCTCCCTCATCTTTGCTTCTGAAATTGAGTTTTTGAACCAACATATGTGGCTTTACATTTATCTCTATTAACTTTCATTATGATAAGTTCAGCCTTGTTTGAGCCTTGAATATATTTTCTTTTTTGGGAGGTGGGGGAAGGAATCCTGATTCAGCATTCCAAAACTACCCTTCCCACCTTTCTGTCACATGCAAATTAGATAAATATGCCATCTTTGAGCTGTGATTTGAAGGGAACTCGGGATTTTGTGAGATTCAGTTGAAGAAGGAATGCATTCCAGGCATTGGGACACCATCTGAGCACAGGTATGGAGGTGGGAGATGAATATATAAAGAATAGCTAGTAGAACAGTTTGATTCAAATAAAAATACATGCACCAATCAATAAGTAAACATTTTTAAAAGCATCTACTATATGCAAGGCACTGTGCCAGGTGCTAGAGGTATTAATAGACATGTGAGCCGGCTCATATGTTGTGAGAGATGATTGTTAAATTTTCACTGTGGGAATTTACATCTCTGAAATCAGGAAATCACAGTCTGTTTTATTGATTGTTTAAACTGAAAAGAGTGATGGAAACAGTTTTAATATGAAGATCAAATTTAAAATGTGTCCTTACTATTAAATACCCCTAGCATAGATGTATAAAAGGGAAACTCTAACACTGGAGGAACACACATTGAACTTGAAAGAAGGGAAGTAATATGAAACAAAACTGGAAAGATAGGTAAGAGTCAGAATATGGAGAGCTTTAAATGCCAGGATTCTAATTTTTATTCTATCCTAGGGTCATTGGAACTCATTAAAGATTTTTAAGTGGAAAAAGTGGGGTGGGTGATATGGTCACCTTTGTGACTATATATTTGGCATCTGTGTGGGGGATGGATTAAAGAAAGGAGTGGCAGAGTCAGACCAATTAGGAAGCTGTTGCAGTAACCCAGGCAGAGATAATGAGGGTCTGAAATTTAGTGGAGGTTGTATGAGGGAGATATAGGAATCAATCAGAGAGATAGTGTAGTTAGAATGGACAAAGTCTGACAACTGATTGGAACTCGGGGATCCTTAAAGCTGGCTACAACTTTTTCCAATCCAGTGGGCAATGAGGAACCATTGAACACTAAACTGAGCGTTAAGAATTATTCTAATTTATTACTATATTTTCTCTTGCAAGCTGTAACTACTTACTGGTTTCTGTCTATATGTCTTCAGACTGGCTAAATTTTTTGACTGAGCTCTCCCCTAGAAGAAAGAATATATAATCTCCAGTCTAGGGAATGAATTTATCTCCTTATCAAGACTTCCTTAGTCCTAGTGCCCCTTCCTCACCTTGACCTGACCTCTTATATGTCTAGGTAAATTGACTTTTGCTGAGACTTGCCTTACAGAGTAGGGCTGGCTATGCAGGTTGGGTTTTCATCACGGGTAATGATCATGAAAGCATGATCATGGAGGCAAAGGATAGTCTGGGTAGAAGCTGTTGGCAGCCCTGAGTCTATGAATATGGTGAATATAGGCAGTAGTCACAATAGAAATGATGGATTAGTTCTTTGAAGTGAGGCTTGAGTTTTAAGAAAGACAGACTGAGGCACCAGGCTGGGTCTTTTCCTTTTCTGAATGGTAACATCATAGATGACTCTGAGAGAAGTTTATTTCTTGAAGTCTCACCTTATAGGGAATCTTAATTCCAGTGCCTTTCCTCTGTAGATTATTTCCAATTTGTCCTTTATATAGTATATTTAGACATAGCAGTTTGCATGTTTTTCCCTGTTGGACTATAGTTCCTTGAGAAGAGAGATTGTCTTTTGCCTTTCTTTGTACCTTAGTCCTTAATACAGTGCTTCGTACATAAGGTTATATTACAGTAACATAATGGTACATTAATGTTGTTTTTGTTGTTGTTTTATCTCTCATTTTTGAAGAAGACCAAGGACATCACCTGTCATCTTGACTCTTGCATGAATTTGATTTAAGTGAGGCAGAACTGTCCAAAGTTATCAGCCTTACTTTCTCTTCCAGAGTCATTGGCATCCAGTGGCAAGACACAAGTCAAGATGACTGGTGATGGTCCAGGAGGCATTGAATGACCTTTATGTCTTCCATGTCTGACCAAGTTCTAAGTACTCCATAGCACCTGCTTTAGCCACCTTCATGTTTAATGGAGCAAATTTTTCTCATCTGCCCATTCTGCAGGGGAAATTTTTACGTTTGGGATAAACATCCTCACCGACGAGTTTGTGGTCCATTAGTACCCTCAACCTGCTTTAGTCTTTATGCTGAGATGGGTTTACCTGGGTGTGGTCACTGCCTATGATATAGCTATAGGTGAGAGTAGAGTGAAAGGTGGACACCAAAGGTGGATAAGAAGCCTTGAAAGGACTTGTCAAGCCCTCATGCCAGAGATGCTAGTCATCCTTGAATATCCATACATGTCAAACACATAAGCATTCAATATATATTTGCTGAATGAATGACTGATTCCCAGATCTGTATGTGCAGTTTTAATCTCTCTCTTGAGCTCCAACCCAGAATCACCAATGGCCTTTGGAGCATCTCTAATTGGATGACCTATAGGCATCTCAACTCTAATATTTCTAAAACAGAATCCATTATTCTCTTATTCCAAACAACCCCACTTTCTTTTTCAGCTTTCTAACCATGCTCTCAGACACCCAAAATTGCAACCTTGGTACCATCTTTGACTGTTCATTCCCATTCACTCCATATTTCCAATCCGCTTTCAAATCTAGTTATTTCTACATTTACTACATCTCTCATATGTTCTTACCACTTATACAGCCACCATCCACACTAGTTGGGTGATCTGTGGCAAGCTGTTCAAAAATTTCAGACTTCATTTCCTCATCTGTAAAACAGGAAGAAATTATATCTGTAGCTCTTTCATCCCAGAGGCGTCATGAACCTTAAGTGAGAGAAGGTCTATTAAATACTTTGCAAATCTTAAGGAGCTGTTACAGCATCACTTATTAGTATTAAGCATCCTTGAAATGAGGAGCTATGGAGGCAGTAGGATATTTTCTTGGCATAACTAAGATGTTAACAATTAGGGTGAAAGATGCACCAAATGGAAAACTTGGGAGATAGATGGAGCCAAAGCTGAGGGGAGATCTGTAATACAAATAAATGAGGAGTCACTGGTGGAATCTATTATTCACTGAAATTAAAATAAGGCAGTTTATTAAATTAGACCATGCTAACAAGGGATAAAAATACCTTCCCAAATAATGACTCATTTGGGCTGTTCACAAGGTGCCCCACCCTTTGCCACACTGGTATTTGGGGGATGAAGAAGGAGTAAGTCCTGAAAACTGTGTTAGGCTACCAGACTTAAAGGCTAATATCTCTCCCTGACCGGAATGATAAAATCAAAAGTTACTCTTACAAGTTCAGAGTTCAGGTGCTCCATGAGAGTTATTTCAGCCCTGAGAGAACCAAACATATATTCTTCCTTGGAAAGACATGGCACCACGGCTAGGATCATCCAGGGAGTTTTCACCAGATAAATTCTTATGAGATGTTTCAGGATCAATTGAGGTCACAAATGCTTCCTGTGGTAGCTTAGCCTGAGAGATGCTATTCCTTGGTATAGCTCTCTTGGCTTGTGGGAAGAACTTGGAAAGGAAATAGACAATCTGTTCTTGGCCTTTCCTGTTACTAACCACACAATGTTGGAGAAGTTGCTTTACTTGTTGCTTAATTAATTAATACAATTAATTACATTGTAATTAATACAAAAAATTAATACAAAATGGAGATAGCAACAAAAATTACCATTTAAATATGCTTTAAAATTTTATGAAAAACATTTTTTCCATAAACACCTTGAGAAGCCAGTGTGGTAGAGATTATTGTCCTTCATTTACAGATCAACCAGCAATCAATTAATTCACAGGCATTTATTCATTGCCTGTTATATGCTAGACCGTCAGTTCTTAAACGATGGTTCAGGCTCTTCTTGGACCCAAGGCCTTTGCAAGGGGTCTGCAAGATCAAACTATTTTCCTAACAGTGAGACATTATAATTTCAAATACAGTAAATAAAAATAGATGATAATGCATAATATTTACATGACCTCTAGGCATCTCAATTCAATGTTTCTAAAATACAGCCCATTATGCCCCGCCCCCCAAACAACAGTAACATTTTCTTCTCAACTTTCCAATCATGTTCTTGGACATCACAAACTGCAACAAAAGCTTTTGGGGATACTCAATAATTTTTAAAAGTGTAGTCCTAAGTCCAAAATTCCCAAAACTACTGTGGTAGATGATAGGTGTTATTATTGAGTGATTTCAGTCATATCCAACTGTCCATGACCTTATTTGGAGTTTTCCTAGCAAAGATACTGGAATGGTTTGTCATTTCCTTCTCCTGCTCACTTTACAGATGAGAAACTGAGGCAGATGGATTTAAATGATTTATCCAAGGTATCACATAACTAATAAGTGTCTGAGGCTAGATTTGAATTTAGGTCTTCCTGACTTTAGGACTGATGCTCTATCCACTGTGCCTCCTAGCTACCTCAATGATACATATACAGAGACAAAAATGAAATAAACCCTACAATTAAAGATTTGCTACAACCATGGTCCACAGATCCCTGGGGATCCCAGACTCCATAAAGTCAAACCTGTTTTCACAATAACAACAAAGACATTTTAATTTCTAATGTAGTAAATGGAAATAGTTATTAAATATATAAGTGCTCTTTGGAGTCATCAATAAATTTTAAGAGCATAAAGGGGTCCTTGAGACCAAAAATTTGAGAAGTATTATACTAGACAACAGGTATACAGAGTCAAAAAATAAAAAAGTCCTTGTTATCAAGGATCTTAGGGAAACAATTTATATATATATAAAAGTATTTAAAAGTTTACAAAGTGAATATGGGGTTATTTCATTGGGGATCTCTAGATGCATCAAAAAAGGCATCATATAGGGGATATTATTTGAGCTCAGCTTTGAGGGAAGCTAAGGATTCTAAGATGTGGAGGTGAGGAAGGGAGTGCATTTTGTAGGTGAGGGATCACATACAAAGGCACAGAAATGGAGAGTGTGTAAGGTTGTTAGTGAGAAATAGTAAGAAGGCCAATATGACTGGACCATAGAGTGTGTGAAGTGATGTATTACGTAATAAGGCTAAAAAGGAAAGAGGGAGCCAGGATGTGAGGGCCTGACATGCTGAAAAGGAGAGTGGGTTTTTGATCCTAAATGGATAACAGAGAACCACCAGAGTTTATAGAGTAGGACAACAACTTGGTTATTAGAGCAGTGACTAAGAATATAACATGTATAGAGGATGTAGTAGAGAGTAGAGATGCTTGAGGCAAGAAGACCTAGTAAGAGGACATTATAATTCAGGACAGAAATAATAAGTTCTTCAATTAGAGGTATGGCTATTTCATTAGAGAGAGGCGGACAGATCCAAGAAATGTAGAGGTTGGCTCACCAAGACTTGTCAACTGATTGGATATGTGCACTGAAGGAGAATGAAGAGTTAAGGATAGTTCCAAGATTGTGAGCCCAAGTGATTGGAAGTTGAGGATTGCAGAAGAAGGGTGCACTGATTCTCAGTCCAGTGTTTTCCCCACTATCCTCTGCCGCCTCTTAGTATCCTGATGACTTGGCACAGATCTGCCTCACTTAAATCTAATTCACACATAGGTCAAGACATCACCCCACTCTTGTGATGTCATTGGTCATCTCTGAGAATGAAAGCCAAGCACCAACAATCCTTCTAACCTCATACAATTATTATGATAATTGGATGAAATAGAAAGCACATTGAAAAGAGACACTGTGGAGAAGCTGTGGTTTGTTATTTTATTCTTCTTTTCAGATCTTTTTCTTTTTTTAAAGAAATTCAGTTTATCTTTGGGATATGTTGTCTTCTGAGCTTTGAAATAGAAATAGAAGAAAAAGCCTCATTGAACCTGTAATGGTAGTCAAGGTAGGATGTTCATCATGAAGTAGGTTGGTCAATTCTCTTGTCATTGTGTCTAGAGAGCTAGTAGTGCTGACTTAGAACTACTTAAATTCCAGATCTGGTTTGGGTGACAAGAGGTTAATTTGTTACTTTACAGCAAGCTATGTGTGCAATGAAACCAAGATAGGGTGTTGGATAGAATGCTGGACTTGGAGAAAGGAAGACTCATGAGTTCAAATCTGGCCTCAGCCATTGACCAGCTGTGTGATCCTGGGCAAGTCATTAACCTTCTTTGCCTCAGTTTCCTCATTTGTAAAATGAGCTGGAGAAGGAAATAGCAAACCATTCCAACATCTTCGCCAACAAAATCTCAAACAGGGTCACAAAGAATCAGACATGATTGTAAAGACTAAACAACAACTACAACAAAGCAGAGAAAATGGGGGGCAGAGGTCTAAGTATGAGGTTCCTTGGTGATTTCTTGGAAGTCTACAAGCTAGCATCAGAGACAGAGGTCTCTCGCTGGTTTCTGATCAAGTTATCTCGGAGTTGGCATACTCTAGTTAATTTCAGGCACAATTTTCTACCAGAAGGAAGAACCTAAGGAGAACATGAGCACCTTAGGATCAGGATTTGGACATATAGATCTTTCTCCCTGTTCTGCTATCATCCCCAAAATGAGTAGTAGTCTGGGCTATAAAGACAGGAGTTTGCAGGTGTCTGGCTGCTGTGCAGATTTTCCAGAGTTAATAAGCCAGCTTGGAAAAGGACAAGTTCTGATTATCCCATAAGCCTCTAAGCAAATGCTCAATTGTCCTCTGGGAAATAAGAGAGCTACATATCAGTCTTAGTCATGAAGAATAATACCTTTGGCTTCTGTAGAAATAAAGAACCTTAAGTCCAACTGTATGCCTTCATGTAAATAAATGACTAAGCCATGCAAAATAGACATTTACAGTATCTTTGCCATTTTTCATCAAGGAAACTATTTGAATCAGAAAATCTCAAAATTGGAAATGACTTCCAAGGTCATCTCCAGCATTTAGTACAGTGCTTTGCACATGGTTAAGTGCTTAATAAATGCTTCATTCACCTATTTGTTCCTATATCTAAATAGCAATTCCCTTCTTCAGCATCCTTGACAAGTGATCATACCTCTTTATTTAAAGGCCTTCAGTGATGAGGAGCTCACTACTCTTTGAAGTAGCCCTTTTTAATTTTGAACACCTCTAATTAGAATGTTTTTTTGGTTACATAGAGTCAAAATTGATTCATTGCTCAATATAGCCCCTAATTTTACTGTCTGGGGCCTGGAAGAGCAAATCTTATCCCTCTTTCACATGACAGCACTTCTAATTTGTAAAGTCAGTGATCATGTCCTCTCTAAGTCATGACTTTTCCAGATCTAACATCCTTAGGTCCTTCAACTTACCATAATACCACAACTTTAGAGTTGGAAGAGATCTCAGAGTCCTTCCAGTTCAACTTGCCAATTTTATAGAAAACTGAGGCACAGAGAAATTAAATGATTTGCACTGGTCACACAGCTAGTAAGTGTCTGAAGCAGGGTTTGAACTTGAACTTGAGTCTTCCTGAGTCCAAGCTCAGCACTCTGTTCACTATAGCTTATTTTTGTGTGGCATGATCTCTGATCTCCTTACAGCCTTCATTACTTTTTAAAAGATATACTCGAAGCTCATCAGTTTCTTTCTAAAATTGTGGGGCCCGCAATTGAATATGGTGCTCCAGATATAATTTGGAGGAGTACAATAAGGACTGTTGCAGCCTTTATTCTGATGGCTTAGTAGTAGAATTCTTGTTCCTTTCACCATCTAGGTTCAATTTCAGCTCAGTGAGTTTCTGAGCAGTTATGCTTTAGATTTTGCCGTAAGACTGAAACTGTTATTTTCTCTTTCTTCACATTTGTTATCATTCTAGTTTTGAGCAATAGATATCACCTATTTATAGGAATGATTGGATCACTGTAAATTATTGATTGATGAATCTTTCTCACCCCATTACCCCAATTGCCAAAGCTGAAATCCCGTTCCCAACCCCAGCTGCCTGATCCCCTCATTCTTGTCCAACAACTTTACTCCAATCCCACTTCAGAGCTCTCCATTCTTTCAATGGATTCAATCCCCTTTGGAGTTCTTGTTCCACAATTAACAAACTTCCTTTCAGCTTTACCCTATTTTACCCTATTTCTTCTTTTACTCCATCCTTCTTGTGTCACTCACTAAGATCTGACTCCCTATGGATAATACCACATCCTTGGGCATCCTTCCTAGCGTTAGCTTCACTTCTACACGTACTTCCCAACTCACTAATTCCAGTTGGGAAGTCACAATTATCCTTGCTCTCCATTGCCACTTTGAAAATCTCTCTCTACTGCCATCATTCAAGGGACTTTTCATTCTTTGAGGTTCATGCAATCCATTTTTACCAACCAATCCAAATTTTTGTAGCCTCCCTACATTCTCCCTCCTTTCTCAGTGAGATGAGTGTCCAGCTCATCTAAGAGTTTTCCTCTCCAATATGATTACTATTCTCCTTTTAGGGGATTTCAACATGAATACCTTTAAAAAATCATTCTTTTCAATTAAGAAAATTAAATTTTCTCTTCCCACCCTTCTCTGTTGAGAAAGACAAATACTTTGTAACTATACATCATCAAGCAAAACAAATTCTCAGATTGGTCATGTCCAAAATGTATATTGTATTCCACGTTTTGAATCAGGAATTTGTATCTTTCTATCAGGAAGTGGTCAGCATGCTTCATCAACAATCCTGGAATTGTGTTGGTTATTCATATTGATGTTTCCATGGATACTGTAATGTCTCATTTCATCAATCTCTTCAACTCTCATTATACACTCCCTCCACTCCATATGAGTTATTCACAGGGATGGTCATATACTTTATCTTGCTATTACCTACAACTATTTCATTAATGTGTTTTGCTGCTCTAAAAACAGTCTTGAAATCAACAGATCTAATGGTCCTTTCTCAGTTTTGTTCCTCCTCAACTGCTTCATAGTGTTTGGCCTGTCAACTCTCTCTTTCTGGATACTTTCTCTTCCCTAGGTTTTCATGACAATGTTCTCCCCTCCTTCTCTTCCTTTCTGCCTGATTGCTCATTCTCAGTCCCTTTGCTAGTTCTTCGTAATTCCACTAGCTGTGTGTGCTCCAGGGCTCTTTTCTGGGACCTCTTCTCTTTTGTTTCTTTAAATTTTTACACTTGGTGGTCTCATTAGCATCCCGGTACATATATCTAGAGCTAAATATCTAGCCCTAATCTCTATTATGAACTCTACTCCTGAATTACCAACTGCGGCTTTTTCTGATTGTATTTCCCATAAGTATCTCAAATTCAACATATCTGAATGAGAACTCGAGATCTTTCCCCCCAAATCCACCACTCCTCTGTCTTTCTTCATTCCTATACAAACTACCACTGTCCTTCCAGATATCAAAGTTCATAATAGTTATCTTTAGTATAATCTCCAATTCCTCACTCGCCACTATTCCACATAATCACTTGCTAAACTTTATAATTTCTACCTCTGCAACAATTCTCACAAAAAAAATCACTTTCTGTCTACTCACAAGATCCCCACTCCAGTTCATACCCTCACTACTTATTATCTGTTCAATTTCAATAACCTTCTATTTGGAATCCCTGCCTCGTCTTCCCTTGGCAATCTGTGCTTCACATATCTGCCAAAGCAAAATTTTTTAAAGCACAACTTTGACCATGCCTTTCCCCTCCTTGATAAACTCCACTGGTTCCCTATTACCTCCTGGGTCAAAAATAACTACCCATGTTTGGCATATAAAATGTTTAAAAACTTGGCACCTTCCTATCTTTCCAATTTTTTTCCCAATAAAATTCTCATTTCTACACACTCTTAGGTCCAGCCATACTACACTTCTTGCCACTCCTCACATGAAACATTCCATCTCTCGTTTTTGTGCTTTTGCCCTGGTTATTGCCAAATGCCTACAGGGTTCTCTTTTACCCTCTGAGAATCCCTAGCTTCTTTTAAAACTACATTTAAATATTGCTTCTTCAAAATTACCTTTCTTGGTCACCCAGCTATTAGTGCTTTCCCCTCCATGCTTCTTTCCATCTACTTCATAACTATCTTGTATGTATTGACTTATGTTCATATTATCTTCCCCATTAGAATATAAGCATATTGAGGTCAGTAAGAATTTTTGCTTACCTTTATCTGCACATTATCTGGCACATAGTAAATATGTAATAAATGCTTATTGATTGCTTGATAGAAGTGTAAAAATGAAAACTTCCTTTTCACATTTGACTATGAAGAGTTTTCTAATGAATTATTATTCATTAGCCTTCTAAACATATTTAATAAATGAATATTTTTGGAATATTATTGGTAGTTTGTATAGGAATGAAGAAAGACAGAGGAGTGGTGGATTTGGGGGAAAAGATCTCGAGTTCTCATTTAGATACGTTGAATTTGAGATACTTATGGGAAATCCAATCAGAAAAAGCCACAGTTGGTAATAAATAAATGCATAGTTATTAATCTAGAAAATTGCCGTATACTTTGCTTAGCATATACAATGGTTAATTCTTGAATTCCCTCATTTGCATGATACAGTCCTCGTAATTCTTCCAGAAGCAGCTCTCTAGCACAGCACCATCTTAGAAAATTGATGGGCTATGCACATGTGTCAGATTCCCACTATATAAGAAAATAGAGAAAAGAAAAGCTGCTAGTCTACTTTCTCTCTGTTTTCTGTCACCATCATCTCATCTACTTTAAGCAATGGTCCTACCCTTTCTGTGATCTTCCTTCTGCCTGTAACTTTGCTGAAAAAAATCATTTCTATTATTAGCATTCATTGTTAGCATCCGCTGAATCTGTATGTTAGCTTTCTTAGCATAAGTCTTACGGAGCTCTTGTGAATTCATTCTCAGTTATCTACTCTTATATCCTTCTTCCGCACATTTCTTTTAAAATCTGTTCGTCAATGAGGTCTTTATTAATTGTCATTAGTCTCTTTGGACAGGGACCCCTTTTCTTCCCTCTTTGGAATCATTCATATTTATTTCATCAGAAATTTCTGAGAATCCCACCCTTCTTGAGCCAACCACCCCTTTTAATTTTCCTAACCTTTCTCTGAACTCTTTGAAGTCCAGTCTCTAAAAATCAAAGGTCAGCAAAAGACTATGCTCAGTTATTCACAGCTAATTGATTGCCAACCTCATGACTTCATTTTTATTTTATCGCATGCTTTTCATCTTCTCTACCTTAGGCAATCATCTCCTTCTCATTGGCTAGAACTGAACTAGTATAGTATTACCCCTTTTCACTTTCTCTGGTCTTTGGAGAAGTAAATTGTGATTAAAACAAGGAAATAATTTACTCCCTGATGTTTTGTTAGAGTAGATGGCAAAATCTAATAAAGTCTGGTATAGTTGAAAACTCCCATGATTCCCCCATGTCCCCATAACATGGTCTCATGTCTCCATTCCATGACTGTGATCTGTTTCTTCATAGTCCATTCTGGACATATTAATACAAACTACAAAAATAGCATTGGCTCTTTTGAATGCCATACAACACTGTTGATTTATTGTGAACTTATACTTCACTAAAATCCTCTGTTTATTTTCACACTGTTGTCTAGTCATGCTTCTGCTATCCTATATTTTTGAATTTGGACTTTTTTGGGACCCACATGTAGGACTTTATATTTATTCCTTTTATATTTACATTTTTAGATTTGGTTCATCATTCTAGACTGTCAAGATCTTTTTGGATCCTGAATCAATCAACCAACGAGTTAGCTGTCTCTCCTCATACAAAATGCAGATTTGACAAGGATGCATAAAGCCTTTGACCACTGTATTGATAGAAATGTGAAACAGAACTGAATTAAGGAACAGTTCCCCAAGGCATTCCACCATCAGCCTCCTACTACATTGACATTGATCTGTTTACAACTCTTTCAGTTCAGCAACTCAGTGAGTTCTGAATGTACTTAACTCTATGTCATTACAGGTATATGAATATTACTGTCTTTCTGATGAATGTGTCTTCACCTTGTCCATAAGGAAAACATGAGACTAGCAAATGCTTTGCCAAAATCTACTTAGGCCTAATCTGTGATATTTCTCTGATTTACTATTCCAACTATCCTCTCAAAAATGAAGCAAGATTATCTTGTTCTTATACCACTTTCCTTTCTAAATATTCCCAAATAATCCTTAAACCACACACCACAGAACTTTGCTGTCTCTATGAATAGGATAATGTCAGACCAAAGTTCCATGGGGTCCAGTAAAAAGGATAAAACCTTTTCAATACTATTCCAGACAGAGGCCTAAAAGGAGACACCTAGATTCTACCCTGGTCTTTATGGTCCAAGTCAGCTTGACATATATAGATGGGGCAGTTTCCTACTAAGTTGCATAATGACAGATAAGATTCTCTCTTTTTCAAAAATATCTCCCTTATCAGTCTGTCACTGACTCCTTGAATGTGTCAGGCACTTAATAAATGAATGAGTTCAAGAATGTCTGAGATTCTAATATTAGAATCATCTGTATGCTTTCCCCCTCCAATTCTCTGGTATATAAACTCCTTGGAAATAAACATGCACCCATTCTGTTTTTGCATCCCAGGGCCTTGTATAGTGCCAAGCATGGATTAGGCATTTGATAAAAGCTTGCTGAATTGTGCTGCTCCTTCATTTTACAGGTGAAGAAACTGAGGTCTAGAGACCTAAAGTTACTTGCTCAGGCTTAGATGAGGATGTTTGCTTGTAGGTCATAGATTTATACTGCCTTAGAGGAAGCTACTTGGTGCATTAGCTATAGTGCTAGGCATGGAATCTGAAAGACCTGAATCCAAATCCAACTTTAGACATTTATTAGCTGTGTGATGCTGGGCAAGTCATTTAACCCTCAGTTTGCCTCAGTTTCCTCACCTGTAAAATGGGGAAAAATAACAACCAATATCTCCCAGGGCTGCATAGACTAAATGAGATTATATTTATAAAGCACGTTGTAAACCTTAAAGCACAATATAAATGCTAGCTATTATGATAGTCCTGTTGTTACTGTATAGTTGTTTTCAGTTGTATCTGACTCTTTGTGGCCCCATTTGGGGTTTCCTTGAAAAAGATACTCAAGGGATTTACTGTTTCCTTCTCCAGATCATCTTATAGATGAGGAAACAGGATTAAGTGACTTATCCAGGGTTGCACAGCTAATAATTTTCTGATGCCAGATTTGAGCTAGAGTCTTCCTCACT
>CM053769.1:556241059-556259426 GCA_028658325.1 Potorous gilbertii
GTTCTCTCTTTGGTAACAGGCTATAATATGTCAAATAATATACAGATTAAATAAGTTCTCTCTTTGGTAACAGGCTATAATATGTCAAATAATATACAGATTAAATAAGTTCTCTCTTTGGTAACAGGCTATAATATGTCAAATAATATACAGATTAAATAAGTTCTCTCTTTGGTAACAGGTAATTCACTTCAACCAAGAGAAAGAGAGTGTCAGATCTTACTTGTGAGGAAATTCCCTGAAGTCCCTAGTGTACCAAGACAGAGACAGGGACATATTAGAAATATAGCCAGATTCACTGTATGTTGACTTAAGTAAGACTATAGTATATATAACTATATATGATATATTTATATTCACTTATAGTTTTTTCTACTATGTTTCTTGAAAACTTTTTGAGAAGCTAGCCAAGATAGTGGAGTAAAAGGAAACAATATAACCCAGATCTACCTGCTCTCTACTCCAACAATACCATAAAAGGTAGAAAAACACAGATCAAAACCTGATCAGAAAATTCAAGGCAAAATAACAAGAAGTAATTTTTTTTTCCAGTCCAGGTTGGCAGAGGGAGATAGAGGTCTGTAGACACTGAGGATAGAGTCTATCCATGGAGGGTATCACACTAAGTCTTCCAGGATTGAGACTGTATTGGGGCTTGGAGTTGTGTCCCAGGTCAAGAAGAAGTTCTGGGTTCAGTACGAAAGGCTTGAAGCTGGTGCCAACTGGCAACTCTGTCATTCATAGATAGCACAGAACTAGTTTACAAACACAAACTGTAGAGTTTACAAACACAGTATACAAAGTGTATACCTGTGTCTAGAGAGTGACAGACCAGAGAACAAGTCATGATTTTGGACATGAGGCTGTGTTCTGCACAAGATATGTATCAATATTATAAAATAATAATGTATCATAATAAATAATATATATTATAAAATATTTTACAATATAAAATATTATTAAAATGATGATACATAAATTTGTGTACTGATTTAATGCTGCACCAATCAAATTACAAGAAGATACTTGATAGAATTAGATAACATCATAATAAAATTCACATAGATCAGGAATATCAAGGGAAACATTGATGTAATTTGTGTGACAATGCACACTAAGCTCTGGGCTTATCCAAACTAGGTCAAATTTTAGAAGTTATCCCCAAAGCTAGCTTTTTCTTTCTCCTTATTGCAACCATGCTGTGTTTGTTGTGGGAAAATAATCTGAATATAGGTAATTTCTAGATCTGGGGTGGGGAACCTGCAGCCTTGAAGCCACATGTGGTTCTCTAGGTCCTCAAGTGTGATCTTTTGACTGAATCCAAACTTCACAGAACAAATTCCCTTAATAAAAATATTTGTTCTGTAAAACTTGGACTCAGACAAAGTGCCAAACCCAAGGACCTAGAAGCTTCATGTGGCCTTGAGACTACAGGTTCCTCACCCCTTTTCTAGACCTTTGTAAGTGTCCCTTAGCATTTATATAATCATTTTAGGTAGCAAATACATTTTAAAGTTTTGCCTTCTATTTTTATACTACATCGTGTTTATATATAGTCTTCTGTTCACATTCCCTTCTTTCTTGTGAGTCTTCTCTTATAATAAAGATTATATTTTTAAAAAGAGGGAAAATACAACTTAGTAAAGTCACCCACCACATCAACCTCATTTGACAGTATATACAATATTCTATACATGATTGAACAACAACTCATGCCATTAGTACCCCATCTCTAAAATGAATGGAAAGAGGTCCTTTTTCTCAGTTCTTAGTAGAGAAATTTGTTCCTCATAATTATACAGCATTTGGTTACTTTTTTTCTTGTTTATACTTTTTGGTAGTTGTTTTGTATAGAGTTTTATGTTCTGCTTCTTTTAACTAAAGAAATTCATCTAAATCTTCTTATGTTTCTTATGGAACAGTACTATTGCATTACATTCCTACACCACAAATCAATTAGCTATTCCTTTATTGATGGCCACCCACTTTTGTTTCCAGTTCTTTGCTACTTCATTAAAATATTTCTATGAATATTTTGATGTGTGTGGCAACTACCTTTTTGTTTTTCACTTTTTGGAGGGTATAGCCCTCACAATCTGATTTACAGATTGTTACAAGCTGTGGTCATGTTTTTACAAAAAATTAAAATTGCTTTCCAGAATGGCTAAACAAATCCATAGCTTCACCAACAATATATTAGTGCTCCCATTTGTCCACAACCTTTCCAATCCTGACTATTTTTAACTTTTAACACCTATAACAATTTTCTTGATATAAGCTGAAATGGCAGAAATAAATTGATTTGGATTTTTCTTATTATCACTGACTTGAAATAATCTTTTATTTACTTGTTAGTTCACAACTGACTTCTCTATGGAAGAATAACACTTGAGCTATATTTGCATTAAGCTCCTAAATATCAAACCCTAATGAGATATATTTGCTGCAAAAGTTCCCCCTTCTAAATCAACTGTTTTCCTTCTTATCCTAGCTACATCTATTTTATTAGTGAAAAAGCTTTTCAATTTCATGTAATTGAAATTATCTTTTTCTTTTGTTACCTTGTTTGAAGAAATGAATACATGCAAAAACACTTTTCTTATCACTTAGGGCAGTGCCTGGGATATAGTAACTACTTAATAAATATTTATTGACTGTGACTGGCTACAGGTGTTGGGGAGGGGGAAGGAAATACAAATACAAAGTAAAGAAAGTTCCTTCCCTAAAGAAGCTTAAATTTTAATAGTAGGAGACACATAGGAAAGTGATAATCCAGAAGGAATAGTTTCTGCTTGGGAAGTAGAAGCAATGGTTAGCAGAGCCACAAGGGAGTTAATTGACACACATTTTCCATAGCAAGGGCAGTGCTGATTTGGTTATAATTATAGAACTAGAAAGCAGGTGTAGAAGATATGCACATGCCAGCAGAATGGGCAGGTCAGATTTAATGTGCTGTGTGATGTAGACATCATTAAGTATGGCAATAGACCTTACAGTGGGAATAGTAGGGAAGGTGAAATTGCTGGTTTGGAATGTATAGCAGCAGGCTAGATCATCCAGAATTCTTCCATTGGTGCAGTTGTGAAAGATACATTTAGAATTTATTGTCGTATGTGAAATAAAAACTGTCTCCTTCTCCCTTCCCCTTCCTCTTCCCTCCTCCCTCCCTCCTTCCCTCTTTCTCTCTCTTTTACACTTACCAGTTTTCTAAAAAGCTGTTCTCAAATAGAAAATCTTTTCCCAAAGGTTTTATGTTCTCCAGTTATTGAAAAATGGGTTACTGGATTTGAGTGTTGGTTATACAATCTGTTTCACCTATTTACTTCACTGTTTTAAAATTAGTACCAAATATTTTTGATGATTGCTCCTTTATAATATAACATGATATCTGGTTCTTCTGCCTTCTCCATTCTTCTCCCTTAATTATTTTTCCCTTGAGATTTTAGATCTTATGTTCTCCCAAATGAATATAATTCTTATTTTGTTTGGATCTAAAAAGTAGCCATTAGGTAGTTTGGTACAGCACTAAACCCCTCAGTTAAATTTAGGTAATATTGTCATTTTTATTATAGAGATATTATCCAGTCATGAGCAATATCAATATCACTTCAGCATGTACTAGTAGATTGTCTTCAAGGTATTTTACCCATTTTGTAGTTATTTGGAAAGATAATTGCCTCTTTATTATTGCTTCCTGATTTTTTGTTACGGTTCTGTAAAAATGCTGCCTTTATCACTCATTCATTTTATATTTACTGAAGCTATTAAAGGTCTCAATTAGCATCTTTGTTGATTCGCTGGGGGATTTCTAAGTATGTCATGTCATCTGCAAATAATGATAATTATCTTTCATTTTTTGCTATTTTTGCTAATGTTTATGCATTTAATTTCTTTTTCTTGCTGTAATGCTATTGCTGACATTTTTGTAACTGTCACATTGCAAAAATGAAAGGGAACATCTTTGTTTTACCTCTGTATTTATGGGGAAAGCTTCTCATGTTTCTTTATTGCAAGTAATCTTAGCTATTGATTTTAGAAATATGCTTTTAATCATATTAAAAATCTGTCTCCAATGAGTATGATTTTTAATTTTTTAAGCATGAAATTTGTTATCTATATTTAAAAGTTTTGGAAAATTTTCTTGTATTATTTCTTGAAAAATAGTATTGAGGTTTTTTATTTGTCATGTTTTTCTAAGAGATCGATGATATTTGTTATCCCTGTACATCTTGTCTTCACTTTGGTTTCTACAGAATTAATTGTTTGCTTTTTTTACTTTCATCATTGCCTTTGGTAGAAGTCTCAAATATCAAATTTTCTGCATTTTTAACCTTCCAAATATGTCATTTTTGATTCTACTTCACTAGATAAATTCTCCATCATATTTTTATTTTTTTCTGTCTTTTTTCTCTAATTATACATATTTGTATTTTTTCATCAATTTCATTCTGAAATTCTTTGACTTTTTTCTCCTTTTAAAAATATCTCCTTTAGGTTCAAGAAGTTTGTTTTACTTGATGCTAATCTTCCTGCAATATTATTCTTTCTTAAATCTATCCCCGTACCTCCTTTTTCCCTTATTGAGTTGGATTTATTTCTACACAAAACTTTGTGTGTCTGTGTGCTCAACTTTCCTTTTTTTATTTCAGATAATAATGAAGTTCAAGGACGTGCTTACTATACCCTTTCTTCCATATTTGTTGCAAGCTTCTAAATTATGAGAATTAGCAAATCCCACTATCTTTTTCTCCTTTCTACATTAGTGTATCCCTATTAACCTCTCTTCTCTTTTCCCTCTTAAAACTCTCAGAACAGAACCAATTCATCACCAGGTCTTCTATTTTTTCTATTTATTTCCCTCAATAATCTCTGGAGACAGTAAGATTCTAAGGGACAAGTTATTTCTTTTCCCCTCTTAGAATGTTAGCACTACAGCATCATGTAGGCCCTACTAATTGCTCAAATAAATTTACTTTTCTAGATTTCTCTTGACTCTTGAGTTTACTGTTTAAAGTTCTTACTAAGATCTGATCTTTTATTTTATTTTTAAATCTACTAATTAAGTTATTTTTATTTATATTTTTTATTAAAATTAATTAATTAATTCATTTTAAATTTTCAACATTCACTTTTATAAGATTTTGAGTTTTAAAATTTCCACCTCCCTCCATTCTCCCTTTTCCAAGATAGCATGCAATCTGATATAGGCTGTATATGTACAATCATCTTAAACATATTTCCATATTAGTCAGGTTATAAAAGAGGAATTGTAACAAAAGGGAAAAACCATGAGAAAGAAAGAACATAAAATAGCAAAAAAAAAAAAGATAATATAGTATGCTAGAGTCCATTTCTCTGGATGTGTATAGTATGAGTCTTTTTGAGTTGTCTTGCATCACTGTATTGCTGAGAAGAGTTAAGTCTATCAAAGTTGATGATTGCACAATGTTGTTATTACTATATACAATATTCTCCTGGTTCTCACTTCACTCATCATCAGTTCATACAAATCTTTCCAGGTTTTTCTGAAATCTGCTCACTTATTATTTCTTATGGAACATTCCATTTCATTCATATACCACTACTGGATCAGCCATTCCCCAATTGATGGGCATTCCCTCAATTACCAATTCGTGAACACCACAAAAAGCGCTGTTATAAATATTTTTGTACATGTTGGTCCTTTACTCTTGTTTTTAATTATCTCTTTGGGATGCATTAAACTCTGGTCTCTTAATTAGAAATGACTTGAAGTCCTCTATTCCATTAAAATGCTTTTTTTCTATGTAACATTTTATCCAGTTTTGTAATTCCTGGTTGTAATAATCCCCCCTCCCCAATTTTGGAATACTGTATTGCAAGTTCTTCTCCCATCAATATGAGAAGCTGCCAGCTTTTGTGTGGTCCTGAGTGTAGTTCATTGGCATTTGAACTGCTTCTTTCTATATGCTTGTAGTGTTTTCCCTCTGACATGGAACCTCTTGATTTTTGGCTATGAAATCCCTGAGATTTTTCCTTTGGGAGTTCCGCTCAGGAGGTGATCAGTGAATTCCATCTATCTTTATTTTGCATTCTGGTTCTAAAAATCTGAGTAATTGTTATTTATGATTTTTTTGAAATGTAATATTAAGAATTTAAAAAATAAGAATTTTAAGGGAGTTCAATGACTTGAGTTATTTTTCCTTGACCTGTTTTCCAGGTAGATTATTTTTGATATCAAATATGTTACCTTTCCTTATTTTTTCAATATTTTGATCTTATTCTAATATGTCTTGCTGTCTCAGAAAGTCACTGATTTCTGTTTCATCTATTCTAGTTTTCAGAGGAGTCTGTTACCTTAGGTAAGGTTTATCACCCTGCCTTTTATGGTATTTTTTCACCTTTCAATTTTTCCTCCAGAATTTTATTTCATTTTTCATCTCCTGCTTCATTTCTCATAAGTATTCATGTAATCCTTTGGGAAGGTTCAATTTTCCCTTTTGAGTCTCTACTTACAATTGTTATAAAGTTACTTTTTCCTTCTTTTGGGATATCTCTAGATTTACAACAATTTTTTTTTTTATTTTGTTCAGTTAATTTGCCTTCAGTTTCTGAATTTGTTCCAGGTGTTTTGTATAAATGCCAAGTTTCATTCTTTACCATACCTTTGGGCATAGCCATTGGCTCTTTTTGGTCTCACCTTGGTTCACCTGAAATTCCTTTGTTGATTTCTTTCTTCTGGAGTTAGGAACTTTGAGATTCAGAGTGCTGGATATATCGTCCAGGGCTACACAACATCTCAAGGCAAAATGCGGTTAGGCATTTCTTGTTCAGAAATTCTGTTAAATGTTTCATTGATGCTTTTTCCTTTCTTTTCTTTTTTTTTTATCATTATTGCTCTCTACAACTCCCTATCTACCCTTCACCCCAAAGCCTTCCCTAGTGCAAATAAGCAGAGTCAACTCAAATAAATCAATACCATCAACATATTGGCTATTTCTGGAAATGTATATCTCACTCTGATCTTCTAGCCCAGGTGTTAGCAAATTATGGCCCTCTGTCAGCTTTTTTTTATGGCCTGGGAATTAAAAATGGTGTTTACATTTTTTAATGCAGTCAAAAGTAGTTTAAAAAATTCTTAGCTCTCAGAGGCCTTGTTGGAGTTTGCTGACCTCTGCTTTAGTACATTACCTGTCTGCATGGAAGCTCTTTTCCTTCAAGCCAGATGAACATCATTGTGTCTTTTACCCCTCCTGTAGTTTCTCTTCTTTCTGTCATGTAGATGGGCAAATTAGTTAACTTCTGCCTTTTGTGTTTTGTCCATCTATACAGTGTGTAAAGAAACAAAGAGATGGTTTTTGTTGAGTCATTTTAATGGAGGAAATGTCAGGACTTCTACAGCTGTAACCTGAGGTACAAGCCTTTAAGTTTTCTTGTGCTGACTGAACTTAGTATGGACAGGGAAGGGAGATGCTGAGTAGGGAGCTTGAGGTATGACAATTATTCAATGTTATTTCATAGGATTTTTAAATCATGAGACTTTCTGTTTTCGTATCTCGCGCATTTTGCTTTATTTGCCCTATATCTGTCCCATAATTATTTGTGAGGTTTGTTAGGTTGGAGAGGTTTGTAGAAAACATCTCTTCTTCCATAGTTGCAATCATATTTTCTCAGCAAATACATTTATTGGGTATAGAATTTCCTTCATTTTAATTCACATAAAATTCATAACATATAAAAGGATTCAAAAGAGTCCCTAAATAATGCCAAAAGCACATCAAGCATTCACAATAACCCATTGACAATTGGAATGATCCTCCATTTCGGTAGTTCTCAGTGTAACACAGGGTACCAAATTCATTAAGTGCCATTTGTGGTTTAGACTCCTCTGAAAGGGAACTGGATATGAGGTTGTTAGTTGGAGGTAACCACTCAACCTCTCTATAGAATCTCTTTCTCAGAGGGACTGTTTAGTCTTCCTTGCCCACAGACTTGTAGTACCATTTTATGGCTTTGACTTCCCATGGAAGAGAAAACAAACAAACTTTGAGATTGTTATGTCATCCCCTTCCCATTAGACAAAAATCATCTAAATGACTTAAGGTAATGGCAAACGGCAACACCCAGATCCCTTATCTCCCATGTAATGGCTATAGCCTTTTGATGTTTCTCTTTATAACACTTGCAGCCACATGAGCAATCTTTTGTTTTCTCTCTCTCAGAGATCAAACTCCTAACCTCTCAAACTTAGTGTAACTTTCACAGCAATTTCTGAGGTTGTTATTTTCTCAGAAATCTTCTTTCTCTGACTAGAAGATAGACAATAAACCAGTCAATTAGCAAACATTTATTAAATACCTACTATGTACTAGGCACTGCTGTAAATACTGACAACACACAGAAAAGCAAAAGACATTCCTTGTACTCAAGGAGTTCACAATATAATGACAATCTCATAAAGAAATGGGGTGAGGAACAAGATTATCTTAGGAATCGTTTCATGGTTCAAGTAAGGGAACTTATGCCTGCTTCTGACATTTGACCTTGAATTTTAATATTTTTTGTCTGTTGCTATATCTTGACATTTAAAAAAGTCTTTAAGTTTATGTTCTCAGACAATGTTTTAGAAAAAGAGAAAGAAGGCAAAAAAATCCCAGGAAGTTAGGGTCCAGAAACTCTTTTCTCTGGTCACATGAGAAAACAAATGTAGCCATCCTTCCATCCTGCTGGGGTGTTGTTGTGGCTAGATCACTTGGCCTAGGATTAGAAAGATCTGAGTTCAAATCTGGTTACAGATGCTAGAAGATGACCCTGATAAGTCACTTAAATAGTTTAAAATGTTTCTGCCTCAGTTTCCTAAACTGTAAAATGAGAATGATAATAAAACCTATCTCCTAGAATAAGAATCAAATGAGATATTATGGATACCCAGTATATTAATAAATTCTTGTTTCATTCTTCCCCTTCCCTTCCTTCCCAACTATATTCTCAGAATCTATCCAAAGTAAAATAATGGAAAAAAGTACAAGAAAACTCGAGTTCATGATGAAGTTTCATTTATATAGGGATAGCTGCTCCAACAAGATTCCATTCTTCCTAAAGTTTAAGCCAACAAGTTGAACTTGGGGGTATCTTCAATCAGTAACTCAAATTCATCTGTGAGGAGACTCCAAACAAACTATTTAGCTCTGGGATATCCTCAGTCACCGTGACAATCAGGGGAAGTCAGTGGGCATGTTCGTAGTGTCTTTAGAAAGACATATTCAAAAGTCTCCCCCAAAGTCTTATAAACTCATCAAATTGAATCCATAAAGAGAACTTCCTTGATCTTATTCCAAAACATTCACACCAAAACAAGAATGAAAAGTATGAATTAAAGTAACCTTATTTTATCTGATATCAAATTATATTAAAAACCAGTATCAAAACTGTTATTGGTTAAACAGAAAAGTGGACTAGATAAGTAAAACTTAGAAGAAAATGAGCGTAATGATCCAATGTTCAACGTATCTAAGATTAGAAACTTCTTGATGAGCTCACATGAGTCTTTGTGCAATCATAGTTGCTACAGGGAGAAAGTGAAAAACAGATTGTCAGAAAATACCATTAGACCAGCCTGTTATACCATATAGGATAATGAAGACCAAATGAGTGGATAATCTATTTATGTACAAAATTACATCATTATAAAACAAAGAATGGAAGTTTACACGTTTCATAGCTGGCAATGGGAAAAAACTCAAAACAAAACATGATTTCATAAAATTAAAAGCTTTGGCATGAACAAAATCAGTTCAGCCAGAGTGAAAATGAAAATATGTACTGGGATGATGCTTCTTTCAAGTGTTTCTCATAAAAATCTGACATTCAAAACTGATGGATAACTGACATACACACAAAATTAAGAATCATTTTCCAATAGACATGGTCAAAGATTTGAATGGGAGGCAAAGATCTGAAAAGACTGTTCTCAAAAGAAGAAATTCAAATTATCATTTAAAAAAACCCATAAACAACAAAACAAAACCTTAACATGGTTCATCAGGTCAAGGAACTCACAGTGAGGAGCTCTTGCAAATGTAGATTGGCGTCTGCTCTGCAACTTACTCTTAAATAGTTGCCTAGGCCAACGGGAGGTTACATGACTTTCCACAGTGTTCATAATCACTAATAATAGGAATTAAAATTTGAACAGCCTCCTTGCTCCAAGTCTTTGTGGCTACATATCCCAGGGGAAAAATGAAATCTAAGGGAGGCAAGCTTGGTGCATGGAGTCCCGGACCCAGCTTCTAATTTTGCACTGCCACTGTGCAGCTTTGAACAAGCCATTTCATTTCTCTGGGCTACGTGCTTATTTTCTGATTTGTAAAATGAAGGGGTACCATGAGATCCCTTAAAATTTAATGATTTTTATTCTTCTGAGTTACTAAGTCCAGTACACTTCCATCATTGGGGGAGGGAGAGAGGGCAGGCAGCGCTTCCTGCTGCTGCAGGTACAGACATCCCCCACTGCTCCATCCTTCCCCCCCAGTACACCCACACATTGCTTTCTTCTGGGCTCAGAAAGCAGGAGCAGAAGCGTTGGTTCTCTCTGGCGCGGGCGGCTCCACAGCAGCTTGACCAGAGGGATAGAAGGAGGAAGGGAAGATATGTAACTGGGGTTGCGTTGCAGGAATCGAAGAAGAAATCTCAATTGGGGAACATTTTTCTCTTTCTACATTTTGCCTGCTCCACCTCCTACCACCCCCACCTCTCAACATGCACCTCAGTTGTGGGGAAAGGGAAGTGATTCGACGTCACTGATTCCGACATTTCATTCACCAAACGCTGGTTGGGGGGTGGGGGGAGAAGAAGTTCTAGGTAAGTCCTTCTGCCTTTGCAAAGCCTGGGGGAAGCAGTTGGAAAGCAGCCGATGTTCTGCCCACTTCTGCCCGACTATGCCCCCGAGCACAGCCTAGAGATCAGCAGAGACAGTGGGGGAGGGAACAGGCTCTCACAGCTTATTGAGAGCCCCTTTTCCCAAACCTCTCTCCAACCTGGTACAAGATTTAATATCTGGCATTGACGCTTGACTCAGGAGATGGACCAAGGCAACCTCACCAAAAAAATTGCTCCAAGTAAGGTAAGAACGACCCCCGGAAGTTTTTTTTTTCTTTTCTTTTTTTCTTCTTTGGGGGTGGAGGCTAAAGTCGGAGGGAGGGCGCTTTCTGAAAGGTAAGGCAAGAGGGGGATGCACCTGCCTTGGTAGTGTGGGTGGTCTCTTAGGATTCTTCCCTCGACGTTTGGGAGAACCCTCTGTGCCCGAGGCTGCCTCTAGTTTAACTGTGTTCAAGAGTTCATGCAGTGGGGTGGGAGACAGTATTTTTACATGAAATGGCTGGGAAAGCCCCTAATGTCCTGGATACCCACACACATAAACATACAGAGACACAAACCCACACGCTTTGCCTCCTGGGAGGTATATATTGACACCCACAGTACATTAGATACCCACACAGATTAACCCAAGAGCCTGTTTCAACACTTTGAAAACCCACAGGGTACAATCAGTGACAGAGTTCAGGACCGTGGACAGATACACAACCTCCTCCCTTCAACCCAGAGAGGCTTGGAATTCCAGAGGATCTAATGATTCTCATTTCACCGGGTATCTCCTTTTTAAGGGTGAGGCCCTAGCCATGTAATGTCGCATCTAACTTCATGAAGAAGGGCTCTAAAATTGTAGGAAAATAAAACAAAGAAACTCAGTCTCAAAATTTCAAAAATCTTCAAATTCCTTGAATAAAAAACACTCCCTTCCCCCTTCTCCTCTACTTCCCATCATCACATAAGGAAAAGGTTGCTAATAAAAGCACTACCAAGTTTCAGCAAAAGGTCAGTTATATGGTTAGGTTTTTCTGGACTCTGGACAATCTTCCTTGACCTTGGTCCACAGAGCTGGAAGGAACTTCAGAGACAAGTCCAACCCTCTCATTAAGAAACTTAGGGACAGAAAGATTGCAATTTGCCAAATGTCACACAGGTAGTAAGTTCAATTTTAATCCAAGTCCTCTGACTCCTGAACTAATGTTATTTTCCTTTTGCCTCTTCATAGTAACACTGAATTCTGTTTTTGAAACAAATTAGCAATGCACCAAAAAGTTGAAAATGAGTTGAAGGTTTATAATGAATTTGGTTTTTAATCCAAAGTGTTATAATTCTTTATATGGAAGTTTAAATTGCTTGTTTAAGGCCACTAAAATGTCCAATTAAATAACAACAGCAAAACAACATCAACAAAGTTTTCTATTTAAATTCCTGTCAGTTCATATTTGCTTCTTCTCTAAGGTGATGTTGATTATTCAAATGACTGAAGGGTCACAGCTAACAATTCTTCTAGGTCAGTTCTTCAAGCCATATCAGTCCTGTGGCATACTCCACTTCTTTCCAGTCAAAGAAGTTTTTTGAGGGGTATCTTTGAATAATCTAAATGGATAATATTAACTAAATGTGCTATTCAATCTATCAATTAATATCTATTTTTACTTTCTGTTTCAGAAAGATGGCATATATTAAGAAGTAGCAGTGAATGGAACATAAAAGGAATATAAATAAGAGGGGTAAATGAAGGTGGGATGAGATGCATAGTCAAATATAATCTTTTAGTGAGTGTTCAAGGAAGAGCACTAGTGATAGGAATCAGAACTGGTTTTAGACTCAGCTCCACCACTGTAGACTTTGTGTGGCTTTGGACAGGTCTCAACTTCTCTCAATCTCATTTTCCTCAGTTTCAAAGAGAGGATGACATCTGTTTTACCTAGTCCATGATGCTACTGTGAAGATAAAATGAAATAATGTATGTGAAAGTTTTTAAAAACTATAAAGGGTCATAGAAATATGTTATTATAATAGTCAGTGAAAAATAACAATTTGCATAAATTAATCACTTTTCAAAATTCTAGTGGAGAACTTTTTCCAAATGTGAATATATTCTTATTCTCATTTGAAGTGACATCTATGGCAACTCTTGGTATATTTGAAGGACTGAGAGACCTTCTGACCCATTGTGAAATCATATTAATATATGGTTCTTCTGCCGATTGTATCCACATGTGTTGGCACATGTGATATATGATTATTATATGAATTGCTTTGCTGTCCTCATGGCAGAGCAATGTAATTTTAGGGCTGCACAAAAATTTGTAAAAGCTAAAGAGAAAATGCTGACTCAACCCCAGACTTTAACTTCTAACCCAACTTTTATTTAGACCAGTGATTTACCTGCTCCTCCTTGTCATAACCCTATGAATGAGGATTCTAGGTAAGTAGCAGTGAACAGTAAAGGGAAAGGACTTTATCAAGCTCACATCTGGAACGAGAATCCATCAGATTCAGTCCCATGTCCAGAGCTTCAATCATTACAATACATTTCTCCCGACAAATGGTTTCCATTTTTTCTTCTTCTTTATTCATAATGTGAAATGCACAGAAGGCAAGTTGAAGAACTGAAGACAGGAATTTAGTAATGATGAGGGTTGTGTCTTATATAATGTTTCCTTTTTATGTAGTATATTTATTATGAAAAATGAGGAACCTGCTGTCAATGACAAACTCAGAAACCTGGAGCACTAAAAGGAGCAACTATTCTCAGATCACATAAAAGGAAGTGGAAAGACAAGTGGAAAAGTTGCCATGTTGTATCCCCTGGGATAATGTTGGTTGCTCAGCACCAGATAGGAAGTTCATTAAGGTAATTTCCTATGATAGTTACATCCTGTCTAGCTTTCACTCTGATTTGGATTCTTATTTTTTTTGGTGAGACTTATTTGAACAACAATAATAAAATAGGACTTCCTATCAGACCTGTTTTAGAGATTGATTTTATAGTTTGGTTGTTTAATAATGGATTCCATGAATTTGTGATGGTTTATACACATTAAAACCCCAAATAAAACAATTATGATCCTCTCGGCAGCCCTGTGGTAGAAAAATAATCTCAGGGTTTCCTATGTAATTTTGTTTAGGTTTTGCATATGCTCATCTTTCTCAGTAAAGAATTATGGCAATGACAAGACACTGAAGTTTCACTAGTAATGAAAACTCCATAGGTTATCATTCAATTTCAAGAATTCAGTTTAAACTTTACTTGACATAGAGTCCAGGGACAGCATTGTAGTAAGACTACAGTGCCTTTATAGTTATAAATGGGTACATATAATTGCCATTAGTAATTGATCATGTATGTGTGTATGTGTTTGCATGGTACTATGGACATAACACTGGTCCTAGAGTCAGAGGTCCTAGAGTCAGAAATGGATTCAAAAAACCATATTAATGATTAATTTCTGTGTAATCTTGAGCTACATACAACCTCCATGAGCCATCTCATATGTAAGATGAAGAGGACACATAAAATGGTCTCTGAGGTCTCTTTCTATGTTATTATCTCACATAGGCATGTAACATTTTAGCTTATGGAACGCTTTCACATTAATTATAACAACCCTGTGAAGGGAAGAGAAAATATCCTCATCCCTTTCTGATAGATAAGAAAACTATAGCTCAGAAAAGTTAAGTTCAAAGTAATTTCAAATATTGAATTGAATTTCTGTTTACTGAGTCAATTTTCTCACTGAGGATGAAAATGCCTGCCTGACTATGTCACAGAGTTGTTATAGTATCAAATGGAGTACAGAAGAATAGGTAGGTATTTCAGTGGATAGAGAATTAGACTTAAAGTTAGGAAGACCTGAGTTTAAATCCTACCTCAGGCACTTACTAGTTGTGTGATCTTAAGCAAGTCCCTTAGCCTCTTTCTCCTATTCCTCATCTTTAAATTGGGGATAAAAATACCACCTGCTTCATAATGTTGTTGTAAGTATCACATGAGATTATATGTAAGGTGCTTTCAAACCTTAAAATGCTATAAAATGCATATGTAAGGTGTTCACATAAGATCATAGATCTTTAAATTGAAGGAACTATGGAGGCATTTAGACTAGTCATCCATTATTATTACACACATAAAAGGTGATGTTAGTTGTCTAGAGTTATGTGGTAGTTGGCTAGTGGCAAAAGACAAGATCGAAACGTATCCTGCCTCACAGTCCAATAGTCATTCTATTATATCACATAAGGTAGAAAATAATATTATTACAATATTTGGTTTGAGTTATTATGCACTTCAGGATTCAGATTTTTAAAAATTAAATAAGGACAATAAGACTCATGTCATGGCCTTTCAGTTCTCTGGGACAATGGTGTCAAACTCAAATAAATATGACAGACACTATACTATATGAAAGGATCTCTGTAGGTAATATGTTGACATAGAAAACCACATTTATATTATTCCTATTTTATCATGCTTTTATTTATTTTGTATTTATTTCTTTTGTAATATAAATTTATTTTATAATGTAAATATTTACTAAATCTGGCTCCAGTTGTTGGCTGTGTTTGTCGTTTGTTTTCGAAGAAGACTATGCCATCAGAGAAATGATGACATGACTTGCACTGGACTTTGTTTTGAGTGAGGGAGGGCCGTTCAGGTCACCAGCTTCACTTTCTCCTCCTGAGCCATCTGGATCCAGTGATCAGATATTCTTCAAGAGGACTGGAGTTGGCCCAGGATGCAATGGTCTTTTAGGCTAAGGCCTCTTCAGGTACTCACTTAAAGTGAGGTAATGCCCATTCAGTGAATAGGACTCTTTAAAAAGTAGTCAGGGGATGGCCCCTTTAAATAGAAAAGAAAAACAAATCAATCAATCAATCAATAAATCATGCTGAGTGCCTGCTGGCCCTGTGTTTAGCATCTCTGGTCACAGGATCCTGAAAATAGTCAATGGTGAAATACTTATGAAATATTTCCAGCTCTGGGGAAATAATGTCCCCTTCCTCATTTCTATTGCTTCTCTATGTAGCGAAGTTAACAGAGAAAGAAAGTCTCTTGAAATTCTACCAATGCACTAATCAAAGAAGTTTAAGGTGATACCTCTATAACTTAAAGAATCATACTGTAGGGAGTGGTAAAGAAAATGACTGAATTTCTAAGGTTTCCAATCTACTTAGAGATAAGGAAAGTTATATGGAAATTAAACTTAAACTAAAAGAATATTAGAACTGGAAGAAAATTCAGAAAATATGTGGATAAGTGAGCTCCTTGAAAACAATGACAATTGGGCTATTCTATTTATAGCCACAGATCTTAGCACAGTGTTTGGCACATAATAAGTATTTAATAAATTTTCATTCCATCCCATTGCATTCCATTCCTTTACAAGCTAATATAATAATGGGGAACATTTCGACAAGCATCAGGGCACTCAGGAGTAGAATGCAGGGTAGGGACATGTAAGGGGTAGTGGAGATGCAGGAATCAGAGCTGGAGATGGGATTTGAGATAGCACCAAAGGCAAAAGGTGGCTACATTACAATGTTGAATGGGGCAAAAAAGGAACTGGTTTGCCAAGTTCGATCATTTGCATGTGAGGATATGATCAGAGAATCTAAATTGAATGGTTCTTCTCATGTAGATGGTATTATAAGAAATATTTTTAGGAAATAATTAAGTTCTCAGTTACCAACCAGCTGCGTGGAAGTCAATTCACCTCTTTCGGCCTTAGTTTCCTCAAATGTCAAATGATGATGATCTAAAGGGACCCTTAAGTCCCTTTAGATCAGAATTTCTATAACCTAGTTAGAATAACAAGTGAAAACCTTGGGTTTTAGATATTTCTGGGTATCATCAATTATAGTAATATAGATAGCATTTAACATTTAATGATTCAAAATTTGCAAAATGCTTTAATATGTTATCTCATACAATGCTTATATTCACTAAGTAAATCCTAATATTATTTCAATTTTACAGTTGAGGAAACTGAGGCATAGAGAGATTAAAGTGACTTGTTAAGGACTCCATGACTAGGATTTGAATTCAAATTCTACTGACACTATGGCTCTTGCCTCTATGCCATATTGTCACTCAGTTTTCAAGGAATACCATGAAATAATAAAAGAAAAATGTGACAGCTTATGACAGTTGATTTTGATTCATTCTGTTGGGTATTTGACTTATACCTGGTTTCTTCCCTTTCATTCTATAATTGAAGTTATTCAAATTGGAAAAATCATGGAAATTCCTTTTTAGAGGTGGAGCAAAACCATAAGAAATTTGTCTTTTCTTTGGGATAGTAATTCCTGTTAGCCCCAAAATATATATGAATAAGATGTTGCCAAACATCTCACAACTTTGAGCAGCACACAGAGTTCATTCCAGCCACTTTTGGGAATGATGAAGTAATTTTGGATAGGTTTCATGTCAAAAGGGAATCTTGGATAAGGGATGATTAGCTAGGGAGAGGTAATATCTGTCTTTTTCCTTAGGCTTCTAGTATGTAAATAAAGAACGTTTTTCTTAACATAATAGCTGTTTCCAGATAAAAGTAGGCACAAGTATGAATATTCCCTACAGTATTTGGGGAATTAGAAAATGTGGAAATTTTGAAGAAGTCAGTCAAACCAGCCAGCAGAATTTTTTCAGTAATAATTGTGTCTGGGGCTGCCATAAAAAGGAATTGAAGAGCTAATGAGTAAGAGAACTCTAAATTATATATTCAGTAAAGGAATTATACCTTAGCAAATGGGGTCCTTTGTCATATTGTATGTGTATTCCAAATTTTTATTATGTAATAGAGCTAGGATAGAAAATCATTCCCTGGTCAGGGAATAGGAACTTATCTGAATCCAAAAGAGCAGACAAAGAGAAAAGATGAAAAAGGCAGATCAGAGCAAAGGAAAGCCTTCAAAGTATGGATAAGCAGTTTAATCAGAGGCAGAAAAGAGTGGGGAGACAGACAGGCAGCCTCAAAGATAATAACATGACCGTAGCAGGAAGAACACTGTGTTTCCAATTGAATAGCCACTAAAAGAAAATCACAAAATGAATGCAGTAAAACCAATAGGTAATGGCATCATACAAGAAAAATTTTGTCTGAACTAATATCTATATGATAACAATTTGATTCGCAAGCCAAGTTTCCCCATTTTTTAAAATTTTTTAATTTTTTTTAGTCTTTTCTTTTTATTTATTTATTTATTAATGTTCTACAATCACTTCCTTAAAATTAAGATTTTTATCCCCCCACACCTTTCCCCTACTACCCCCCTCCCTCCCCATGATGGCATACAATTCTGTATATGTTCTACATATACTTTCCTATTGAGCACATTTTCACTATAGTCATGCTATGTAGTCGCACTAAAATAAATGGAAGAAATCATATAACAAATCAAAACATAATACACTAAACCCCCCCCCCCCACACACAAACATGATCTACTACATTCTGCAAATGACTTCCATATTTCTTTCTCTGAGTGTGTAAGGCATTTTGCCTTAGAAAAC
>CM053769.1:556259926-556297456 GCA_028658325.1 Potorous gilbertii
GGAGGGAGCAATTTGAAGTCAACACTTGGGGAGGGACAGGATCAAAAGAGAGAATAGCAGCAATGGGGGGGCAGGATAGGATGGAGTGAAATATAGTTAGTCTTACACAACACGATTATTATGGAAGTCACTTGCAAAACTACACAGTTTTGCCTTCCCAAAGGGAATGGGTGGGGAGGGAGGCATGGGAAGAAATTGGAACTCAAAGTTTTAGGCACAACTGTTGAGTATTGTTCTTGCTACTAGGCAATAAGAAATACAGGCAATGGTGAATAGAAAGTTATCTGGCCTTACAGAACAAAAGAGAAGATGGGGACAAGAAAAGGGAGGGATGATAGAAGAGAGGGCAGACTGGTGATAGGGGAAATAAGAATGCTCAGTGTACTGGGGTGGGGGAGAATGAATGTAAAAAGTTAAATAAATAAATTTATATTTTAAAAAAATCATTTGAGACTAAAGAAGAATAAACTACTTGCACTCTAATATAGGGAAATTATACACATGTCCCCCTTGAATCCTATCATCATCAAGGTCATAGAGGGAGTCTAATTAGGCAGAAAGTCTAGGAGTGGTTCTTTTGTTTTAATGACATTAGAAGAAGAATAGAAAGGGGAGGAAATAGGAATACACTAAGGGAAGAAAATAAGAAAAAGGTTAGGAAACCCCATCAGGGTATATAAGTAGAAATCTTTGCAAACAAGGAGGGGATGGAAATAGCAACTGATGCTTGAACTTCACTGTCATCTGAACTAGTCAAAGGATGAAAGAATACACACAGATGGATACAGAAATAATAGGAATTAGGAATAGGAATGTTTCTATAGAAATAGAAATAGCGATAGGAAAATAGGAGGGAAAGGGGAGAAAGGATCAGAGAAAATAAGAGGAAAGATATGTTAAGAGAGGGAGAAGCCCTAAAAAAGTGAATTCTAACTAAAGATATGCAAAAATATTCATTAGTTTTCTTTGAGACGACAAAGAATTAGAATCCAAGAGGATGCCCAACTGGAAAATAGTTGAACAATCTATGGTATAAAAGGATAATGGGATACTATTGTGTTGTAAGAAACAATAAAGGGGATCATTTCAATGAAACAGGAAGACTTGAATTAACTGTGTAGAACAAATAGAACCAAGATCATCGTTACAATATGGTAAAGACAAACAATTTTGAAAGATTTTGAAACTCTGATCAGAATAAGGAGCTACCACAAGTCCAGAAGACTAATGATAAAATATGCTACCCATCTCCAGATAGAGGTATGAAAGGCTCAGAGGGCAGCACAAGACTAAATGTATACATACATATGTTTGCATGTATTCATGTGTGTAGATGAATGTATGTATACATGTGCATATAGATGTATGTGTACATATATAAACATACAGTTTTGCCTTAGTAATGCAGAAATTTGTGTTGATTAATTATACAAGTTTATAAAAAGAAGTTTTCCTTTTGTTTCATTCTCAATGGGTGGAAGGAAGAAAAGGAAAATTTTGGCTAGCTGAAAATATATATGCTAATTTTTTAAAAGCCTCAGCCTTGCTTCTTACTGTGTGACCTCTGCCAAGTCACTTGTCTCCTTAAACCTGTTACCTCATCTCTAAAAAAATTAATGTTTTGGGCTAGATGATTTCTAAGGTCCCATTCAGCTCTGAATCTTATAATAAACCTGTAAAAAAATTAAGTGACCACATGCATGTGACATTTCAATTCTAAGAAATAGTTCAAAAAATGATCTTTGTATTTACAAAAGTCGAAAATAAAACCAAAGAAAATGTTCTGGGTTTGTCAGTTGTGTGAAGATCTCCTTATCAAAGAGATGATTCATAACATGAGATCCAAAGTTCAAGATATGTGCTTGCGCTGTCAACCTGGTTCCAATTCTTACACACTCAATAACTAAATGAACTGATCAGTATTATTTAGACCTTTTGGTATCCCTGAAATCATCTTCTAAATAGGTACTCTTACGTTTTCCCCAGAGTAATAATTTATCAAAGCATCTGAGCAGCTCTCGACTAACTTCAAGAATGAGATGCTCTCAAGCACTGGTCTCTGAAGTAGGAGCCAAGACCTGACCCCAAGGAGGTGTGTGATCAACCAGAGAACGGGATGATGGATTATATTCCACCTTTCTCACGATATTCAGTCATGGGTCTTATCTCCAACACAACTACATCTACACGTATTTCCCAATGCAATCGCAATCTGACTGGTACTTCCCCTGTACAAGCTCCCAACCTTCTTCTTCTGAGCCAAAGCCATTACCATGTAAACACTCCCCAGACACTCAAAGCAGCAGCTGAACAAAGCAACAATAGTGAAATTATCTCCTTCACTATTCAATAGCTCCCACCCACTGCTCCTGCCCTTTAGGTCGCCTCCTGGTGGGGGGGGGGGGGGTCTCTACACTAGCCAGTCACTCATAGTCAATCAGTTGCTAAATCTTATTTCTATTTCTACATCTCTAGTGTCTGTTCTCTTATTTCAAACAAGCAAAATCCTAGTTCAGGACTTCATTTCCTCTCTCCTGCACTATTACAAAAACTTCCTAATTCATCTCCCTGCCTCAAGTCTCTTTTCTAGTCAATCATCTCCACAGAGCTGTCAAAAAATTGTTCTTAAAATGTAGGCTTGACCACATTGCTTCCTTACTCATTAAGTTCCAATGGCTCCCTATTTCCTCTAATATCAAACATTATCTAGTATCAAGCATAATCCCTTTATATCTTCTAATTTTGTGTTTTTATAATGTGATAATTATTAGTATAGTATAAAAGGATAAATATATGCATATCAAGATGCAGGCTCAAAAATGCCTTACTGATAGGGGTGAACGATCAAAAAAAAGTGAGAGAACACAGCTTTAGGGAGCTCTAGTTGTTCTAAATAGTTTTCCAGATAACTGAGGGTTTCATTTTCTAAATACCAAGATGTCTTAACTACTTTGCATGGAATTTTTTCCAAATTTTATTATAATAATTAGCTATCAATTAATAGTATTAATTATTATTAGTTACATTTATATAGCCTTTAAACGTTTACAAAGTACTCTATCATAACAACCCTTTGAAGTAAGTCAATGAACCCAGGTCATCTAAGTCCAAATATGAGGCTTCCTTAACTCCTTGTTGAATATAATGAGAACCTCAAGGATATGACTCATAGTATCTGTATTGGTTTTCAATCCTTTTGAAATTACTTCCACTATTTTCTTTTTTCTCAATGAATCCAAAACAATTGGCCAAAGGAAAATTTACCCAAGTATATTGTTGGGTCTACTAGCTTCAGTAGTTTGACCTCAAACTTTACTACACCTGTGACTATGAGAAAGTCACTTGGCTTCTCCAGGCCTCAGTTTCCTTATCTGAATATGACCTGTAAGGTCACTTTAAACTGTAAATCTATGATCTTATGATCTAGGCTTATTCTATATACTGCCAGCTCACCAAATCTTTCCTAACTTCTATAGAATGCCAGCGTTTCAGAATAGGAAGGGCCTTACAGAAGGACCTAGTCCAACACCCAACAGAATGAGAATCCCCTCTATAAAAGTCCTGAAAAGGAGTTAAATGGGCCTCGCTCCTCAGTCAATACTTACCCCTTTTGGACAGAAAGTATTGCATTATATTGAGCTCCAATACTCCTAGTTCTTCCCTTTGTAGCCAATCAAAGCAAATCTGATCTTTCTCTTATTACACCTTTATGGGACCCCTGCAAATACATACAACAGTGATCATGTCCCTTCCCAGTTATTTCAACTAATTCCTCATATGACTTTGTCTATAGTCCATTCACAATCCTAGTCAACCTCTTCTGTATATGTTTCAGCTGAAAGCCCCTCCTAACCTGTGGGACCTAAAATTAAGCACAATGCTTCCTCCAGATTTGGTCCAGCCAGGGAAAAGCACAGTGGGAATATAACTTCTCCCTTTTGGGACATTCATTTTGTTTATACAGACAGGCCTGAAAAGAGAACAGAAATCAGATGAGAGGTTCCTTTCTCTGAGAGATTCCTCTGATGTAGTACAGAAATGCTTATTATGCCATTTCCCAAGTTCAAGTGGATATATTGGTCTTGGACCCACAACAGGGGTGCCCACATGGAAACAATTCAATGCTTCCCATTCTGTCATAGCATTGCTATTCCCTTCCTCACCAAGACTTACTATGTTTCAGCATCTCATTAGCATTTCACCGGAAGAAAAGGCTTCTCTTAGTGTCTTCCTTAGGCCCATAACCCGAGGCAGAATCACAAAGAGGTCACTGCTAATGAATTCAGAAAACAAATCTCAGCTGCACCAGATCACATGTGTACTCAGTAAAATCAATGTGTTTTACAGCTCGGGCGTATGTAATTAGAGACCTTGGGTTGTTTCTATCATCTCTATAAAAAGATGTTCTTGTCTCCAGATGACATTGTGCTGATGGTATCGAGGCCTGGAGCACTGCAGGAACAAATATTATCCTTCTGTGATATCTAAGGCCACACAAAAGAGATCAGCCTACATGTTCACACAGGAAAAACAAAGTGGATGAAGACTGGATGTCGCCTAGATAATGATGTGCATGTGATGGTCAGCTCATTGAGTTAAGTCTATCTATCTTGGACAAACAACGCAAATGAACAATGATCTGGGCCCAAAATCAAGTAAGAGAAGGGAGTCTTAAATGCATTTCGAAAGTTGAATGACCCTTTCGGGGATACAAAGCTGCTCCCTGCCTCCAGACGCTTATTTTTATAAGTGCCTGACATAAAGTACATGCTATATAAATGTTAGTTATTGCTACTCCTCTTCCTCTTTCTCTCCCTTCTCCTCTCACTACTACTACTACTACTACTACTACTACTACTACTACTGCTGCTACTGCTACTACTACTACTGCTGCTACTACTACTGCTACTACTACTGCTGCTGCCACTGCTGCTATGCTTATAAGATGCAGCTTTGAATAATGGAACTCTAGAATGGTAGACAAATCACAGTTACAACTGACCCAATGGATAATAGAAAAACACATGATAGAATAGACTGAAAAATCTTACCAGTTGATGATGTTTGCATGAGAAATGACCCAAAAGTCATCATCAAGGTCATGCAAAATTGCAAAAGGCGGCAGAGGAGGTCGGTCACCTAACAACAATGAAGCATAACAGCAGGTTATGCCCTTGCATCGACGCAATAAGATGGAGTAAATCTGCTAGCCTATAAGTTCAGTTCTTTAAGGAGAATTTATAGCAATATATAGACAAAGATTCAAAACTGAAAGAGCAAGAAGGCCATATAACTAATAAGCAGCAGGCCTGGAATACAAAACCAGATTTCATAACTGAATCCTCTGCTCTTTTCACTGGATAGAAAGTTGAATTATGTAACCTCCAGGGTGCCCTCTGATTCTAAGACATTGTCAGTTCAGTTAGATTTCAGTTTTAAGTATGCTACATGCTTTCTGTGTGACCTTTAATAAGTCATTTCTATCTCTCTATCTGTATCACTCCTTTAAAAATGGATATAAACCGCCCAGCAGATCTAAGTACTCAAGAAAACCAGTAAGAAAATAATTTTATCACCCTATTCCTCCCTAAATGGATAGGTTCAGTCTATGTGAATGAGTCAGAGGCATTGGGAGTTAACAAGGTAACATGACAAAATATTCTAATTCCAGTTCAGGTCAAGAAAAAAAAATCTCACTTTTCTTCCCACAATAGTTGAAAGCTGAATAGTAAATACTGGGTGATCCCTTGATCTCTACTTTGGATCACTCTCATCCATCCTTCACATCACTACCAGATTCATCTTCCAGTCGTTATCACTGCCCTACTCAAAAACCTTCAAGGTTTGCCTAGTGGCATTCCTCTCAGATTAAATTCAAATATCTTTAACCAAATAAAATCTAACTTTCTTACTCTGGCATTAAAGCCCTCATTTGTCTCCAATTTAGCTTTACAGATGTATCTTACACTACTCATCTTCACATGCCTTATGTCCATGTACTACTCACTATTCAAAGAAAACATCCATTACTTACTTGCTTTTTTCACACCACTCCCTATGCCTGGAACCATCTCTCATACACCAGTCCTCTCTACCTACTGAAATCCTGTCTCTTCTTCATATTGGGCTCAACCAATTCCTCATTTATCTCCCAGCTTCAGTGTCACCTCATCCATAAAGCCTTCCTTGATTCAACAGCCTGAATTGATCTCTCCTTTCAAAGAAATATAACACATTGTTCATACTTTTCATAGTATAAATTACATCCTATTTTGTAATTGTCACTCAATTCAACAACTTTGTAAAATATTTGTAAAATAATTTGTAAAATAAGTGGATGTGGTATGCTGTTTTGATGCATATAGATTATGGATGTCCACATGAGTATATCTAGATGTGACTCTCAGGGAGGCAAGAATCAATATCTCTAGCATCTCCTCATCTCTCCCCAAAACCTTCTCTATGGGAGACTTTTATTCCCAGTAGGAGGGGAAGCAGACATTGGGGCCAGAGACAGGCCATTCTGCTGTCCTCAGAAAAGAAAGTCCAGTCTAGAAAACTCCCTTAAATATTATTAGAGTGGGGGAAGAAATTTTTAGGTTCAAGTTCAACTCCTTATCTTTGTTCCTTGATGGGAAAGGAGTGTCCCTAGCTCTATGTTCAAGTCTTGACTTTCTTCCCACCACATCACAATTCCAGGGCATACAAATAGCAAAGAAACCTATTTATCCAAGTTGATAGCAAAACATAAACCAGAGAAAGTATACATAAGAGAATATATAGAGAGAGACAATAAATGAGGTCTCCCATTGGTTGTGAGGTAACTCAAGTCAACCAAGAAAGAGAATCCCAGATGTCACCCAAGGAGAAATTTCCTACTGTCTCTAGTGTAATAAGCTAGGAATAGGGACCTAACAGAGACTGTCAGCTCCTCTCATGTTGGCTTCTTCGAAGAGTCTTGGTCTCCTTTCAGCAATCTGAAGAGAGATTGAAATTACATACCTTCTTTCTTGAAGTTGAAAACCAAAAGAGCCTAGATTTCTTTTCTCTTCAACTTTGCCTACCCCTGTGCCTTATATAGTCATGAGGCACTGAATAATTAATCTTCACCAATGATGAGAGTCTCATACGTTTTGCCTTTTGAGCCAAGGGCAAACCTTGAGTAAAATGAGGCCAGGGATCATGTATTTGCACCAATGGCCTTGGATCACCCAAGCTATGGATTCATACAGACAAGATCAAATCTTACAACCTGGTTTCCAAAGGGTCATATCCTTTTTTGGCTAATTATGCTTATCAACCAGTGTTTAATTTTTTTTAATTTACCAACATGGGTCATATTGAGCTTTCTAAAAATGAAAGCAACAAGATTCCTAGCACTAGGTTCTATACTAATGCTGTAGAAGCAGCTGGGTAAAAGTTGGAGAACCACCTTCATTTTACCCTACATAAAATTCAGAAGATGAAAATGACTTATAGGAACACATAAGCAGATACAGAACACAAATGCAATCATAGTGGTCAACTAGTTCCCCAAAGAATTTGATTATGTTGACTTGGTTGGTTGATTGGTTGACTTATTGAGCTACTAAACAGGAACTTTCCTTCCCATCAGACTATTATCTTCTAAATAGCCCCCACAATAATTGGGAGGGAGGGATGGATGAGGTGGCAAGACCTAGATCCCTTGCTCCCCTATGTTGTGGCTTTAGTCTTTGACTTATCCTCAGGTGTCAGGTGGACAAAACTCTTCTCACTCCAAGAATTGAGAAACATACTATTCAGGAACTCTACTTCTAGAAAGCCAAATCCCTGAACTCTTAAACCTCTCAAGGCAACTCCCTAAAGCTGATGCTGTGTAAATTTCCCTTCTATGGTTAGAAGGTTAAATTCCAAGATGATGCTGCCCTTGTCTATCCAGGAAGCTAGAATTTTTGAAAGATTGATCATGAAATACCTTTGACCACAGGTACAAGCACATACAGCACCCACATGCAAAGAATGGAGGAAGGAGACTGTGCACTGAACAAGTATTCCTTCCCTCCAGAATCCAAGCTCTGATGCTCCCTCAGTATCTCAAAGACAGCATTTAAAAGAGCCTAAGGACTGAGCAGAGCTATCAGTTCATTTTTATAATCCAGAACAAAGGAATGATTTTTCCATAGCACCCTAGACAACCACTCACTAAGAATTAATAAGGCATTACCTTCTGTCCTCTTAAGGTGCCCGTAGCTATGGTCAACATACCATACAGGGAGAGACAAGATAATGTACAGTTCCAAATAAAGGTTCACTTTCTTGTAAATTCATTGAGTTGATTTGGAAACTCCCTTAATCTTTTTTTCATGGAATGAATATTTCATGGTGTGGAAAGAATGACAGATTTGGCATCAAAATGTCTAGGTTTGAATCCCCTTTCTCCCATTTATTAATCTGTGTGATCTGGGCAAATCACTTAAACTCTCTTAACATATCTATAAAATTGGATCACAATGTTCATACTACCTACGTCACTGGAGTATTTTTAAGATCATATGAGCTAATGGATAAAAAAATAATTTAATCATAAAACATTATATAAACGCCAACTATGATTACTCTTTATATCTCTCACAACACCAATCATAGTACCTTGGACATAGCAATTATTCAATATTCACTAAAAGAATGCATGAATTCATGAATAGTATTGCCATTTTCCGATCAGACATGTCTTGCATTTTTTCCCATTCACCACCCCCAAAGAACTCACATAATTGCCACCTACCTCAAGGAAATGTGCAGTATCAATATTATTTGTGAAGAAATTTGAAAATGTTCCTTTCTAAAGAAATTAAATGAAGAGAACATTCAATGATGATATTCATTAGATAAAACTAGACAAAACTAGATAACTGAAGAGGCAAGTTCCACTTTAAAGTATTTTTTTGCTACCACTTAACTCTCTACACTAATCAAATTAATTGGATCATTGCCAAAAATCTACTCTGCACTCCAGTATCTTCTGTGTAAACTACAGCAAGAGCCTAAAAATAAAGTTTGATTTTATTCCCAAATCCCAATGCCTTATATGCCTCTTGCCTTCAATACTGTGTGGTAATTAAATGTTTGTGTGGAAAAATAGAAACTGTTGAAAAATCAAAGAACCCAATTGTGAAATAACTTATTGTCCCAGCAGTGGAGCAGGAAGCAGGCTCTTTCATCTCTTTCCACTTCTTTCTTCAGCACTTATCAATTAGCTAAAAAAAATTTTGAAAGGAAACTATGCATCAACCTATCTGTAATGAGTTAAAGGAGGGCAGGGGATTACATTGATTTACATTTCCTCTGCCATCCCATAGGGGGAAAGTGAGAGCACAGCTGGATTTGGAGCTTGGTCAATTAGTAATAAATTATTTTGAGGAATAAAAATGACCAAGGGATCCATCAATATGTTGTTGTTTAATATAGAAGAACTTTAATCTTTTCTGCTCAATTCTCCAATATAGGTTAGGAAGCATCCATTTTCCCAAAACAGAAGGAAGAAGAGACTTCCCTGCTAACCACTCCATTATCTAATGTTATTCTCTCCTGTAGTAACATTTATCTTTGGCTCTCTTCATCTGTTTAACAATTTATTCATTCAATAAATATTCATTTTTATCATCATTTCACTGTGCATCTATTATCCTGTCTGGTTTTGTTCAACTCCACAGAGCAAGATGCTCATCCCCTATAATCTCATTGTTATTCAATCATGTCCAACTCTTCATGACCCCATGAACTTCTGCCCATGAGATTTTCTTAGCAAAGATAGTGGAGTAGTTTTCAGTTTACTTCTCCAATGGATCACCAATCCATATACAAACAAGATAAAATGACTTGCCCAAGGTCACACAGCTAGAAAGTTTCTGATACTGAAGCTCAGGTCTTCCCTACTCCTAGCAGAACTCTATCTACTATACCATTTAGCTGCCCCATTACCATGCAGCTAACTCAAGTCTTGAATGACAACACCTCCCTCAGTCTCCCATCATCTCTGAATGGAGGGCTAGAAGGGAGAGTACCAAACTCCTCTCAATGCTTTCCATTATAGAGTAAAGAAATTTGACTTTGGGGCTTACTCCACTGTGCATCTACTATCCTACCTGTTTTTTTAACCCCACAGAAAAAGATGCCCCCGTGCTGCATAGTGCCTGATGTCTCCCCCTTTCTCTGCCTGCTTTTTCATGTTGTCTCCCTTGTAAGACCTTTGAGGGCAAGGAGTATCTTTTTATTAATTGTATCACCAGCACTTATCACAATGCCTGGCCCATAGTTGGCACTTAATCACTGTTTACTGGATTGGATAATCATCACCATCAACAACAACCACAACCATTTTATAAGGGCTCACTGGGTACCTGGCTCTATGCTAAATGCCAAGAATACAAGAAAATGCAAAAACAATCCCTACCTTCAAGGAACTTACTGTAATGGGAGAGACAACATGCAAACAAATATTTATATCCTAGACATTACTACGTACAAGGCATTTTGTCAGGCACTGTATGGAAAAGGAAAATGAAGACATGGGTCAAGTCTTTGAAAAGCTTAGAATTTAGCAGACAAGAATAAGACAAGTCAGTACATGATGGACTGTTATATATTATGTGAGAGTAATGATGTGTGCGAATCTCTATGGGAGTCACAAAGTAAGTTACATGAGAATTCAGAAGAGATTACTTCTGGCAAGGGTAGAGGAGAGAATCAAAAAGGGTTTCACGTATGAAGTGTCATTTGAGCTGGGCTTCCAATAAAGCATTTAGTTGAGTATCTAAGTTATTTTTATACACGCATACTTGGAGAATGAGAAGTATTTTAATGGGCAAGACTGACGGCAAGAGCATTTCAGGTGAAGGGAACAGCATGAATGGGAAAAACATGAAAGGCAGGACATATTTGTGAAAATCTCAGATGATCCAACTTGGCTAGAATGTAGGGTTCATGAAGAGGCATCAAGAGAAATAAGTCTGGAGACAGTCATAAAGAACTTTAAATGTTTAACCTTCACTCCATTTACAACTGGAAGTTATTGGTGATTTTTCAGCATTTACAATCACAGTTAGAGCTGAATATAAATATGAATTTGATAACAATGTGAAAGATGACTTGGAAGGGGAGATAGTAGAAGTGGGATTACCAGCAACAACCTAAGCAATGTTCAGCCTATGGTAGATGATGTTCTCAGAAAAATATAGCTAGAAGGGACATTCCTTAAAAATAATCCAGTTCAATGCTTTCATTTTACAAATGAAAAAAATTGGGACCCAGAAATGATTTGTCTGAGGTCACACAGTGAGCAAGGAGCAGTTAGACCTCAAATCCTGGTTTATTGACCCTAAACTCAATGTTCTTTGCATAAAACAACAAGGCAATTCTGTCTTCATTTGACTTTTCACCTGAGGCTAAATTCAGACCCACTACAGTGGCAGCAGGTAGTAAGTCTCTTGTACTCCCTGGCTTAGTAATAGGCTAAACCCCAAGAATGAGAGAAATGAGTCCTGCCATTTCCAAAGATTCCTTATCTGATTTAAATCAGAGACTGCTCACTTTCTTAAATGTCTCTCCGTTTTACACCAATGTTCTCTTAGTGTTTGCTAGATAGCTACAAGTCATCAAACACTAAGATCTCAGAACAAGCAAACTTGTAGCTAACTTAAAATTTAAAGACACATAGTAGTCATAAGTAAAGATCACTTTCATGTGAAAAGGGGCATAAAAGGTGTCAAGGATAATGTGTGTGACTAGTAAAAGAGGTTTTTTTTGGTGCACTACACTCAGGAATATTTGGATAAGATAAGAAAATTATTTACACTTTGACATTTCTGTGACTGACATGGCTACTCTTTCTACTGATGTTCTCAATTTCTCTGTTTTTCATCCTGTGTATGATATTCTTGTTCAAGTCTTTCTGTAAACACTCCATAAAGAATATACTTAACACGATGGAGGTCAGATAACTTGTAAGACATTGTATCTTATGAGTTTTGCCAAAGTACCACAACAACCAATTGTCTGTGTGTAATGTCCATTCATGGAAAATATCCTGTTGAATTAACAATGTGCTGCCCACTTGCCTGTGTGTCATAATATATCATATAAATATGCTTTGTTCATCCCTTTTGTTTTTTCTTTCAGATGATCACAGCTGTCATTGAGGGGGCCTCATATTGTTTCAGGAATTAATGTAATATTATCTTTTAACAAAAGTATCTGGAGAACTCCATTACTGATAGGGAATTCCTCTATTTGAATATTGTGAAGAATATCCCCCATGAAAATGACATACACCTTAAGGAAGCACAATCTCCCTGTTTTATGCCTCACTTGATATTAAAAATCATCGAATCATTGAACAAAATGATTTCTGTGGTGGTGTCTGTCATAGTATCTTGTTTGATTTCAGCATATGCCTGGTAACTACCTTATTTCAGGAGTTTTTTTAAGATTAAATTTCTTCTACCAAGTCAAATTTTCCTTAAAAAGAAAAAGACACATCAGTATCTTATCTTCACTTACATGACCATAAACACATAACCTGCTGTAGAAAATAATCTTCAGAAGCCTAACTATTCCTGTTAGTTCTAGAACTGGTATATTAGTTGGGATCTCTCTCTATCTCATATGTCATAGGATTAGGGTTACAATCTAATATAGAGATCAAAACTTAAATTGGATATCTCTGGAAGCTTCATTGCCTATATCAGCCTGGCAAAGCTCAGGGAAGCAGGCTGCACTAGCAAAACATTTCCATAAACTAAGATTTAAGTCATATTTAAATTCATGCCAGGTTTTTTTATTATAATTTGATTTCTCCTACTATGATCCAGTCATTTCAGAAGGTTGTTCCCTTACAGTCCTAATCCTATTCTCTAATAATCACTAGACCATAATTATTTTTAACCTTTTTCCTTTATCTGGCACATGTGAACCATACCACAATTTCTTCAAAAGAGGGTAACCTAAAAGATACCCAGAATAAGTTTTCATACTTCAATGGAATTTTGAGGAGCCTTTAGTGGCTCTATATATGTTTTATCTTGTGGTCAAGGTCATTTATCTCCCATCTTCCCAATTCAGACTAGTCTTTGACAGAAGGACAGATACTTGCCAGCAGTTTCATCACAATTCCTTCCCAATAAATATTAACATCAGCTGGACAAAGCAAACCCCCTTAAATCTTACAAGTCATCAAACTACCTTTCCAGTTCCATTCCATATTACTCTCCTTTGTGCGCTCTATAATGGCCTGTTGGTTTCTTCCACATATACAACACTCCATTCACTATCTTTGTGCTTTTGCCCAGGTGGCTTCCCATGTCTGGATTCTAGATTGTTATCCCTTCATCTTCATCTGCAGAATCCCAAGACTCAGATCCACTGCTGCCTCTTACATAAGTGCAATCTTGATACCAGCAGCTATCAATGCCCTCCCCCAGAAATCAATTGGTATTTACTTTGTATACAATTTTATATTTATTCAGTTATGTTCATGCTGCTTCCAACCAACAGAATGTAAGCATGCTTAGAACCTAGGACAGAACCTGGTACATAGTAGATGTTTAATTAATATTTGTTGAATGAATAAATGATGAAAATATAATTCATACATGCAAAAATCTTGCGGAAGACAGAATGGTATAGTAAATAAGAGAGCTGGCTTCTGAATCAGAAAGGTCTAGGTTCTGGTCCAGTCTCTTCCCCAAACTGGGTGTGTAACCCTGGACAAGTCATTTAACCTTTGAGCCTTTACTTCCTCACATAGTACCATCTAATACAGTAATGAGGTAGTAGATTACAAATACGCTCTTTCCACTGTAGATAAGAAGACAGCAGATCTACAGTCATTTATGTCTATATATTATCCCCTTATCCCTGCATCTTCAAATGTTCCCAGAATTATCTGGTTCAGCTAGTTCTCACACAAGCTTTCTGAAGGGTTATTTTGCCTTCAAATGACTTTTTTGTTTTGACAGGCAATATCCTTCATAATTTTCCAACATCCTTCTGAAAAATTTTGAAAATCAGCATGTTCTTCAAGTCAAATACTATCCTTGACTGCTAAGTCCACTCCCAGGGAGGAAATTTGAAGCTTAAAAATTGTTTCTGTATAAATTTTGTAGTCTTTGGCATTTTTTAAAAGTCAATTTTTCAGAAGCAAGAGGTTAACATTCTGCATATCAATATTTTTGTTTTCAAATTTTAAAATGAATTAGCTTAAATTAAATGGATAAATGACTTGATTTCTCCTTGAGTAATGATTTGATTTCTACCACTAAGATCTGGGGAGTCCTAGGAAATATCTATTCTTAGACATCACCCAAAACAAGCTTCCGCAGAGTCTAAAAACAATGGGATAGCATTTTAAGTTGAAGAAGATACTTCCAAAATCATTGCTGATACCTTTTTGAAATGCCTGATTACAGAAATACCTACCTTTCAAAACTAGATATTCACATTTATTAACTTCCTCATAATGGTGATGAAACTCCAAGGCAAAGATGTTTCAAAAAACAAGATATGCAAGCATTTGGCTATTTCATGAAATGCTTATGACAGCCATATGAGAGTACTCGATTAAAGCATATGAAACATGTATTCAGTCAATACAAACAACAAGACTGAGGCAACTTGCAAAGACAATTTAATCCTATACCCCAGCCTTGATTTCACTGGAAAGTACTAAATGTACTTTCCTACATACTACTGCTACTGCTCCTAAATTTTTCTGCAAATGGACTGTTTGGGGTAAAATGACATCTCCTTTCCCCTGCCAACTATAGATATTGTAGAAAGACCGCTACATAATTCAATTTTTTTGTCAAACCCTGATTGCCCAATATCAAACTGATAAGATAAAGCCATTTTTCTTTTTTTAATGTTAACCCTCTAGATTATAACCTATGGTATCAGAATGATATTAACTGAAACTAGAGTTTGGGAAATGGAGAATTTGGAAAATTTCTGCATTTCATTTTTTTAAAAGAGAAAAATCAAACTTTCTGCTCTAGAAATAAAGTATCACATCTCATTTCAATTCATCAAAGAATTTTTTGTAATATCATGTCATTATCCAGATGCTTTAAACTTTGTTTTTTGCTATTAATTTGAACAGTATTTGGATAGAAATTTTGTAGATATTAGCATAAGCTGGTTTAGAGCCAAATAGGAAGGTATATAGATTCTAGTCCTCATTTTCCAGCAGCACAAAGTTGAAAAATATGGAGCAAATTTTGTCTGGCAACATTCCCATTCCAACAGAAGAAAAGTCCCTAACTCATAAAGAAAAAGAAATGTCAATCTCTGGCGTAATGCTCACTTATGTTAGGAGAAATGCATCATCTTAGTTGTGCCTCAAGATGATAGTTTCTTACTGGGTTCTCATTCTTTCCTATAACTTCTCTTCTATACCTAATACACTGATAGAAAGACAAGGAATATGATTCGATATAAAGATTATGTAGTCAGGATTCCACAGGCTGAACACTGGTTCTGCCAATTTTGATTGATCATCTGATACTATGACTTGTGGGATCTTGGACAAGTCCCATAACATCTTTGGGCCATGGTTCTTCACCTGTAAAAGAAGAACAAGAATTTTGTGACCTGCCTCAAAGAGCTATCATTTTTTAAAGGCTCTTACAAACATTAAAGTGCTATAAAGATGTGATTTCTAATTGAAAAATCAGGTTTCTAAATGGTCCTTCTTCAGAATAAAAACATAAGAAGAAAAATCTGGTTCAGAGCTAAGGATAGTTACAGGAAATTTAGTGCTGGAAGGAACATTAAAGATCAGCTAGTCTAATCTCATTTTACAGATGAGGAAATTGAGTGCAAAAGAAGTTACTGACTTTACAGTCACACACAAAATAAGTAGCAGAGACAGGACTTGAACTCAAGTCCTCTATATTTAAATGTCAAAGGAACTATTGATTAAACTCTATTCTGTCTCCATCCGTTAACATCTCTAGTTCAATAGAAATTATTTCCATCTGAGACACAAAATCAAAGAGGTTACACCTGCCAATGGCCTTAGAGAGCATTGTAGCAGTAGTATTACAGAATGTTAGAATGGGCAATAAGCAGAAGATATTTTGATGAGGTTATTACTTTTTCTTTTTAAAATCCCTTAGAATGTGTTATACCCTGAGGCTTTTTAGATTAGATTCTGGTATTACTTTAGAAAGTAAAGTGATTTCTGTCTCCTGCACATGTATCTCCATTAAGGATAGTGGATGAATTCCTATGGATTCCTATGGATTCAACCAATCATACCCAGGGGGAAATGAAGCTTCATCTCTTGGGGGAGGGGGGGGGGCGGGAAGAGCCGGAGGAGAGATAGGGCAGAGATCAATTCAAACCAGAAATACAGTTTCCTTTTGGTGGCAATGAGGCTGCCTCCCTTGACTGCAAATAAACCTTGGTCTTTTTGCAACCGATCTGGGAAAATCTGCCTTTCTTGCCAAAGGGAGATCTGCTGCAGAACTACTGTCGCACGTTGTTATTTCTCTGTGTGTGCAGCATGCGGGAAATGTGACGTTCTCTGATAAATTCCTTGTAACTGTGTAGGCGAGGGGATCTAAAAATAAAGAGGGAATATCTATCATTAAGGTATCATTGCGCCATTCCTGCTATTTGAAGTCTAACATATTCCCTGAGCCTTCTGCTTTTTAAACCTCCTTTCGGCATTTCGGGTGGGTATTTGCAGAAACTCACAGCAGTGGCTCCCAAGCCAGACCTCAGTGTGATTGTAAGGATGAGCTAGCTAATTATGGCAACATTAAAAAAAGAAAAGCCAACCACTCTAGTGGGCTCCTTGCTTTTCTCAGGTCACTGATGGAGCTATGAATAGGAATTGTCTTAATAACTGCAGTGACCCACCACCACCACCACCACCACCACCAGTGGATTAGGTGATCCCTCTTTTCTTCACATAAATATTGAGGTCCAAAAGATCATTTGAGCTATTTTTCACACATACCCCCTTCACCTTGAATTAGAAAAAGTACTGCAAAACAAAAAAAAAACATTTTGAAGGAAAGAATGAAAACTGAAACTTAACCCAAGTACACTGTGAGCATTGGTCAGGAACAGAAATATTAAATTAAAAATTACTCCCCAGGTTGATTATTGAATGAGATCCCATATAGGAGCTATGATTTTGAATTTCTTTTTAAATACCCTTTGCAGACTGGGGGGAGGTGAAGAAGGAAGGTTATATAAATAGATATACATATATACACATGTGTAAACATATACGCACATGCACTTATACATATGTGTATACATGTGTACATATGTATATACATAGTTTCTTTCATGGACCTCGTTGCTGTGTTGTTAAGCCTGCGTGCGTGTATCTGTCCGTGGTGCTGAAACTGGCTCTTCGAGGGATCCACATCACATGACTCTCCTCTTGGCTGGATCCAAAGCTCTAGAATCTATCAGATTTTCCAGCCGACTGGAAAGCCTAAGGCAAATTCTCCATTGAACGTGGCTCTGCGGAAGAAATGCTTTGACTGGGAATATCACATCTGGATTCAGGAAGCCGAGGCAAAGCATTATAACCTGGATTGTAAATATTGAGGTAGAAGAGAAAAAGGAGAGAAAGGGGAGAGAGAGAGAAAGAGAGAGAGAGAGAGAGAGGCGAATGGTTAAGCTCCTACTTGTCAGGTAGTGAGTGTTTCCTTAGGTCTTAGTCTGAGAAAATGTAAGAATCCAGGATCTTGTTGGCTTCCAAACACAATGCAGAAAGGAATACGGTTGAATGATGGCCATGTAACCTACCTGGGACTGTTGGCAAAGAAAGATGGCACAAGAAGAGGTTATCTGAGCAAGAGAAGCTCAGATAACACAAAATGGCAAACGAAGTGGTTCGCTTTGCTGCAAAACCTTCTCTTCTACTTTGAGAATGACTCCAGTTCCAGACCCTCGGGATTGTACCTGTTGGAAGGCTGCGTGTGTGACCGAGCACCGTCTCCCAAGCCGTCCCTCTCAGGAAAGGAATCGCTGGAGAAACAGGTATAGGAACTCGGGGTGCAGGGTAGGGGGGATATTCGGAAAGAGTGGGGATGTGTGCCTCTATGAGGGACCTGAGGGGCTTGCAGGTCCCGAGCGCTAGAGCGATTCCATACATGTACAAACACACGCGCGTCTAATATTACTGGGGCAAAGGCTTCTTTCCAACGGGGAGGAGCGCCTAAAGCACTTTAACACTCCCCCAATCTGTTGGCTGAAGAAGGCAAGAATCTTCCACCTTCACCCGACTTCTCCACTCCTCCCCTCATCCTGCAACCCAGGAGAAGACAGGTGTGGATTTCTCCACTGGTTGGGAAGGGAAAGAAGTGACAGAGAGAGAGACTGCAGGGGACCTCCTCTCAGTGTCTGGGAGAGAGAGAAACATGTCTATACAGACTTTTCTTCTCAGCCCTCCCTGTTAAAATCTGTGCTGAGGGGATGGGGGGTTAGAAGTGATTTGAAGGGTAGGAGAGGAGGAAGAGTGAAGAAGAGACATTCATTTCCCCCACCCCCACCCCCACACCCCCGGAGCGCCGGAGAGCGGAAGCTGGAAGATGCCGAATCTGGACTGTCTGTGCCTCTTGCGCAGAGGACTGAGCCTAGAATAGTGCTATGCCTCTCGCCTCCACTCTCCCACCCCCACCCCCACCCCCCACTGATACTGCAGCCTCGGTGCTGCTGGCTCGGCTCGGCTCCCTAGCCCTCCCAAGCACAAACCACGAAGGAGAAAAGTGAGGGAGAGGGGAGGTGGACTGGGAGACAGGTTTGGTTTTGTTTTTGTTTTTGCCCATAACGAGCTGGGCTGGGAGAGGTGGCTGGAGGAGGGGGGCGGTGGCGGGGGAGGAGATGCTGGGGAACAGAGAAGGCATCTGATCGCGATGTGGGACTCCGTGCATCCTTAGTGCTACCATGCAGGGAGCTTTCCCGCCTCACAGCGAGCTAGGCAGAAACAAGACTGGGCTGAGATAAGAGTGCGGGCAAGGGGTAGGTCTGGGCGGGAGGTAGCCCAGAGGCGAGCTTCTAAGGCACTAACGTCGCTCCCGAAGGCGAAGCTGCTGAACGGGCTCCGCAAGGGGTTTGAGGGTCAGTTCTTTAGGTCCAGGGAAGTTGGGGTGAGCAGTGGACAGTAGCTATCCCCCACCCCCACCTCTGTCCCTCTTCCTACTGAGAAATCAGCGGGCTTTAATTAGTCAGCTCCTCGCTACCCCACAGTGCCCTCAGATGGACACCGCGCCAAAGAGGCTCTGCTGCAGCGGAACCTGCCCGCCGCGGGCACCAACCCCTCCTTCTGCTACCGCTACCGCTGCTGCTGCCCTCGTCTTCCCTGAGCTGCATGGTTAATGGGCACAGTCAGGGAGGGGGATCGGGTGCGAGCGCTCCAAAGGAGCGCGCCAGGCCAAGGGGAAAGACTCGAACCTCTCACACTCCACACGCACACGCACACACACACACATTCCCCTTCCCCTTCGCTGTTCCTCCTGGCCACCCCAGTTACTCGTCTTCTGTCTTCAGTCCTTTATTTGTTTATAACCTCCCCAAGCTTCACTTATGGGGGTTGGGCCAGGTTCCATGCAACTGACTGCAAACACCCCTGCCCTGAAAATCCCATCTTGGCTGCTGCTGACTGCTTCTTTCCCTGTCTCAGATTCACTGGACCTTACCTCATTCTCTGTCATCTATGTTCTTTCCCCACTTCAGCCTCTGGTTCATTGACAGGTTACAAAAAAATCAGTTCTGAGTGTCTAGTTTCCTTGGGATCCCATAAGTTTATTTTTTCCTGAGCCCTCCCCTTTTGAGTAGGAAAGTAGGTGATAATCCCGATTCCAATTCTGAGATGGAGTTGAAGTGAATGTAACGGGGTGGAGGAAAATTTATTACTTTCACTTGGAGGAGTTACATGAATCTCTAAAACTACTGGTGTTAGTATTAAATGGTGGGAGGGAGGAAGCCAGTGAATATTTTTACCCACTCAGTGTACTATAAAAACTCTCCTCCAAAATATATCAATCCATTGTGTGAATTGATTTGCCTCAGAACTAAAAGGGAGAAGGACACTTAAAGATGATGCTATCCTGCCCTTTTCACAAGATGAGACAGTAGCATGGCATAATTGGAAACAGCAGGGGAGCTGCCCTCAGTACCAGGTTTAAATCTAGACTTGTCCTGTGTGGGCTTGGGCATCTAAAAAATGAAGGAGTTGAATGAAGATGTCCCTTCCTGCTCTTACTCTTTATTTCTCTGAATTTGTCAACTGAGGCCCAGAAAAGTGAAGTGACTTGGCCCATGTCACTTAGTTAGAAACAGCGGTAGGATTAGCTCTTAACCTGCCTGCTGCAGTCCAGTGTTCTTTCCACTAAACCCCACTGATTTAAGCTTAGAAATGAGGTGATACCAAAAAATAAAAGTCCATTCCAAAAGCCTGGTGGTGTTTGTCTAGTATAATGAAATATCAGGCTGTCCAGAAGGACTTGCTCATTTGATTAGTCTGTGGAAGAAACTGAAAATTAAGAAAGTCTTAAGAGATAACCTTAAAAGAGCACTAAATTTGGAAGTAGGGGAACAGAGTTCAAATCCCTAGTCTGCCATTGTGCTGTGTCTCAGTTTCCTCATCAGTAAAATGTTATTGTATGATCTCTAAGGTTCTTTCCAGTTCCAGATGCTATCCTAGTCATTGTTTATACTTGGATTATGGTGATAAGGTACACCTGATTTTCCTTATTGAAGTATGACATAGTGTTTCTGAAGGCATGGTAGGGCAAGGCTGGAATGAAACCACAACTGGGCACTAATGGAATTATTTGTTGACTGGGGAGATTTGTCAGACACCTGTGGATTTGTCTAGATATATGGATTCACTCTAAATATCTCAGAGTCCTATCCTAAAACACCAGGCACTTCTGATTAACCCAACACAGATGCAGGGGGGAGGGGGGAATGCTCACAGATTGGTTCAAATTGAGCTAAAAGCATGATAGTCATATCGTATCAGTCAGAGAACTGAAGACCTGAAATCTGTTTCCTAAATCAATCCTTTTCCCCAAAAACAAAGCTATGTTTGTCCTTTCCCCTAAACCCCTGTCACTTACTAGATACCACTCATTTGACTAACAGATTCTAATTTGGTTTTTAAACCTTTACTTAAATGACAACCATATAACATACCTGGGTTTGTTAGCAAAGAAAGATGTTACAAGAAAAGACCATCTGAACGAGAGTTCAGACAACACAAAATGGAAAATGAAGTGGTATGCTTTTGCTGCAAAACATGTTCTGCTCTTAAAATGACCTAGCTATTTTAATCTTATGCCTACAGTTAAAATAACCTAATCAGATTGACTATTTGTAAGCCAATTCCATTCAGCAAACATGTATTAAGCACTTACTATGTGTAAGTTAGACATGCAAAGATGAATCTTCTGCCCTCAAGGAGGTTATATTCTACAGCAATCATCTTAGATTATAAATTCACAGTTAATCGAGATAATGCTTAGTCCAGGATATTTAAACCTATATTTCCCCTCAATAGATATGGTCCTCTCTGAAGGTCTGAAATGTAACACTGCAACAACCATGGTCTTTTGACAGATTAATAAACACACTAGTGGAAGAAAAAATGTAAACCAGAATTGCCATAGAATTCTGAATAGAAAGAGATTCACCATTGTGGCAACAATCAGCTCAAATGAACACCAAGGGTAGCCTTGAAAGGGAAAAAGTCACAATAGGAGGGAGATGCTGACCCATCCTTCTGTCTTGGTGATTATTTATTATGAGATCCTCAGGTTTCCCAGTGTCAACTAACAATCCTGCTCTCCACACCCCCCAGCCCATCCCCACTGGCTGCCACTCTCTGTCTTTTTCACTGGGCCCTTGTTCTAAAGCATGGGACCCAAGGCAGTCACAGCATAGAGCATTCCCTAAGGACAGTTCCACTATTAGTGTTGAACTCTCTTTAATGTATTAAATAATAATTCTGAGATCCCAAAAAGAAAGTTAATTATTCAGTGAAATGAATAACTCAAGCCAGGCAACTATCACGAAATACTAATTTTATTGGTTTCACTCTTTATATGCCTCCAAAGAAGATGTATAAGAAAATATGTGACCTGGAAAATTGGATACATTTATTTGTATGCCTATATTAGATGTAATCATATCTTGGAAATATGTTTTTGTGTGCAATGCTTAATTTTTCTCATATGCAGCTATTTCATCTTGTTTCTATATTTATTCCTAAAAAATATTCACTCATGCCCCTTTCTCATCAGCTTATAACATAAAGTGTCATAACCTAAAGAGTAGACACCAAGTAAATATGCTACAAATTGACCTTTAACACTTCAGTTCCTGCCACCACATTTGTGACTAACCACCTTGGTCTTTAAACAGTTTACTTTCAGACAGTACATAGAATTTGCTATTTCAACCTCAAAAATACAAAAATGAGAAAGAGGGGAAAACAATTAACATAGAGTGTTGCATCCATTGGAGCAAAAAAATTCAAGTTGACCTCATTTTACATAAGAGATTCATGAAAAGTTACATGTAACTCAGTCATTTATAAATTGAATAACATTTTAAATACACATCAGAAATTTGCTATTGGAAAAAACCTTGTGGTGAGACCTTTTGTAAAGCAAAACAATCCTTCTGATAAGTGGTAAATTACTCTTGATGGTAGTAATGATGGAACCTATACAACTGTAACAACAAAAGACAGAGCATTTAGCTTACTATGTACTTTTTTGCAGCATTTTCTAGCTGTCAAAGGAAATGTGTGTGTTTGTGTGTGTGTGTGTATGTGTTTTCAATGGAAAATGCCTACCTATAGTCAAAGGAATTCAAATTATGCTAAATATGTTGTCGTTACTTAGTCATGTCTGATTTTTTATGACCCCATTTGGGGTTTTCTTGGCAGAGATGGTGGAATAGTTTGCCATTTCCTCCTCCAGCCCATTTTACAAACGAAGGAACTGAGGCAAACAGGGTTTTTGTGACTTGCTTAGATCACACAGTTAGTAAGTGTCTGAGGACAGAATTGAAATCAAGAAAATGAGTCTGCCTGATTCCAGGTCCAGCATAGTATTCACTGAGTCATTTAGCTGCCCCTTGCTAAATACATGTCTTCAGTTATGAATAAGGAGACAACAGAGACCTTTGAAATTTTAGTTCCAGCTAACAATACTAACATAACCTTACAAGCAGTAAGTACAAGTGTTACCACATTTTTATCAATTTTGTTATAGCCTCCTAAGCATATATTTCTGCCTCCACTCACTTCCTGACCTGACCCAGTCTTCGTATTACAGCTGAAACAATCTTTCTCATGTATAAGTGTGGTCATGTCACCCTTCTGCTCAAAAAAATTTCAATAGCTCCCTTTTACTTACCAAGTAATGTTCAAACTCCTTTTCATTCCAAGTCCCACCTTTCTAGCTTCATTTCATATTATTGCCATCCAAGCTATCAATTCTCCATTCAATCTAAACTACTCTCTACCTTCTGACCATATGCTACACTCTCCCACTTCCGTGCCTTTACTCATGCTTGCTTCCCTTGGAGTTTCTACCATCCTTTCCTTGCCCACTGAATTCTTACTCACTTTTTAAAGACAGATTCAAATGTCACCTCCTCCATGAAACCTTTTTTGATCTCCCTAGTCAGTAATGACCCTTGGATCTCATATAGCACTTTGCTTTACAATTCTCAAATGAACTTACCATATAATGTTGGATATTAACATTATTTTGTACTTTTGTTTTATTGTTTTCCCAGTTTGAAAACTACATGTGGATAGATATAACTATCATTTCAACTTTGAATCAATCCCAGCACCCAGCACAGTGTTTTGGAGACTATATTTTTTTTAAATGAATGAATGAATGAATATTATTTCCTTCCTACAGTAATTAAGGGGGAGAGGAATTAACAGGAGAAATTGTGCCTTTTAAGTATATTCTTCATTTCTGGAAGTTTGGGAGCTTGTATATTTTGAATACCAAGAATCTTAGGGATAAGAGCACACAATAGTGCATCGTACCTTCTGTCTGATGCTGTTTCTCCCCAGGTCTGTGGGAGTTTTGAGCTTCTGCCTAAACTAAGCTTTAGTCCTCTCTTTCATGCAAGTAGCCAAGAACAGAATTCATCCCACTGATGTTTATTAAGTAGCATCTGAGATACAGAGATAAAAGATATTCTAACTACATGGCCAATGTCGAAATGGGAGGTTTCCATCAGTCACCTAATTACAATCACAGCATTTTTAGAGTTAAAAGAGGTGTTTAAAATGACCTGCTAACGTTAAAGATGAGGAGACTGAGACTGGTAAGGGTAAGGGATTTATGTAGGGTGATAAATATTAGTGCCAGAGCTGGGTCTAGAATTAGACTTTTTGCCCAGAGTCATTATAATAAGATCAGGAAAATCACAATTTTTTCCCCAGGGACACTGAAAGTAGTTGAAGGCTTTTAGCAGGAGAGAAACAACAGGGCTTAATACTTAGAAAAAAACGGTTAATGCACAGGAAGTTTCTAATATGTGGGAACCATATGTTAATATATAGGTAATTTGTAGGAAGTTAATATATAGGAGCTTCTGCCCTCCCTCATCCTGATCCCACCCCTCCTCTCAGTAGTAGTCTTGCACTGGTATCCTAAAGTCTCTTTTTCTCCCACCATGAAGTAGTTTCCACACACCCTCAAAAGAGGGAACATTTTGTGCTACGTACTCCTAGTTTGCAGTATTTGTTGTAAGTAGAAAAACTTGATATCACTCTGCTCTCCTAGAAGAGAAATGAGAAGTTGCAGTGAAATAGAGAAAATATCATCTTATCTTTGTCTCACTGGGCAAATCACTTAACCCAGTTTACCTCAGTTTCCTTATTTGTAAAATGAGCTGGAGACAGAACTGGCAAACTACTCCAACTATTATCTTTGCCAAGAAAATTGCAAAAATGGAGTCACAGAGTCAAACATGACTGATAAACAACTGAACAGCAATAGCAAAAGCAGTGAGAAACTCTGGATAGAGCCCTGGCTCTGTCATTTATGTACTATGTGACCTTGGGCATATAGCTTCTCTCCTCTAAACTTCAATTTCTACTTCTCTAAAATGGGAGGGGAGAGAGAATGAGGAAAATGGTTCTAAATAAGTTTGGTTGATGGAGTCAAGGTGAAAACAATGGTATTTTTAAGGTGCTTGCACAAACTTGATCCCTAGTTTATTCAGTTGTTAGTATTATTTGGGAAACATCAGTATACCACTGGTCAACAAGTTCACACCACAATTAGAATCCCAGGTTGAAACTCAATTTCAAAGGTTCCGAATCCAAAATCAATAGAAATAAAAGTTGAAACATTAGATCTTAGGGAAGTGCCATGTCATGGAGACTGAGTTTATACACAACGGCTAGATAAACTAGCTTTTGGCTAAATCATTCTTCTGCAATCTTAACAATTCATTTCTTCAGAACTGAAGATATCATTCGCTTCCTTGGAATTAGAAAACAGCATTTTTCCATTCTGTTTGGTATGGATTAGTCAAGACATTCACAGACTTCCAGTTTATATTAGCACTATTGCCATAAACCTGATGGTATTTTTCTCTAATAATTGTTGTCTATATTAGGGGCTATTAGCATATCAAAATTGAATTAAGTTTTGAAAAGTAAAAAATTGTTCCCAAGACCTAATCGAACTTTAACATATTTTTAATGTTCTGAGAGTTATTTAAAGAAAACAGTAAATCAGCCAACAGTTGTTGAGTACCTAAAATTCACAAGGTATTGTCAAATGAATTAACCAAAAAAAATTATTAAGGATTATTATTTTCTAAGCACTGTACTGAACACTAGTGTTAGAAATGCAAAATTGAAGACTCTGCATTGCAGTTTGGGATACTGGGAACCTCAAAATGCAGGGGAACAGGGTCGGGGTCTGCTCAAAAGAATTCAACCACTCAAGTCTTTTTTCGGTACAAGTAGTGAATTTATTATAACACCAATATGAGGGAACTAGACTCCTAGTAAATTTGAGCATTTGTGAGGCCAATACCAATGGGTCAGATTTTAAGAATATGAGCATTTGATGAAGATGGAACTGATATTTTTATACCGAAAAAGACTGTGAGAAGATCTGGGTAGGATCAAGGAGTGGCAAATAGCCTGGAGTAGTCTAGAGATAACAGAGAGATGGGACTGAGGATTAAAGATTAAGTCAAGTAAACTAAGTAATCTGGGGAGGGCCAGACCGTAAAAATACTATATAATCTGGTTGCTGAAATTGGTGGGAAAGTTCAAGGACTTTTTAGGGGTATAGGTCCCATCCCCATCATCTATGCTAGCTGCTGGATATGCAGAAACAAAAATGCAATAGTCCCTATCCTCAAGGAATTTCTATATAGTGGGTACTCAGCTAAGTAGCTACAAAGGGAACTTGAGGAAGGACATCAATAGTTGAGGAAATCAGAGAAGGCTTTATCAAGGAAATGGCATCAGAGTCCTTGGTGAAGTTAAGGACTATGGGAATGAGAAATCAGGAGGGGAATTCTAGAACTTTTAGGATGGTTTAGGCAAATGAATGAAGTAGAAGGTGGAGGGGAGAGGGGAGAATGAAATGCCAAGATGGGAAACAGCTAGTCCAATTTGGCTGAGATTCAGAATGGGAAATAAAACTAGAAAATAGATTGGAGCCAGACTATGGCAGACTTCTCTTAAAAGTCAGGCTAAGTGGTTTGATTTTAGCTTAAACAGGGATTCTTAACCTAGTGTGTCTGAACTTTTTTTAAAAAAAAGTATTTTGACAACTATACTTCAATGTAATTGGTTTCCTTTATAATTCTATGTGCTTTATTTTATGCATTTAAAAACATTATTCCAAGCAAGGATTCATAGCACCAGACTGCCAAAGGCATCCAGGACACACGTACAATACATAAAAAGTTAAGAACCTCTGGTCTAAAAGCAATAGGGAGTTACTCAAAGGTATTTAAGCAAATGATATGGCACAGACTTCATCAATGAGTGGGAGATGAGAGAAAATGGAATCAGGGAGGAATGAAAGGATGTTGCAAAGAAGTGTCACCAATGGACAGAAATTTACAATATAGAAAATAGAGGTTCAATGAAAATAAAAACTTGCTAGTAATTGGTGTCATCTAAAAGTAGAATAGACTGCCTTAGAAGAGAGTAGGTTCCCCACCACCGGAAGAATTCAAGCAAAGGTTGGATGACCACTTGTTAGATATGTTGTAGTTAAGATTCTTTATTTGGGTATGGGGTGGACCAGGTCCCTCTTGACATGTCTTCCAATTCTGTGATTATTGACAAGGCTTAAAAATTGATTAGATATGGAAAGGATTAAAGGAGAGGGAAGAGACAGGGATGACGTTGAGGTTATAAATCTCAGGGAATAATATTGCCTTCAACAGCAATTGTTTATGTAGTGCTTCAAAGTTTGCAAAGTGCTTTACATAGATTTCATAATTTTATCCTCATAATAATCCTGTGAGGCAGATGCACATTTTGCAGTTGAGGTAGGCAGTGGTTAAGTGACTTGGCCAGGTTACTCAACAATCTGAGACAGAATTTGAACTCAAATCTTCTTGACTCCAAGTCCAGCATCTAACCACTGTACCACCTAGCTTCCTATTTCACAACAAAAGTAGAGAAGTTTTAAGAGGAGTTTGAAAGATAATCAGTTTTATTTTGGACATGTTGAGTTTGATATGCCAACAAGACATCCAGGTAGAGATGTTCAGCTGGTAGTTGGTGAGGTGTGCCTAAAGTTCAGAAGAGAAATTAGGGATATTTATAAATAAGATTTGGTAGTTATCTGTCCATGGGCAGCTAGGTGGTACAGTGGATAGAATGCCAGTCCTTCAGTAAGGAAATATCTGACCCACTGGGGATCTAACTGGCCAGTTGGGCAATGCATTTCCTTCCTTCCTTCTTTCCTTCCTTCCTTCCATTTCTCCATTCCTTTCTTCCTCCCCTCCTTCCCCTCCCTCTGTCCACATAGGAAATCATACCCTTACCTGCAGGTGCTCTGCCCAAAAGAAGATATCACTGAAACCTAGCAAGATATCTTGGGGTGTACAAGCTAGACTTCTTTTTTATGGACCATGCTTTAAACTGAAATCACTCTGGCTCTCATCGATTGGCCAAGAATAGGTCCCCGCCCAAGTCTCACTTGGTCTTTGGTTTCTGATGACTCAGAATGAGCATAAATAGCAAAGGTTTCCATTTTGGTCAGAGGATCTTGCCCTCTCAAATTGATTTTTTTTTTTTTTACTAAGCAAAAGAGGTCATTCTTTGCCTCATTTTACCTACCTTTAATCACTGATGAGCATTGCCTCTCAGACAAAGGGAGACCTGTGAAAGACTTTAGCTTAAAAAGTCCAAGGCCTTCCACTGCATCCAGGACCATCTCCAGTTATCCTGATCTTTATCTTGCTACTGGACCCAGATGGCTCCAGAGGAGAGAGTGGGGCTGGTGACTCTGCATAGCTCTCCCTCACTTAAATCCAATTCACTTGTAAATCTTGACATCTCTTTCCTGATGTGATGGTACTCTTTGAAAAAGAAGGACAAATAGTAACAATTGTCCTTAATAAGTCCCCACCAGTATGCTTCTCATTGATAATCAGTCAATAACTTCAACTGACTTTTAGAAAAGAGTATTTACTAAGCTAAATAATTGCTACAAAATATTCCCCTCAAATAGGGGGATACAGACATCATGTATACATATACAATCCCTCAAGAGATGGGTCTAAAACATAGTAAAATGATGGTGAGACACTTGTGTAGAGATTGTGAAGGGATAACTTACAATTCCTGGTTACTAGAAGTTCTTTTTTTCCCTTTGTGGGGTCCTAATTAGGTCCCATAGCTCTCTGATAGACAATGAGTGCTTTATAGGGCCCATAGTCAGCATTTCTCTTTATCGCAAGTGGTCATGGTCCCTAAAATTGCTGCTATTCTCAGGTGACATCTTTCCATAATCTTTTATTAGCACTGCCTCTATCATTGGCCTTTACCTTTCTGGCAGCCACTCTTACTAGCTACAATAGACTTTATTACTGACTCCAGTAATTAGTGAGATCTCCAATGAGATATTAGGATCTCCTGCACCCTCATGATCATCTGATGGTAGAGAGGATAGAAAGAAAAACTCTCTCATCTCCCCCAAGAGTCCATTTGTCACTAGACTGGCTTTCTGTTGGACTTTGTGATTCTAAATTTGCTTGCTATTTTATGTATAGGTCCAGGGCCCAGGGTTTTCTTAAAGATTTTCTTTATAGTGTCATCTGTCTTTATCCAATAACCAGAGCACTTTTTTCCCCTCTCAAATAGTTTCAGAACTTATTCACACCTACCTTACACTTTTGATTGACTTATCAAACTATGTGGGACTTCCGTTGTTTAGACACTCTTTATGACCCCATTTGGGGTTTTCTTGACAGAGATACTGGAGTGTTTTGCCATCTCCTTCTCTAGCTCATTATACAGGTGAGGAAATTGGGATAAGCAGGGTCAAGTGGCTTCTTTGGGGTAACACAGCTAGTGTCTGAAACCAGATTTGAATTCAGGAAGAGGAGCTTTCTTGACTCCAGGCCCAGCACTCTATCTTCTGTGCCACCTATAACTATCCTATCTGGAACTTCTGGAGTTAGATTAATTGGGATTGAAACCCTACATATACCCTTACAAGTGCATGATATTCTTCTGGAACTAGTTAAATTTTTAGTGCAAGCATTTCACCCCAGAAATTGGTAGATGCTACAAATCAGGGCATGTTTTATTATTTTGTTGATTATCTAGACTGGGAGTGTGTTGGAACAAGTGTTAATGAAGCAGATTAAACTTAAAAGTTTGTCCCTTGGAGAGCTGGTTGTCAAACATTTACCAGAACACCCCTGGATAGGAGCTAGAAATTGTAAAAGTGGTAAGAAACATCTTTTTACACTTAGATATACTTCCATTCTGCCCCTCCCTCTTCAAATTTTCATTCATTTAGAGGTGGAGGGGACCCTCAGAATTCATCTAGGTTAATTCCTTCATTTTATAAATAAGTAAACCAAGTCCAAGAGAATATAAATAATTTGCTAAAAAATTACACAAGTCATTACACATTAAGTTGACAACAAAAAAGTCAAGTCATTTACACTACTTAGCTAAATTTGAGCAGGTCACTTAATCTTCCTGAGATTTCGTTTCCTCAGCTACACAGAGATTTGAATCCAGATCCTTTTAGGCTTCTTCCTTATAATTATGAATTATATTTTTCTGTAGTTTCACATTCATGACATTAAAATTATTCATCTAGAAAATTAAGGGAAAATAAACTTATTGACCAAACTGGTAATTAAATAATATTGGTAATTCACCATGACTAGAACATGGGCACAGAAAAAAGCAGAAGCTCTTATTACATCCCCTATCACATAGGGATAAGTTGTCAGCCAATCACATTGGCCTGTTTTTTCCGGTCACATATCTGATTTGCACACATGAGCTAGGTCTGCCCAATAGCACACGTATATAACTATAACTATAACATTTGCAACAGCAAACTTCTTCCAGTGTTTGTCTTATTTAAAAAAAAAAAAGGTTTGCTAGTGATTAGATTTATCTGGATTTAGCTAATGGTGGCAACTGAACCAAATTAAGGGTCTAATCTTCCCTTAACATAACCTTTCAGAAAAATCCTCCTGGGGCATTAATTAGGCATTTTATCTTTTCAGCTGGAGTACAGACAAACTAAATGGAGAGTGAGTTACACTAAAGATGAAAAGGTTTCAGTTTTATTGTCATAATGATGTTAGATTTGGGTTTTAGTCCCAACCTCACTGTTTCCTAGCTATAGAACTTTGGACCAGTCACCTAACTTTTCCAGGCATCATTTTCCCCATCTGTAAATGGAAGGGATTAAACTAAGTGATTGCTAAGAATCCCTCCAGATTTAACATTTAAGATTCTCTTACTTCTAGTTTTGTCTCAAAATGCCTTGAGAAATCTGTATGACATTTCTGTGTCTGAATCTCCCCATTTGTCCAATGACTATGTTTCCTTTAGCTATTTCAAGGAATAATGTCAAACTTAGCAGCCTAACTTCTCTAAAGCACTTGGGCATTATTAGGGGGGGAAAAGACATGAGGTTTTCTTGTAGACTCATTTATCTCCCACAGTCTCTATTCCCAATTTACACATACACACATGAATCATAGAATTTCAGAGCTGTAATATCGAATCACAAAATATCTGAGCTGGAAGGGACATTTAAAGATCACTCAGTCCAACCCTGAGCACATCAAAAGATCATCCACTTGGACCTAGAAGGGACCTCTCTTGCTTTACAAATTAGGATTTACAAATTAGAGAGGGGGTAAAGGGCATTCTGCAAAGTTATGTGGCAGGCATGCATCAGAGCCAAGACTAGAACCCAATTCTTCTGACTCCTAATTAATGCTTATTACACTAAAACAGGCTTTCATGAATTTTGCTTGATAAGCATTAAGTAAATGCTTGCTTTGTATCAAATGCTAGGCACTGAGGGAAAATACAACAAAAATGAAATAGACTCTGCCTTCAAGGAGCTTACATTTCATTGAGGTAGAAAAAATCATGAACACAAATAAATAAGTACCGATAAATCCCATTTAGTGTGAATAATGAATCCTGTGACATGGCCATGTATATTTGAATATAATTTGAAGCTGTAATTATTGGAAATATAGTAATTGTATATACCCTAGTAACTACACTAAAAGACCACAGATCTTGGAATGCTATCTATCAAAGAGCAAAAGAGCTGGGGTTGCAGTCAAAAAGAACTTACGCAACAAAGTTAAGTACAATCCTGAAGAGAAAAAAAATAGACCTACAATGAATTGACAGATTTTCAGGATTTTGTTGCAAAAATACCAGAACTTAATGGAAAATTTGACATACAAGATCCAGGAGAAATATAAGGTAAACATCAAAGATAAGGGATTCAATAAGGACAAACTGTTTACTTTTTTATACATGGAAATGTAAAGTGTATGCTTAAGATTGTTATTAGTAATTGGGTAGTTCCAAAAAAAAAGATTGGGGAAGAGTTGAGTATGATGTGGTGATTCTAAAAAAGCAAAATTGTGTAGGAAAAGGTAAAAAGAGCAATTCTCTCATACAAATGAGACAAAAGAGGAAGACAAAAGAGGAATCAGATGGGAGTGGAGAGATGGAAGTGTTGGAACTTACTCTCAATAGATCTGAGTTAAAGAAGGAACAAGACCTGTGTATGTATATATGTCTATAAAAGTCTTCTAATTTTACACAGAAATAAGAAGGTGAGGGAACAGGATAAGGGGTGGGGAGTTATAGAAGGGAATGAAGGTTTAGATTAAGGAGGGCAGGGAAAGAAGAAAAGGGAATGACCCTTAGAGGAATGACTAGAACAAGGAAAAGGAGGGTAAGGGGAGAGAATAAGGGAGAGATTGTTTAAAAGAGAGTAGAGTAGGGAGATAGTGGTTAGAAGTAAACTAGAGGAAGCAAAGGGTAAAAAGACAGACTGAGAAGAACAATAATGAGGAAAAATAAGGTGGAAGGAAATACACAAATAGTCATTATAACTATGAATGTGAATGGGATGAATTCACTATAAAACAGAAATGGATAACAGAATGGATTGAAAATCAGAATTCAACAATATGCTACAGGAAATGCTTTTTAAAATGAGAGAAATCACACAGAGTTAAAATGAAGGACTGGAGTAGAATGTATTATGCCTTAGTCAATACAAAAAAAGCAGGGGTAGGAATAATGATATCAGCCAAAGTCAAAGCTAAAATAGATTTAATTAAAAGAGATAAACAGGGAAACTACATTAAAATAAAAGCTACCATAAATAATGAAGTGATAGCAATACTAAACTTACATGCACCAAATATCATAGCATCTAAATTTTTAAAAGAAAAGAGAAATGAATTGCAGGTGGAAATAGATAGTAGTACTATAATAGTAGGGGATTTTAATCTTCCCCTCTCAGAACTAGACAAATCTAACCAAAAAACAAGTTAGAAAGAAATTAAAGAATTGAGTAGAATTTTAGATAAGCTAGACATGATAGATATCTGTAGAGAACTGAATGGAAATAGAAAGGAATGCACCTTTTTCTCAGTGGTATATGGTACCTTTACAAAAATTGACCATATATTAGAGCACAAAAATTTTATAGCTAAAAGTAGAAATATTTAATGCTTTCTTTACAGATCACAGTGCAACAAAATTATATTTAATAGGGGATCATGTGAACACAGAAAAAAAACTAATTGGAGACTAAACAACTTAATCTTAAAGAATGTAGGAATTAAGGAACAAATAATAGAAATGATCAGTAATTGCATTAAATAAAATACCAATATAGAAACTAAATAAAAGCCTATAAGATACAGCAAAAGCAATAATCAGAGAAAAATTTACATCTCTAAGTGCTTATATCAATAAAAAAGAGAAAGAGCAGACCAATGAACTGAGTATGCAATTTTAAAAACTAGAAAAAGAACAAATTAAAAATCCTCAATTAAACACTAACTTGGAAATCCTCAAAATTAAAGGTGAAATTAATAAAACTGAGTACAAGAAAACCATTGAATTAACAAATAAAACTATGAGTTAGTATTATTAAAAATCAATAAAATAGATAACCTGTTGGTGAATATGATTTTTAAAGAGAGAAAACCAAATTACTATTATCAAAAATGAAAAGGGTGACTATACCCCTAAAGAAGATGAAATCTAAGCAATCATAAGAAGTTATTTTTCCCAATTGTATGCCAATAAATTTAACAACTTAAGTGAAATGAAAGAATATTTACAAAATTAAAAACTCCCCAGACTGGCAGAAGAGGAAATAGAGTATCTAAATAGAGTATCTAAATAGAAAAATAAATCTAACAGTCCACAAATGATCTTTCTAAGAAAAAAGTAGCAGGACCAGAAAAATTTATAGGTGAATCTTATCAAATATTTGGAGACCAACTAATTCTGACAGTAAATAAATTATTCAAAATAATAGGCAAAGAAAGGGTCCTACCAAGCTCCTTTTATGAAACAAATGTAAGACTGATACCTAAACCAGAAAAAGTGAAAACAGAGAAAGAAAATTATAGATCAACTTCATTAATGAATATGGTTACAGAAATCCTAAATAAAATACCAGCTAAAGGATTGGAACAATACATTACAAAGATTATACATTATGACCAAGTGGGATTCATACCAGGAATATAGGGATGCTTTAACATAAAGAAAACTATTAATATAATTGATTATATCAAGAATAAGAGTAAAAAAAATCATATGATGTTATCAATAGATGCAGAGAAAGCATTTCATAAAGTACAACACTCATTTCATACAACACACAAAGTATAGGTATATAGCTTTCCTTAAATTGATAAGAAGCATTTACCTAAAACCTGTAGCAAGAATTATTTGTAATGGGAATTATCTAGAAACCTTCCTACTAAGATCCTGTGTGAAACAAGTATGCATATTATCTCCAATATTATTCGCTATTGTTTTGGAAATTCTAGCAATAGCAATAAGAGAAGAAAAAGAAATAGAAGGAATCAGAATAGGAAATAAGGTAATAAAACTCTTTTCTTGAAGATGATATACTTGGAAAATCCTAAAGATAGCTAAAAAGTTCATTGAAATAATAATTTTAGCAAAGTAGCAGGGTATAAAGTAAACAAACCCACATAAATCATCAGCATTCCTATATTATACCAACAGGACCCTGCAGGAAGAGATAGCAAGAGATACCCCCATTTTAAATAACTCTAGGTAGTAAAAAATACCTGGAAATATACCTACCAAAACAAACCAAGTATCCTTATGAATAAAACCATCAAAAAAAAAAACCTTGTACACAAATAAAATCAGATTTAAATAAATGGAGAAATGGTGATTATTCATGAGTAGGCTGGGCAAATATAATAAAAATGACAATTTTACAAAATTTTACCACTACATTCAGTGCTTTCCCAACTAAATGACCAAAACTTGTTTTATGAAATTAGAAAAAATAAGAACAAAATTCATTTGGAAGAGAAAAAGATCAAGAATATCAAAGGAACCAATGGAAAAAATGCAAAGGAAGGAGATTTAGCAGAACCAGATCTAAAACTATATTACAAGGCAGTAATTGTCAAAAACCATTTGGTACTGGCTAAGAAATAGACAGATGTATCAGTGGAACAGAGTAGACATACAATCTACACAGCAATGTAGATAGATAAACAGACAGACAGATAGATAGATAGATAGATAGATAGATAGATAGATATAGCTACCCAGTATTTGACAATTGTGAAGACTTAAGTTTGGGGGATAAGAATTCATTTTTTTGGTAAAAATTGTTGAGAAAGATTGAAAACAGTCCAGCAGAAAGTGGGCATAACCAATATCATACACCATTTACCAATGTAAGGGCAAAATGAATACATTACCTAGATATAAAGGGAAATATTACAAGAAAATCTGAAAAAACATGAAATATATTACCTATCAGACCTATGGATAGGTGAACAATTTATGAAGAAACAAGAGATAGAGAGTGTTGTGAGATGCAAAATACACAATATTGATTACATTACATTTAAAAAAAGGTTTTGTACAAATGAAGCCAAGATCAGCAAGAAAGCAGAAAACTGGCAAATGGGGGGAAATTTTACAGATAGTTTCTCAAATAAAGGTCTCATCTCACATATATAAAGAACTTTGTCGAATCTATAAGATTATGAGTCATTCCCTGATTGATATGAAGTTAGTTTTCCGATGAAATCAAAATAATTTATAGTCACAGGAAAACATGTTCTAAATCAGTATTGATTACAGAAATGCAAATTAAAACAACTTTTTACACCTATCAGACTTAAATGATAGAAGGGGAAAGTAGCAAATGTTGGAGCGGGATATGGAAAAATTAAGACCTTAGTTCATTATTGGTGGATGTCTGAGTGGATCCAACCATTTTAAAGAGAGATTTGGAATTATGCCCTTAGAGTTATTAAACTGCCTATACCCTTTGACCCAACAATACCACAATTAGGTCTGTTTCCCAATATAATTAGGAAAACAAAGAAAAGAGCCTACATATTCCAAAGTATTTATAGCAGCTTTATTTGTGGTAGCAAAGAATTGGAAAATATGAGGATACCCATCAATTGAAAATGGATAAACAAATTGTGGCATATGTTCACAATGAACTTATTACTTTACTATAAGAAATAATGAGCTCAATGATTTTAGAAAAGCATGGAGTGAGAAGTGAAATTAGCAGAACCAAGAGAACACTGTGTACAGTAACAGTAGTATTGTTTTAAGAACAACTTTGAGCAACCAAGTCATGCTGACTATTATAAATACCCAAATTAATTTCAAAGATTCTGTTAAGGAAGATGTTTGAATCCAGAAAGGAATATTACTATGGTGTAGGAAATGGTAAGCTGGTTGATTTAGAAAAACATGGAAAGACCTAGACTTATAAAGGAAGATGCTATCCATCTTCAGAGAAACAGAATGGTAGGAGGAAATAAGTATAGTATGTTCTTACATGTATATGTATGAGTTATACACTCATATATATGTATATATGTGCCTATAGATAGTTATGTATTTGTGTATATACACATATGTATGTATGTGTGTGTGTATATATATATACATTAGTTGTGCTGTAAACTTATATATGCACATATCCTATGACTATGCCTGATTTATTAATGGCAGAAGGTGGCAAAAGAAAGAATAAAGGGGATGAAAACATACCAACACCTCATTGTTCTTGAATTCTGACCTGGAGGTAGACTTAAAAGTCACCAGTACCCATTTCCTTCTTCCCCACCCTCAAAACCTTAATCAATATTCACTTCCTTCAGGATTCCTTTTTTAAAAAATCTTTCTTGGTTATAATTCTCTTTTTCATTTCCTGTACCCTTGGGTTTATTTAGCCTATACTATTTGGATTCATTTATATTTGGCCTTGTATGCATTAGAATCATTCGATAAGTATTGTATATCCCAAACTAGATTTTAAATTCCTTAAAGGCAGGGAACTAGTCATTACATTTCCTCTAAAAATGGTCATAGAGTTAGAAACATAAAGATCTTAGAGATCATCTAGTGTCATTTTACATGTGGAAAGAACTGAGTCTTGGGGAGATCAAATGATATGTCCAAAATCAAACAGGTAATAAATAGTAGAAACAGAATTTGAACCCAGACCTTTTGACTCCAAATCTGACATTGCTTCTACTACACCAAATTACTCCTCAAAAAATGGTTCACTTCTCTGTTTAAAAAAAAAGTTCCATTCTATTTCACCTTAGATATTTTATTTTTTTTTATTTTTTATTTTATTTTATTTTATTTTTAAATTTATTTAACTTTTTTTACATTCATTTTCACAAGATTTTGGGTTCCAAAATTTTCTCCCCATTTGT
>CM053769.1:556297956-556503696 GCA_028658325.1 Potorous gilbertii
AAAAAAAAAAACCATGAAGTTTACTCTCATCACATTTGACTAAAGGAAGGAATATTTCACCTTAGATATTTTAAATACTATTCAATGATATGCTTCTCACTGCGTATGTAAGTTTTGTGAATAACAGTATTTAGTTATGCCTACCCATAGACAATGCCAAAGAAGTAATGCCATGCAATCATGGCAGGCACAACTGGAAGAAACTGCTAAAAAAAATAGCAGAGAGATTCAGTTCTGAATAGAATATGGTATGCTGGAAAGAATATTGTATCTAGAGTCAAAAGTTCAGTTTTTTTAGTTGCCTATAACTCTTCATATCCCTATTTGGGGTATTATTGGCAAGGACACTGCCATGGTTTGCCATTTCCTTCTCCAGCTCATTTTGCAGATAAAGAAACTGAGGCAAAGAGGATTAAGCGACTTGCCCAGGGTCACACAGCTAGTGTCTGAGGTCAGATTTAAACTCAGTACAAGGAGCCTTTCTGACTGGGTCTGGCACTCTATCCACTGCACTACCTAGCCATACTAGAGTCAAAGTACTTGTATTCACTCTTCCTCTTATTTTTGTGGGACTTTAGGCAAATCAATTAAGTTCTTTAGGCCTCAGTTTCTTTATCTGTAAAATGAGGGAGTTAGATTAGATGACCTCCATTCTAGCTCTAGATCTATTATCCTTTGAAACTATTGGAAATCAGTGATTAAGTTCCAACAAAATATAATGATAGATAACAATAACTGACATTTACAAATACAGCACTTTCAAATTTACAAAGAATTTTACCTGTATTATTTCCTTTGAGACTCATGACTCTTTGAGACATTATCCCTATTTTTATAAAGGAAGGAACTGAGGCTCTATGAGGTTTAGCAACTTGTCCATGGTCCTAATTAATAAGTATCAGAATGAGGATATGAATTCCTAATGTCCAGTCCAGCAACCTATGCACTAGCCACACTATGTACAAACAATAAGTGTAAAAGATCAGGTGCTTTTTTGTGTGGTCTAAGGTGAAAGGAAAGTGTCCAAATGCCAGTGGCTCCATGAAACCCTACTGGTGAAGGGCTAATGGTTGCCAGGATTGAGCCTTTTATCTCAACCTGCAAAGTGAGTCAGGAGAGATGGTCTTCCAGAAAGAAAGAGAGGAAGAAGACAATACAGGATAGACAAGATGAGGAAAATCAGAAGGGATTTCAGAGTAGAGCTTTCCCTGGACTTGCTCTATTTACTTATTTATTTGTTTGATTACTTATTTATTTTATGTATTTATTTATATATATTATGTTTGTAAAATATATTTAAATATATTAGTAATAACATTAACAATTAATGACATAGTTTATTATAAAATTTGTCTATTAAATGCCATCATCTGTATATATTAATAAATGTATTTTGATATAATTTGTTCCATTTGTAATTTTATTGTTTTATGCCTTTAAAAATATTATTCTGTCCATTGCCTTTATTAGTTTTCCAAAGGGGTCCATGACACAAACAAGGTTAAAAAAGTCTGGTCTAATTTCTCATCATCACAATTACTAACAATATTTCTAAAGGAATCATGATGATATAGGCTACCCACCAGATAGAGCAGTGATGGACTCAGAGTGCAGAATGAGTCATAATTTGTTTCTGGATGTAGCCAATGCTGGATTTTATTTTGTTTTAGTTTGGCTATACATATTTGTAACAGAGGTTTGGTTTTCATTGCTTTCTCAGTAATGGGAAGGGGTGGAAGAAAAGGTTTTTGGTTTTTAATTTTTTATTTAATTTAAACATTTGTTTATATTTTAATTTGAAAAATTTTAACTCTCTGTCCTGAAGGGCTATCAAGAGTAGGACAAAGTCAAATTTGGTGGTGAGAGAAGTGAGAGAAAGAGTGAAGGGAAAGGCTGGAAGAAAGTTTGTTCCAGGGATTCTAGAAGCTTTAGTTTACCCCTGCCTTAGTTGAACCTGCTATGACAATGAGGACCAGATCCTGTAAATATAATACAAGAACCCCCTGACCTTCCATGACACTCCTTGATTCGAGAAGAGGCTAAAATACTTTCTAAATCTGAAAAGTGCAACAAGACCCTGGTTTTTGAGATTTATCATGAGTAAAAATTCCAAGACCACCAAGTCCAAGAATGGCAGAATCTGAGAGGTTCTTTGTGACTCTAGGATTCAGAGTCAAAAGAGAACTTTAGAGATCATCTAGTCCAAGCCCACTTCATTTTACAGATGGGGAAACTGAGGCCCAGAGACGGGAGGTGACTTCTTGGCTAAGGTCATATAGCTAGTAAGTGATAAAGCTGACTCCCAGGGCAGGATTCTTTATACTATATTCATTGTCATAAAACACCTTTCACGAGCATGAAAAGATTCTTGATCTCAAGAGGTCTCCCCAGGAAACAGGAATGACCAGCTGAAGCAGATTCCTTTGCCCCAAAACAATTCACAGTATTATAACTGAGGAGAAAAAAATAAAAAGGAAGGGGACTCTCCATGGAGCTGCTAGTGATGGCACATGAAGCACACATTGAGAGAGACTATATTTAGATGCAGTCCTTGTCAGGCTTCACCTCAGGCACTTCATACTTCAAAAGTGATATCCAGTAAATCATCGTTGAGAGTGTATAATGTGAAGCACCTGAGCCGGTGGAGTTTTGCTCGGATTAACAGAGAAAATACTCCAAAACCACGAATACAGTGGTGATGTGGAAGTCGATTTGGCATGGCATAGCATGACCAGTAGGGTCCAGGTCCTTCCAGATGCCACCGTCATCACTAGAGGTAGAGTTACAGGAACTTCTCCTTCCCCCAAGCTTAGTCAAGCAGAGTTCCAATCTCAATACCCCTTCCTCTCAGACTCTGTCAAAGCTCATATCCTTTTATTCAACAATCATAGATTGATAGAAATATGGCTTTGGAACTAGGAAGATCTGAGTTCAAGTCCCGATTCTGATACATACTGACTGTGTGACTCAAGGCAAGTGAGAATTCTTTGAGACCATAAATTGAAGAGATTGTATCCATCTGCATTGGTAAAGTTAGTTCTCTCATCCAGGAGTTCCCTATACCAATGAAATCACAGATCCTGTCCCTATCTCTTATGCCCTCTTTTGTGCAAAGCACATTACCCAACACTGGAGAGGGATACTAATATGGTGGTAGTGATGACTTTTACTGATATAAAACATAAAAAAAATAATAGCAAGGTATCAATTTGTCATAGAACTGTGTCTATTAAAACTCAGTTAAGAAAATGATAAGGGCAACTAGAGTGCCAGGCATGAAGACTCCTCTTCCTGAGTTCAGATTTGGCCTCAGGTACTTACTGGCTGTGTGACCCTGAGCAAGTCACTTAACTCTATTTGCCTCAGTTTCCTCATCTGTAAAATGAGTTGGAGAAGGAAATTGCAAAGCAGTACCTTTACCAAGAAAACCCCTAATAGAGGCACAAAGAGTCAGATATGACTGAAACGATTAGGTAACCACAAGAAGATGAGAACAAGAAAGATGTGACATGGTGAGAAGAAATCTGGCTTCAGGGATAGGAATACATGGGTTCACGTTCGTCCTTTGGTAGAACTGGCTATTTGATTCTGGGCAAATTGCTTAACCTCTTCATGCCCCCAAGCAACTCTTGAATAAGATAAATTTCAACAATGAAGATCTGCAATATCAAATGTTCTCCTATTCCAGTAGGGACTTCCAGAAAATCCCTATCCCAATTAAATCAATTCCAGTCCCCTTTCTCCAAAAACAATGATGATAAATAATTGTTGTAGAAACTGCCATACAACAGTGCAAGTGGCAAGATTTTAACAGCTACCCTAGCAAATCCCTAGCAGGATACTACCAGGGGGCTAAAATTATATGGTAGAAGACTGTTTCCTTACACAAAGCAATAAAAATAAATCTGCTACAAATATAGACCTTAAAATATCCTTGAGAATTTAACATAGACATCGGGGAAAATCTTTGTGGCAAATTTCTTTAATAAAAGTCTCATTTCTAAGATATATAGGGAATTGAGTCAAGTTCATAAAAATAAGAACCATTCCCCAGTTAGAAAAGGTAGGGGTGGGGAACCTGTGGCCTCCAGGCCACATGTGGTCTTCTAGGTCCTTGGGTGCAGCCTTTTCACTGAGGCCAGGTTTTACAGAACAAATTCTTTCATTAAGGGGATTGGGTCTATGAAGTTTGGAATCAGTAAAAGGGCCTCACTTGAGGACCTAGAGGGCCACATGTGGCCTCGAGGCCACAGGTTCCTAACCCCTGGAATAGACAGTTTTCAGAAGAAAAAGTTCAAACTATTAATAGCCATATGAAAAAAAGATCCAAATCACTAATAATTTGAGAAATGCAAATTAAAACAGATTTTAAGTACCACCTCACACCTATCAGATTGACTAAATTGACAAAAGGAAAATGCAAAAATGCTGAAGAAGATGTAGGAAAACAAATGTTGCAATGTATTATTGGTGGAACTTTAAACCGATCCAACCATTCTGGAAAGCAATTTGGAACTATGCCATCCCCAAAACTTTTAAGTTCCCCTTTTATTAGAATAAAATAAAACAAGAAATGGATCCGTATGTACAAAAATATTTATTGTAGCTCTTTTCATGGTAGTTAAAACATGGAAACTGAAAAGGGTACCCATCAATTGAACTGACAGATTTCTAGTATGTAAATATGATAAAATACTATTGTGCTGTATAAAATAATGAGGGTGATGGTTTCATAAAAACCTGGGAAGACTTACACAAACTGATGCAAAGTGAAGTAGAACCAGAAGAATAACTTATTCAATAACAACAGTATTCTTAAGACAAATAACCTTAGAAGATGTAAGAATTCTTATTAACTCAATGACTTACCACAATTTCAAAGGACTCATGGAGAAACATGCTACCTCCAGAAGAGAAGTATGGACTCAGAGTATAGACTGAAGCATATTTTCTTTTCTTTCTTTTTCTGTCTTTTTTAGGAGAGTAGAGTAAGAAATGTGGCTAATGTAGGAATTTGTTTTGCATGACGATCCATATTTGTAATGGGCTTTGCTTTTCTTGTCTTCTTAATAGGCCAGGAAGGGGAGAAGCAAAGGGAGAGAACTTGGAACAGAAAATAAAATATTGATTTTTTTTTAAATAAATACTAAAAAGAATTCAAAAGAGAAACTCTCCTGGAAACAAAGCGTATTGCAGATAAAATTATTATCTGTAATTGACTGTCTATAATCAGTGCCATAATATCAAATTTTCATAATCTCTAAGCTGCATAGAATTAAAAGTTTTCCAAAAATAGAGACAACAAAACAAATCAAAGTCATGTGGAAACAAGATGAGGCTCATATCATCCCTGTTACCTTGTCTGCTATTGAAATTTGTCTGGGAAATGCTTTCAAGGACCCTAAAGATGAGTTTATATCCTAATACTTTTGTTAAATTACAAAAAGAAATTATTTTATGCATCTTTGCAATACTTGTCAGAACATTTGCCTCACGACCATTTCTATCTGAAACCATTGGACAAAGATGAGAAAAAAATAACGAAATAAGAATAAAGAGTGCCTTAAGTTTGCAGATTTTCAGATCATAGATTTGAAGGTGGAAAGGACCTTAGAGGTTATATGACTTTTAAAACCTCCTAAGCTATTTTATAGAAAAGGAAAGTGAGGCCCTAGCAAGGTTGCAATAAGCCCATGGTCACACAGGCTCTTTAACTGAAAGTCTAGCAGTCTTTTCACTGCATCACACCTGTCTGGCTCATTTACATGCATAATTTAATTCAAGCCTCACAACAACCCTGTGAAGTATATATTATTATATTACAGATGAAGAAACTGAAACCCAGAGAGGTTAAGTTCTTTGCCCATGGTCATACTTACCTTCAAGGACTATACAATATCGTAAGGGGATAACAAGTCCAAACAAATATATATGATACAACATAGACTATGGAAAAGGAAAAGAGAAAACCCAAATAATGTCCTCTGTGAAAATTTGAGAATGAAGAAATTACTCTCTCCTGGGGATAGAGGGAAAGGAAGATTATCCCGGGAGGAGGTAGAGCTTGAGCCATGCTTTGAAGAATGAGAGAGCACAGCAGGCAGAGATACAAAAAGAATGTTTTCCAGGTGTGTGGATGGCCTTCATTAATGCATGGAAACACAAAGAGGCAGGAACAACTAGAAACCATAGCCTTAGGTTCACAAAGGCTACCTAGCCTCATGACTTAGTCTACCTATCTGTATAGGAATTCCCACCACGGCATCGAAAAGTGACATACAGCCCCCATGTCAAGATCTCTAGTAGGAGGGAAGTGACTTCACTCATAGATGCACACACACACACACACACACACACACACACACGCACACACACACACGCACACGCACACAGTAGCCCACTCTACTTTGAAAGTTCTAATTTTGGACGAACAAAAATCTGACCCCCTTCTGTGTTCTTAACTGTTGTCTCAGGTATCCCAATACACATCCCCTACCAAAGCCTTTGCAAAACCAGCTTTTACCCATACTCCTCTTAACTTGAATGCTTCGGCTCTTGAGAAGCGGTTAGGTTCACTATATCTGGTATAATCTCTGTCCCATACTTGCACAATCTGCCCCTTCCTATCAGTAGTTGCAGCTTTTCCACCCAGCCTGACTGCTATGGGCTGCTGTTATTTTTCTTGCCTCATTAAACCTCTTGAAACCCAGGCTCCTTCTGGATATTACAAAAACCAGTTTGCTCCCATTATGTTTCCTTCCCCACCCCCTATTATTTATATTACTATATAATAATGCCCCTATTATTTTTTCTCTCACAGGGTATAAATCTAAACCATGGTGATAGGTCATAAATGCATTTATGTTCACTACTAAAATTGAATGAGATTTTTTAAGATCTCACCTCTACTATCTTTCTCCTTCTTAAACCTGGGTTTGGTGTGTAAATTGGGGAGGAATTGGTACATTAATGAGGAAGAACCAGAATACCTTGGTCTGTTGCCAGCTATATCTTCTAACTGTAATAGGTCAGAACTTCATCCTCTATACATTGCCATAAAGGGGATTTTTTTAATAACATGAAGTCTCTTTCTACTCTTGACTCATCTTGAAGCAAATAGATATAGTTGACTATAATTTTTATTCCTTCATCAAGTAATTTTTAAGAACCTACCATATGTTGTGCACCATACTGATCTCTGAGGAATATGTAAGTCTAAATGACACAGTTTTGCCCTCATTCAATGATCTTACAAAATATCAGAAGATAGAAGACATAAAAGATAGGTATAGAACACATTAGAATATGATGCATAAGGAAAGACAACAAATGTTGTCTAGATAGAGGACCAGCCTTGCAGTCTGGAAGAACTAGATTCAGATTCTGTCTCGACACTTGATGGCTCTTCCGTTCATAGACTTCTCCCAAACCCTACCCTCTTCCCAACATTGTTGAGATGATTATTCCAATCACTCAGGCTTAAGACCTTCTCACTCGTGCACCACACATCTAATCCCTTGCCATCTTGTCCTTTCTACCTTCATATCTCTCCTATACATCCCCTTTCTCCACTCACACAACCACTACCCTAATAAAAATACATACTCATCACCTTTCTTCTTGCTGATTTCAATAACCTCCTAGTTTGTTTCCCTAACTTTAGTATCTCTCTACTCAAACCCATCCTCCATTTGTCTGACAAAAATTTTCTTAAAGCATAAAACTGTCATTCCTCTACTTGATGTAGTTCAATGGTTCCATATTATATGCAGGATTAAGTACAAAATCTTCCATTTGACACTTAAAGTTCTTCAAAACTTGACCCCTTCTCACCTTTCTAGCCTTTTTACATTTTACTCTCCTATGTGCATTCAATGATTTCATCAGAAACTGAGTTCATAGCAAGTCGGGAAAATTTATTCTTCGTACTTACATTCCTACCACTTGGTATAGAATGGCACAGAGTAGTGATTATAAAAAATAATAATAAATACTTGGTGACTGATTGATCAAGGTATGCTCACCTACTTGCTGTTACACACACACACACACACACTCACACACACACATACCACTCCATCTCTAGACTGTGAATTTACACTGGATATCTCCTACATCTAGAATGCAAGTTCTCTCTACCTCAGACTACAAATTTCCATGACTTCTGTTGCTCATAAGAACAAACCCCAAAATCTGAAATAGTTTTAGAAAGAATTTCATTATGTAGTTTGGTAGAGGAGAGTGAACCAGAAATAGAATTACTATCTCTCCCTACATTCTGTAAGATTTACAAAATATAAGACTTTGACAAAGATCTCCCATCAGGAACACAACATACACCATGTATACAGTTAGACAATTTTCTCAAGAAAGAAACCTGAAAGTAAGGTAGATTGAGATAGATATGAGTACTTATAACCCTGAAGAGAGGCTTGGGGTTGACTCCTCAAGAGTTCCTGGGTTTTGTAATCAAAAACAAAAATGCTTTGGGTGGATCTGGAGAGTAGGGAAATGGAAAATACCTTGTACTCATCTCTAGAATTCCTAGGAGAGTTACTGCAGTCAAGTGGCATTCTAGGTGGAGTAAATCTTCAATCACTTAAGGTTGGACGTAAACAGTTTAATTTTTGCCAAATAGATTTATAAATCATTTTTTTCACACTTTCTTCAATTGTCAGGTCAAATCCCATTTTCTCCCATCCCTGCCTCTCCCCAGTCCTTTCCTTCTGAGACTGTCTTCTATTTATATCGTATATGTCTTGTAAGTACATAGTTATTTTCATGTACCTTTTCCCATTAAAATGTGAGCTCCCTGAGGAGGAGATCTTGGTTTTGCCTTTCTTTGTATTACAAATACTTAACACAGGGGCAGCTAGGTGGTACAGTGGATAGAGCACCAGTGCAGGAGTCAGGAAGACCTGAGTTCAAATCTCACCTCAGATACTTGATACTCACTAGCTGTGTGACCTTGGGCAAGTCACTTAACCCCAATTGCCTCATCCTGGGCCATCTCCAGTCATCCTGATGGATATCTGGTCACTAGTTTCAGATGACTCTAGAGGAGAAGAGAGGTTGGTGACCTGCACAGCCCTCCCTCACTCAAAAACAAAATCAAGTGCAAGTCATGTCATTATTTCTCTGATGGTGTGTTCTTCTTCAGCAACAAAGGACAAACAAACACACACCAGACACTGGTATTTATCCAAATCTGATTGTAAATGTATACCTTATAATTTCACACCAATATTAATAAATAGTTCTAAAAAAAGAATTGCTTATTTGACTGACTTATTTTTTAATTGACCTTTGGTGCACTATACAACTCTCTAAAACTACAAAGCTAACTCCAATCTGCTTTGATGGAGGCACTTCCCCACACCAATGAAATCACAGACCCAAATGCCCCAAAATAAAAGTACATAAAAGGAACACATAGATCCTTTCACAGCTATATCTTGTGATTTGAAAACCAATTTTTTGTTATTTTTATGTTGTTGCGACATTCAAATGTTACTCATAAGTGACAACCTTGTAACAAAAAGCAGAGTTAGGTAAAGCAAAATGCCAAACTCCCCAGGGCTGACAGCATCTGTTTCATTCCACACCCATAGTTGGCCAACTCTCTACCAAAGACAGCAGGATATATTTCATCACCCTTCATCTGGAACCAAGACTGATCATTGAATGAACTCGTATTTTGGTGTCTTTTATTTGATGTTGTTAATCAATATGTAGGAGCAATTTCTAGAATGCTGGAAATAATGCCCATTATAGAAATGTTACTGGTTCATTCATTTTCCTGGTTCATTCATTCAGTACATATTTACTAAGTGCCTATTTTATGCCACAGTTATGCTAGGCACTTGGGATACAAGACAAAATGAAACAGTCTGCACCTTTAAAGAGTTTACATTCCTTTTAGGGGAAATAATATGTACACACAAAAATGAATATAAAATACATGCGAAGTAATTTCTGGGAGGTAAGATACTAGTAACTAGGGGAATTAGATTTTTCTGAAGGCAGCAGCACTTGACCTGAGTCTTAAAGGAATATTAGGATTTTATGAGATAGAAATGAAGAAAGAGTATATTTCAGGGATGGAGAGGATCTATAAAAAGAGACAGAAATGGAAGATAGAATGTCACTTATAAAGAATAGTAAGTAGATCAGTTTAGATCACAGTGTGAGAAGAGGAATATACAGTAAGCTGGTAAATGTAGGTTAGAACCAAATTACCAAAGACTTAAATGCCAAAGGGAGGCATTTGTGTTTTATCCAAGAGGCAAAGGCAGGACCACTGGCATTTACTGAAGAGAGAAGTGACATTCCCAGATCTATTCCTTGGGCATGTCACTTTGACAAAGGAGAAACTGAATGCTGAAAGCCCTAACAGCTGAGGCAAGAGGGGACAACAAAAGCCTGAGGAAGGGCAGTGACTGTCTCAATAGAGAAAAGAGAAATATCTGAGATACGTTGTGAAAATAGATCCAATAAAACTTGGTAACTAGTTGCACTTTGACCTTCCAATTAGAATAACTAATTTAAATCTTCTTGATTCAAAGAAACAGAAGTTTTTAGTCACTGTGTTTTACGGTCAGCAAAAAAAATCTTCCCCCAAAGTCTGGAGGTATCTGATCCTTAACCAAACAGGTCTAACTCCTGCCTCAAAGCCCATTTGCATAGGACTCCTTAAATTGGAGGAAATCTAGTGCTCAAGGATGGAGTTGGAGTGAGCTTGGGAGAGGAGAGATCTATTCTGGTTTCTAGCTTCCGCAGAGATAACATGTGCTCCCAGACTCTCATCAGGTCTCTGAAGGGAGAGATAAACTAGAGAAGCCAGCACCTCAAGTATGTTGGCTGCTTTCTAGCATCTTTCACTTCCCTCAGGGGTCTGAAAAGGGTCAGAAAATATGTATCTTCTTTCTCTGTGGAAGTCAGAAGCCAGCAGAAGAGATCTCTCCTCTCCAAAACTCATGCCAACTCTGACCTTCGTACAGGCAGGGAGTATTGCATTTCTACCTATGAGAAGAAATGGATTTGGGTTACTGCTTATTGTATTTATTCATGATCACACATAAATTGCTTTGTCTGGTTAAATATTTTTTGGACTTTTGGCCAAAGACTCTTGGCCAAACTCAACGGATAGGAAAAATAGCTGGGAAGTAGTGAATTCATATGCACCAAAGTCTCCCCACTTGTTCAGTCAATGATATGTCCATGTATTTAACAGAATAACTGCTTGTCCCCTACCCACCCACCCAGCTGGTTAATCAAGTGATCTAGCCATCTATCCATTTGCCTTTCAAATGAGATAATATTTTAAAAGCATTTAGCAAAAAAAAAAAAACTTATCATATTGCTTGACATACAGTAGGCACTTCATAAATACTTATTTCATTCTCTTCCATACCACTGACAAGATGATGTCTCAGGGCCTTCTGATGCTGAAATCCTGCAATTTTGCGCCATGTCCCAGGTTATTCAGATTATTTCCCTTAAATATTCTAAGAAATGAAACCTCGGGCAAAAATGCTAGTACAAGCACCTGTCAAGCATTCTTGGTTTTGTACTAGACACTTACTAACTGTGAGACCCTGGGCAAATCACTTAACCCTGTTTACCTCCTTCATCTATAAAATGAACTGGAGAAGAAAATGACAAACCACTACAGCATCTTTGCCAAGAAAATCCTAACTGAAATCATGAAGATTCAGACTCAAATAAAAATTGACTGAACAGAATAGATTAAGTAAAAGAGCCCTATAAATTGTCAAGTGGACCCTCCTCTCTTCCTATAACAGGAGTTCTTAACATGGACTCATTGAACTAGTTAATATATATATGTATGTATATGTACATATGTATAGGTAATTATTTCAATGTAATTATTGTCCTTTATAGTACTATGTGTTTTATTTAATATATCTAAAAATATTATTCTGAGCAAGATCCATAGACTTCACCAGACTACAAGAGGGGTCCTTGATACAAAACAAGGTTAAGAATCCCTGCTCAAGAATTCCTTTTTTTATGGACATGGAAAAAACAACTATAAAATGTATTTTTAGATCTTTTCTAAAGTGAAATGACCCTAAAATAGCAAAATCGTTACCAAGTCTATGTTACTTAAAATGGATCAGACGCATAGTCTGTGTCCTGCTTCTGAGAGATCTGTTTGGAGAAACATAACAGTTGCCTTCCAGATCAGCCTGTCAAGGACAGAGAATTATTCCTTTTCCACAGCCATCACACACACACACACACACACACACACACACACACACACACACACACACTATTTCTAATTTTTCCTTAATAACATACCCCAGTTCGATCATACCTGAATTTGTCTAATGGTTATTATCTCCCTAAATCTGTCAACCTTTTCCTTCCCAATTTAACCAGCCAGATGCCTGGTGAGTGTTTCACGCCTAAGGGAGGGATTTAAGAGGAAAGGCTTTACTTCCCTTATCTCCCCAAGCTCCGCAATTGAGACTGTTTGCTATAAGGTATCATAGCAACAACCAAAACAGCTGCAGCACAGGTGTGATGTTTTGCTGTCATTTCATAAATTTAATTTTACAGCTTCAACCTTTAAAAGGAAAGGTTTCATGTCTCAAAAGTAAAAGACAAATAGGATCACTAAACCTGCAATTTGGGAATAGTGCCACCAGGTGGCAGAAAGATGCCATGATGCCATTTTCAGATAGTCGATCTCTAACCTCTAGCAGATTAATAACCATAAATTTTCCATTTATTTATTGAAAATATAATTCTTTGTTAAAGTAGCTTATTTTAAATGCCTCTACCACAACCCTAACCCTCATCATGTGGAAGAGATAACTGTATTTTAAGGCAACTTTTTAGAGACACAAGATGATGTATTGACAAAAGCACTGGGCTTAGGAGCTAGACTCAACTTTCCCACAAACTCACTGTGTGACCTTAAATGTTTCTTATTTGGGGGCCTCATTTTCTCATCTAGTGCAGTTCCTTGCTCATAATAAAACCTTAATTAGTGTTGACGAACTGAAATCTGTAAAATGAAATCATTAGACTAGACAACCTTTGAGGCCAATTTCAGCTCTTACATTCAAGATCCCTCCTTTCTTGTTAATACTTAACTTTCTCTTAGTCAATTCGATCTGAATCTTGGGCTGTAGTCTAGAGTTTCTCTCAGAGGTTTGATCTCACTAACTGAGGGTGCAAAGATACCTTCTCTCTGTGTGTGTTCCAGGTAGCCTATTTCCTCTACCTAGATCGTTTGTACTAGCCACAGGAAAGACCTTAGTTTAATCTTTTCAATCCTATTCTGCCCTCAGATTCCCTTTTTCCCTTTTCTATGCCCAGCAAAAGACAAAGTGAAGAACAAAACAGCCCTTTAGCAGAGTTACCTCTGGGAGCATAAAAGCCTTCATACCTCTCTTCCCCCAATAGGATAGAGATATTTTACTTAAATATAAGAAACAACCCCACCTCCTCCTTTTCTTTCTCAGGCCAGAACTGCCTATTTTGCATCTTATTCTAAAGTTATACATGAATTCTCCCCAACTGAGCTCCTATAGCAACTCGTTGGCAGTGGCTTGCCTAAACTTGTTAAAGGCTTCATTTAAAGGAACTGTATCATCTACACAGAGGGGATACAGAGAAGCAGCATGGTATGGTGGCTAGAGGGCAGGCCTCACAGCCAGGAAGACTCACTATTCAACTCTGATCTCTGATACGTACTGGCTGTGTTATCTGAGGAAGCCACTTAACTTCTCAGTATGTCCATTAAAACCTCTCTAAAACTGTTAGTGTCCATCCACATTGGCAAAGGGATTTTCTATGTCTGGGTGAGCCTTATAACAATGAAATCCCAAGTCCAAGGAAAAAAAGACCAAGAGGTAAAATCTCATATACATACACAAGAATATTTTTAAGAACATCTCATTCCCAGCCTAGTACATTTTAAGGGATTTTTCATATTTTTATTCTTTGTATTACTATGGGACGAGGAAGCAGTGAACCCAGAGATTAAATCCATAGAATCAAGGACCTGGGATCCATTCTTTGATCTCTTTTCTCAGTTGATTCCTTCCCACTCCAAGGAGACTTTCATAATCAAGGTTGTACAAATCCTACTGGGGGTCATGCAGCTCTCTTGGGGTCCAAACGAGAACCTAGTCTTAATTCTGACACTTGAGATGATGTTGTCCAACCTTCTCTTTTTCTTGATAAGGAAACTGAGACCCAGAGAGGTTAAATGACCTTCCCAGGGTCAGACAGTAGAGTTGGGATTTGAATGTAGGTCTTCAGGTTCCAAAACTATCCCTCTTTCCATTGTGCTACCTAGCCTCCTCTCTTTAACAAGACATTTACCTTTCCCACCAAAACTTGCTGGTTTTCTCTAATCTCCAGATTGATCGAATGACACACTGCTCTCTGGAAGGATAAATTGGATCTGCTGGTGTTTGAACTGGGAGATCTGGGATTGGATCTTGGCTACAACACTTATTACTTGTATAACATAGGAAAGTCATTTAAACCTGCTGAACCTCATTTCCTCATTGGAGAGATGGAGACAATAATGCTTGGGCTACATATGTACCTCATAAGATTACTATGTACAAAGCTCTTTGTAAACCTTCAAGTACTTTAGAAATGGGAGGTAGTGGTAGTAGGAGGAAGGAGAGAAGAGGGAAACAGGGAATTGTGGTTGGTTCTTAAATGTCTTTTCTAATTCACTGACTTTCAAGGTGAATCTTGGTTCTTCTTACTCCCAAGGCTATAGATTACTACTATCCCTACATGGGAACCATAAAATCAGATATGAAAGCTCTTTCTGAAGACAAAACATTCCAAGATGTATTTCAAACCATATCACACTAAATCAGCTCAAAAAGTTAATATAAATTTTCTAATTTAATAAATAAAATTTAATATAAAATGTTCATTAAGCAGTTACTGAAGAGGTTGGCAAAGAAGAATGGCATAGACCTTGGCTTCTAAAAGCTTGCAATCTATCAAAGACAAGAAGATGATGATAACATGATAACAAACCAAAAGCAACAATCCAGAAATTAAAAAACAATATGAGACACCATTGTATCTGTGACCCAAGAAATATCAAAAGTCAGCACATGATGAATTATCAGGAATAATAAAGACAATAAATTCTATGTTATCAATTCAGAAAAGGCAGAAATCTCCCTGTGGATTGAGATGATCTAGGAAGGCTTCCTAGAAAAGGAGAGACTTGAACTTGGCTTTTAAGGACAAGTAGGACTTAAGATTTTTCTCGTATGTCAATTTCCGAACTTCAATTTTCCACCCCTCTGGCTATCAAGCTAAAATCCATATCCTTCCAATTTGAGACCTCTGAATGTTTGCCAAACCCTGACTTCTACAATGTTTTACTATGATGTTACATTTACTCAAAAATAAAAGTAACTCCTTACTTGGACTATATTTCTACTCTATCATCACTTCTGTTCTAGAATCCTTTTGTAACATTCTTTTTTAAATTATCTTTCTTGATCCACATACTAGATTACTTTAAATAAGGGGAAATACTCAATTCTGTCAAAAGCAGAAGAGAAATGAAGGAAGATGAGGATTTTTAAAAGACCTTTGATTTGGTAATTAAAAAGTCAGAGGGACATTTGAGAGAGTAGATTGAGTAGAACTGTGGAAGCAGAAACAAAGTATCAAGCAGAGAATAGTCAGGAGGTGAAGTCATCAGCTAAAGAGTAATATTTAAAATATGTTTTAGCAGTGAAAGAGGAGAGGAAAAGGGTGAATGTGTAGCTGAATGGGCTAGAAAGAGCAAAGGAAGGCTGGGGCAGGAGTGGCAGGGCTCAGGGAAACTTGAATATATTTATAAACATGTGAGAAGGTGACAACATAGAGGGACATAGGCAGGATATATGAAAGAGGAACCGGGAAACATCCTTTCTAAAGAATAGGGGAAGTAATGGAATTAAGTACTGAATAAAAGCTTATTAAAGAGTAGGTATGTCTCTTCCGTTTTACAAGGAAAGGGAACAGAATGAATGATGCTGAAAAATTAGCAATCATGGAGGAGTGGCAACTGTGAGAATTCACATTAGATGGCCTCAGTCTTTGAATGTAAGCTCCTTGAGAACAAACACCGTGTCATTTTTAAATTTCTATATCCCTAGCATCTAACAGTGTATTCCACAAAGTGGGAGTTTAATAAATGCCGAGTTAAATCGAATCTCCTTACTAAAATGGGAGGTTACATAATCTGCTTTTGTATCAGGACAGGTTGTGGATGAGAATAGCAACTGGAATAGGGATAGTGATGGGGATGGGGATGAGGGAGAGAAGAAGAGATTTCGAATGTGCTATGGTAAATGAGTTAGGGAATCAAGTAAGTATTGAGAAACAGTTTTGTGGATTTCCAGAGAGGACCCAATTAAAATTATGTAACATAAATTTGTGGGTGAAATCATCCCAGTCTCCTCATTTTCTGCATTAGCACTCAACAGCACTGGAGCAGGAATACAGAAAGTGGATTGGGAGAGGTGGGGGGAAAGGTTATTCAGAGATAAGGATTTTCAAGTTGGAAATAGTAGAATTTTAGTGGGCCAAAGAATTCAAGAAGAGTCTTGAATGAGATATCAGAGAAGCAAACCCTAGAGACCAGATCTGAGTACAGAGGCAAGTGGATTCAGAATGGGAAAAGACCTGTGAGTCAGGACAGAAGTAATAAGGGTTATTCAATCTCGTCTCCGTTATTAGCTATTAAGCTCCTCAGTGGCAGAGTTGGCATGTTCTACCTTCTTTGTACTCGGCACACAGTGAGTACTCAATAAACACTGATCAATTTAATCACCAGAAATAAGCCATATGCAAATGCTTAATAAATCACTTTTACCCTAATGATGATGACATGGAATGTGACACTGATGACATGATTGTCCTGTTTCTCTCAACACATTCTTTTCTTTCCCATCAAGGGAAGGGTAGGGGGCAGAGCCAGTGAAGCCTGACATGTGCCCAACATTAGGAAGCTGGATTCTCTACCAGTCTAATAGGTGAACTCATTAAATGAGTAAGTAAACCAGTGAAGGATAAAATAAGCTTGATCCTGCATACAAAGCCACAGAAAGCCAAGCTCTCAAACAATGAAGAACCATGACCTGGGCTGAAATTAAAGGATAGGAAGAATAAATGTAGCCACATAGTAAAGACAGGCATCAAGTAAGGAGAAGCTGTTAGAAATCACAAGCCATGGGTCAAAAAAAAAAAACAGAGTAGGAATAGAATCCACAATATCTCTCAGGGGACAGCTACAAGCAGTGTCCTTGCATGGTAAAGCCCAATGCATACTAGGCAGTTCTCCCTCTCAATCCTCCATTCTATTCCTAGAGTCTCAAGTCAAAATATCATGTCAAGGTCATCTCAGCATGGTACAGTAGAAAGTACCCCAGGGTGTGAGGTCAGTGTAAATCCTACTTCTTCCCCTTATCCACTTCCTCAACTATAAAATAAAGGTGGGGTCAGGGCAGATATTCTCTGAGGTCTCTGAGCTTTAATTTCTATAATCTCTTTTTTCTCTCTGCCTCACTGTACATACAATTCCATAGCCCCTAAAGCCTTGCAATTATTCAACAAAGTCAGTAACAACCACTTTCCTTATTCCTCCTTATACTCAGATGATACCTTGTGAAATTAGCCCCCTTATTCTAGCCACGCAGACTAGCACAAATCAACAGACCCAGGATACCAGGGGAAATCAGGACAAAGATTTGTCTGAATTAAGCTCTGAAATAGCAGGAAATGCTCATAAGAAATCTACCTGTGATGCCCACAGCCTTCCTGTCCTTTGGTCTGAGGCTGAAGTTCATCAGTATATATGAGAAGGGCTAGGGAACATTTTGTGCTCTGCTGATTATAGCTGTTGCCTAAAAAAATATTTTGAGACTTACTCAAGGCTGGTTGGTCCTAAATCTTCCCTTTGAATTGGAAAGAATTAGTGTCATTTGTTTTTGGACACTTGCCTACTGCAATGAGTCTTCAAAAGTATCAAGTCTTCCTGCAAGGGTCAATCAAATATAATTCACCTCCGTTGTCTACATGCGTTATCGTCTATTATTTGGATGATGGCAGGGAGGAGGAGGGAAGGGGGGATGCTCTACTTTCAATTTGAGGTTAGTACAATGTGACAGAAAGAGTATTGCCTGAAAAACAAGAGACCTAAGTTTGAAGCCCAGCTCTGAAACTTACAAACATTGTGCAGGTCATACATGAACTCTCTGGGCCACTCTCTGAGCTTGTTCATCAAAAAAAATGGTGATAGTAATGCTTTTATTAACTCCCACACAAGATTGTTATAGGGAGAGTGTAAGAAAAGCAAGCTGTCCATAATAGATGGCTGCCTTTTCATGTACAGTCTTCTTTTTCTGTTCTATTTGACACATTATAATACCCATTTGGGGCTATTTCTTAAATTCTGAATAAAAATATATTTTTAAAAAGTAAAGATAAGCTGCAAAGAGAACTGCCACCTTTATTTCTATTTCCCACATCTTATATTCCTACTATGCCAAACAATGATTATGGTGGTGGTGGTGATGATGGTGATATTGGCCAGCCTCTCCCCCTTCTCTACCACTCCAGCCTTTGATATCCTCCAGGGTAGGAATTGAAGGTTCCCCCTGCCTGAAACTGGACTTTGACAGAGTCCCACATTCCAAATCTATGCTATTCCATAGAGAGTACTATTAAAATAACTCATATATCTGTGGTGCATCGCAATTTACCAAAGTCACTTGGAGTAAGTACAAGAGCTGAGGCAGAGGTGGTGTAATACAAATTAAAATATAATAAATAAATGAGCAGCTCATAAAATGGTATGAAATCAGGTGAGGAAAACATCACTGTAGTTACCAGAGAAGGCTTGAGGGATGAAGGTAGATTTTGAGCATGCACTTTGATTCCTACCCCCAGGGGCTAAGCATGTAGTGTCTTTTTTCCTATCTAGTTTCTTTTGAATAAGACTCAGGCTTCTAGAACTGTGGTCCAGCTATAAGTTTCATACCCCTAATTTGCAGAAATACTTATGAGGGAATACTTATCTCCTTGGGCTGCAATTTTGGTTGTTGTTTATTGCCTATACTGTGGGAATTTTTATATGAGTTCAAGGTTTGGGCATTTTAATATTGGCTTTTGTTCTCCTGTGAACTTCTGGGTATCTTAATTGCACTTCTTTTTTTGTAGTTACTCTCCGTGGTATCTACTTTGGGGGATACACATAGTCTTGTCTCTCTTTTTAGTTTAAAATTCTTTTAATTAGATTTGCAAGACGTCTGATAAACATATTCTACCCGACCTTGATTAGGTATACTTCTAGTTAGGAATCTGTCATCCCTCTGTTTTCAGCTATGACCCACAAATCCAAATCTCTTTCTCAGTCACCACCTTCTTAGCTAGATGTTCACTTTCCAAATTAATTATTGTCTTCTGAAACCCTTGACTTCTATAGGCAACAATGAAGAAAATTTGAATTGTGATTTAGGTTCTTGCCCAGGGCTTCATGATCTTCAGTAATACTTCTTAGATTTCTTCTGGCAGTTTTCACATGAATCACAAGAAGTTGGTAGTTTCCTTCCATTTTGATAAGTCTTTCCAGTTTCTCTGGATAAGCGTATTTTGGTTACATTCTCCGGGAAGATAACAAACCTCTATGATTGTTATCAGGTAGCTAGACAGCTACCCCATTGAAAAGTTTACTGAAATATTTAACAACTTGCTCTCCAGGAAAAAAAAAATACATGTATATATTTTTCTCTTTAATCTGCATTGTTAACATTTTCTCTATCACTTTCTTAAGCCTAGACAACCAATAAAACAATAAATCAATCCATGATTTGTGACATTTGCTGATTTATGAAGTGTAAATGTTCACAATACAATTTTAACAATCAACTTTCTATATATATTGATTCCAGGACATCCCTGGTCTCAGTGTTCCTAATTTTTGCCATTACACTTTTCTTCTTCCTGTAATCCTTACTCAAGGATTTATTACCTGATAGAGTCTGTATTCTGAAATATTATTTTAAGGGCAAGCAACATTTTCCTCCTTGGAGAATCCATTTCTCTTTAGGAAGAACTTCAAATCCATTTTAAAGCTTTAATTGTACAACTGTTCTCTTCCTTCCCTTCTCCTCTGTGTGATACTTTTCCATTCTGCAATATCCTCACAAGACTCAGATTCCCCCTCCTCCACTTCAGATCACCATTTTTCCTATTGAAATCTCACTTCTGTTTCCTTTCAGAAGATTGCATTTGTCCCAAACAACCTGGAGTGTGGAGAGACACTCTTCAAATCCCTTTTCCTTCTCTTTCTAATAGGGAGATGCTTACATAACCATTTGTCTGTGGAAGAAATACAGATATCATACAGGATACAAGTCACTGCATGATTTTCCCTATTCTCTATAATAGTCAAACTTTTCAGCATTGTTGGCATGTCTTTTAACGTCTTTAGGTATTTACGAGTCACCTGGTATTTACCAAAGCACTTGGTTAAAAACTTTTATAGCCAATCATCACATTGTAATAACTTGACAGCACCATTCAACTTCTTTTTCTTAGTCTCAACAATTTCACAGCCATACTCAGCTCCCCTTCAGACTTGCACCAACCTCCTTTTTTTTGCCAATTTGCCTTACCCACCAACCCATGTATTATCAATTCACTTTCCCTTCTAATCACTTCTAATTCCCTTCCAATCACTTCTAATCCCAGTACCTTTTCTTACTTTCCATGAATTGCCAACTACCTTCTTCTTCATAAATGACTTCACATTCTACCCCCTAGTCCTCCTTGATCCTCTGCAATTCTTTTACACACTCCTTAATTATCCTTGATCCTGCTCTTCTTTCAACCTGGAAGTAGAATTTGGGCTGGTATTTAAGCCTAGAAATTGTTCTCCTTTTAATTTTGATCTATTACTCCCAATTTCTGCCAAATTTCTACCCCTCAGCTTCAACCTCTGACCTACTTCATAGGCCCAAATCTCTTCAAGTCATCTATAATATTTCCTTCTTATTTTGTTCAAGTTCTTCTTTGTCCTCCTACTCCTTCTCCCATAACCAGCTCCTAAAGAAAGTAGAAGTAAAATTTAAAAGATATGAGGGCAGGTCAAGGAGGCGACCCGGCAATATCTCCTCCTCACTGAGCCCTGGCTCATGTGAGTAATCTTGGCGTGTCCAATCTCCCGAAGGCAGCAATGTGGTAGAAAGGGAAAAGCGTTGACTCCAGAACAGGGGAGTTGGGTTCAGATTCTGCCTCTGATGTTGCTGACCTTATTTTACCAGGGACTCAGTTTCCTCATCTATAAAATGAGGATAGAGTTCTAGCTCTGAAATCAAGAGGACTTGAGTTCAAATCTACCCTAGATACTTACTAGCTATATGACTCTGGGCGGGTCCCCTAATCCCATTTGTCTCAGTTTTCTTATCTGTAAAATGAGCTTGAGAATGAAATGGCAAACTACTCTAGTACCTTTGCCAAAAAAAAAAACTTAAATGAGGTCATGAAGAGTCAGATACTACTAATCAACTTAAAAAACAAAAGAAATTATTTTAATTGAGGCACCATCATAGGGGCTAAACCAGCATTTTTAATATTAGTCCAAGAAAAGGATAATTAGGAATGCAATTTCTCACCCCAGTGAAGTCATAATATGTCTTCCAAAAACATCTAGAAATTATTTGCAGATTACCTTCTGCACCACTGTTCTATTCTTTTCCTGGGAATAATCAAGAAACATACATTAAGTAAATCAAGTATAGATGAATGCAATAAAATATCCCCAGTGGATTCCTCACAGACTATTGACAGATCTCAAAAACCCACATTGCTTGCAACATCAAAATACATTACGCATCCAATGATCCAAAATTCAGAAGAGACTCTTAAAAATATTGGAACAAAAGATAGAAAACTCAACAGTTCAGCTGATAAGAAAGACTTACTTTAAAAATGCCCATGAATATATTTAGGAAAGACTAAGGCATATCTCCACATACATATCTGAACTGTACAATATCCCATAGATATTTTACTGTTTATAAAGAAAAAAGTTCACGAAAGATATAAATTTTTGTGTAGCCATATAAGTAGAGGAAATGTCATCATGTTCTTTCTACAGTTTTAGGTAGCACAGTGGAAGAAGGCTAGAGGAAATTTGTTCCTGATGTCACAAGAAAGCAATCCTCCCTGACCTGATTGTGTGCTGATGGTTGGGAGGTAGAGAGTAGATATGTGGAGGTTGTGGCTTCCACAAATGATTCTTAACTAAAGGTGGGAGGGGGTGGGGTGGCAATGGGAGAGGAGGAAATGTAGCCTTTTCAACTCTTCTATGCCCAAAAGAGCATCTTGCATCTTCTCCCACCCCCCAGCCCCCACCAAAATTGAACCAACTTTATTTTCTTGGCCCCCTTTAAGACTTTGAGAAAGATCCACTGTATCTCAGTTTTTCATCGCAGAGGAAATCTCTCCTGCCCTGATCATTCTGAGTCTCAGAGTAGAGCTAAACCACAGCCCTTCCAACTCACTTCATTGTCATTATCAATGATTCTCAGAAGGTAGAACAAGACTCTCAATTAAAATGTTATAAATAAATTTTACTTTTAAACTTTAATTACTAAAGATAAATTATCTAATAGGTAGAGAAGGAACAAGGTGGGAAACTGAGGCCCAGGGAGGTTAAGTAACTTACCTGAAGACATATAGGTATTAAGAGTCAAAGACAGAGTTTGAACAGTTCCTCTAAATTCCATTGTATCACACTGGAGTCTTGTTTCTACTATATTTTATTTTTTATGGAGGTTGGTTGATCTGCGGGGATAAGATGGTTATGCAGTAATCCTCTGTGTGTCTCTCTCTCTCTCTCTCTCTCTCTCTCTCTCTCTCTCTCTCCTACATACATGCACGCAGACATGCACACACACATGCACATCTATGGCTTCTTAGGTACTCTCATTTTCTTCCCTGACTCTTGCTTTAAACAGCCTGAAATAATGAGTATGCCATTAGCACAGAAACAGTAAGAGCCCATGTGAGACTGTTCTCCATCAGCTAAGATGGTTGAAAGATGCCAAGATCAAACTTAACACTTATGTCTTAGGGGCTTTTGATCAACTTTAACTCAACAAAAATTCATATAATTGGTGATTTTTCTGTGTTTTCTAGAGCTGGCTCCTTCCTCAGCACTCATTTCCACAATAGAGTATTCTGCCACATCATAATTTCTGGTATTGTCTTAGTTTTGGATCCATACCCACAAGTTTATAGGTGCAGAAAACTCCTTCTACCAATTCAGACCCACAACTAAAAATCTTATAAAACTGCCTAAGGACACTGAAAAATTCACAATTTACGCAAGGTCATGTAGCCAATGGGAGCTAGAGGCAAGATTTGAATAGAAATATTCCTAACTCGAGGGCCAGCTCTCTATCCACTCCATCACTCTGCTTCCATAAAGCAATAGGAATTATTTTTCCCTTATTTTTGCCATCCCTGAATATAAACATGATTTTTGTTGAAGCATTTTTAGCAGTCAATCCGAAATATTCCTGAAAAAGTATCAAGTGACATACCTGAAAGATGATACACTCTCAACATTAGGAGACTGATTTTTGTTTTATTTGGCTTTATCAAATATTAATAAAAGAAATAAATAAGTCATGCTACCCACAATTCATCAGCATCCAAAAGCAATAAGAAATATAATTTCATGAAACAGTTAATCATCTTGCCTTTCAGTGCTTAAAATGCGCTTAAGCGAAAAGACCTCCATGAAGACAACTGCAGTTTATACACAATGACTGCTGTGGGGGACTTCTATAAAAGTCTCGATAAGCCCTTCAAAATTGAAAAAAATATATTCCTTAATCATTGGTGATTCTACGTTACAAACAGGCATAAGGGAAGATGACCCAAAGAAAGCATTTTAGAAGATGTGGCCCAGGATCAAGAAATAAAAAAGGCTACAAGTTTATACATGACACAGAAGATGATGAATAGATTACAATTTTCTTCAAGAGTTATAAGGCACCAAAAAAGATAAACACTGAGAAAGAAAGAAACAAAGGACAAATGAAAGAAAAGAAGAGAAAGAGGAAAAAAGAAGGAAGGAAGGAAAGGAGGAAAAAAGGAAAGAAGAAAGAAAGAAAGAAGGAGGATGGAAGGAAGAAAGGAAAGGAGGGAAAAAAGAAAGGAGAAAAAAGGAAGGAGGAGGGAAGGAAGGAAGGAAAAGAGGAAAGAAGAAAGAAAGAAAAAAAGAAAGAAAGGAAGGAAGGAAGGAAGGAAGGAAGGAAGGAAGGAAGGAAGGAAGGAAGGAAGGAAGAAAGGAAGGAAGGAAGGAAGGAAGGAAGGATGGGAGGAAATAAAAGTCCCTGCCCTTAAGAAGCTTACATTCTAATACAAAACAAGGAACTTTGCTTTCAAACTTGTCATAGCACTCCCTCTCCTGTACACTGAGCCACCACTGGTGTTCCTTAACTCTTTCTCGTACACAATAAATTTATTCATTCACCTTACTATTTTTCTCTTCCTCACACTCACAGTCCCATTCTCCACAGTAATTCATGACTTCTCTCTAACCTCTTTTCACATAACACCTTCCCTAATTCACACACCCAAGGGCTTGTCTACCACTCCTACCTTTTCTAACATCAGTTTCAAATATATGTCTTGGCATTTCCTAAAAAAAAACCATCTTGGGGGAGGAAAGGAATTGGCTGTCGAGGCATCTGTGTGTCCTTTTAACCCTGAGTACACAGCCGATCCACCCTTTCAGACTCTATCAGAGACGAGTAGGAAAACTGGGTAAAGGGGTAGAGAGTTTAAGTAGGAGGGTGGTCAGGAGATTAAATGTAAGGAAACCCAAGGAAATGACCACTTCTCTGCCTCACATTGACCTGATATTGTAACAGCATGGTCAGAGACAGGGTCTATCATGCACCTTCCTGACTCAGCAGCACTACTCAGACTGTGCGCTAATACAATTTCTCAAACCAGTAAGGTCCTCCACAGCAACAACGGGAGCAACCCATTTCCATGCAGGGATGAAGTATAAGCAGGTTTTTATTATATAAACATCGTGGTTCTCTTTGATAGACTGATGGCAATCATAAAAATTATCATTTATAAAAGTATGCCATGTAAATTCCACTTTAAGGTTTGTAAAGCAATTTACAAATATTATCTCACTTGGTCTTCGTGATAATTCTAGGAGGGTAGGTACTATTACTACCCCTTTTTACAGATAAAGAAATTGAGACAGATAGAAATAAAGAGACTTGCCCAGGGTCACACAGCTTGTAATTGTCTGAGGTCAGACTTGAACTCAGGTCTCCCTGCCTCCAGGTCTGGAGCTCTATGTACTATGCCACCTAGCTGCCTGTATGTAAACAACATAGGAATAAATAGATGTCTATATCTGTTCTCTGGTTAGAAGATTTCACTAGAGGTCCCCAAAGAGACTCCAACTACCCTCCCCAGTTTGAGGAAGCACACGGTGGGGCAAAGAAGAGAGTAGCCCTAAGAGGAAAATTCTGTTCACCAAGTAGCTAAGGAAACCGATCAGAGCCAAGAGAATAAGAGGGAGTAATTGTTACAAGTAACTGTTCCACCGCTCCTGTGAAGGTGCTAGTATCTGATCCACTTAAGGAGACAAGAGGGTAAATACTACTGATGAGGAGTAGAAGACTAGGTGTCATTCTCATGCCCTCTGGACAAAATGAACTTAACAGTGGAGCAAGAAAGGAAACCTTTTTATCTTATGTACATGCAAAAGGGGGTGTAGTTGTTGGAGAGCCAACCAATCAGTCAGCAAATATTTATTAAGCACCTATTATGTGCCAGTCACTGAGTTAGACTGCTTGATGCTTAGGATCCCAAGTACAAAGAATGAAACAATCCTTTGCATTTTAATAGGAAGAAAACAAGGGCATTTATTAGTATGTAAAATATAAATGTCAATAACCAAAAACAAATGCAATACAATATAGTTTGTGTGGGAGAGACCTAGCAGTTGGGAGGGGCAGGGAACAAGGAAAGGTTAAGTCAAGAAAGGCTTTATGCAAAAGACCCATCCTATATATTTTGTGTGTCCTGCCTGTGAACTGACCCAACGGGCAGGAAACCTGTAACGCGTCTATGTCCCTCCCCTACCCTCTGTTCCCAGGTAGGCTCAAGTACTGTGGCTGTGCTTGGTACCCACCCTGGAGAAGGGGGACAACTCAACCGAAGAGGAAGTCTGGTGATGACATTGATGATAACACAGATATACCTAAGGCTAAGTAACTATGAAATCAGAGACTCCATCCCTTTCAGAGAATATCTGAGTGACCCAGTTACTATAATTGAAATATATACTAAAAGGGCTTCGTAATAAGACAGCCCCTCTGAACAGATGCCAAAGGCAGAGCTACTTCAGATAGGCTCAAGTATTTTAATGGAATGAGTGGAGAAAAACAAGATAATGGACCGACTTCTCCGCAAAGTATGTGAGTGACCCACAGGATTTCTTCTGTAGCTTTGCCAAGGCTGCATGTAAAAGGGAAAGATAAGGTAGAAGTGGAGAACCAATGAAGGGCAGAATTCCTTTCTTATTTTTTCAGTTGTCTGCTAGTTGGTTTATGGAACTCACAGTTGGCGTCTGTCTTATTTCTTTAGAAATTTTTAGGCAGGGTCACGTATCATAATGACGATGATGATGAAGAATCTGTCTCCGTTCCATCCTTTTCTACAAGGGGTAGTTAGGTGGCACAGTGGATGACGCGCTGGAATCAAGACCTGAGTCCAAATCTAGTCTCAGACTCTCATTAGCTATGTTCCTCTGGGCAAGTCACTTAACCCTGTTTGCCTCGGTTCCTTCATCTACAAAATGGGAAACATAAATAGTGCCTATCTGCCACGGTTGTTTCAAGGATCAAATGAGATATTTACAAAGCACTCTGAAAACCTGAAAGTGCTATATAAATACGAGCTGCTATTATTACCCGGTCTGAGATTGTCGATTTCAGAAAAGGATGCCCTAGCATTAAAGCCGAGGCCATACTGAACCAAAAAGCAGTCGCAGCATATAAAGGCTGCTAACAAAGAGCAAGGGACTATTGCAAATAGAACCTTTTTTCTCTTTTTTTCCGTTATATTGTTTAAGCAATGACAGCATCACCAACAGATCCAGACTTCTTTTGTTCTTGTCATTTTCACAGAGCAAAAAATTACAATAAGATATTTTAAAGAGAAACAGATTTCTCTTTTAACTGCTCACCTCCCCAAAAAAAATTGCATTTTGGCAAACAATGTTTAAGTAGACTTCGACTTCAATATTTGTTAGGCACCTAAATATCCAAGACACTTTGCTATTGCCAAGGAAGACAAAAAAGAAAGAAATCTCACCCGGAAAGATTTTATTCCTCCATTAAAGGACACTTGAATGGCTTTCCCAGTTCTCTTGAATCTTAGTGCCTTCCCTCTGAAATGATTCCTTGATTTATCCATTCTGCATCTTCCCACATAGCTATGAGAATGTTGTCTCTCCCACCAGACTGAGTTCCTGAAGAGGAAGGGCTGTTTTTTTTATCTTTCTTTTTATCTCCAGCTCTTAACACAGTGCCTGGCACATAGGTGTTTAATAAATACTAGTTGACAAGTTGACTAACTTGGAGTGTTCTAAGGGAGAATTTATGTCAAATTAAAAGTTCAATATTAAATTATCCTTGAGGGTTTTTCATATCTATTAATACATTTGGAAAGGAATGACATAGAGTCCAACCCTCCCATCTTATAAATGATGAAATTAGAGCACTAAGAGGCAAAGGAATTTTCTAAGATCACAGTGACTCAAGGAACAGAGCCGAGATTTGGACCCAGGTCTTCCAAATTCAAATTCAGTCCTCTTTCCATCACACTACTTTTGTTCACTTCTCTTTGTATCAGGCCCATTTTGCACTTGCATCTCTCTTGCAGATCATTGCTCCTGACATTGCCACTTTCATCTGACTTCCCAAACCATTTTACACATGTCAAGTTGTATCAAGAAATAACTCGGTATAATGTAGGACTTCTTAGCTATGTGTCATGGAAACTTTCTCTGTCTGATGAAGTTTATAGATCCCTTCTCAGGAAAAAAAAAGATGTTTTTAAATAATGGAAGGAAATGCTAAATTTCAGCTAAAGATTAATGAAAATAAAGATTGAATTTTTTCCTATTCAAGTTCACAGTCCCCATGAAATCTATCCATGACCCCAAAATGTTAAGAACCACTTTTTACTCCATCTCTCGATTCTGGGTGGTTTCTCTGGATGTCCCACATGCCTGAAGTGCTCTTCTGCATCCCTACTTCCTACCTTCCCTGGCTTCAAGTCCCAACCAAAATCCCTGTACAAAGCCTTCCCAAATTCCTCTTAATTCCACTGCTTTCCCTATGTTAACTATATGTATATAGCTTGTTTGTGCATATTTGTGGACTGCTGCCTCTCCATTAATGAGAGACAATCTTTTGCCTTTCTTTGTATCTCCAAAGCTTATCATAGTGCCTAGCACATAGTAGTGGGTGATAAGTAAATGTATATGGACTGACTGAAACTTACAAATAGATAAGTCACAGATGCCGTCGGTTTAAGAATACCTAACTGATTTCAGGAATTATTATTTCTTACAGAGCTTCAGCCGGGAACAATGATGATATTAGTAAAGGAAGCTTGCAAATAATAGCTTACATTACATTATGCAATCCTTTACATATCTCCTCAGAGTATCACAACAAGATTGTGACATAAGTAGCCTAAATATTCTCATGTTACAGATGAGGTGAAATTAATAGAAGAGCCAGACATCAAATCCAGGTCTTCTGACTCCCATAAAAATAATAATAGCATCTATAGTGTTTAAGATTTCTCATTGGTTCTCATAACAATCCTGGGAAGGGAGTATTATTATTTATTATTATTTCTATTTTTAAAATGAGGGAACTGAACAGGTAGGTTTAGTGGTTTGCCCAGAGTCACACTGGTGTCAAAGGTTAATCTGAACTGAGGTCTTCCTGACTTCTAACTTGAGCATTCTGTCCACTATGCCACCTCTACTTTCTCACGTCACCTCTCAGTAGATCTGAAAAGCCTACTTAGTAGTCTCATAACCAATTACTGCTTCTCTTCTCCATTCTTCAGAGCTTACTGAGGTTTTCATTAAAGAAGACACCAAATTCATATAATTGGATCATTTCATACTCCACTCAGTGACAACTTTTTTTTTTTTTTGAAGCTAGGTTTCTTTATCTTTCCTAGGCTGGAAGTACAGTGACCATTGCTAAGGCTGACCCCACTGCTGATCCATAGGGAAGCTTTGACCTCCTCTGTTTCTGACCTGAGTTAGCTTGTCCTTCCTTGGGCTACCTTCATGAAGATCCCCCACTTTTAAGGGGTCACCCTATTGGTGTTGGACCAAATGCAGACAACTGACCCACTTCAGCCCTATTGTAGCTCAGAACTCCCAAACTCAAGTGATTCTATTGTTGTCATTAAGCAGTTTGGGTTATAGGATCAGAACAGCTTGCATTTGTATGTCTTTTTGAAATTACAAAATGATATGTATATGCCTATGGTATAGATACAGATAGAGATAAAGATAAGGACCTATACATATATATATACATATATATGTGTGTGTACATATATATATATATACGTATATATATATATATATATATACGTATATATATATATATACGTATATATATATATATATATATATGTATAACAATGGCTACACTGGTTGCCACTGTGTGAGGGTCAGGTTTGTCATATTGTACCCCTCCTCCAGGATTCTCCAGTACTGTTAAAAGGGGTTAAATGATACCTAGTTTCTGCCATTGATTCACCTCCACAGACTGTGTTCCCCTAAATTTAGAGGTTCCCAGTTCCATTTAACCACTTAACAGTCAGATTAGCTTTTACAAAGAATATTTAAAGACATAACAAGAACAAATATAAACAATCCTCCTCTAATACCTGGGAGACATGATTCCTACTATAACTCTTCAGTCTCTAGGGAAGAGAGAGATTTAGGTTCTCAGTTAACTCTGTTCCTATGAAGGATAGTCCTACCACATTCCTAGTCCAAGGCCCCTGCCAGGATAGTTTCCCAGGATCCTGGCTTCTCAGGGCTACAAAGCGCCCCATTAGCTCAAGATCCCAGATGAAGGGGTTACATTCCTGAACCTAGGACTGAAATTGACAAATGAAATATACCAAAATCCAAAACCCATGGGACCATAAGGCCTAAAGTGATAGGGGGAAGGGAAAGGGAGACCTTCAACCCATATCCAGTTTGTGGCATGGTACCCATGCTTTGAATGAACAAACCACTACTCCCTAGATGCTTCTGGAAAAGAGAGTGAGACTGTCCTAGTCTGGTAGTTTTAAAGACACAACATTGTGGCAACTACTTGGCCAATGGAGACAGGCTACTCTTATACAAAAGGTTTTCTCTCAGAAACAGGTTCCTATCATCTCCTACATGGGTGCCTCTATCTTAGGTGATCTGGACAGGAACAAACTCCAAATTAGATAGATAGATAGAGAGAGAGAGAGAGAGATACATACATACATACATACATGCATACATAGATACATAAATATAGATGTAGGTATACATACATGTGTATGTTAGCTATTATTATTCTTGACACATAGATATAGATATAGATATGTATGTGTTGGCTATTATCGTTCTAGATAGACAGATAAGATGTAGGTATACCTATGTGTGCTTGTTAGCTAGTGGCATTCTTGATAGACAGACAGACAGATAGAGAAGCATTTAGACAGCATTTCTTATGTGCCAGGTGCTATGCCCCTATAATTACTATCTCATTCATCCTCACAATGAGTCTGATAGGTAGGTGTTATTATTAATAATTATTGCCACCATTTTTAGTTGAGGAAACTGAGGCAAACAGGTAAGTGACTTGCCCAGGGTAACACAGCTAGGAAATGTCTGAGGTTGGATTTGAACTCAAGTCTTCCTGACTCCAGACCCAGCATTCCACCCAACTGCCTTAGGCACTGAGCTGCCCAGAGGAATGGGTTCAAGAAGCTCTGCTAAATGAGCTGCCCAGCAGAAACACAACCCAGTGGGAGAAGCATAAGTATACCACAAATAAAGGAAAATGGCATCGGGCACAGCAGGGCCAGAGGTGAAGTGCCTTGGCACTACGTATTTTCTACATCTACTTTCTCTACTAGTGTATGTCTATATATGTGCTGACTTCTCACTGATACTCTGTGTAATTTGGGAAAGCGCACCCCAGGCTTGTGGGCAGAATACATTGTTACAATTGTCCTTATAATGTCATCTTCACTAAATGCCTTTACTTTGAGCTGTTTGTGCCTACTGGCTGACAATTAAAGGTAGGCACACTGGAAGAGGCTGGTAAGCTAGAGTTTTCAGAGTATAGACTCACAGAACATGTTGAATTTGAGAGAGCTATCAACTGGGGGACCCGACATAAGAGTACAAATTGGGACCAGTTGTCCTGAGGGGAGGATGTTGTATATTATTGTGTATATGTTGGCTCACCTAACCAAATCTAAATTCCTTGAGAACAGAGACTGTTTCAGTTTTTTCTGTTGGTATAATGTGCCGCATACAGTAAGTGCTTTATAAATCCTTATTGATTAATTGACAAAATTTACAGAATCCTACTTTAGGGAATCCTACTGAAAGGAATCTTTGAATTCATATGCATACCAAGAGTATAACATTGATCTTTAGTTCCAAGAAAATAAGCAACATGAATTCATTGGTGGACCCTTGTGGGGAGGGGAGGAAAGAGAGACAAAGAGTTGGAGAGAGAAACAGTCTTTGAAATGATTTTTGCCTTAAAAAGAGGTCCTCACACTCAAAGACTGGGAAACGTGGCATCATTACTTCCACTTCAAGAAGACCGACAACTTAATCGACATGGGTGTTTCCCTCATGGAAGCAGATTAAAGCCCCTCCATGGCTTGAAACACAGTTTCAGGAGAATTTTGTGTTGTGAAAGTCTTTCTCCAGTGGCCAGCTTTCTGGTGGTGAGCATATCTGAACTAGGCTAGAGTGCTTCTCTGACATTCTAATGCCAGGCCTGTGGTCTACACCACTAGTATCAAACTCAGAGAAATGGGAGTCATGCAAACCATGCAAAAGATCCCTATGGGCCACTTCATGACTTAGGAAACTGCACATGTTCATACATTTCTTTTTGTTAATACACCAACACATTAAAATCAGATAGGAGCTACATTTTCATCTGATTAGAGCTACCTAACTCCTTAAAAAAATTAAGAGACTTACCCAGGATCAAGCATCCAGTATGTGTTAGACAGGACTTGAACCTAGCTCTAATGTCAGCTCTCTATCCATTATGTCATCCTGCCCCCCATATTTCTCTCAAAGTTTGCATGTTGTGATTGAGTCTTTGGAGAATGGGGTGCTATTGACATTTACTATCTGCATTTTAGCTCATCCTAAGCAGTCATTTAAAGGTATTCTTCTTTCCCTCCCTTCCCCCACTCTCTGGCACACTCCTACATGACTTTGCTTGCTGTGGCGGCACATATCTCTTTTCTCCTGGCCCTTTAACAGATGAGGAATGGTTTCTGTTGCCCCCATTACATCTGCCAAATTCTCCAACTCCCCCTCCTGTGTTCCTTTGGCTAGAACAGTTTCTATGGTTTCCACCCCAGAATGGGAGGATGCTACAGTTGGGAGGGACCTCAACCATCACCTAGCCCAAACCCAACATTTCCAAATGAAGACACTGTCAACCAAAGAGATAAAGGAACTAGCCCAAAGGTATATAGTTTGTGATCAGAGCTGAGATTATAACCCAAGACTCTCCTGAATCCTAGGCTTGTATTCATTCCAATCAAAGGCGCTGCCTTTCTCCAAACAAATCTCTTTCTGGACAAAGTGCAACCCAAGTATGTCAAGATAAAATTCAAGGTCTACAGTCTGACTCCCAATCTACTTTTTAAGCTTCATTTATCCCACTACTCTTCTCGCCATGCTCTACACTCTAGCCATCCAGGACCATCACACCCTGATGCTTCCTACCTCTTCAAATACAGTGTTTTCAGAGAGAATCACTTCTTTCATACTCTGATGAATCTGTGATATCATAAATGTGAATATTCCCTCTAGTGGTACAGGTTACACTTCATACCTGCTACCCAAGGAAATGTGGAACTTCTTCTAACTCTCCTGCCATGATGAAATACCTTGGTTTCTTTGATTGTCAAAAGAGTGAGTGAGAGTGAGAGTGATCTTTAGGATCCCTTTGAACTTTCCATCTCTGGTTCTATGATCAGAGCACCTGATTGCTGGCCTTTTCTAAACAAGCTGATCAGTGTTGAGGTTAAAGCCATAAGGTATTAGAAGTGAATACTCAAGAAAAATTGACAATTACAAGGTTAGAGGTCATTTTTAAAGGTTCAGGTGCATTTCAGCACCCCACTAGTCCTGAAGTAGCAATTGCATTTTTCTGGCTAGCTGGCCCCAACCTCTGCTTTCTTCCCTGTGAGGTACCTGCAGATCCCATCAATATCAACCATTTATGACAATACTCAGGACTCTGTCCCACTGCTAAGGCAGCTGGATTCTCATGGTTGACCACCTCTTTCATAGCCTAAATCCTCTTTGAGATGGAGAAAGGATTCCTGTTCAGGAAATAGATTGGACTAGATACCCTTAGAGGTCTCCCTTTCCAACTCTGAGAACCTGGGATTCTGGGAAGTGGAGAAATGTCTTTAAATGTTCAGGGTAGTTATGGCACTGAAGTAATTTCTTATTCCTTTCACACCATTCCACAATATTTTCCTTTCTCCCCACCCTTTCTTGCCTTGATTCCCTATCCAATAGTGATGAAACCAGTTAATTTGCCTGTTCTCTTATAAAGGATATGGTTAATTTAAACTCTGTATCTAAAGCAATTTCTAAAGAAACTGGTTGCTAAGTGGTTGCTAGGGCAAGCTGGCAGGGGCTATTCATTCATTCAATCCTATATAGATTAAGGGAAACAGAGGAGGGAGAAGGTTGTTTATTTCACTTCTAGAGACATGAAACAAGATTTTATAGAGGACAAACCCCATATGGCTGGGAGGACCCTAGACCAAGAATTTGAAATGCTGCGCTATATACCAGGTGGATTGAGGCAGTGTTTGTCAGGCAGCTATAGAAGAGTCAGATTAGAAGTGAAACAGGGCAAACATAGTTAGAGGACAAGTGAAAAAATGGTGGAAGAGGAGGAGGGAGAAAGGAGAGAGGCAGCAAAGAGATTTTGCTGGCTCCAAAAGGAAGAAGGCCTCCTTTCTCATGATTAGGTTGGGTAACTGGTGAAAATGAATAGATTCCCTTAGGAACTACCATAGCCAAGCTGTCAGAAGGGTCTTGATCACAAAGTAAAAAGGATGACTCTACAAGAAATCATGGGATCACTGAAGGTCAGAGCTGAAACCCAAAACTATACCAAAGTTATTTACTCAAGGTTCTCTGGTCACCAAAGAGCAGAACCAGAATTCAAACCTAACTTTTCTAATTCTGAATTCCATTCTCTTTCTATTATATCACATTAAAAAGACACATTCCAGGGACTTCATAAAAAGGTCACATTTTTGTTCAAAGGCATGATATGGGAAAACAAGGTAACTTGCGAATCTTCAGGTGGGCTCACACTATAAGGAATAACCTTCTGAAAAACATCTGGTGAAGGTATACCTAAATTTCAGTGAAAGTGCCTAAAATTAATTAACTCCACATGTACTGAAACTACCAATGTATGTACTTATCATATAATATTCCATGTTATAATTATTTCTGTATGTAGCATATCTAGGGATATGCTCATAACATTTAACCCCTGACTCTCTGGGAGGAAAAAAATTGTATTCATATTTTTTAAGTTTAATCTGAATTATTAACATTTTTTCCATCACTTTCTTAAGTCTAGACACTCAACATCAACAAAATCAAACGTTAGTTGTAATATTTGCTTATTTCTAAGGTGTAAATACTCACACTGAAAATTTAACAATCAGCCAACTATTTTGGCTCCAGCACAGAGATCCAGTCTTTGATTACCCACTATTTGGTATGATTTTCTGCATGAAAAAAAGGCAATAATAACTAACATCTACATAGTGCTTTAAGACTTGTAAAGTGCTATAGAATTTGTGAATTATCTTTGCAAAGAAAATTAGTTTTATTCAACTTAATCTAATAGACAATAATTTTTCTTGCTCTTCCAAAATGCTAATGATCTCCCTTCTTAATTTTACCTAAAAGTCCATTTACTCATTAACATTATGCCCTGAATAGTTCCATACCTAATTTTTAAAATACAAATAGTATACAAAAATGCAAATTATATAAATATATTATTATTAAGTGTCTACTATGTTCTAGGCATAGTGCTAAGCACTTATAAATATTGTCTCATTTGATCCTTCCAACAATCCTGCAAGGCAGGTGCTCATATCATCCCCATTTTACAGTTGAGGAAACTGAAGCAAAGATTAAGTGATTTGCCCAGAGCCATATAAAAAGTAATTATCTGAGGATGGATTTGAACTTGGGACTTCCTGACCTCAGATTTGGTGTTCCATCTACTGCACCACCTAGCTGTCTCTAAGACAAAAGATTTGGATGGGAGAAAAAAGATATTTTATTTCCTTCGTATCAAACTGATTTTTTGTCGTCATAGGAAAATCCATCTAGAAACTATGTAAGGTGATTATCTGATGCTGTGGTGGTGGTAGTGATGGTAGTTGAGTCATTTCGGTCATATCCAACTCTCCATGACCCCAGTTGAGGTTTTCTTGGCAAAGATACTGGAGTGGTTTGTCATTTTCTTCTCCAGCTCATTTTACAGATGAGGAAATTGAGGCAAATAGGGTTAAGTGGTTTGCACAGGACCACACAGCTAGGTGGTATGGTATCTAAGTGAACGGAACATTGAGGTTGGAATGAGGAAGACCTGGGCTCAACTATCCCCACAAATACTACTCATATAAACCTGAGCAATTCACTTTAACTTCTCTAAGTCTCTGTTTCATCATCTGTAAAACTATACAGAGATAACAATAGCATCTACATCCCAGGACTGTTGTGAGGATAAAATGAACCAATGGATGTAAAACATATTGCAAATTATAAAGGACAACAAATGTGTGTTTTTATTTTTATTATAAGTAGCAGTACTCAGTTATAGAGAGCTCTAGGCAACATGTTCCAGCATGATGCATCTAAAAGAAAATAGTCTATGTCTTTTTTATTTTCTTTTTGCAGTTGGCCTTTTCTCAGGGTGAAAACCCAAGCCCTTTATGTCCATAGATGTCTGGAGGGAGAGAAATCAAGAGGCTTCCTCTCCCTCTTCCCTCAGTCCTTACCCTCAAGCTTGATGTACTGTTGTGACCTCAGAGAGCTACTTGCCATCTTGCTGAGTCATGTCTCTGGAACTGAACCTCCTCCTCCTCTCTGTGTCTCTTCAAAGGAATTTTTTTCTCCCTCTGCTAAATCTGTTCTATATCTTTCTTTTGTATCCCATTTGTTAATGAGCAATCTGGGCTCCTCACACACATACGCTTTCTCCCTCACTCCTGCTCTCTCATGCTCTCTCTCACTCTCTCCTCTCCCCCCATACCAGTAGGTACCCATTCCCTTTCTTCTTTTTCCTTCCTTTCTTATTGGATTTTATATTCAGTTCTAATTGCCGCTGGGGCAACTAGGTGGAGTGGATAGCCTGAGTTCAAATCCAGCCTGGACACTTACTACTTGTGTGACTCTGGACAAGTCCCTTAACCCTGCTTGCCTCAGTTCCCTTATCTATAAAATGAACTAGAAAAGGAAATGGCAAACCACACCAATATCATCACCAAGAAAACCCCAAATGGGGTTATGAAGACTTAGACATGGCTAAAAGAACTGAATCACAGCAAGAATTAATTGTCATTATCTGTGTAATTATGGTCCATTGGTCTTGGGGAGAAAAACACTACAGTTATGGGTCTGGGGTCCTCAAATAATATCTCTGGCACCTACGTCCCTTGAGACCTTGAAGTAGTCATTTCATTTCCTTTGGGGTGAGTTGCTTCAACTGTAAAAGAAGAGGGGGCTGGGGGGCCTCAGAGGCTGCTTTCTAACTCCTGAACATTGGTCCTACCAAGTGATTGGGAGTTCTTGAAAAGAGGTAGACAACAACTCTACTTGAAAGTTTGGGCATCCTTGCAGGAGTGACGTCTAGTAAAGCATCTGGACCAGGAGTGGGGAACCCGTGGCCCTCCAGGTCCTCAAGTGTGGCCCTTTGGCTGAATTCAAACTTCACAGAACACATTCCCTTAATAGAAGGACTTGTTCTGTAAAACTTGGACTCAATCAAAAGGTTGCACCTAAGGAATTAAGGGAATTAGTTCTGTGAAGTTTGGATTCGGTCAAAGGGTCACATATGAGGACCTAGAAGGCCACATGTGGCCTCAATAGGTCCTGATAGGCAAAAGTGAGCCCAGGTTTTAAATTTATGCTAAATTTAAATTTAAATTTATCACAGCTAGATGAACATGACCAACTTCATATAGATGCCACTGGGTCTTACTTTATGTTTCATTTAAATACACTTACAACTGAAAGAGACAGAGAGACTAAAAACACCAAGACAGAGATAGGGAGAGACAGACACTGAGAAGGACAAAGAAGAAAAAAGAGAATGGATGAGAGAATAAGAAAGAAGAGAGGGAGAAGAAGGAAGAAGAGGTGAGTTGGGAGGGGAAGAGAGAAAAGAAAGAGGAGAGACAGAGAAGGAAGAGAGGAGAGAGGGAGAAGAGAAGACAAGAGATGGAACAGAGAGGAGAGAAGAGAGAGGCATTTCATGAAAAAAGGAAAGGTACAGAGTGTTCAGTGACTTTTCAAGGGCCACAGAGTAGATCAAGTGGTGCTTAGTCTAATTTTCAGTCCCTAACTACATCCAATCATGTCAGGCTCCTGAAGCTTTGGAGTTAGTGAGAGCTGGAGAGTGCTTCTCCCGTCCTCAGATCTCCTGAGTATTACTGCTCAACAGCTTCAAATCAGAACAGATTTGTTCTACCACTTCAAAGTTGGCTTCTTTTCCAAAAGGGTGGGTGAAATCATGTATGTAATTCTCTGGGAACTTAGGGTCTTTTTGTTTTTCAGGACAGAAACATTCAGCGTCTTTTGGAGCTGGTAAAAATACCGTTTTTCTCTAACAAAACTGTGCTCTCCTCACCATTCCTGAGACTTGCCTATGACCTAAGTCTGAATGAATTATTAATAAATAGAGATACCATTTGTAAAGTAAGAAAGGAGTGGGGAGGAGGAAGTGATAGTATAGTGAAAAGGAAACTATTCTGGATGTCAGAAACCTCAAATTATAGTCTAAATTTTGTGACCAGAGGCAGTCCTCAACTATAAAAACAAGGATGTTGGATTGGATAATATCTCTGTTTAGGGCAGATTTATGATTTCTTTGGTATTGAGAACTCCCAGAGAAGATATTCCTCCCAATGGAGACAGATATCTACTACGCAATGTACAGAATTGTCTGGGGCACAGAGTTATCTATGCCTGGTCACACAATGTATGGTACTGACTTAAAATTTCTCATTTCATTATCTCTATAAACTATCAGAGGTGAGACTGAATCTAGGTCTTCCTGATACCAAGGTCAGTTATCTATTCACTATGCCACCCTGACTCACAGATTAGATAATTCTTAAGATTCTTTTAACTTTAAGATTTCTTAGTTCAGATTCTTCTGATCATATTTTTGCCAGAGCTATTTTAAGAATCCAAGTTGGGAAAATCACATGAATAGGCAATTTGGGCCTAATTAAAAGATCATAGATTTAGAACTAGGGAAAACATGAAAGATCAATTTGTCTAACCCCTTTATTTTACAAATGAAGAAAGTAAGTCCTAGACTAGAGATTAAATGACTTACCTAGATTCACATAATATGGCAAAGTCAGGGTTCAAAGCCAGTTTGCCAAATTTAGTGCTCTTTATGCTGCAAATGCTACCCCTCTGAAGTGTGGAGCATCAAAACATCACTGGCCTTAAGTCTTAAGATGCTTAGAACTTGCAGCGATCATTCATAGGATCATATAAATAAACATAGAAGGTGCCTCAAAAAGTCATCTAGTCTGACTTTATCATTCTATATAGGAGGTTAACAGAGTATGTGGAATAGGCCAAGGGCTTAGGAAGGAACATATAAGACCAGGGTTTAAGTCTAGGCTAGGTTGCTCCATCTGCTTTAGAGAAGAGTCTTGATTTGGAGGTAGGAGAAAGGAGAGCACAGAGATCAGAGACATGGTAGAAAGAACATTGAATTTGAGGTCAGAAGACCTGAGTTCTGAGTCCTAGGCCTTCTACTCACTACCAATATAACTTTGGGCAATTTATTTAATCTCCCTGGGCCCCAATCATCTCCTCTGGAAAATGTGGAGGTCAGATTTGTTCAGTCATGTCTGACTATTCATGACCGCATGGACCATAGCATGCTGGGCCCTTCTATCTTCCACTATCTCTCAAAATCTGTACACGTTAATGTACTATGAACTTGATTTCCATGATACCATCTATCCTTCTCATCCTCTGCCATGATGTTTTCCTTTTGCCTTCAATTTTCCTAGCATCAGGGTCTTTTCCAATGATGCCTCTCTTCTCATTATGAAGTGAAAGTATTTAAGTTTAAGCTTCAGTATTTGACCTTCCAGTGAATATCTTGAAGTAATTTCATTAGGTAATGACTGACTTTATCTCCTCATTATTCAGAGAACTCTCAAAAGTCTTCTCCAGCACCAATATTCAGAAACATTGCTTCTGCAGTGCTTAGCCTACCTTATAATCCAACTTTCACAGCCATAAATTGCTACTGGAAAAGCCATAGCCTTGACTATGGTTTGTTGGCAAGGTGATGTCTCTGCTTTTCCAGGTTTTCCATAGCTTTCCTTTCAAGGAGCAAGTGTCTTTTAATTTCATGGCTATAATCATAGTCTGCAATAATCTTTAAGCCCAAGAATATAAAATTTGACATTTCTTCCATTTGTCTCCCTCTATTTGCCCAAAAGTGATGGTACCAGTTGCCAAGATCTTAGGGTTTTTTATGTTAAACTTCAAGTCAGCTCCTCTTCAAGAGGCTTCTTAATTCCTCTTTTACTTTCTGCCATTACAGTGGTATCATTGGCATATCTGAGATTGATGATATTTATCCTGGCAACATTAATTCCATCTCTTGATTCATCCAGCCTGGCACTTTGCATGTTGTACTCCACATATAAATTAAATAAATAAGACAACAATATACAGCCTTGTCTTACTCCTTTTCCAATCTTAAATCAATCAATTGTTCCATCTTTGGCTCAAACTGTTGCTTCTTTTCTTGTATACAGCTTCCTCAGGAGACAATTAAGATGATCTGTTGCTCTCATCTCTTTGAGGACTTGCCACACTTTGATGTGATCCACACAGTCAAAAGCTTTGATGTGGTCAATGAAGTAGATGGTTTGTTTTTTTCCGAAACTCCCTTGATTTCTCCATAATCCATTTCTCCATAATCCAGCGAATGTTAGCAATTTGGTCTCTAGTTCCTCTGCCTCTTTGAAAACCAGTCTGCTTCTCTGGTAATTCTCAATTCACATATTACTGAAGATGAACTTGCAGAAAGTTAAGCATAACCTTGCTGGCATGTGAAATGAGCACAGTTGTTCAGTAATTATACAGTCCTTGGCATTGTCCTTCTTCAGGATTAGAATATAAACTGATCTTTTTCAGTTCAGATCCCTAAGACTCCATCCAGCTCTAAATACTAAGAGTAAGTAGGAGAAATGAGGCCCTAACAGAAGAAGGAAATAGGATTCTGAGTTGACAAAGTCAAAGGAGCACATCTCTGGGCAAATTGAAGACAGGCTAAATTGAGCAATTACCTAGCTTATAATGCCCAGGGGTATGGCTATACGAAGATTGGAGAAAACCAAATACAACTTTTGACTCATACCATTTGCCTAGAAAGAGTCCAGATTGTAGAATCTTACAAACTTACTTCTCTGGTATTTATAATAGGCTCCTAAAAGGAGAATTTGGAGATGTGTATATTTATTGACTTTACCACTTCTCTCCACCCCTGCCATTTTCGTTTCTCTGTTCCTTAGTCTCCTATGAGGGCAATGTGGTAGGAGTTGGGTTCATGCTGAAAATGCTGCATAATGGAATTACTCAGGAGATGGAAAATATTGACACTTTCCTCCTTATTCCCAAAGATCATGCAGAGGGTAAGGTTTTTTTTTTTTCCCAACCCTGCAATTTTGGGAAGCTTTATTTCCAAATTATGAATCAGAATCAGGTTTCACAACCATGATCTTTGATGTTAGGGAAGATGAGTATGTGGGAAGTGGGGAAGGTTGAGAAGGGGAATGTGATGTAATTGCTATGTTTAGGCTACATGGAATTCCCTTCCTCCCTCACTTTGTTCTGCTTGATGAGGGAATGTTTCATAGAGAAAGAAGGGTAGAGTGTGTGTTTTATGACACAGAATGAAAGTGTTTCTTCAAATAGAAGGTGGTCTTTCTCCAAGGAGAGAATACACAGGAAAAAAAGTCATAAAACCCATCTGATCAGAAAGGGCCATAGACATCATCTAGTCTAATTGTCTCATTTTGAACCTGGAAACAATGAGAATCATATTCAAGATCACATGACTAAGAAGTGACAGGGAGAACAGAATGAATTTAAATAATAATAGCAATAACTATCATTTACATGATGATTTAAGGTTCACAAAGTTCTTTATAAATATTATTTCATTTGATAATCAAAACAACCTTGGGAAATAGGCGCTATTGTTATGCCCATTTTACAGAGGGGGAAACTGAGGCACAGAGGTTACGTAACTCTCCCAGGGTCATTGAACTAGTAAGTGTCTGAGGTTGAATTTGAACTCTGATATTCCCAACTGCAAGTCCAGTACTCTATCCAATATACCATACATTTTGCTAGACACTAGGGGCAACCTGGCATTTTCCCAGGGACTTATGGAAGAATCAGTACTTTTTATAAACTGTAGGGAAAGGGAAATTGTTTCTCTGGAAACTCTGACTAGTGGCCTGGCCTCAAGTGAATTTACCAAGCCTGCATCAGAGAGTTCATCCAACTTGATCTGGAATGAAAGTTCGGTCTATATGGGGGCACAGTCATTAACCATAGCCCAATTACACAAGCAGCACTCAATTACACACCAGCAGCCATTCTATTACCTTGAGATATTTCAAAGATGAAGACAAGCAAGAATTAGTCAGACACCTGCAAACCGCTGGAGTTTGCAAAGACAGGTATTTTTTATGTTGCTTCTTTGTCAAGCAGAGGAGCTAATAGTCAACTGTGAATGCACCCATTGTTTCCTTATTAGTTCAGTTATTCTGTGTTGTATTTGACATTTTGTTACACAGTCCCAGTTATCTGTTTCCTAGGAAACAATCGAAAGACACAGGAACAGTAGAAAAACAACCCGAACTCACACACTGGCTTCCACTGTGACTGACAATTAACGTGAATACAGCAAATGTCAACGAGAGCTAAATATAGTTTACACACAGAGTCCTGGGCTGCTGTTTATTGGTGCCTGGGTGCTGAGCCATCATGATACAGGGAAAAATTTCTCTGGGCCTTACAATGCAGCCCCAAGCCCAAACTTCAGTTGCATTCTTATAAGGAGGCACTCTGCTAGGTAGGAAGTTGCTTGAGGGCAGGAACTAGCATCTTATATGAACTTCGCATCTTGCCTAGCACCAGTCTACTGCTCTGCTCACAGGCATTTCATACATACTTATTAAGTTACAAAATGGGAAGAAAAAAAAGCTACCAAATGGACAAATCTGTAGAATTCAATAGGCACTTGCCTCTTGTTTTCCCCTCTCATTCAGCTATACCCATCACAAGGCCCCTGCCTTCATTCCCTAACAAAGAGAAGAAAAGTGCATCATTGGCCCACTGATCCATCATCAAAACATCATTCAAATCCATATTGAGCCAAAGAATCACAGAATATCAGGACTGGGAAAGACCTGACAAACCACTTATTTCAAACTGCTCATTTTATAGGTTAAATAAAAACAAGTTCAGAGAAAAGTGATTCTAATTGCATAAGAATTTATTGTGTATTTACCTTGTGCAAAGCACTGGGGACACAAAAAAAATAATCACTGCTTACCTCATGGGTGGGGGAAGGAGGAAATAGAATACTTATAAATATTTGTCCAGAAAAGATAGTTTGATGGGCAAAAACACACAAATAAACATGACAATCTAGGGGAGATCAGGTTTCCTCATAGGAGATGGTATTTGAGTTGAGTCTTACAGGAATCTGAAGAGATGAGGAGGATTCTAGGTATCCAGGATAGATTGTCCAATGACAAAAAGGTTGGAGATAAAATAAGTTCAGGGAGCAGGAAGCAAACTGGTAGGAAACTGCAAGTAGTATAATTTGGCAGGAATGTAGACTGCATGAAAGGAAGCAATGTGTAACAGCCCCAGACAGTGTCAAAAACCAGGCTGAAGAGTTTATGTTTTGTCCCAGATGCAAAGGAGTCATTGAATATTCTTGAGCAAGCGTATGACATTATTAGACCTTTTAGCAACTATGAAGAGGTTAGATCTAACAGGCAAGAGAGCAGAAGTAGGAAGATCAATTATTAGTCTACTGCAAAAATTCAGGCAAAAAGTGATGAGGGACTGAACTATGCTGGGGGCTATGTTAATTCAACTCAATTCAATAAACACTTATTAAACACCAACTATGTGCCAGGCATTATGCTGAGTGTAATGGAAAGGAAAAAGATGCAAATGGCATCGTAGGGCTAGAATGGACAAAGCTTGGCAATTACCCAAGGTCACACAAACAATTAATTCATAGGATGGGAAGAAGGGGAAGGAGGTGAGGAAAGTTCGGACCTGTGATCACATCTGGTGTGGTGAACTCCCAGTGTGGAAGTTTCCTCTACCGATGCAGATTAGCAACGCCTTTGTAACTAACCCATTGTCTTGGAGACTTACATAATCACCCAACTAGTATGTATCACAGAGAGGACTTGAACCCAGGTCTTTCTGAATTCAAAAACAGACTCCTATTCACTATACCAGGCTAAGATACTTTTCTCCATAAACTCATAGGAATATTGATTTCAAGCTGGAAAGATCAGAATCCAAATCTTCCAACTCACAAGTGCTCCACTACTCCACACTGTTTCCATGGACATTAAACATCCCAGTAATTAAAAGCAGCAAGTTATATATGAAATATTCTCCTTTTTACATGGTATACCCATTAAATGAAGACATTAACTGCTAATAATTGCAAATTCTGAAGCTCTGTTCTAGCTACAGGCATAAAATAATTAAAGTGGGGGAAGCATTGAGCTAGAAATGAAGTCTCAGGTTCTAGTCCAATGTACCTTAATTTCCATAATAATGTTTGCTGCTCCCTACTTTACAGGGAAGAGGTAACGTTAGGGGAAATGCCTCCAACTCCTTTTAAGTTCTCAGTAATATAATGAAAACTCCGTTAATTTGCACTCAACTAACAAGAACCCTCTGCTAGCTTGAATTTTTGGTCTGCATCAGAATTTTCGTAGAATGAAAAAAATGGTAACAACTGACATTTATAAAGCACACTGAGAAGCTCTTATTTGAACTATACAACAACCCTGTGAAGTAAGTAGTATAGATATTATTATACCCATATTATTGGTAACTGAGGAAACTGAGTCAGAGAGAGGTTAAGTGACTTGTCCATGGTCACAGAGCCAGGAAGTGTCACATGCAGGATCTTCCTGACTCCAGGTCCAGCACTCTTAAATATCACACCATTCTGCCGCAAGGCAAAAGATAAGAAATCAAGTTTAGCCCAAAAACTAGTTTAGAAAAGCATCCAGGGTAAGGCAGGATATTTCCCCAAATCTCTTCCACTTTCTATAGCATTTGAAAGCTTCCAAGCAATATAGATATCTAGCTTACTTGTTCTTTTATTAACCCTTCTATTTTCATCCATTTCCAAGTATTACAACTTCAGTCATAAGCAAACTATGAAGAGAATTTAAAGGAAATGACTGCAGATAATTAGTTTTGGACATAAATCCCATTAAACATTTACCCCTAAATCTCAGGGATGGAAGCACTAGGTTGACCCAAGAGTCCAAAAACTGGGCAAATGAAAAGTAGTTGCCACCATCTGAGCAAACAGTGACAGGTTAACCCAGAGGGCTTGAGAGAGAACATGGAGGAGTGGAAGAACGTTTGTCAGCTTTAGACATGCAGACCCCAATTTACCAGTAATTCACTGACCTTGAACAAGTCCCTAGTCCCGGTGCATACAGTAATTACAAGACTACTGGGGCCAGGACAGGGGGTGATGATACCTCAGGCAATCTCAGCATAATAGTAGTAGAAAGCAGGATGGCCTGGGAGCTAGGGGCCCCAAATGCTACTCCTTGGCATTGCCACAGACTACATGTAAGTGTCTGGTCTCTCTGGCCCTCTCTTTCTTATCTATATACTGGGTGGGGGGAAGGGAAGGGAGCTGGACAAATTATTTTAAGTGCCCTTTCTAGTGTTGACATTCTACTAGTACATATCAGTATTATCCTTTTTCCAGTCAAATCCAACTAGCATTTATTAAATGCCTGGTATGGGCAAGGTACTGGGTTTATGAAGACAAAATGAAGAACACCCATTTCCTTCTCCAGCTCATTTTCCAGTTGAAGAAACTGAAGAAAACATGATTAAATGATCTGTAAGTGTCTGAGGTTAGATTTGAACTCCTGAAGTCTTCCTGACTCCAGGCCTGCACTTTATCCACTGTACCACCTAGTTACCCTGTTTTGTGTTTACATACATGTATTTTGATATGTGCATATGGGTACATGCACGAAAATTTGAGGAGGAGAGAGCATTAAGGAAAGAGGAAGGAAAGAAACAAGCATTTATTAAATGTGTATTTTGTACTGTTAATAACTTACGAACATTATCTCATTTCATTCACACAGTTATCCTGAGGGGTAGTTGCTATTATAATCTGCCTTTTGCAATCAAAGAAACTGAGGTAGACAAAGAACAAGTAACTAGCCTGGGGACAGTTAATAAATGTCTAGATTCACATTTTAAGTCAGATCTTTCCAACTGTGGGCCCAATATTCTATCTACTTCATCTCCTAGCCATAAACCACTAAGAGATCAGAGGTGGCACATAAATTGACCCTTATAATAATCTATTCCAATCCAATCAACATTTTAAAATGTCTACTATGTGTATGTCACTGTACTAAATGCTAGGGATACAGTTAAAAAGAAAAACAATTCCTACCCTCAAGGAGTTTATAATGTACATGGGGATACAACACATAAAAGGAGATAGGAAAGCATTGCAGGGTGGGGAATAGAGGTACCTGGGACAGGGGCATCTTATTCCACGGACCTGAAAACAGGCAGAGCAGCAGGCGAAAACTGGAGTGAGCTGGGACTTCAGTTTCTGCCCTCTATAAAGGAAAGCACTGCAGGGAGCACTCCTCCCTCCAATCACCGAAGAAAGGAAGCTGAGGGAAGTGGTGTCAGTCAAGGCTTGAGTTGACAGCATGTTGGTGAGTTTAGAAGTAATGAGTTTATCCTAGGACAGGTATCTTGTTCCTTGAGGTTGAAACAAATAAAAGCAGCAGATGCAAAAATGGAGTGCCTTCCAGGCATGCAGAATGGCACTGTGGTATTGCAAAAGCATGGAGGTAGTAGATAAATGCCAAGCTTGGTAAATGCTATATAAGCCAATATGGCAGAAAAGTAGAGTTTACAAAGGCTGTGTGGAGCCAGACTGTGGAGAGCTTTAAATGCCAAGTTGAGGAGTGTATATTTTATCTTAGAGACAAGAGAACTCCTGGAGTGGAGGAGTAAGGGCTCTTCTATTCCTCTGCAAAGTGCCTCGCATGGCAAGGCAAGAGAACGAACAAACACTCTCTGATGAAGACGCAGACAATAAGGAGAAGCTAGTTTATAATTAACTCAAATTTCCAAAATGGAATCTTCCCCATTATAGCTCCCTCCTTTGTTTCTACCATTATATTCCTTTTGAAACATTTGACAGCATTCCCAACCTGCTTGTTTGCAATTTGTTGGTAAGTGTGGCTTTGTGGGTTCTGTTTCCCTCTCACAATGTGTCCTAAGCATCAGTTCTATTACATTGTACAAAACAAGTCCCCAGCAAGAGTTTTAAACTGATAAATAAAACAGAATTCAGACAATCATACATAATGGATGGGGGCTTAGCTAATGTGGCAGTGAGCTCTTTAGAAATAGCTAAATTGATACACAAATATAAATACTACTCATGAGGGTAACCAGGTAATCATACGATGTTTTTTTATTTCATTTCAACAGCATTATTTCACGGTTAACTTCAACCATGAGAATCAGAAAGCCCTAGAGTTGAGAACAGAGGATGCTAAAGATTGTGATGAATGGGTAGCCGCCATAACTCATGCAAGGTAAGCCAATGAGTGTGGAATACTTCTTTCTATCCAGCGATACTCGAACTGTAACTGTGCATCAACATGAAACTGTTTTCTTGTCCTTATTGGGCTATTCAGAGAAAGAAGATGGTGTAGTGAGCAGAAGGTATGACTGGCAGACAAACCCTCCCTCTGACCACACACTGGTGTATAACCACAAATGATAACGTTTTCATACTTTAGTGACTATTTAAGACTCAAAGTTAAAGAGGAGTTCTGCATTAGGTGGAAGAGATTTCCACATTGAGAGTTTCTCAGAAAAATAAAATTAAGTATCTGGACCCACATCTCCCCCCCCCCCCAAAAAAATGAGTTGTTCAGTAGAAGTCACCTTGCCTATGAGTCTGGGATTTCTAAGCCATGGGGAGAAGTCAAGTGAGATTGGCTGCCTCATTATGATGGTGTCAAGGAAGAACCTCGGCCTAGAATTTCAGATTAGGTTATAGTCCCAGACCTTCCATTAACAAACTGTATTTGCCCCTCTGGGTCTCTGTTTCTTTGTCTATAAACAAAGGGATTGACCTAGATAACCACCAAAATGGCTTCCAACTCTACTATGGCACAATTTTAGATACAGCTGCAATATGTTGGACACTTAAGAGATGGAAATGATGGGGGATCCTAGGGTCCGCAAACCATTTGTGGCCCAGTGCAGATGCATTACATTCTTTTTTGGCACTATAAATAATTCTACCAACAGTTATTTCAAGAGCTTTTGAAGTAACTATAACCATCTTTGAATATATTCCATTCTGGAATATTAGGTGAACTAAAAAGTTCCTTTATGTACCCTAGAATTTCCCCTTAGTCTCCAGCATGTACTTGGGAGCCATAGTTTTAGAGCAAGCATTGTCATCAGGGGTAGATAGGGCAGACATTTACTTTGAGATTTCACTGTAACATCTCTTACTTGAATTATCCTACCTTGACCTGGGAAGTGTTCAAACTATGTGCACTTATAAGTAAGATTTAAAATATCTTCTATTGTGTCCTTCCCTCCTTTCCCATCCCAATCCCACTCCTCATAGGTGACATAGAGGCCTGAACTTGAAATCAGGAAGATCTAGGTTCAAAACTGAGTAATGGTACTTATAGGACTTAGTAGCTATGTGACACTGGGCCAGTCAATTAACTTTCAGTTTCTTCACAGTAAAATGGAAATTATTAATAGCACCTACCTCACAGGATAGCTGCAAGGATTAAATGAGATAGTATATGTAAAATGCCTTGTGAACCTTAAAGCATTATATAAATGCTAGCCATAATCCTCATCATAATTACCGTCACTATTCTGAAGAGAACGCCAGGGGTACATTTTGTGGGTACTGCTCCTCATTCTAGACAACCGTGCTACAGCCAGTAGGAGAGAAGGCTTGGGGTGGTGGAAGGATGCTAACCTAAGACTAGAAGTACGAAGAAATAAGGCAGCCTTTTGAACATCTCTTTTCCATTCCACTTTTTAAGGGAGTTCTCTCTGGTCACTTTCTCCCTCCTTCTGATCCTTTCCTGCCTCTGAAGGAAATTTCCAATGCATTCTGACTTTCTTGGATTTCCTAATGTCAGTGATTTTAGACAGCAAGAGAAATGCCCAATCTAGAGATAGAAAGTCTTGTTCGAGGAACACCAAGGAAATTAGTATCATTGGAAGACAAGATAGAGAGGTAGGAAGGAACCAGTTTGGAGGACCAAAAGAAGATTTTTATATTTGAATCTAGAGATGCTAAGGAATTCCTGGAATGTATCAAGTAGAGAAGTGACATAGTCATAACTGCACCTTAGGAAGATGAATTTGAGAGAATGGACTGGAATGGGGAGAGATTTAAGAAAGGAGACCAACCAACAAACTATTGTAATTGTCCAGGCTTGAGGCGATGGGAGCTTCTTTCAGAAGATATGGGTTCAAACTTCGCTTCTGAAACATGCTACCCATGAAACTTTGGGTTTGACCTCTGGGGTCAAAGAGATGGGTTCCAACCCCATGCCTGACAATAACCTCAGAGAATAGTAAGTCACCATTGTGCCTCAATTTTTCCCACTTTAAAATGAGGACTTAGATTAGATAATCTCCAGGTACTCTCCAAATGAAAGGTTAGTGAAAAATAGATTATTTTAAGGTAATGGTTAATGTTTAGACAATCCTTTCTATGGATTACAGAGTTTCATGGCATTTTTCTCATTTGATCTTTGTGGCAAAGTCCTTGGTACATAGTAGGTACTTAATAAGTGCGTGTTGGTTGTTTGATAGATTGATTTGATTGATTTAATTGATTGATTGATTATAAGGATTTTATTCCCTTTTTACAGACTAAGAAAGCTACTTGGAGAGTTTAACATAATACAACCAGTTAAATGGCAGGCAGAATAAGAATCCAAGTCTTCTCGAACTAATTCCGGTGGTCTTTACCAGGCTGGAGAGTCCACTCGAAAACCCAGGGAAATACTACTCTGCTATCAGAAATGATGAGCTCTATGATCTTAGAAAAACATGGATAGACTTGCACAAAATAATGAAAAGCAAAATAAGCAGAACCAAGAGAACATTGTATGCAGTAAGAGTGCAGTCCTTTAAAAACAGCTTTGAATCAATAAGTTATTTTGACCATTATGAACACCCAAATTAACTGCAAAGGACGTAGGAAGGAAGATGCTATCTGCATCCAGAGAAACAACTGACAAATGGAAGTATGCATGGAATGATTTTACATACATACATATTTGTGTCTAATAGTAGTATCTCTAGGGCCAGGGAGGGAAAAAAAAAGAAACTTACATGATAACTTTATTATATATTTAAAAGAAATAGAAGGTTATACATAATAGACATGCAGTTTCATGAACCATCATCTCTTTTTATTATAGTATGTTATGGAACTGCTCATTTTATTCTATATAGGAAAAAGAAAATAAATAAATTTAAAACAAAATAAATAAAATTTTAAAAAGAAAACTCAAGAGAATAAGGCATTGGCGACTTTTGCCTAGTCATGACAAGAATTGAAGAAAATAGAAACAAAGGGCCTCATTTCTCAATGGCCTATGTTGCTTATAGAAAACTCCAGAGAGGAAAACACACAGAGGGGTAATGAAAGAAGAGGCTAGAGGTTTCTCAGATAATCAGGAAGAAAGGGCCAGGCTAGAAGACATGAGTGTCCAATGCTGAAGAATCCCTACGTGAGACAACTCCTGAGTTCTCTCTGCCTGTGATTAATTGCCAGCCCACATACAGTCTCTTCCTTCATAAATCCTCATGCCTTTAGCAAAGGAATTTTATTACACTTAAGACTGATGATCTAATAAGTACATTATAAATGGTGACATACTACAGAGGAAGAGGGAACAAAAAGTTCAAATGCAATATTTAGAATAAGAGTTCTCATCCTTTTAGGAGTAATATACTTTGGGATTCCTTTGCCCTATTTGTCCCCTAAAGATGCCATATATATAAGCAAAATTTGTTTTAATTCCATTATAAAGAAGCCTTTCTTTTAACAAAGTTGTATTTGCCCACAGAGATCATGCTTTGCTTCTCTGATTGTAACTAACTCTTTACTATAAAGCATCTGGAAAAATAAATGCTTTCTTTGGTGCCTTGCCTCAAAAAAAACCTTACCTTTAAAGTAGTAGAAATGTGCATTTTTTTTTAATTATATACTAAGGAAAACTAGAATTCTTTTGTCCTGTCATCAAATGGCCACGACCCTTCCCCTCCCTTCCCCATACACCAACCAAGACTTACCTAAATTCCTAAGCTCTCTGCCAGAACAAAGCTGCATCTTTAAAAGATTCAGGAACTGCGGATTAGAACAGGCCAGGAGGATTGTCAGAAGGGAAAAGAAATAAGGCTTTCTCTCCTAGATTCAAAAGACTGCCTTTCACTTGCCAGTTGTCTAGAGAACCTTTCAATGAATCCATCACCAAACAGTTAGTCTGGGCAGAATGGGGCACAAATACAGCCCCTGTCCTGAAGGAAACTCTGCTATGGGAATGTGTGTGTGTTCATCCTTCATCGCCGAAGAAGACCATGCCATCAGAGAAATGGGAATAGAAAGGGTTTGGAGAGTGGTGGCCAGGGAAGGGAACTTTGGCTTAAGCAGTCACAAGAATCGTAAGTGGAACAAAAGCCAGCAGATTGTCCTGGCCTTTTTTAAATATGATGATGATAACTAGTATTTACATAAGGCTTTAAAGTTTGTGAAATGCTTTCCAATTATTTAAACTTCACAGTAACGCTGAAAGGTAGATCCATTATTTTCCGCATTTGGCTGATGAAGAAATTGAGGCATTCAGAGGTTATGATTTGTCCCACGTCACACAGCTAATAAATACGTGAAGTGGATGTCCAGTGCTCTATCTACTTCATTGCCTGACTGCTTCTAGTGGTTATGTTGATGTGATTATTAAGAAAAAGAAAAGAGGAGGGAAGGGAAGATAGTTTCTGTGAAGAATGGTAGATATTAAGAGCCCAATACCAACCAGGCCTGCCCTGATATCCTCCTGGTGGTTGACTGGATAATCTGGAGGAGTCTGGGACCAGTCAGATATAGAGGACTGAGGTAAAGCTTTGTCATTCCCTCTAATCCTAGGCAGAGAATTTTTCCCAAGGGAAAAAAATAAAACTGAATGGATTAATGTGGGGGGAGAGCAGAGATAGGAAGCAAAGTCTCTGGAGGTCTAGATTAGGGGGCAAGGCATCACTGTTCATCATGAAGGTGGTAGGCAAGATTGGTGATGACAAGATATACTGTGCTGGCTAGGCTGTGATATTTTGGTGGATGAAGTAGAAGCCTAGCTCTGCTTTTCTGGTCAGCACTTGCCATCTGGGAATTTGGATGAAAATTATTTGGATGTCCCATGGAATTTATTATGTAGGGCTTGGGCCTTCCTAGATGAAAAGAATAAAGATGAATTCTGTTTACTAAGTTGTAAAATTGCCAGAATTTCCATAAGGCCCCCAGAAGGTCATTGAGGATACTCTGGTGAGAATCATTTACCAAAAGACTGAAAAAGTGGATTACTTGCCACATAGTTATCCTTTTTGGAAGTGGCTAGCTTCCTATAACACCAAAGGAAGACCTCACAGATTCAACTCAGTCTCATATGACCCAGCAGATTATAAAGTCCTTGAGGGGAGGGGCTATGTTTTATTTTGTCTTTATACCTCCAATACCTAAGTAGTACTTTGCACATAGTAGGTATTTAATAAAGTAATAGATCAATAAGAATTTATTAAGATCTGACCATGTACTAGACACTAGGGATACAAAGACAAAAACAAAACATTTCACATTCTGAATTCAAATCTAGCCAAGGGCACTTATTACCTGTGTGATTCTAGATGACTCACTTAACCACTGCCTGCCTCTGTTCCCTTATCTCCCAGGGTTGCTATGAGGATCAAAGGAGGTAATATTTGTAAAGCATTTTGAAAATCTTAAAGAACTATGTAAATGCTAGATAAGCAAAGAAACTGTCCCTACCCTCAAGGAGCTAACATTCAAACAGAGGAGAGCCCATGTCTAGTTATATACAAAACACATTCAAAGCAGATACAAGGTAATCTGGAGAGGAGAGGAGAATGGCAATGGCTAACCACTTGGGAGACCATGCAAAAGTTAACACTTGAGCTGAATCTCGAAGGTAATTGGGTATTTCAAAAGGGGTAGGATGAGGAGGGAACATATTCCAGACAAAGACAGGAGATGTAGTTTTATGTGTGATTGTTGAATGTACAAATGAATAATATATGATGTCATAATAAATGATATGTGATGTCATAATAAATGATAATATATGATATAAATTATAATATGTGATGTCATAATAAATGATAATATATGATAACATAATAAATGATAATATGTGATATAGGGCAATTAGTCCACTTCCCTTGTCCTGTTTCTTCATCTCTAAAATGAGGGATTCTGGGGACTCTTCAGTTCCATGATTCCTTGTTAGAAACAGAAAGGACCTCCCTAAAGTCTGTAGGACTTTAGGATTTAGAGCTGGAATTCAATTCCAAGTTTATTAAGCACCTACTATGCACAAATCCCTGAAAAGGACCTTAGAAATTTAGAGTCCAACACCTTCTTTTTACACAGGAAGAAATCAAGGATCCAGTTCTTTTGCCAAAATAACAGAGTTGGAACTAGAATTCAGGCCTCCTGGCTCTTGACTAAGAGTATACAATTCACCAGGCCGAAGGCGGTGGGAAGGGTGCCAGTGGGAAAAGGAATGGAAGAGCCCCCATAAGATATCTGGAACAAAGACAATTATTCTGTGCATGGAAAAGAAAAGAAAGAAGGGGTTGTTTGTAGTGTAAAAATAGCTCCCAAGTGTAAAGAAAAACTCAAATCCCAAATCAATACAGAAGCCATAAAACCACTATCAGTAGCTCTCATGTCCTGGAGCCTTGAGCAACACATTTGCAAACTGACTCTTGGGTCCTCTTAATTTATAGCTATGAATGCATGCCCAGGAATACTTCTATCCATGTTATTCAGCTTTAGAATTCCTTTTTTTTAAGTTTTACTGACATCTCTTTTTTCTACAGAACAGCTATTTTCCAATAAAATTCCCCAGTTTGAAGTTACTCTTGTAACAAAAAAAAAGTAGTTAAATAAAAACAACTGATTGCATTTGACTGTGCATGCCATATTCCATTCCTATAGTGCTCCCATCCCCACTTCTTTACCAAAAGGAGATACAGCCTTAGAGTTTCAATGTCTTCCCCTTTGAATTTCCAGGGACCAAAGGTTATCTAAAAGAAACAAAACAAAATCATCACAAAAATTAATTATATTGATAAATAAGATCTTCATCCAAATAAATCAACATATATATATATATATATATAGGATAAATAATTTCTGCTTGATGCCTTCAAATTAATAATGGTAGGTTTACAGGCAAAGTGAGGTGCAAAATTCATTGGCAATCCCCTCTCAGTCCTGTTGAGTCTTTCTCTGCTACCTTCATCAGCTAAAGAGTCTCTCAAGTGCCACAGAAAAAAGGAGGAGGTTATGGCATCTCTAGGTGCCAAAGTTATAGAAAAATAAATTTTTGGATCTGTAAGTGACCTCAGAAATAATTCATCTGGTTCAACTCCTTCATTTTGCAGGCAAGTAAATTTGTCCCAGAGAGGTAATAAATGACTTTGCCCAAGCTAGTTCTTGGTAGAGCCTGGACTTGAACCCAGCTCTTAAGATCTCATTTTTTCCCATTCCCACATTTCCTCCCTTCTTTCTACTCACCTTCAGATCTAACCCTAGGGCCCCCACACAGACCACCCCCTCCTTTTTCAAGAGGTCACAAGATAAGAACCAATAAGGAATATCTCGCTTAGTTACACCTGAGCTAAGAAAGCATGACATTCAAGAACGAACTAACCAATCATTAAATGTTAGGGACAGCATGTGTAAAAGCCTATTTCCATGATGCTGATGACAATATTAGAGACAGAGCCCTGGTGGTTTGCCTAGACACTGAAAAGAACACAAAAACCTGGTACCCATGTGGTCCTTCATCAAGCATTTTCAGTATTTATTGGGAAAACTAAGTTGCTATGTGGAAATGCCTCTGAGATAATCTATGACATTCCCAGTATTCCTTATGACTGGGCAGCACACCTTAAAAAGGGAATTGACAAGCAGCACCTTCAAAGGAAAAAGACCAGGACAGTAAAAGTGCCTTGTTATAGAAGAAATCATTGAAGGAACTGGGAATATTCAGCTTGGAGAAGAAAATGTTTAGGGACTTTATAGGCATCTTTTGACTATTTGAAGGGCATCCTATGAAATAAGAATTCAATTTATTCTATGTGACCCAAAAGGGAAGAAAAACAGAGGTAATATTTGAACATCATAAGGATGGAAAGTTTAGTTCAGTATAATGGCTTCTAAAAAACTACAACTGAAAATGGAAGCAAACAGCAAGTATTTATTAAACTCCTGAGCTCTTAGAACTAGAGCCAAAAGAAACTTTCAAGATCATCTAATCTAACCCCTCATTTTACAGATGAGGAAACTAAGTCCCAAGAAGGTTTAGTGACTTTTCTACAGGTTACATAGGTAGGCAGTATCAACAGATGTGAACCCTGGTCCTCCGACTCCATAGCCAGAGCTTTTTGGTTTTTTGTTTTCCTGTGCTATCTATGTACTGTTACAGACTGGATTTTGAATAGTTACAAAAGTGAGATAGACCCTGACCTCAAACAGTATACATTGTACTGGAGAGTTACAAATTCACACATAAGCAAATACAAGTTATTTACAAAATAAATACCAAGTGAAGGGATACTAACAATTTCTACACAAGATAGTGAGTTCCCTGTAACTGGGGCTATGTAAGTAGAGGCTGAATGATTTCTGTCATTGATGTTGGAGAAGGTAGTCATGCTTTGGGGAAGGCTTGCTCTCAATGACCTCTAAGTTTCCTTTCAACTCTAGGATTTTGTGACCGAAAAGCCTGAATTGGGTGATTGTTTTTCTTACTGGGTGATAGCCCTTTAAGCAGTGAAATACACTTCTGTCTGAACAGCAAGGAAGAACAATGATCAAGTTAATTCAGGTTACAGTTCAAGTTAATTGTTTATTTGTTTAGCTAATAAGCTGTGCCTTCATTATAGCCCATTAGTGGTCATTAATAAATGAAATAAAACTACATTTGAATTTCACACCAGGAAGCTAAGCCCAAACTATAGTTCCTCATATACAACACCTTTGGTCAAGGCTTAAAGCATTATTTAAAGCAATTAGCTATTGCATTGAAAATTATGAAGAAATAGAAAGAAAAGACATGAATTTCCTAATTGTTATTTCCTGCTCTGAGCAGATGCTGTTTGCCTTTTACAGTTTATTTACAGCAGAAAAGAATTCATCCATAGATAGATAGATATAGATATATAGATATAGATATAGATATAGATATGCTCAGGCACTAATTTTTTTTTCACCAGGAAAAGAATATGCTTTCAGAAAAGATGCTGTCGTTTTAAGATTTTAAACAATTAGCATATGTGCCATTAGGGTAATAAAACTTCAGAGTTGGAAGGGGCTTTAGAGATCAGTGAGTGCAATCCTCTCATTTTACAGATAAGGAAACCGACATCCAAAGTAGTTAGATCGCTTATCTAGGATTACATACAGTTAGTTGTTGGAAGAGCTGGGATTAGAACCCATGCTTCCTCACCCTTGGGCCAGTGAGCTTTCCACTATATTGTGATTCCTTTACAAGTAAAAATGTATAAACTATATAGCCCAGCTTCTCAAGCTTTGGGTGTGTGTGAATTGAATCTGATTTTGAGGATAGTGTCCCTAAACAACTCTTTCCTCATGTGATCCTCACCCAGAACTGCCACTGAGGAAATCACAATATATAGTTTTGACTATCATTCATATCTAAGTCTCCACATTTGTAGCTAAAAGGATGCCTAGCTCCTTTGTATTTCTCAACACGGAAAATACAAAAATCACAAAGAAGACTCAGCCACCAATAAAAAGTCAATATAATTCACTTCTGCAATATGACTGCAGCATGACTCTCTGGGAAAATGAATAAGCATTAAAGTAGCACTTGCTATGTATCAAGCACCGTGCTAAGCACTTTAACAAATATTATCTCATTTGATCCTAATGCCAACCCAGAAGAGTAGGAGCAATTACTAATCTTTTACACAAGAGGAAACTGAGGTTGTGATTTGCCCAGGATCACACACCTAGTAAATAGCTGAGGCTAGATTTCAACTCAGGTCTTCCTGACTTCATTGTACCACTGGCTACCTCTGGAGAATCCCTCCTTTCTCCAGATCCCTAGAGTACCCCAGATTCATAGCACTACCCTGTGATTTGGAATCTCCTGAGAGGGAAAATGAATCTGGAGTTGTTTTAATATTTCAATCATACTCCACTTTCATCCCTAGGAAACCACATAAGCATCCAGCTTCTGGTACTACCTTGAAGATTTGGACTTCCCTGTCCCCAATTGGAAGGAAAAGTATTTTGGGGTTGCTACAAAAAAGATCCCTTCCCCATCAGATCTGCAACATCTAATTAACTCAGAAAAATAGTGGAATGCAAAGTCTAAGTATTTACTCCTCTATGTGGTGGTTTTAGCCCCTCCCAGGTTCAGCTGTCCAGGAATTCCCCTTTGTTCTCAAGAAGACTGTATCTCAGAACTCCTGAACTTAATTGGGGTCATTATCAAGTATTCTCAAGGCTACCTAGAACTCTTTCTCTTGCTAGAACTCTAGATTCTGGATTAACACTTCTGGGGAAAATATTCTGTCCTCTATTCAGGAGGCTGGAGTTCAGGAAGTCTTTCCTCTACCATCCATCCTCCAAAAGTCACCAAAATAATCTTTTTCCTTTAATAAGAGGAAACAGTATGAGAAAAGATATGTAGGAGGATATGTATGACTATGGTAAGTTCAAAAAATAGTAATGAGACTATCCTAAATGAAAGATCTATATTAGGAGACAATTGTGAAGAAGACAGGATATGCAAAAAGGATCTAGATGGTTGAGAGCCTTGAATGCCTGACTGATGAATTTAGACGTAAAATGGGCCTTTGAGATAATTTAATTTGAATGTCTCATCAATTTAACAAATACTCCTTAAGTTCTTGCTGTGTGTAAGGCACTTTACTGGGTACAAGGTCCAAACTTCTCTCAACCTGATCAAAACTGTTCAATAGATCCCTACTACCTCTAAGATAAAATATAAACTTCTTAGCCTTACTTGTAGGGCCCTGTGCAATAACTGTAACTAACCTTTCCAGTCTTATTTCACATTGCCTTCTTTCATACACTGTATATGGCAGCCAAAGTGAACCACTAGTTACTTTCTAAATTCAACATTTTATCTCCCACCTAGGTTTATTTGCCCAGATCATACCCTGTGACTGAAATGTGCTCCTTCCCCATCTCTAATGCTCTTTTCTCTTTTCTTTTCTCTTTTCTTTTAAAGTTTAAATGAAGTGCCTCCTCTTTCCCTGGTCCTACAGCTGTTAATGCTGTCTCCTTTTTTCAATTATGTTTATTTGCTTATTTGCATATTTGTTACATATTCCATTCATATCCAATTCAAGTAGAATGTAATCTCCTTGAAGGTAAGAATTTTTCCATTATTTTTATCTTCATAGCCCCAGGATCAAGATTAACAAATTTTGTTTTATTGAAATGAGGCATATAAACTAGATAATCTCAAAGGTCTATTCCCTCTCTAATAATTTTGTGTTTAATTTCATCAATCAGGCATTCAAGAAGCTCAAGAATCTAGCTCCTTCCTGCCTACCCACCCTTATCCACACCTTCTCCCCAACATGGATCCTTTATTCAGAATACTTTCATTACTGGCTTTTGAACATACCATTGTCAAAAGTACCCCGCTACATATCTTTGCTTACACTGTTTCCATCCTTTACCATCACCTCTCTCAATCCCTTGTACAATTTCTATCTGTCATGGTCCAGCCTAAGTCCCATTTCTTCTGTGAAGCTTTCTTTGACTATTCTAGCTCTCATCTCTTACCTCTTAGGTCTCCTACATCTGGGGTTTATACAATAAAATTAACTTTTAATTTAATTATATGCTGTCTTTGTCCCTTAATTTTGTGTGTATGTGTTACTCTAATCTTTTCCATTTGTTTGTGTCTGCCATGGTGCATAGGACAGTATACTGAACACAAAAAAAAAAAGTATTCAAAAATTCTCAACTGCTGATTGATTGTCATTTAGTTGAGGGAAAAGAGAAAGAGTCATAAAGAGTGTAGGGAGCATTATTTTGTTTTTTTTAAGTGGAGACATATTTGAAATGCCCGTGTCTCTGCATAGTTACAGGAACCTGGCCACAGAGCATGAAGCTTTAATGCAGAAGTATCTCCATTTACTTCAAATTGTGGAAACAGAGAAAACAGTTGCCAAACAGCTGAGACAACAGATCGAAGATGGGGAGATTGAGATCGAACGGCTGAAATCAGAGGTAACCATATTCAGCATGCCATTCTAATCGTGAGCAGATCAAAGAATGATCTGGCTTTATTTCATCTTTAACTTGCTTCATTTTCCTGGCCATATGAACCATAGAAATGCATAGGTAATCTCTAATCCACCTTTTTCAGCTCCCAGCAAAATTTCACCAAAGCTTCTGATAATCTAATAGATTTTGGCTTGGGATTTAAGGTCCTTTTATTTTCATTCCTTCCCTGAACTAAGTCTTTGGTGAACATGAAAATGAAAAGCTAAATGCCCCAAAGACAAGAAGCAGGAAAATTAAGGGAATCCAAGAGCCCTACATAAGCCTCGGACTAGATGGCTCAGAAATGAATAATATTAAAATGACTGTTTGGACATGGGTGGGTGGGAGTGGTGAGTCTAACCATAGAAAATTAAAGAGTCATCTGGAATTCTCAGCAAAATAATGTGATACAGCCACCAAATATTAATTAGATTTTCTGGGAGTGAGAGAGGGGAAAAGGGAATGGATTGGGAGGAGGGTAGATAGGAAGAGGGGAAGAGTATGGAGTGATAGGGGAATAAACAAATGGAAAATCAACATGCCAGATGACCATTCAAAAGAATATATGGTTAGCTGACTATATTTTATATTGTTGATGTCGATCAGTCCTTTCTGTCATGTCTGACTCTTCATGACTCCATTTGGAGTTTTCTTAGCAAAGATACTAAAGAGGCTTGCTATTTTCTTCTCCAGCTCATTTTACAGATGAAGAAACATTTTATGCTATCCAACCTTTATTAGGAATAATATTACCTTATAATTGCACTGTGTTTTATGGTTGCAAACTACTTTACATACCTTTTCATTGGATCAAATCTCATTCAGAGTGTTTAACACTACAGCTGAAAGACAGTGAGGCATGGCATACAGAGTCTGCCTTGGAATAAGGAAAATCTAGGCTCAATTCTTTCTTATGCCACATATGGGCTAGGTGACCCTGGGCAAGTCACATCCTCTAAGTTGGAAAGAAAGTATATTTGGTAAAAGAAGTCTCTTTGTTGGAGATTTTCTTTCCTAATGAACTTACAGGTTTAGTCTTCCATATTATAGTACTGAATTTCACAACTAGATAATTTCATATATGGTGGAAAGATAGTACTGGACTTCATTTCAAACACTGCCTCAGAAATTTACTAACCATGTGACCCTGAGAAAATCATTTAACATTTCTCTGTTCCTCAGTTTCTCCATATTTAAAATTATTCAACAGCTTCGAAATTCTTTTACAATTCAAAATCTATAATCTTAATATCCTATGAAGTCCTGGGCTTGGCTACTAGCTACCCTAGAACTTGGTGAATATTTTGTCTCTCTTATCTGAGCTTCAGTTTCCTGACAGTAGAGGTTGTATTTGTACTCACAGAGCTTAGCACAGTTCATAGTACATAATTCTAAATGCTTTTTGATTCATTCATTCATCTGTAAAATGAAGCTAAAATATTTTTACTGCCTAACTCATGGATTTCTTTTGAAGATAGAATAAGATGTATGACAAAGCCTTCTGCAAATTGTAAAGTACAGTAAATTGTCAACTATTGTTTAACCCATGGAATTTTAATTTTTTCATGGTTTTGAGGGGGTTTTGTAATGACTTAGCCATTCGTGGTTTCCATTTTCCACCTTCATGTTCCTTTTTTAAACACTCTAATGCCTAGTCATCTCAAACTTAAGGTGAACAAATTGGAGAAAATATCCAAGGGAGCATCTCCTCCTGATGGCTACACTCCTTTTTTAGCCCTGGAGAGGTGACTTGCACAAGGTCACACACAAATGTGGCAGAATCAGACCTCACATGTAGGTTTTCTGTCTCTATGTCTAGTATCATTCCCCTACAACATATTTATTCTGGTAATTCTCTTAAACAATACTTTAAATGGCTAATAACATCCACAAAGATAAAGTAAAAAATCAACATCACCTTCTCAGTGTGATGCTTATCTCCAGCCAATGTAGCTAGGCTTCAGGCCACAGAGCAGAGTGGGGGTAACAGCTTAGCTCAATCAGTTCTCAGAGTACATGCTACTGGAAGCTGAAAAATTGCTAAATCAAATGGAAAGAGACAAATGAGCAGATGCCATTCAGAATCCATACACTTTGTGTAGTATTCAGGGTTGAATATAGCCTGCTTAAAAATAGGAGGCTGTTTAATGAAGAGCAGTCTTCCAGCTGTGTGGTCTCAGCATGCTATACATAGCTTCCTTTATTTTAAGAATCTCAGCAGTCCATATATCCAATAGCTTAGCCTTTCCTCTCTAAGAAAAAAAATGGACCAGATTTGGTAGGTGTGGGAAATGGCATTGAACTTAATGATATAGAGAAAACTTTGGTCAGGAAAGCCTCAAGGGTAACGTTCATGCTGATCAAGCTATCAAGATAAAGAAATTGTAGTTATCATATATAGTATTATTGTAAAAGAGATCCATGAGAAAATTGAAGTCCATACAGTACCAAAGGTACACTCACTAGTCAATTAACGATAGAGCTAGGACTAGAACCCATTCCCCTGACTCTCTGTTCAATTATCTTTATTCTATATGTACCTCAGTTTCAGTTTCATAATTGATGTCTGTCTTTTAAAAAAAGCATATAACTTGAATCCTAATTGGTTTAGTCACTTATGCTATCTACGTATATCTCAAGGTATTCATTGGCTCAAAAATGACCACATTATAATAGCTAACATTTATATCACACTTTAATTTTATGAAGAACTTGACATGTAATATCTAATTTGATCCCCACGACAACTTCTTAAAGTAGACTATTACAATTCCCATTTTACAGAGAAGGAAACTAAGACAATGAGAGTTAAATGACTTGCCCAGGATCACACGGCTACTGTCCAAGACGGATTCCAAGTCTACTACTATATATACTAAGTCAAAAAGGATGCCCCATCAGTGGTCTTTGCTCTACCTCTGCTCATCTTTCTGCTAGATGAGTTAAAGATTGCCAAATACCATTCAGATTAGTTTAGAAAAGGACCGAAATGAGCACACTTCAACTCAGCAAGTTAAATATGATTTTGCAAACAAGTATTAAGTACCTACTATATACAGTTCATTACACTGATCTCTGAGAACACAAAGATTGAGATGAAATCATATCTAAAAGATCATTTTGTGGAAACAGTAAGGTCATTGGATCATAGGACCATAGATTCAGAGCTGAAAAGTACTTTAAAGAGCATCCCACCTCACTTGTATGAATATAGAAACTGAGTCCCAGGGGGATGAAGTAACTTTCCTAGGGTTACACAGGCAATAAAAGCACAAAGAGGAAGAGACATAGACACAAATAACAACAATACAAGTTAGCTTCTAGCCAGGGGTAAGAGGAGGAAAGTTGAATGGAGGAAGCAGACCCTGATTCAGTCCTTGAGGGAAGGATGTTGATAGGTAGATAGGGAAATAAGAGTTCTTTCTAGGCTCATGGGATGATATGAACAAAGATATGGGGACATAGAAATATGGGCAAAGGAAAAAAGGTAAGATCATATCAAGTAATGGTAGATTGTCAAGTTTAGCTGGAGTTCAAGGAGAAATTTTACAAACACAGATGAGTATCATGGTAAAAAAAAATAAAGTAAGAAAACTTGGGAATAAGAACATAGATGAAGCCATTAGATTTGAGATCTCTAATGACTGGCTATTCCAAATGGCAAAATTGAAAATCATTCTGGAGAGAACTAGGGAAGAGGATGCAGTAGAGAAAAAAAATAAAGAATTTATACACCACACTCCAAAACTGAGACAGACAAAGACTAAATGACCTCTCAGGGTCACAAAACTACTAAACATATAATGTAGAATTGGGACCAGTGGTATGCAAATCAATGTTTACCTACCAGGTAGGGGAGGATTGTATGCATGATACACTTTTAATTTTAGTCTGCATTATTTATATTTTCTCCCTCACTTTCTAAAGTCTAGATGTTCAGCAAAACAATAAATCAAACCCAGATTTGTAGCACTTGCCAAATTCTGACATATAAAGGCTCACGTTGACAATTTAGCAACAAGCTCTCACAAATCAGAACTAGCTCCAGTATACCCCTGATTACAAGTTTAGATCTCCCTGATTCTATTTTAATGCTCTATTTCCTATACCACCTAGCTTCCAGCCTGATGAGGTTCTTTTTGTCGTTGGAGGAGTTCTCTGTCCCATATGCTCATACTGGGTAACTCAAGTCATTCCTTTTTATTTTAGGAGTTAATGAATCTTTTGACCGTCTAGTACATATCTTCATTTCTAAGTCAGCAAAGAATATTATGAGGTTTCATTTCCATATCAGATAATTTCTAAGATCACTTCCAGTTCAAAATCATACAGATAGGATTATAGTCTGGTGCCATATATCTTCTCCTTCTGATAACTCAGTTAGCATTGCAAGGCTGAAATAACAACCAAAAAGTAGCCACTAAACATTTTAGGGAAACTGAGGTCTGAAACATATTTATGATTGACTTAAATTCAGATAGGATGGAGAGAAATTGATGAGAGAGTGTTTTAAAAATAAGAATAGTATTAGCCACATAATAGATGAAGGGATATAGAAGACAGGTAAGAAAGTGACAACATGGTTGACTCAGATAATGAAAGAAAAGGTAGCAGGAAATTAAATTAAATGCTTTTTCATGGAACAGACTTTGCAGAAACAACATGAAATAAGGTGCTAACTCTTTAAGCGAGAGAATTTCAGAGAATCCAGGTAAAAACCAAACTCTCCAAAGGTTATTCATAGTCTCTAGGGTAGACCAAATTCATAGCCTAACATTACATTTTCCCTCAAGTGTACCTATCCTAATGGGGAAACATTTTCATATTAATCTCTTGCATTAAGAACTCCATATTAATATGGAAAATGCACTTCCAGACAAAAAGCAATTCTACAACTAATTTTCAAAGGCTTAAGAAACTTTCAAGTCTGACTTTAAATTAGGTCTGACAAAATATAACAAGTAGGCAAGGGATGAATTGAAGATGACCAGAAACTGGGAGGCAGAATATAAGAAGCTGAATTAAATCAGACACTGGCAACTTGTGGCTGTCTAGAAGGAAAAAATAGTAGGGAAAGAAAAAGAAAATGTCTTCAAAGAGGTTACACTTGGTGAGGAAATGACAGAGGAAGGAAAGATGGCAGAGAAAGTTCAATGGGTAAAGGGTAACTTTGATCTGTGGCTATTTAGAACTCAATGAGTAAAGGGTTACACAGAGAATTGTGCTGTAACCACAAATGTCTTCTTTCTGCTCCACAGTAACAGTAGTGCGTTTAGCTACCCACACTATCCAGGAGGGTCAACACCTCTCACCTGGGTATGTAGTCATCCATTCACTCTCTTGGTTGCCTCATTCACTTCAACCTGCTTTCATTCTAGCAGTCTAAGTTCCCAGAGAAAGATCACCACCAGATGATTACACTACAATTCTTGCAGGGTCCTGGGACTAACCCTGTTGAAGGGAAATAATACTCACCTGCTCATTACTGCTAGCCTTGAGCCCCTACTGGTACATTCCTATTTATACAGCTAGCCAGTCATAATGCAGTCACACAGTGTATGAAATTCACACAGCTATCTACTGACAGTTATAACAATTTATATCTTAAAAATAGCGATTTACTTAGCAATAAGACAAAGGAAATAACAATAACATTATATGTAATCATACATTGAAGTGAATAGATAACTAATAACATTCATCACAATCAATACATAAACCTAGGTCACATTCTTCCCACCAATATACTCAATATAAGTGGGGGAAACTAGACACATTTTAAAGAATGTAACAAAGAAAACACATGAGGGAGGAGAATCTGTGTGCCTGGGATAATTCACAACTCTGGAGCGCAGGTTTTGATATCATTAGTCTACTCAAGAACACATGCATCATATAAAATTGCTTTTCAACTCATTACTTCTCTAGTGACCTTTCCTGCTCTTCAACTAGACAAATCGTCTTCAATACTTGAAGAGTGAATTTAAAATTCTTTCAACTTGGCAAGCACCCTTAAAGAGACATTTAGAAAGTGTTATCTCAATGGAAATAACTGTTCTCTTAAAGCTTGGAGAACTTCAAAACTCATCAGACCAGACTCACCTGGACGCTGCATTGTCCAAAAAGAATAGGGCTCATAGAAACACAGTTGAAGTTCATTCTCTAGAAAGGGCAAGCAAATCCAATTGGCTCACCAAGATACAAAGCATCTATAAAGACTGTCTTCCTCTCTGCTTTTCCTTCTCAAACAAGAAGTGAAAATAGAGAAAAACAGAAATTTCGACTCTATCCAACTTCAGATAGCTGAAGGTCTAAGTCAATAGAATTAATCCTCTCTCCTACCAATTGGGAAAGTTTAACTAAAACCTTATGTCAGCTGAGTGCTTTTTCAGCCCCCTGCTGAAATCTTTACCACAGATTCTTATCACTAGCCTCCTATGTCTAGAATAGCTTGGATGATAGTCTCCTGGTTCTCAATAACTGACATTTCACTTAAAAAGTAGTTACTCACAAAATTTCCCCTATGAAATCATTAGTCCTTTTAAAATCATATCTCAATCTCCAAATGCCTACATAATTTCTCTCTTTTTTTAAGTTTTTAACCTTTAGTCTTAAAAGTTACATACAAATGAGTTGAGGGATCATAAAGCCCTGTACTCTTAAAGTCTCACACATGGTCCTCCAACCCAGTCTTTGGCATTTGTGTTTCTTTGACTATCATTTGTTTTTTACTTTTTAATAAATAAAAGGATTTTTTTTCTTTGGCCTCTTTAAATCATCAGACAATTCACATATAAGCAAGGCATCATTCTACATCGCTCACAAGGTCATTTGTCTTTATATTTATGCCTCAGTTCATTTTCCATTCAGAATTGCTCAGTTTCCATCTATATTTCTTTAAACATCTTTTAATGGTTTTATTAAAATATTCTTTTCCAACTCCTTTTAGGCATTGAAATGTTCATCTATAACAGTAGCAAAATTCCAAACCCTTTGATAATTGATACAGTTCTTTTTGTTTACATGAACATAAGTTTTTCTCCTGTTTTTTAGAACTAAACTGATCCATTTTAATGAAGTAGTTCTAAAGGGGACAGCAAATTATATCATGTTCAAATACTAATTATTTGAGGTTATCACCACCTCCTGGAAGTGTATTTTAAAAAGAACGCGGATTGAATTTTGGGAGATCTACAGTTTCATTGTAATTGTCTCACTAAGTTGCTTTCTGACCTTAGGTCAGAAAAATGAGCAGCTGGATAGCACAGTGGACAGAATGTGGACCTGGAGTCAGGAGGATCTAAGTTCAAACCTGGCCTCTGACACTTAATAGCTGTGATCTTGGGCAAGTCACTTAACCCTATGTGCCTCCGTTTCCTCATCTGTAAAATGATCTGGAGAAGGAAAAGGCAAACCCTTCCTGTATCTTTGCCAGGAAAACCCCAAATAGGATCATAAATATCTGGACACAGCTGAACAACAAATCCATTCAATTTAACCAGCATTTATTAAGCAGTGTCTTTTCCTCAATTGTTAAGTCAAAAGGTTAGACTAGACGGGTTCGAAGGTCCTTTTTAGCTCTCACATTTTACTGCATTTATATTCAATTCAAAAAGCATTTATTATGTTCCTTCTGTATGCCAGGCACTATGCTAGTATAAAGACCAAAATGAAGCAGTCATTGTCTTCATGGAGCTTGCCATCTACTGAGAGGGAAATATGGATAAAGATAAGTAAATATAAAAGACATACAAAGTAATGAGAAGTGGAAAGAGAACATTACAGGCATGGGATACAGCTTGCACAAAATCACAGAGACAGAAAACAGATTGCCACGCAAGTAGGTCAGTTTAGCTGGAACATAGTAATATGAAATCTGTGTAAAAATATATGCTGGAACCAGGTTGTAAAGGGCTTTAAATGCCAAACAAGCAAACAGAGGAGTCGACATTTTATCCTAGAGAAAGCTGAAGATTTTTGGCAAGGGGCATGACATGAGCAAATCTCTGCTCTAGGAATGCAGTTGGGCACCTGGATGGAGGATGGATTGGAAAAAAGTTGAGAACAAGAGTAGGAAGATCATTTAGGAGACTAAAGCTATATACCATGTTGGAGGTGATGGGGAACATGTAACTAACAAGATAGCAAACTAGATATTTTCTCCAATCCTCCCACAAAACTCCCCAAATAAAAAGGCTGCACAAGAAATAAAGCAATTGTAGCTGTCCCTGCAAGGCTAAGATATCAAGAAGTTGACCAAGGAGACAACCTATTAACAGCAGAGAAGGGTAATTCCTTATCCCTAAAATGCTCACTCTGAACTCCCTTCCCCCAAGAATTGCCATCTGCTAGCAGGGCAGTACAACCAGACCACAGGTTGGTGCTCTGGGATCCACTCATTAATTTCTTCACTGTTGCTGCAGTTTCTGTCAGCAAACACTGGCCCAGCCATCACTCAACTACTCTATAGCAACAAGTAGCAAAATTCATCTCTGCCCATCCAACCCTTCTTTGCTCTTGCTGATGAAGGGGGTATAGGAAAGCAGGAAGTGTGATCTGTCTGGGACAGCAGCAACTTCCACAGCGCTCAGCCAGAAGACTAATAATCAGAAACTACTATGAAGGCTGCCAGCATGTGGGAGAGTTACACCTTGCCTGAAGTAAAAGGAACTGGCATCTAACTGGGTTCGTTTCTTTCCTCCTAGAAATTACTTGAGGCAGAGACTGAGACCAGTGAAAAGTGAACTCCCCAAGAGGGAGAAGGATGAGATAGCTTTGAGGTCTAGCCTTTGAGGAGCTACCATCAAAGGGGGAGGAGTCAAAAAATGAGCAATAGGGAATAGGGAAATATAAGAACAAAAGACTGAAATTACCAAAGTTCTCCAAAGGAATAAAACAATTTAAAAGTCCCAAGCATGAGCAGTAAATCAAGAGAGAAGATTTAGTCTTGGCTACAACCCTTGGTCATGATAATAGCACTTTACCTTTATGTAATACTTTACAAATAATTTGTCTCAAAAACAACCCTGTGGAGTACAGGGCAGATATCATCATCCCCCTTTTACAGATGAAGAACCATTCAACTAACTTGTCCAAAGCCACAGAACTAGTAAGTAGTAACATGAGAACCCAAGTCTCCCAACTTTAGGTCCAGAGCTCTTTCCATTATACCACATCGTCTCTTACACCAATGGGGATTCACTGTACTTGATTCCTCTTGATGCACTAACATAACTTGTCTGATCTTTAAATAAAGAAAAGATTCTAACTGCTTTGCTTGTGCATTTATCAAAAAGGCTACCCTGACTGCATTTTTTTTTTTGTCACTAGTCCTAGCTGAGTACATGTCCTAAGATGCCCATCTCTGAGGAGGGAGGCAAGTGTTAAACATATCACGTGTTTCTTTTCTCCCCTCTCTCTCATCCCAACCCTACCTTGGGAAGAAGAGTGAAAATGAAAGCAGCCTGCAAATTCTAAAAATTGTTAAGATAATGGAGCTAAGCAAAAGTAACAACCAACAAGTAAAAGGTAGGAGAGTGAGATCAGGAAATTAACATAGGTCTAGATCTAAGTAATATTTCCAACCTATAGAATTACAAAGTTGGAAAAGATCTCAGAGGTTAACTTCATCTTGACTCATGGTTCCCTACAATTGATCATTTATCCCCTTATGAAAACTTTCAATGATGAGAAACTGATTACCTCTTTTTGGAGTTCTTCCTTTATATTGACTCGTTATCTACCTCACTATAAATCCACTCCCCCCATTGTACTTAATTCTGCCATCTAGAATAAGCTGAATAAATCTAGTTCTTCTTAGTAACAATCTTTCACATACTTGAAAACAGCCATCCAGGACCTCCAAGTTCTACCCCACTCGCAAGTCTTTTCATCTTCAACTAATTCTCATATGCTGTGTTTTAAAGTCCCTACCAACCTGGTTGCCCTTAAACTGATGCCATCCTCTTCGTAGTTATTGTTCAGTCATCTTTCAGTTGTGTCTGACTCGTGACCCCATTTGGGGTTTTCTTGGCATGGTTTGCCATTTCCTTCTCCAGCTTATTTTATAGATGAGGAAAGTGAGGCAAACAGGGTTAAGTGATTTGCACAGGGTCACAGAGCCAGTATGTGTCTGAGGTCACATTTGAACTCAAGTCATCCTGACTCCAGGCTGACACTTTATCCACTGTGCCATTAGCTGCCTCTCTCTTCTTTATAGTAGAGATCAAATATTTCATCTAGGTATTCTAATTTCTTAGCTTATTAAAAAAAAAAAGCAAGCCTTCCCCTACACTTAATATTTCTCAGTTTGATCCATTCTGCCTTCCACCCAGGACTGAGGAGTCATTTTAGATCATTAGTTGAAGGAGCCAGGAAAGAGGGTCAGGTTAGCTTTTAAATTGCTTCATTTGATCAAGTAAGTGTTCATTCCTATGCCATTTTGTGAGTGGACTTGAAGAAGCAGAGCTGGGACTTCCTAAGGGAGAGGTCTTCTGGTTGCATGGGTCATGTCTGCAGATACCAATTAGCCATCTATATTTAGAAACAAAGAACCCTGTGTTGTGGTAGTGTCAGTAGATACTCGGCTGAATTTTTTTTTTACTTCTGGTTCCTAACTTGAAGACTGATCTACCCAATGAATCTCTGTGAAAGTGACACAGCTAGGACCCAGGCATGAATCATGCAATCCAGAGTGGAGACAGGGTTGTTGTGGTTGTTGTTCCAGACTGAAAGAAGTTGCTGAGACATCAGAGGAAGAGTGGAATGGTACAGGCTAGTCCACTGGTGTATGCCACTTAACCTTATGTTAGTGCAAGTCTGGTGGTGTTAGAAACAAAAGACAGAAGTTCCCAGGCCACCACTCTATTTTGTTTTAGTGGGTGTGACTATGGTCACACCTATTCAGTTCACTGCCCAACCTCAGTTTCCTTATCTGTAAGATGGGGATAATGAAACCTGTAATATCTACCTCACAGAGCTATCATAAGGTTCAGATGCGATAACAATGTTAAAGGGTTTCATATAAATGAAAACTTCTATTATTGAGAGCCAGTATTGTGTAATTGTTAAAAAGTGTGGAATTCTGACTCTGCCGTTGAGCCTGGCCCCCAGACAACTCACTAAAACTCTCTAAGTTGCAAAGCAGATGCCCACCTGCATTGATAGAGTTTCCTCATTGGGAGTTCCATTTGAAAAAAAAGAAACCTCAGTTTGATTTTTTAAAAAAATCAATATTATTATTGAGGAAGAAAATGGAGTGTTACCATACCTCTTTGTATTTCATGACTTTCCTTTTTCTTTTCCTCTCCTTCACCATTCTCATTCTGCCTCCTGTGTTTCTCTTTTCTTTGATTATTTTCTTTTATTCCTTTATCATCTACCATACCTGAGGCACAAGCAGTGCACCTTCAAATATTCATAACTAGCAGAAAATGACCAAGAATATACCATTTGCCCAATGGCCTACAAAGAAATCTTCCCTTGGCTCTTCTGCCCCAGAATTAATACATTTAAGGCCAGAGTCCCTAGAGCTTGTGACACTGGCACCATTCCAGCCCTTGATCACGACTAATACTTTTATTTTTAATTATTTCATGTATTTTTGTTTTGTCTTCCTAACAAATTTGTGACTTAAGCTCCATAAGGGCAGGCACTTATGATTATCTTGCATTCTGCATAATTCCATGCATACGACAAGGCACTTAGAAACTTTTCTGCTCCCGTGCTGTTGGCTGTGAAATGTAGAGATTTAAATTTCTTGAGGGTAGGAACTCTTAGCATACTTGCACACAATAGTCATTTTTTAAATTTTATTCATTTGAATCAAATTATTCATACCTTTCCTTACATCTGGAAGGCCCTCCTCTACCTTCGCTTTGCATCTCTGCCTATTAAAATCTTACTCATTTTTCAAGGTTCACCTTAAATACTACCTCCACCATGAAGTCTTCCTTGATTCTACCACAACTAGAAATGACAACCCCTTCTCAAAATTCTCATATTAACTTCTTGGCATGCCTGATGAGTTTATCATTTTCTATTTCACATAATAATAGTGACTGCCATGGCATAGACATAGGAGACAGAGAACTATCATTGAATTAGTGCTGTGCTAGTGAATGTTTAATAACAGATATCAGGAGATAGGGGATGATAGTGACAGGACACACTTTTAAATTTAATCTGTGTTATTAACATTATCTTCATCATTTTCTTAAATCTAGCCTAAAGAATCAACAAAACATTCATTCAAGCCCTGATCTGTAGTGTTTGTTGATTTCCAAGTTAAGCCTATATGTGCTGACTTCAGCTTACACTTTCTTTGAAGCCAGGAAGACTTTGGGCAAGTCACTTAACTTATCAATATCATAACTCTCAGAGACTCTAAGTTACAGAAAAGGTGTCGACCTGCATCAGTGGAAATCCCTAATCTAATTCCTATTAGGCACAATTGTTATTCGTATACAGGCCTCTTATCCCCTACAGATAACTTTAAGTTCCTTGAGGACAAGATGTATCTTTGTATCTCCTACCACCTAGCAAACACGCCATTAATAAGTTTCTTGAATTAAATGAATGAATGGTCTCACCAACAAATACTTATTAAATTGAATTTCCCTGAAGCATTTGAATAGGAATATCCAGGATAAAGGAACTGTCTCAATTCTAATTTATTTTAATAGTATATCAATCACCAAACTGGGAGAGGGCTTGTCCTCAAAAATCCTTCAACTATCTGAGTGCTAAACCAATCTGACATATGTGCTCTTTGAATACTCTACCCAGAATTCACAATATCTAAAAATAGCTACAGTTCTCTGTGTGATATAAACCTGTACATGATTGCTAATTTTTGTCTTCCAAATGTTTACTTGACTGGCTTTGCTAAACCAATTCACTCAGGGCCAGAGAAAATTCAGGGAATTAAACATATTATTGATGGTTTAAACCCTGATTCCCTGTGCTTGCATTGATTCTTTAGAATCATGATATCATGAGGAAAATATTACAGTAATTTCCTTTTGAAAGCCTAAGGACTTGATTTCTAGTCCTGAACATGCTGCTTAGCTTTGTGACCTTGAGCAAGTCACTTTCCCAACTAAGGCTTCAATTTCCTAAAATGAGGAAAGTTAGGCTAGATCAATGTTCTCCTTTTGTGCATCACGGACCCCTTAGACAGTCACACAAAATAAAATACATAGGATTACAAAGGAAATCAAATGCTAAATGCTGTATGAAATTAAAGATGTAACTTTTTTCCCATCCTAGCTCATGGACTCCCTGAAATCTGGTAACAAGTCCTTTGGGAGTCTGTGAACCCCAGGTTAAAAAGCCCTTGGAATAAATGATCCCTAAGATCCTTTCCAGTTCTTAATTCATAATCCTTTTAACTGAAGTTGAATTTATCTAGATCCAATGCCCATGTTTTAAAAGGTATGGAAATTAAGAGATCATCATTCCTAACAATAATAATATTTAGCATTTACATGATGCTTTAAGAACTGCAAAAGTTTGTATATATAATTTGAGAACCACCACTCTGTGAAGCAGGTACTATCATTATTCCAGTTTTTCAGATGAAGAAACTGAGTTCGGCCAAGGGTAAGTAATTTACCAGAGTCATCCCACTATTGGTTTCTAAGGTCAGACTAGATGCCAAGTCTTCCAAACTACATGTTTAGCTCTCTATCAACTGCACCACCTGCCTGCCTCTGAGTGCCTTGAAAGAACTGTGAAAATTAAACTGATGAGAAGCTGGGTCCACTGATTTCCGTGATCAATTGCACCTTTCCATCACATTATTATATAATTGTGGACTTTCTGGGCAACTGACATAGAACACTATCAGATGTGTCATTACTTTGACCAGAGAAAATGTTAGGAAGGGCAGGTAAAACATATTAGAGATTTGAAAGAAAACTTTCACAGGCCTGAAAATCCAGGAAATTGATATGGGCAACTTCTCTCAATACTATACTTACATCCTTATCAATCACTGATTTTCTGTTCTGTTTTGTTTTGTCTTTGTAGATTGCCTCCTTGCTCAAGGACAATGACCGAATTCAATCAATCCAAACGGTCACACCCAACGATGAAGACAGTGACATCAAGAAAATTAAGAAGGTTTATGCATTTTTTCTTTATTTTAACATGTTTTGATATCTCACTCTCCCTAAATAAATCACCTAGCACTCTCAGTCATTTCTAGAGTCCTCTCATCCCCATATTTTATCTCCAAAGACCCACCTCTCCCCTAAAATAAAAAAAAAGCCATTCACCCTCATTTCTTTCAATGCCTTTGTTTCCTAACAGTTGGATACGTTTTCAAAAAGCATAATATCATAGAAGCCCAATCATACCTTGCATTTTTTAATTAATCCATTTATTTTTATACTCCTTTTCACCTCTACCTAATTTTTTAAAAAAAACTACAAACTTCTTGACAAATAAGCTCATCAAAAAAAATATTTGACATGTCCAAAAATGCATATCTTACTCTGAATCTTGAGCCCATCCTCCTTCAGTCAGGGTTTGGGTAGTCAGTTTATAAAGTGCTTTCCTTACAAGTAAATTGTACAAATATCAATGGCCTCATTTTACAGATCAAGAATCACATTTAATTGACTAATCCAGGATCAAACACCTAGCTTCTTAAATACAAGCCATACTTCATTCTGATTAAGTTGTTGTGACTCTGATATATTAGACTCAGAAAAAAGCAGTCAGGAAATCCTCAAAATAATAGGGTATATATTTACTTAATGCCTGATCGAATTTTTTCCAGTTATCTCCTGACATTCTTTCTACTTTCTAAGAAGTGGAGTAAGGAAGAGCCCTAATGATGAGCTAATAGCTATTTAGAGTGAAGACAATAGCGCTGAATGGTGGAAAGAGCCCTACCTAGGTTTAGTGTCAGAGAATCTGTGTTCAAACCTCATCTCTGACAATTTTACCATCTGTCCTACCTTAAGCAAGTCGTTTAACTTCTCTGGGCCTCAGTTTCTCCGTCTATAAAATGAAGCGGTTGAACTAGATGGTCTCTAAGTTCCCTTCTTGCTCTAAATCTGCAATCTTATAATTATAGGACTTTTCCTGAACTGCTCTGTGAAGGTCCTTTCCATACTGAGAAAAAAAAGATACTCCTTTGGGACAGAATCATTGTACATATTTGTCCCTATCATAGAACTGGAAGGAACTTCAGTAATTTTCATACAATGATTTTATTTTACAGATGGGAGGAATCTAAGTCCAGAGAAAGCTGACGTGACTTGCTGAGGGTGCTAAATTGCTGTTCAGTCATTTTTCAGTTGTGTCCGACTCTTCGTGAGCCTATTTGGGGTTTTCTTGGCAGAGATACTGGAGTGGTTTGCTATTTCCATCTCTAGCTCATTTTACAGACGAGGAACTCAGACAAACAGGGTTAAATGAAACAGGGTTAAATGACCTGCCCAGAGTCACACAGCTATTAAACGTCTGAGGCCAGATTTGAACTGAGGAAGAGGAGTCTTTCTTACTCTAGCCTCAGCACTGAGTGTCAGAGCTGAGCCTAAAATCCAGTTTTCCTGACTTAATTCAGGGCTCTTTCTGTTATGCTACTGAAATATATGAAAACAGGGGTGGGTGGGGGCTGGGAGGAGACATTCTTCAAATGTTCCTGTATATGAATTAATTTTTTCCCTGGTTCTTGCTAAAATTAGCCAGCAAAATGGAATCAGACGACAGACATCAGAGTTAAATATTCCTGCTCATTTCCCTGTAGAATCAGTAGGCAGAAGTTCAAGATGTGCATGTACTCAATTTCATCTGAGGAGTCCCAAGGATAAGATTAAGGCAATCTGCCTTATCTTTTCTAATTGGATAAAGCCTTATCGTGATGATGAATATTAATTACAACCTTCTGGGTCTTTGAGATTCTCACCCTATTTTTCACTACTCCTTTTCAAATACATCTTGCTGCAGCCACAATGGGCTATCCCCAATCTTATTCATTATTTCCATGTCAACATGCTTACTCCCTTCTTAATTCCATCTATTGAAAGCCTTTTTGCTCAAGGAAGGCCTGACTCTGGTGTCCTCTTCCTCCATGATGCTTTCTCTGATTCTCTTGTCTAAAAGTTATATCTTCAACCTCAGGCTAGATCTTTCCTTTGCCCCATCACAATCTATCGTACTTATCATACTTGTCACAATTTATCATGCTTATCTGTGTATATATTTTATTTCCCTTATTAGATTGTAAGTTCCTTTAGAGTAGATACTGTCTTTTCTTTTTCATCTTTTTTATTTTAATTCTCAACACCTATCAGAATGCCTACACGTATTTGGCACTGAGTATTTGTTGAGTGAACAAAATATGGTGCCATCTTTCCATATACATAATGGAGGAGGGAAAAAATAAAATCCTCTCTTTTGCAGGTGCAAAGCTTTTTGCGAGGCTGGCTGTGCCGGAGAAAATGGAAGACAATTATTCAGGACTATATCCGGTCACCTCATGCTGACAGCATGCGGAAAAGAAACCAAGTGGTATTTAGCATGCTTGAGGCAGAAGCTGAATATGTCCAGCAACTGCACATCTTGGTCAACAACTTTCTCCGTCCCTTGAGGATGGCTGCCAGCTCCAAAAAGCCTCCTATTACACATGATGATGTCAGTAGTATCTTCCTAAATAGGTGAGTGTTCTTTTTGGAGGGAGAAGCTTTCAGCAAGAAGCTCCTGGTTTTTTCTAGCCAACAACTGCAGTAAAACGGCGAGCATTTAGAGGACTCTGCTGAAATTTTCTTTTTCACTATATAGATACACACAAAAAAATAAAAGAGTTAGTTAAGCAGACCAATCCTATAAAGAAGGTTACCCAGTAAGAGCAGGGAGTGTGTAAGTAAATTAGGGAAACAAATTATTTTAACATTTCTTCAATTAGCTAACAAATAATTGAATATAAACAATTTGTGTTGAATATAAACAATTAGAGATAATTCCTATCTATTCATGAATGTATAACATTATACCCTATGCATAATTTGAAATAACAAATCTGTGTTTTTCATGGTACTTCTCACCTTCTTTCTTCTATTATACTTATTCTATATATGGTTTATGTGTCATACTAAATGATAACCATTCTGAGGGCAGATTGTGTCATTCATCTTTGTATAACCCACATTGTCTATAACAGTACCTTTTATATACAACATTGTATATGATAATGAATATTTGTATCAGTTAATGAACAAATCCATCCCAAGGTTATACGTAGCATTTCAATAAAGTGAGATTTTATGCGAGCTCACCTCTAGGATTGTTAGTGTTGGTGCAAAGCAAAGGGAAATAGGAGAAAGGAGAAAACTATTCCTTTCATTCCACTATAAATATGGTTATGGATAATACTACCTTGGAATGATGTAATAATTTTCTTCCAACATACTTTGATAAAGTTCCAAGAGTGATGGCACATGCTCTGAAAGGCATTGTCAAAGGGATCACCTTACCAAGGAAAAAACACTCAGCTGACTACCACAAGGCTCAACCCATCGTCAACAGGCAGAAATCATGTTGTAGGACATTGCGGTATCAGAGCACAGCCTGAGATACCTAATGACTGCCATCCAAGTAGTTAGAATGTCCATAGCAACAGTGAAGCACTGCTCTCCCCAGTAAAGGGGGATACTTCAGCACCAGGAAAATTTGAGATGTGATCATGCTGTTTATATAGCTCTATTGAACTAGTTCCCTCCTGTTCTGTTCCCACCAGCCTGAGCCTGAACATGCTTCAGAAAATCAGCTGGTAGGATAAGTTGATGAGGAAATTAAGGAAATGTTATAATATATATTATCTTATATGATTCTATAATTCATATTATAATACAACAACTCAATATAATTTGGTGCTACAAATGTTGATTAAGTGTGTATTGTGTGCAGACGCTGGGGACAGTACTAAGTTTGAATGAGATATAGTTCCAAGGAGGTTACTGTCAAATGGTGGGGAGAATATAATATCAGCATAGATAACTAAAATACACATAACAAGATGAATGTTTCAGAGTGTTACAAAACAGAATGATATGTGCAATCTAAAGGGGAAGACCTTAACGAACCAGAGGAATCAGGTAAAGAAGTCTAGAGAAAAAACGGTTTGAGTTGAACTTTATAGGATGGATAGGAATTCCAATGAATAAAGAAGATAGCTAAGGATATCCTAGGTATAAGGATGAGCTTGACCAAAGGCTGGAAGACAGGAAAGAAGGGGCCACATTCAACAAAGAGTTGTCTGGTTTGGTTGGAGCATTAAACGCATGGAGGGAAATCACAGGAGATGAGACTAGAAAGGTAGGGGGTACCAGGTTAGAAAGGGTTATGAAGGTCAAGCTAAGCTGAAGCTTTACTTGGTAATTTGCTCTTTAGTTTCCCACTTTCATGTGACTGTTTTGCCTAAACCTAAACTGATTAAGATTTTAAAGTGTTTGGATGGAGAAAGGAGAAAATGTATAAGGCAGGTAATTAGAGGGTGGGAAAGAAAAGGACTATGAGATTGGAAACCCCTTAGTATTTTCTTTTCCTTCAGAATATTGCTCTGCCTGCACAAAGATGAAGTACCTGTGATGCTCAGGCAGGACAAAGGGTAAATTAATTTTAAGTCGGTATATGGTAAATGGGTTTAACCTTTATTCAGAGAATACTTACTTTAGGAAATCCAGACTGACAAGAGCAATCACCCTGAATTTTCTTCCCAACCTGTTATAAAAACTCACCTATGCCTTTTTGTCCAGACCTCCAAGAAGGTGGTTGCATTTTCCTTGCAAACTGTAAGAAATAAGAAGGTGTAATGTTCTGGGCCCAAATAGGTCAGGTTAGTAGTATTTCCTAAATGCTGCTTTGTCATGGTTCAGTTCTCATAGTGCTACTTGTCACTACAGGGAGTGGGAAGTGAGGGGGCAATCAGCCAAGAGTTATAAACTCCTTCCATAATGTTTAGAGCCCTGAGAGTGAGGAAATCTGAAAGATTTGGCCTGGAAGTCATACCATGACCCCGTTTTCTGTAGCTCCACATCCATTTCTGGCTGCTCTACCCTCCAAATAACACCCTCCACCTCATTAATACTTGCCCTCTACATTGTCATTTCATTTTCCTCCATAAATAACTTTTATTTTTGACTTTCTAAATACCCAAATCATTTCCCCATATGCCTCCCCCACTGAAACCTCTCTGGTAATAAAGAAATGTATAAGGAAAATTCAATTTGCAAAACAGATCCTTCTGAAAATATACATAACATTCCTCATCCACCTCTTTAGCAAGAATGGAGAGGCATACCTTCTTCTCTGTTCTCTGGATCCAGGATGGGTTATTGCAGTTCATCTGAACTCAGTAGCATTTCAGTATTGTCTTTGTTTACGTTATGGTAGTAACTGTGCATTCTCTTGGTTCTTTTTGCTTCACTCTGCATCTATACAAACCTTCCTGTAATTATCTGAATTCCTTTAATTTGTCATTTTTTACATGCAGTAAGATTCCCTTGTATTTCTATACTACATATTCAGTCATTTTCCACTCATTGGGCTTTGTAGTTTTCTGTTCCTACAAAAAAGTGCTGCTATGAATATTGTTGTATATTCTTTTTGTTACTAACCTCCTTGGGGCATATGCCCAGTATAGGATAGATGAGTTAAAGGACATGAACAGTTTTGTGACTTCTCTTGCATAATTCTAAAGTTGCTTTTACGCTACAGACGCAACAAGATTCAACATTAGGAAAACAGTCATTATAATTAACCACGTAAAAAACAAAAATCAGACAATTATATCAACAGTTAGGGAATCCTTCATAGAATATGACATTCATTTATTTAAAAAACCCTAACCAGTAGAGGCATGGAGGGACTAGCATTTCATTTTGACGGTAGTCAGCCCACACAACTTCATTCCTGAATCAGCCTCCATTTTTCCTGTTCTGTTCTGGAGTCTACTCAAGTTGGGATATTTATAGGTCTCCCCTCTCCCAGACTAGGATATACATGAGACCACTCTAATTACAGCATCCAAAAGGTCATTTCAAAAGTCCCTAGTTTATCCTGGCATCTTTGGGATCCTCTGGGTACATCCTAGAATTCTCCATGATGCAAAAGAAAGAGCCCTGGGAGAGTTGAGAAACAAAGTCCTGAGGTCTACTATCAACTCAGCCATTTGATGTCTCTGGACCTTGGGAACCTCTTATAAAATGAAGGAGTAGGACTAGATGATCACAAAGATTGCTTCTCATTCTGATGGTCAGAGAGCCACAAGGAACCTGAAAAACCGGCTAATTACTAAGACTCATTTTTGTCCCCATAGCTCAATTCTCTTCCCACTTTCCATACAAGATAACAAAAAATGCTTTTCCTGCAGGGCCAAGAAGTCTACCACATTTGTCTATCTTTGGACAAGATATAGTAACATATTTCATAAATATATACACACATATATGTATATGTGTATACACATGCATATACATACATATGCATATCTATCTTTATATCCTGCATGCATACGTATATACATGGGATGCATGTCTATATGTGTGTATATGTTTACATATATCCCACCCTAAAGACATTTAGAAACACCTCTGGCTCTGTCAAGGATGAATATCTTGTTTATTGTATAAGTAATATCTTGCTTGCCCCAGTCCCAAGACAAAGAAGACTTATACTATTGCCACACATGTGTGGTGACATTCTCTATCTTTGTATGCCTAAAGAAAGTAAAGGGGTGAGATATATTGTGCCTAGCTGACATCATAGGCAGGTTCATAGTACCTTGGGAGCAGAATTTCTCATGGGAATCAAGGATTTTCCCAAAATGGCATTATTCCTGAAAGCTTCATCTAGAATCAAAATTCGCAGTCAGGATAAGATTTTACAAGCATTTATTAAGTGCTCATTATATGCCAGTCTGAATGGATGGATGAATGAATGAAAGGACGAATAAATGAATGAAACATCTATTAAGTATTTGCTGTATGCAAAAGCGCTCTGCTGAGGACTGGGGATATGAAAGAAGTTCTCAAGAAGTTTACCTTCTAATGGGGCAGAAAACTCATATTGAAGGTTTTAGCTGCAAGTCAGAAAAGTCTCATGGTCAATGAGGAAAGAGGAAAAGCAGATGTTAATGCCTTTTTTTAGTGCTATTTCTGCTGATAAAATGATATTATTTCTGATGTTGAATTATTTAACAGTGCCAAGGATTTTTGCGGCAAGAATTTTTTCTGGGTCTTCAATAGATGTGGCTATAGCACCTGTAGGGACAATTGCCAGGCTTCCTCTCCACAGGATGATGTCTGAGAGCACTGGGATGGAAGAGTTGAGATTCCCAAGGCTCTTGGGCTCAGGATCCTGGGCTGTTCCCATCAGACTCCGCAGGAAGATGGTGGTCATGTTGGTGGTAGTGGTGATTTGTCTTTTTCGGCACATGCTGCCTCCCATCTCTCTTTCAGGCTGCCTTGCTGCCCCAGGTAGGCTGGTTTATCTGTCGTAGGTGGCAGTTGGTTGGTAGTTGGTGGGAAGGGCTGGCCTTTTCTCCACAGGAGTTGTTTCCCCAACTGATGGTTGTGAGGACTGCAGGTCTAGGTGGCTGGGGTGGGGAAGGAGTGCTGCCATACCCAAGGCTTCTGTGCCAATCTGCCTGTTGGTGGCAGTACCACATGCAAAGCATCTAAAGTCAAAAATGAAACAATCATTGCCCTCAAGGAGCTTCCATGTGGGGACAATAGGGGACAAAGAGAAGAAAACATGTACACAGATAAGTAAATAAATATAAGCTAAGTATAAAGTAAATGCAAAGTAATTTTGGAGTGTGAAGTACAAAGAGGAAAGACTGTGTATGAGAAAGTAACACATGCGCTGAAACTCCCAGGTTCCAGAGATCCTAAGAGGCAGAGGTAATCAAGGAGAACATTCCAGGCACAGGGAACAGTCTGCCCAAAGCCAAGGAGGAGGAAAAGAAAATGTTGCATACAGGGATCAGTAAATATTCTAGTATGGCTGGAGCATAAGAGTATAATATAAGTAGAAAGTACTATTGAATCAGCTTAGAAAGCTAGACTGGAACCAGGCTGCCAAAGCGTAAAAGGTCAAGCAAAGGAGCATATATTTTGTCCTAGAGACAATAGACAGCCATGGAAGTTTCTTGAGGAGAGGGATGACATTTTTGGAAAACTCTAATTATTAAGAAGTTTTTCTTAAGCGTTACCAAGATAAATTCTAATTCTATGCAACTTTCTACCTATTTGCAGAATATTCCCCTTCCCCAAAATCCAGTCCCTCCAAAATTATAGCCTCACAGTCAACCAGTCCTGCAAGAGGGCCCCAAATATCCCTTACAAGGGATTGCTCCTACCCTCACCATGATAAGAGCATCCCACCTCCCCACCCTAGCAAGGGATCTGATTCAGAACACAAAATCTAAGGAGACTGTTAAATCTCCTGTTCCTGGCTGCTTTCCTTTACTTACTTCTCCTTTCATCCAGAGAGTGCTGTTTCTGTTGCTATGGTTACAGATCTCCTCTCTAATACTGAAGTTACAAGGCCTGGCTTTAATTTATGGACAGACTTCCTATAGGGCATTGCAGGCTAATGGAGAGAACCCTGGACTAGGAATTAGCAGACGTGATTTCTATTTCTAGCCCTGCTATCTATTTGCTGTGTGACCTTCCTTGTTTAAAAGAGTTAACCTTTCTGGGTCTGTTTCCCCATCTCTAGAATGGGAATAAGAATTCCTCTTCCTGTGCCTGCATGAGGTTTCAAAAGATGAATGTTACAGTGTCTACAAACTCTTTGATCTCTGCAGGAAAAGATATTAACCTAATTGAATTCTATTAGCCTCATTGAATATAATCTGACTTTCATGATCACCTGCCCAAAGCTTCTAGACTAGTTAGCCTGACTCAAAGATGAAGAAGGTAAACTAATGAAAATTATAAGGGAGGTTCCAAAACCAATGAAAAAACTAAATCACCGTTTATCTCCTTCTCTTGATATCACTGCTTAGAGCTAAGAACATGAAATCGCACCTGACTAATGAGTAGAAATGTTTTGTTTCTCTCAATCCGTGAAATCGGAGGTATGTTCATCATTTCAGTAATCAGGCCCTGGGCCAAGTTACAAATATTGATCATACATTCTATTCCTCAAGAAAGCAAATTCATAAGGAGTCCTGGTGACATCTACAGGATGGATCTGTGACCAAATCAAAGGAAAAGGATTGTACCATAGGCCTTAAAGGAGTGGTTGGAAGGTTCCCCTAGTAATCGATGAAGTATGTTTGCTCAGGACACCAACCCCAGGGTCTTTGTGATGGATTGTGTTGAGGGTAGAGGTGGAGTATGCAATGGTAGTATTATGCCTAAAGTGATTAATGATAAGTCAGCTGGTGAGAAAGAATGTTGTCTATTATGTCTGAATAGTATTATGTTTGGAGGTGGATTCCTAGACATTTGAAAGGGATGTTGGGATGTAATCTGAGAGTTTTCTGGGTGATACTAGGTAAAGCTGATTGGAATATTGGAATCACCCTTAGAGGAGACCATAATTTGTGGGAATATGGAGAAAATTGTGGATGAGGGCAGCTTGTGAAGACAGGCATCCCCAGACTTGGCATTCAAGAGATGAGATGGAACCTACACTGAATCCTCAACCCTCCCCAAAAAAGCAATAGTGGGCATCTTGGGATCATGATGAAAGAGTTCTGATAGATGGTACTTTTGAGTGGCATGTTTCTGACTCCCCAGTAGTCTCCACGTGGGAAAAGAGATCACCCTTTGTGGGCCAGCGTTGGAGGGAAGGGAACAAGTGAACCTAGAGTCAGAGCACTAGAAATGTATAAGAGCTACAAATTACTCGAGGCAAAGTTGCATTGATCCTTACCAAGAGAACGGTTGTGCCAATACGTACACGGAACTGTCTGGGGAGAAACTTCCTGGAGTGGGACTTTTTAAGGGTCTAGGATGCTCTATGGGAGAGGTAAGTTTAAAAGGGAGATGAAGAGAAAACTTAGTGGCCTGCCACTGCTTTTTCCTTCCCTTTCCCTTTGAAAAACCGTGAACAGACATTTAGGCCCCTGGCTGTTCTCCCAATTGCCCACAAAACTTGTCATGCTCATCTCATAAGTTGCCAGGTGTGTTGTCCTTGATGGCTTTTTGGAGGCTGTTTTCATGGAGACTGCTATGCAACAGATGTTGGTCAGGTGTCCTCTGCACAGGAGGGTAGACTGCTGGGACTCAACTTCAAAAGGCGATATTTAACTGACTACTCCTATTAGAGGTGTAAAATGGTTTATAATCCACTTTCATATTTTCACTCCAAGTTCAGTTTAAAATAGCCATGTTCAGAAACCTTTGCCTCTCCTCTCTGCCAGAGTTAATTTCATATAGATACATAAACAATCAAAGTGGAAGAGAGCTTCAGAAGCCATCTAGTCCGATCCATACTGGAGCAAGAATTCTCTCTGCCTGGAAGGCAGTCATTGAACTTTTGCTTGAAAGACATTGAATGAGAGGGAGCCTACTTTCACAAGGCAGCTTATTCCAGTTTTGGAGAATTGTTATCATTAGGAATTGTGTTCTTGCCATTGTTGTTCAGTCATTTTCAGTCATGTCTGACTCTTCATGATCCCATTTGGGGGTTTTTTTGGCAATGATCCTGGAATGGTTTGCCATTTCCTTCTTCATCTCATTGCACAGATGAGGAAACTGAGGCAAATAGGGTTAAGTGACTTGGCCAGGGTCACCTCAGTAGTGTGTGTTTGAGGCCAAATTTGAACTGAGAAAAATGAGTCTTCTTGACTCTAGGCCCAACACCCTATCCACTATGCCACCTGGAAGTTCATTTTGCCCTTACATTAAAGCTTAAATCTACCTTTTTGTAACTTTCTCCCCATTGCCCTCCATTCTCTCCTTCTTGGACCCAAATCTAATTCTTTGTCTAAGTGATAGGCCTTCAGATATTTAAAGACAGCTATCATGTAAGCCCAAAGTCTATCATGTAAGCAGTGCTAATTCTGGAATCAGGAAGACCCATCTTCCTGAGTTCAGATCTGGACTCAGACTCTTACTATCTGTGTGACCCCAGGCAAGTCACTTAATCTTGTTTGCTTCAGTTTCTTTAACTGTAAAATGAGATAGAGAAGAAAATAGCAGACAACTCTGATATCTTTATCAAGAAAATCCCAAATGGAGTCGTAAAGAGTCAGATACTGCTGAACAATGAGAGACTCTTCAACATCCTGGTTGACCTCCATCAGCTTATCTGGGTCTTCTCTAAAACATGGTGCCCAGTGTTATGTTTTGTTTTGGTTTGTTTTTTTATTTCTCCCTTTCATTTTAATTCTTCTATGCAACATGACTAATGTGAAAATGTATTTAATAAGAATGTATGTGTAGAACCCATATAAGATTGCAAGCTGTCTCAGGGAGGGAAGAGAGAGGGAGGGAGAGAAATTTTAAGACTTATGGAAGTTATTGTTGAATACTGAAAACGAATAAATTAATTAAATTTAAAGAAAAAAGAAAACATGGTGCCTAGAATTGAATAAAATATTTCACATATGGTCTGATTAGGTCAAATTACATTTTGTCACCTGCCTCTTTCTAAGTACCACAGTTCGGTCCTAATTAGTGTGAGTATGAATCCCCTGAAGCAGAAGAATTAATTGAATTTACATTCTATACTTTCATTGGGCTGGAGTCAATTATCAAATTTTATGTTATTGTGATTTCAAATAGTGCAAATTTGAATATATGTGGCCATTTCAGGAGATTCATTATTCACACTAATGAGGACCTAGCTGTAGTCTTCTCTTAATGCAGCATAAGATTGCATTAGCTGTTCAAGTTGTCATATTGCCCTGTTCACTCAACCTTGCAGTTCCCTAAAGTTACCAGGTCTTTTTCAGATAAACTGTAGTCTTATGAACTAGCCATGGCTTCTTGTTTTCTCTACTTTGTGCATATGAAGTTGATCTTTTATCCTAAGTATGTTATACATTTTCTATATTTATGCTTATTATATTTTATCCTACTAAAGACTGCTTAAGTCTTCTTAAATTCCGACTCTTCCAATTAGTATATTTATTAGCTTTCATCTCCATCTACAAATTTAATACACATTTTCATCTATGTCTTCATTGAAGTCATTGATGAAAAATAATAAGTAATTTAGGACTAAAAACCCACCTAGAGCTCACTACCAGTGACCTCCTTCTAATTTTGACATGGAACCTTTTGGGTTTTCTTCCACCTTACATTTTTCCATCTTATCCATAAGCATGACAAAACATGAGGGATTGTGTCAAATGCTTAGTTAAAATCTAAGAAAACTGTATTTAAGCACCCCCTTGATCTAACAGTCCAGTGCCTGCATCTTGAGGAAGTCACACTAACACTATGACATCTGTGTGTCCTTTTCCGTACTTTACGGCTCATTAACCTTTTTTGAAATAACACATTCTAGAATTTCACAACAAATTGAAGTCAAGCTTACTGAGATATAATTTGCAAACTCCACTGTCCTTCCAAGATGGAATGCTGAATCTTGAGTTAAGAAGATCTAAGTTCAAATCTGGCCTCAGACACTTAGTAGATTTCTGTGTGACACTGGGCAAGCCATTTAATCCCTGTCTGCCTCAGTTGTCTCATCTGTAAAATTAGGGTAATAACAACAACCCACTTCCCAGGGTTGTTGTGAGGATAAAATGTTTGCAAATCTTTGCAAATTTGCTTTGCAAATCTTAAAAAATGCTAGCTAATACTATTATTTTTATTTTTCAGATTGGTACTTTTGCCCTTCCTCTGTCCTAAAGTACCCTATTCCATAAGATCAATCAATTCAACAAACATTTATAGTAGCCTACATTCCAGTGGGGGAGATAATAAACATGTGTGTGTGCATACACACAGACAGACATGTATGCACATACACATAATATGTAATATATATACAATACACATACTATATACACATATTGTTTCCTTCTCTGTCTCTCTTTATAAATATATGTACATATATGTACATGTAAGCATGTATGTACATATAGATATCAACAGATACAATATAAATGCAAGGCTTGTCCAGCTAGGGAATTGAGGTATGGCCTCAAGCAGGAGTAAGTGTAATCCAAGTCTGAAGGAACCCAGGAATCCTTTCAAATATCAAATATCAAATGGCTTAGCAAACATATCTGGCAGTTCTTTCAGTTCCCGGGATAGAATTTATCTGGTAACCTAAACTCACCAAGGCACCCCCTAACTGTCACCCTACCTATTTTGTGTTTCAATTTTCTATTAGCCATTTTTGTCCTTTTCTTTTCCATCCAGAGATGGTTCTACTTGGCAAAGAAAAAGAGAAGCAAGTTTGTAAAATCAAAAACTCAGCTAAGTTTTAGGCTAATTGAACTCAAAATTAACTATGTAAAAATGGCCTCCACTAATCACCTTGAAGTCTAAAAAGCAAGTTGTGGTCAGTCTCTAATTATAGTCATAGCTAATACACTGTACAGTAGAATTAGAGTCCAAAAACCTCTGAACAGCCTGAGAAGCAGTTTAATAGTGATAAACTCTTGCCCTTAAATTTAAAAATTCAATTATACAAATGAAGAATGGCAGACTTAAATAACCATTCATATTTTTTTAAAAGATCTGGGTAGTTAATTTAGCCGTAAACTCAATACATTTCAGTGGTACAATGTGGCTGCCCCAAAATATGTGTAGTAGATTAAGCTTTGTTAACAAGGTAGAATGTCCAGAAAATATGTGACAAAACCCCTTCTCTAATTCACGCTGGTCAGACTTCATCTGGAGAATTGTATTCTGTTCTAGGCATTGTATTTTGAAAGAAATACTGACCAACTAGATCACAGCCAAGATGGTTAGGGAACTGGGAGCCATGTTGGGGGTTTGTTTCTTGGAAACGCCTGAGAACAGACCCAGGACCAAGAAGTGAAAAGTATGAGAATAGATATTGCACGTGGAACTTTCTAACAACCTGAACTGCCAGAATTTCTATCCTGCTGGCATCCCTGTTGAGAATCAGGGTAAGCCAAGCCATGATGTATCACCTGAGTAAGACCTTCAGGAAGCTTTAATATTGTGGAAATTACAACTATCTATAACTTCCTAAGGCCATAAAATCATAATATTTAACCCCAAAGGGAGCCTTAGAGACAACATCATCCAGAGGTATCAAACACATAGCCCAGAACACTCCTGAGGGTCGCCTGAACTAAGATTAAAATGTAATTGGGAAATATTTAACAAAATAAATAAAATTAAAATGGTATATAAATGTAACTAATATGTGATTTTCTAAGTCAATATGTGTCCAGCAGGGATCCTTACGTGCAGTTTAGTGACCACCGTTTCTATTTGAGTCTGACATCACTGATGTAATCCAACTCCCATTTTACAGCTAAGAAAACTGAGTTCCACAGAGATGAGTGATATGCTCATAATCATAGGCTCCAAATTTTTTTCTAAATATATTTTACCACAAATAAAAGTTAATTTAAATCCCCCAAATCTGTCAACTTTTAAAATGTTTAAATTTTTTTAAGTATGTTAATTCCCCTTTCCTTCCTTCCCCTCCCCCCAAAAATCTATCTCCTCACCCTGAGAGGATCACCAAAGAAACTGGATGTCTGGCAGGGTTGTGGTGAATCTAGACTGTTTGGGAAAACATGGCAAATCACTTATGATCAAAAAAAGCATGAAAATTGTGCAGACTTCAGAAATCCTTGGCAGTGTCCCATGGCTGTGCACTCTGGGCTGCACCAACGATTAAAGGGTTAAACTTAATAACCTGTTGGGTCTTAGACAAGGAACTTAACCTCACTATTCCCATCTGCAAAATAGAAATAAAAATATCTGTCCTATCTCAGAGCAATAAGATGAGGCGAAGAAATCCAAAGTGCTTTGAAAGGAGAAATGTTATGTAAATAAAAGAGAGGGAGTGGAAGGAAAATCAGCTCATGAGTCAGGAGATCTGGGAAAGGAGCTTCAAGGAGGAAGCAGCCAGTGGCACCATGTTTTGGAGAGACTTCTCTCCCTGTTTCCCTTTGTAATTAATTCTTGGTTCTGACACTTACTAGTTCTGCCATCTTATGCAAGTCACATAATTTCTCCAGACCTCAGCTAGCTTATCTATGTAATACAGGGCTATGGACCAAAGGGCCTCTCAGGAAGGTCCCTTCTAGCACTGACATACAATAAAGTATGATCACCAACAATAACTTGCCAAAGTGAGCTCATGCGTGGTAGGCTCTAGCGATCCTTGGAGAAGAAATGCAATCTCCTCCCTACAAATAATAATTATTCAAGAAGGGAATTAGAGACTCTGATGATGTCTCTAAGGCCATCGGCAAAAAGTAGTAAAAGACAATCACCTGCTCTCAGCAGAGGATGCCAAAGAGTATTTCTTGTGTTCTTATGCTTTCTGTAACAAGGGTGAATTTAAAGCCCCAGAGGCCTACAGCTCTTAATAAAAATAACAGCATGCTATTAAGTAAAAATGTGTTAGCTAATTACTAGTACCCTGACAAAAGCCACAGTAGTCATATGGGCATTCAGAATTAAGTAGGCTGACAAGTCTTATTAAAAACAAATTGCTAAGATGGTCCACAGGCGAAGGCCGAGAAAAATTATTAAATACCAAATTGTTTCTTTTTCTAGCTATAAATAGAAGAACATCTTGAATTTTTGTTTCATTCTGCCCTAAGTATCCAAGAAATAGATCACCTTGCAGCCAGCATTCCTTCTTTCCAATGCTTGTGACCATTCTAGTTAAATAGCACTAGCCTTGGAATCATCAGGTCTGGGTTCAAGTCCTTAATTCAATCGCTTTCTTACTGTGGACTTGAAAAAACTAACTTCTCTGACGCTCAGCTTTAACATCTGTAAACCCCAGATCATTGCCAGCAGTCCTGACTTTTGTCCTGTCACTAGACTTTGAGGACTCTGAAAGAGAGAGTGAGGCTAATGACTTTAAGCAATGCTGCCTCACTTAAATCCAATTCACAGGCAAGTCAAGATGTCATCAGTGAAGCCATTGGCCATCTTTGAAAAGGAAGGATAAACAACAGAAAACAAGAACAGCCACAAGATGAGAATAACACTTATATTATCTAGTTCACAGTATTGTTTCAAAGAAAATGTGTTGTAACTTGCAAAGCATTGTATCAATATTATTAAGCTATAGGTGAGAACTAGTATTCAAAATAACATTAAGAGCCTATAGTGGATAGAGCATTGACCTTAGGATCAGAAAGATCTGAGTTCGAATCGTATTGAAGAGATTTACGAGATGTGTGATCTTAGGTAAGTTATTCAACTTCTCCTGACCTCAGTTTCCTTATCTGTAAAATGAGGGAGCCTATAGATGCCATTTAAGGTCTTTTGAGCTCTATACTTATGATCCTATCAGAAACGCCAAATCAGGCATTCAAGCAGCACATATTTATTAAGGACTTACCAAGAGTCATGCACTGGACCTAAGGAGAGGAAAGTCAAATAGAAGCAAAAATAAAGAGAGTCCCTGCCCTCACGGACCTTACATTCTAATGGGAGAAGACAATACATAAAAAGGAGCTGAAATGTGGAGGAGGGAGGCTTGACCTTTATAGAGGCCTCTTGGTTAAGTCTGAATAATCAAAGAAGACTCCCCAAAATGGAGGTTCCTGGAAAAACTCACCAATAGAAGGAGTCTACAGGAGCAGAGTCAGGAGGCAGCTGAGGTATGATGGCTAAGTCTGGACCAGTGGGGGCAGCTTAGCATAGGACCCTTCTCTAAAATGCAGATTCTGGGAACACACCAATAGGAGAAGGAGCTTCTAAGTACAGAGTCAGCCATGATGGCCAAGTTCAAATAAAAGGTAACATTATTAATAGATGACACCTATATAAAAGTAGAGAGCTTACAGTTTAGTCCCTAATAAATGCTTATGGGTTGATTGACTCTGTGATAGGGTGGTTCATATATTATCCCCATTGTGCAATTATGATGTAAATAGGAACTATTCTCTTAATAACAATATATTTTTTGTTTTTATTTGAACCTGTGATTTCACTAATGTGGAGGAAATTCTGGTATGAAAAATCCCTCCACCAGTATAAATCAACAGCTCATGTATAACATCATCTTAGAGAGTTGCCTGAGAAACTAGAATGCTGTCATTTACCCAGGACCATCCAATTCATTTTGTGTCAAAGGCAGGAATAGGAGCCAATCCTTCCAAAACCCCCTCTCTACCCACTATGCCACACTACCTCTCAACAATGTAAATAATAAATATCAATAACGTCTCTCAGTAATATTAATAATCAATATCAGCAAGTATTAATAATATTAATTAATAATCAGTATTATTAATACTCACTATATACTCATTTATATGAATAGATGACCATATGAATGGCAAAGATTTTTCTTCTCTCCTTCTCCCAGCCCCACAGGTTACCAATCTCCTGCCATCTACCAAACTGAAAAGGATCTGAGTCTGGATTTTGTATAACAATAAAAATAATAATTCCTAAATTTTACAGTAGAGTAGAATCACTTCTGGTCAGAGTAAATCAAGTCTGGTCAAGAATTCATTCTGCCAGCCTACTCGATAAGATTTAATTCTTTACTGAGTCATATGCCTCTATGTAGCTGTAGGTCCTAGGGTCAAAGATCAGCCTAAAGGACTATAATAAAAATGCATTAGAATACAGTCCTAACTGGTTTCTTGGCATCCAGTCTCTTGGCATCTTTTTCTAGTACTAGCCAGCTACAGGTCTTTCATATATCAGGAATGGAGGAATGCAACGCCTCCATTTAAGAAGCTTCCATGCTTCTCTATTACTTCTATGAAAAGATTCAACTCCTCTGGCATTTTAAGTCCTTTATAATATGATCATTCTCCATCTTTCCTGGGTACTCCCTCTCACACGCCCTTCAGCTTGGCCAAACTAACCTACTTGTTCTCCCCAGAACATGACAAACAAGCTCTTGCCTCATGTCTTTGTATAGTCTATCTTATCTCCTGTGCTGAGAATGCTCTCCCCCCTTACCTCTTCCACTTGGATCCCTTCAATATTCAACTCAAGGGCTATCTCCTTCAGGAGGCTTTTTCCTGTTTCTCCATTTCTTAATGCCTTCCTCCTAAATAACTTGGAATTTTTTTCTCATATATCCTGTATTTATTTATCTGTGGACATGTGGTATTCTCCCCAGTAAAATGTAAGCTTCTACTAGGCAGGGACTCTTTAATTTGGTCTTTATCTCCAACATGGAGTATAGTGCCCAGCACTTGGTAAAGCGTAAACGAGTGTTTGTTGACTGACTGATTGATTGAAAAATAGTCCTTGTGTGAGCAAACACATACTGCAGTCCTCAGCAGTTCAGCAGATTAGAGCAACTCCCACAGAAATAACTATCATGACCTTCAGTAGTCATATCCAAAAACAACCTAGAATATAACTAAAGCAATGCCTTCTTCCTTATACCTTCTGCTTTGGGTTTGTGCCCTCAGTGGACCACCTGGTCAAAAACCCAAGAACTCTGATGTTAGGAAAACACTGAGGCTTTGCTATCATCAGCAAACACTGAACAAGCACCTACTGTGTGCAAGGGCCTTGGGGGAATCATCATCACCAATTGCAGCAGCATCACTAGCACCCATCATCATCATCATTCTACTACTACTACTACCATTGACATTGAGCTTTAAGGTTTGCAAAATTCTTTACACCATCTCAGTTCGTCCTTACAACAACCCCAGGAAATAGGTATTTTTGTTACCTCCATCTCACAGTTGAGAAAACTCAAACTCAAAGATATAGCTACTTGCCCATTGTCAAACACTTAGTAAGTGACTGAAGCAGGATCTAAACTCAGGCTTCCTGATTCAAAGTCCAAGTTCTATTGACGACATCACTTAGAAATATTAACCCCAACTCTTACTTTCAAAGAGCTAACAGCCTCACAAACAGATAGTCTTTTGGGATTTCTGTGATTAGCCATCCTTGTGGCTGTGCTGTGCTGGACGCCACGATCACTCACCCCAAAAATGAGTGTCTTTAGGTGCTGTAAGTTTGTCTTGCAAGACTTCTGAAGTGTCTACATGTTTTTAAGAGGGAGAGTCCAAATTCTACTAAATCCCATGCTATAGAGGTTCCATTGACTTCTTAGCATCTCATCAAATGGATCACCTGGAGGGACACAAGAGTTCTGGAGACAGTGAAGTGTAATAGAAAAAATCAACCTGGAATGAACACAGAATTGGGATTGAATCCCCGTTCTGATGCCACTTAACTATTTGAACCAGTCATGTCATCAATCTTACTGAGCCTCAGTTTTGGCATCTGTAAATTGGGGATAAAAAATACTTGCCCTGGTATCTCATGGTTGTTGCAATGAGGGTGCTTTTGTAAGCCTTCAAGTGCTGTGAGTTGTGCTCATTTCTTTTCCCTTTTTATAGATGAGATTAAGAAAATACTGATTCTGAGCATGCATAAATCATTCATATAAATTAACACAGGCTCAGCTACACACAATTAAGGCAGCAGCTGTCCCACAAAGAGTGGTAACCTCTGCTATCCCTTTCTAATTTCTTCCTGCTACCTTTACAAAGCATTTTGTGTTCAGGGAAGGCACACCGGGTGCATGTGTAGCCAGCAGAGGTTAATGTTCTTGCTACCAGCTGATAATGCATGGGCCATGGAAGAAGGGAGAGGGTGTACAAGGAGAGAGGAGGGAGTTGCCAAGGAGGAGGGGGGCATCTGGTGAACATGTTCTCCAGTTCGGAGATTTAGAAACATCCAGCAACAAACACTGGGGTGTCAAGCGTTCGGGTAGCTGAAAATGAAAATATCTGTTCCACTAGAGGAGCTTAGAAAAGAAGAAATAAGTTGTTTTAGACATGAAAATGATCACAGGACATGTTTGCTGTTCTGTCTCTCCTCAGAAAAAAAGAAAACAGAACACTGAGAAAGAGCCCTTTCCTAGCTAATTCTTCCCTGAAGGTTCCCCTGAAAGACAAGGGGAAAATATTTTTATTTTTTTTCTGTGCTCCAGGGATCACATTGAGGAACAGAAAATATGTTTTTGCTTTTCTCTGCTTCCAAGGAACCTACCTTAACCAAGTGCTTTATTTTTCAGTGAAACAATCATGTTTTTGCATCAGATTTTTTACCAAGGCCTCAAAGCCCGGATATCCAGCTGGCCAACTTTAGTGCTCGGTGAGTAATGATGAATACTTGGAAATTAGACATTTGACTAATTTAACAGCATCCTTCATTAAAAGTCGCATTTCAGAGGACCTATTGACCCATCTTTGCAGCCCAGACAGGCTTTCACCTCTCATGATTACACATATCACCAAGTAAAATTCCCTCTACTAAATGTTCTGATGTGTCATCTGGACTCTTGGCTGAAATTAGTTAGTTTTTAATACCAGGTGAATCACCCCAGTGGGGTCTGAGAGGTTTTATTGGTGTTCTTAATTCAAAAACTAGTTTGAAGTGATTAAAATTTTTTATGTATATAAAAGCTACTTCAAACCTAAGCCCTTTTCCAGTTAGAGATGGTGTTTCTTTAAAAAGTAAAGAAAATTCCAAAATAGTAAAGGACAAGTAGATGAGTGACCACAATGTTCATATATCCCTCTGCTGGTGGTGTGGAGTATATAGTAAAATATAAACTAAAGAACAGATGTGAAATTCACAAGCAGATTGATCAGAACTGGACAGAGTCACAGAGCCTGAAGAAATTTCAACCCCCCTCACTCCACCACCACCACCTTCATTTTATAGATAAGGAAGCTGAAAACGAGTAAGGTAAAGACACCTTTAAGGTCACACAGGTAGGAAGCAAAGAGCAGAACTGGATCTTTTAAACCCAGTTCTACTGACTCTACCCATACTTTCCTCCTGTACAGGAATATACTGGTTCACTATGTGGGAGCCTTTCCGATATCCTCAAAGAGGCAAAGACTTATCAGTACATGCAGCCAATACAGCTGGACATGAATCAAACTCCATAACTGTTAGAGAAGGGAAAAGGGTCATCTAACAGTGAGCTCAGTCACAAAGCAGCAAACATCTGAGAAGTCATATATCCTCAAAAATTGATTATGTAGAATCTAGCAACAAAGCAGGGACTGCTGAGTATCATCAGTCATGGCAATCTTTTCAATTCATTTTGTTAACATGCTGCCATAATTTTCAGCAAGAAAACACATCACTAAGTCATGCCACAGCCATATAATTAATGAGCACAAAATTAATTTGTGCTGTTGGGTGGGGTGGCAGGCAAATCATTCTGGAATACGAGGCCATTTTAATATCAAATTTCCTTATATCTTCTCAAAGGTGTTGATTATGGATTCTCAAGAAAATTTCTGACTATTTTGGACCCTCTTGTTCAACTCGTATTTTCTTAGCATTCTAGCTATTTAACTTTTCAATCTTTCCCTCTCTCAATTCACATGAGGGAGAAGCTTCCAGGTTAGTAGTAGGGACAAGAGAAGTAGAAAGATTTCTGGTACACAGAAAGCTATGGTGTGGTAGATAAAGTGCCTGGCCTGGAGTCAGGAAGACCTGAGTTCAAATCTAGCCTCTGACACTTAACTAGTTGTGTGACCCTAGGCAAGTCACTTAACCCTGTTGACCTCAGTTTTCTCATCTGTAAAATGAACTGGAGAGGGAAAAGGCAAATCATTCCAAATCCTTCTTTGTCAAGAAAACCCCAAATGGGGCCATGAAAAGTTGGACACTAGTGAACAAAAACAGCTCAGGAGAAAGAGCATTTGCTCGGGAGTCAGAGGAACTGAGTTCAAGTTCTGCCTTTGTCACCTACTACTTGTCGGTAGTCATTTAACCTGTCTAGGTCTTCATTTCCTAATCTGTAAAATGAGGGGGGTTGGGACCAGTTGGTCTCTAAGTCCCCTGCCACCTCTATACCTACGATATTACCTTGTTGTATCAGACTATTCTCCTTTTCCTCCTTCCCACCCACAAGGAAGAACACAACATCTTTACACTTGAAAAACTTGGAGATCTTTTTTCCCCCAAACAGGTTAATTTTCTTTCTAAAAGAAGAAAGAACTTCCCCCAAAGAGCTAAAGGCTAGGGGATAGCCAGATGTTGCTTGAATATTCCATACAATAGCACTTCTTTGCAAAGTTGAGGTTGTCCCTGGCAACCCACAACTGTGGTCAGCTGTCTCGATATAAGTGGTCTTCTTTTTCCAAGCTTCAAGTTGCAGTTTCAAACTCATGCCAGAACAAAACTTCCTCCACACTCTACCCTACCCTAACAAAACATTTGGGGGAAAAAACTAAACAAAAATTGAAGGCAGAGATTTCAATCAATTTCACAAGAATCCTAAAATGGCAGATCATATGGAGTTTCAGGCACACTAAAGCTATAAATGGGTGAGGTGAGAAGTAAGAGCATGGTCAACTTGTTAGTCATGGTTAAATTCATTTATCTGAAGAAGATCTGGGGGTTTTAGTGGACTTCAAGCTCAATACATATGAACAATGTGATGTGGCATCCAGAAAAACTAATATGATTTGGGGCTGTATTGATAGACATAGGTTCCAGGTGAGAATCTAGAAGTATTCTGCCATTGTCAGACTTCACTGGAATGTTGCGTTATATTCTGGAAATCATAGAATAAGGATAGTGATGAGCTGGAGAACTTTCAGAGGAGGGTAGTCAGAATGGCCAAGAGCCTTGAGTCCATGCCATGTGAGAATTGATTGAAGGAAATGAGCATTTGGGGCCTGGAGAAGAAGAGACCTAGATGCACATGAGAGCTGTCTTCGGTTGTGTGAAGGGAGTGGAGGGAGGGCTCATGAGGAAGAGGGATTAGACAAGATCTGCTTGGTCCCAGAAAGCAGAACCAGGAGCAAGGAGTAAAAGGTGCAAAGAGGCCAGAGTTTAGGCTTGATGTCAGGAAAGGCTTCCTAACGATTAAGGCCATTTAACAAAGGGGTGGAATGTCTTGAAAGCTGGTGGCTCCTCCTCCTTCAGACAGAAGTGGGATGGCCCATTTGTCAGGTGTGTGGGAGATGGCTTTGATGCAATGGTCCCCAAAGTCCCTTCTGACTCTTCAGTTCTGTGATTCTGGGAGATTGAAGTAGGGGATCAGATCCCCTCAGATAGTCGTGGGAGAGGGAAGGTCAGCAGGATTTGAAGTGGAGTCAGAATAAAAGAAGTTTCTTCCAAGACAGATTAGGAGATGTGTACTAGAAGGTTATCCCAAACAGAGGACAAAAACCAACACCACAAATGCTATCTGCATCCAGACAAAGAAGTGATAAAAGAGAAGTATTGTAGAGAATGCCTATTTGTGTTTCATGGTAGCCATCTCTGAGATGGGGTGAGTGAAAGGAAGAAAGGGGAAAAGAAAGAAATTTACATGGTAACTTTGTTGTGTATTTAAAAAGGATATCAAGTTGTACAGAGCAAATTTGCAGTTTCATATGCAGTCATCTTTTTTATTGTACTATCTTATGGAAATGCTTGTTTTATTCCATAAATTAAAGAAATTTAATTTTTTTAAATGTAGGTGGATGCCTCAGTAGGCCAAGGGACATTTAGCTTGATTGTCTATATGTAAGTGTTGTTATAAATTGTATAAACTGAGGCATAGGTGGATGGATAAAGTGATGCGAAATCCCCTTAAGGCAGCCTGGTACAGTAGAAGGAGCTCTGGGCTAGAAGTAAGAAACATGAGACCTAGTCCTGGCCCTTCCACCAATTATCTGAGTGATCATGGTCAAATTATTTTTTTCATTTGGGGCCTTAATTTCCTCATCTGTAAAATAAAAAGATTGCACTAGACTAGCACTTCTCAAAATTTTTGGTCTTAAGACCTTTCTATGCTCTTAAAAAATGACTGAGGACCCAAAAAAGCTTTTGTTTGTGTGGGTTATATCTACTGATATTTACCATATTAGAAATTAAAACCTCTTCGCATTTTTATGAAAGGGTTTCAGGGACCCCAAACAGTCTCTGAACCACACGTTGAGATTCACTCCACTAGTGAATACCACCCTTCCTACTTTTAAATACTATGATTATAACATGCTTTTAATTTGGAGATTCTGAAGAAAGACGTGATTTATTTGGTCATAGAGAGAAAGATGGTTTCAGAGCTAATGTTCAAAGTTTTAGTTCCATAAGATGCCCCAATATAAAATAAATGGGTAATCTTGGCAAGTCACAGAATCAAAAAAGGATAAATACTCAGAACAGAAAAGAGAACAACTGAACCAAATCCCAAGTTTCATTCTACCTATTTCTTCCAGCTGACCTATTTGACATACTGCTGCCTATGCTGAATATCTACCAGGAGTTTGTAAGAAACCATCAATATAGCTTGCAGATCCTAGCTCACTGCAAACAGAACAGGGATTTTGACAAACTCCTGAAGCATTATGAGGCAAAGCCAGACTGTGAAGAGAGGACTCTGGAGACCTTTCTCACTTATCCTATGTTTCAGGTAATGTGGTCTTTTTGAATGCATAATAAGGGATTGTCCTAAAAAGGGGAAAAAATTTCAGTAGAAATCTCATTCTTTAGTAATTTAAGGCTGATTTATCTCTGTATCCCTTGTGCCCAGAATTTAAAGGGTGTTGAATGAATGAATGTTTATAGGGAAGGGATCAGTAACAAATCTAATTAAATATTAATAAATCTAATTGTGGTACAATAGGGACTCCCTGAGTTATGAGCACCAGACCTATACTTGAAACATGCATACAAACATCTAGCTGCATGCTACCCCCTGCTCCAGTTACCCATCCCAAGGCTGATCTCACCTAAATTCACTCCAAATAGCTAGGTCTTGTTGCAATTGCACCACCTGATTGCTCTTTCTCTCTTGCATGTCTATTCCACACCCCCCCCCTCTCTCTCTCTCTCTTCCCCTCCCTCCTTCCCTCTCTGTCTCTGTCTCTCCCTCTATCTATCGCTCTTTCTCTCTTTCTCTGTCTCTCTCTGTCTCTTTCTCTCTTTTTCTTTCTGTCTCCCTGCCTCTGTGTGTGTGTCTCTGTCTCTCCTCTCTCCCTCTCTGTGTCTGTCTCTCTGTCTTTGTCTCTCTCCATCTTTCTCTCTTTCTCTGTCTCTCTGCATCATCTCTCCCTCTCTCTCCTCTCCTCTTCCTTTCTCTTCCCTTGCTCTTAAAAGGAAATCCATATATTTTCAAGTCACATTAGACCTAATGCCAAGCAAATGCCATGAAACTCTAAAAACTATTGACAGCACCTAGAAGCTTGCTATAGACCAATGCTTCTCAAAGGATATGCCTCAGTATATTAATGTGCCTTGAATGTGTTGCAAAATTTTGAACATTGTGTTGTTACATATTTTTTGAGTTATCATTGTGTTTAAAATAAACTTTACTTAATCAGCAATAAATTTTGTTTAATAAAAATTTTCCTTACATAGCATACATAGGACAGTATTATAGTATTCATAAAACAAACAAAAATTGCCTATTACATATATGTACTAATCTCAAAACACAACACAGACCTTAAACTGGCAAACAACTCAACAAAAACAGCTGCACTTCTTGAATAGAAATGCCACAAATCTCCCGACTCTTCCATAGAATTGCCACATTAAACATTCAGTGTGCTGTGATTTCTCACAGCAGAGAATACTATGCCATGAACAAAAATAATTTTGAAAACCACTGCTCTCGAGACTCCAAAAAGGCCTTGCTCTTCCTAGTCCTCTTCTATTTAAATCTGTTTTTCCTCATGTCCTATTCAGTTTTTATCATTTTTCTGCTCTAATTACCAGAATTGTTTTCTGCTCATTTTCATTACAAAAGTATAATATTTACATAAATGACAACATTATTTCTACGGGTAAATGCTCCCTGAGTTCCAAATAAGGAAAACAACTTGAGTAACACAAATCGTTTGTAAACTGGGGATGGGGCTGCTGTTTTCCAGTCTCTTCTCTTGGTAGCATATTTCATTTTGGTTTTAGAACAGGGCCCCAAACAGAGAATTGCTCTTGGGACAAGACCTGGTGCCAGTTTCCTTCTAACAGAACCATACAACAATGAGATAATCTGACTTGATAGATAGTGAGCTCTCCCAATCATTTAAAATATCCAAGATGGGCAACTGCCTCTCAGGGATGCTATAGAGGAGATTACTGCAATTGATGAGAAGTTGTGCCCAATGTCCTCCAGTCCCTCTTGTGGCTCTAAAGAGTCTTTGATTCTATGGCTTCTCCCTACAATATTCCCTCCAAAACCTTTCACAGCCTCAACTAATATGCTTATGATTGCCCTGTGGCCAGTCTGCCCTTCTTTGACTATCTAATCTCTGTAGATCCCCAGGTATATTCTGACCTTACATGAACTCCTGGCACACACTCCCCATGAGCATGTGGAGCGCAACAGTTTGGATTATGCAAAATCAAAACTAGAGGAACTGTCCAGGTAAGAAGCCTCTGCTCTTCTCTTATTGTCTTCCCAAAGAGTAATAGGCAGTAGTTCTTAATCTGAGGTCCATGAACTTACTTGTTTTAATATTTTGACAACTGTATTTTTTCTTTTACCATCCTATGTGTTTTATTTTATGTATTTCAAAGGCAGTCTGATAAGGGATAGGTTTCACCAGGCTGCCAAAAGTGCCCAGGACACATGCAGAAAAAAAGATTAAGAACCTCTGGTCTAGAGGATACTGATTCTGTGAATCAATCAGTATTTACTGAATTCCTTTCAGGGGTACAACCTTATATTCTATGTACAGAAGAAACTGAGCAACCAACAGGAATTGCTATAATCCAAGCTTATCAGTTCAGAAAATCAATTCTGTCAATTTGCCAAAACTGACCAGACTCATTTATAAAATAGTTCCAATTAATTAAATAATAATGGTGGATTCCATTCAGTTCAATAAATATATATTAAATACTTACTGTGTACCAGCACTGCGCAAAGCAAAGTATAGCAGGGGAGAAAAAACAGTCCCTGCTCTCTAAGAACTCATGTCGTACTGAAAGAAAACAACAGGTGCCAGTAAATATAAATTAGCAAACAAATACAAGGTCATTTGATGAGGGATGGTTATGGAGAGGACTAACAACTGGGCAATCAGAAAAGATCTCATGTAGGAGTTGGCACATAAGCTTAATCTTGAAAGAAGCTAAGAATTCTCCAAATTGGAGGTGAGGATGGGAAATATTTTAGTTAAGGAAATTGTGTTCGTCCTTTGTTGCCAAAGAAGACCATGCTGTCAGAGAAATGAGGACACGACTTGTACTTTGTCATGAGGGAGGGAGGGCTGTGCAGGTCACCAACCTTACTTCTCTTCCAGAGCCATCTGAATCCAGAGACCTGATATTCCTCAGGATGAATGGACATGACCCAGGCCTATTCAATGAATGGGCATTGCCTCACCCTAAGTGAGTGCCTGCAAAGACCTTGACCTAAAGGTCCCAAGCTTAGTTAAGGAGAACAGAGGATACAAAGACCAAGAGATAGGAGATGGAATATCTTATTGGGGTTGGGGAAGGGAGAGAAAAGAAAATAGGTCAGTTTGGCTAGATATAGAGTATATAACAGCTAAGTGGTGCAATGGATAGAGCACTGGTCCTGGAGTCAGTATCTGAGGATAGATTTGAACTCAGGAAGAGTCACATCCTTTCACCCTGACTCATTTTAGACAAATAACATGCACTTATAAGATGGCTGATTGGATTTAGGGTTACAACCTGTGGACTTTAAACAGAGACAAGTGAATTGGTCCAAGAATTAAATTGTCAACTTTGGTCTCATGAGTGTAGTTCTTCGATGAAGCCACAGTTCTTCCATTACTTAACTGCATGACCTCGGTATTTCACTGCTTAGAAGCATAAAGTCAGAATGTTAGAACTGGGAGGAACCTTAGAAGTGATCTCACCCAACCCCCTTATTTCAAAGATGAGAAAATCAAATCCCAAGGAGTAAAATTAACTTGCCCAAAATCACAACTAGACTGGTTAACTGACTAGTGACAAAGCCTAGAATAGTAAACAGGTCTCCGGATTGCCAGTTCATGGCTGTGTTAATTTCCTATATTATTGTCAGAGGAAGGTAGTAATAGCTGTAATATCCATTCCTCCCTCCTTCTCAGTCATAATATAAGGCATAAGGAGACATTAGCTAAGTGAGAAAAATGAACAGCTACACAAATTGCTATTTTTATTACTATTTCTTCAACCTTTGGAAGAGCTGTGATTTCATACATGTGAGCACTCTCTTCCTCCAATGTAGATGACCACTCCTCTATATCACAAAAGACAATCTTTGGTCTTCGGAAGGAGGTTATGGTCAAAATAGCTAATAGTTCAGTAACTTACCTTCTGATGCCAAGGCTCTCTTTATTTGGCTTAAACAATAGGTTCATAACTTATCACACAGCCCTTTGGAACTTGAAAGACACTAGAGATTATGCTCTGCCAACAGGATTCTGTTACAAAACTTTTCACTGCAAAGGAGTATATCACAGGAGGAATATGATGGGTTATCCTCATCATCCCCATTCTAACAAATATAAAGGCTTCCAAAGCACACTTCCTATGAGATAATATTATAAGATAATATTGATAAAGCACTTAGCAAAGTGCCTGGCACATAGATGCTTAATAAATGCTTGTTTAAAAAAAATCATCTCATTTGATACACATAAGGTATCCCCATTTAACAGATGAGGAGGGTAAATTTAAGCTCAGAAATTAAGTGACTCTACCAGGATCACACAGCTAGGAAGTACCTGAGGGTGGAATTGAATTTCAGTAAAAGTAATTTCAGTTTTTCAAAAGAAAGGGAAAGTCCAAACTCTAACTCCTTTCCCCTGAGGAAAATCTCAGCAGGAAGTTAGGGAGGTCATGCAGGTCTTGGTCTGATAGACAAGATGTTGGGTTTAAGCTACGTGTTGTTCAGTTCTTTCAGTCATCTCTGACTCTGTGGTCCCATCTGAGGTTCTCTTGACAAGGATACTAGAGTAGTTTGACATTTCCTTCTCCAGCTCATTTTACAGATGAGGAAACCGAGGCCAACAGGAGTAAGACACTTGTCCAGAGTTATACAACCAGTAAGTGTCTGAAGCCACATTTGAACTCAGGGAGATGAGTCTTCCTGACTCCAGGCTCCCACTCTCTATCCACTGTGCCACATAGCTGCCCATTTGAGCTTTGTACATATATCACAGAGTCTGGTTAATGTCCCAACTTGAGACCAGATTTGAAGAATGCACATAAAGTTGGGATGTTTATTGAAAGAGCTGAGGATCAAATTGAGCTGTGAAAAGAGGGGAATGGAATGATAGCTGTCACAGGGAAGTAGAAAATAAATAGACTTATGCTTAGGGTATTGTCCCCAAATTACCATTTATCTTCCTTTCTAGCATAGAGAGCATAAAGCATAGAGAGAATAAGGCAGCAGGCATTTCTTTGTTATGCAAACTGAAGAATTATCCAGGGAATAGTAATAATTTGCATTTATATCATTCTTTAGAGTTTGCAGAGCACTCTTTTTACAACTCAGTAAGCTAAATAACATATTATTGCCAGAACTTTAAAGCTGTAAAGCTAAGGCTGGGGATGCTGGTACTTTGCCTCACAGTCAACTAGGAAGTGTTTAAGTTAAGATTTTAACCAGGGTCTCCTAACTACAGATATAACACCTTGTACCGAACTGCTTCCATTATGATGAACACATTATACATACGCCAATAAGCAAAAGTACTATCTCCAGTAACATATAATATCACTGGAAAAGTAGGGCAAATCACCTCACTTCCTTGACCTCTGCTTCTTCATTTTGAAAATGTTGCACATCCAAATGAATGTTGTCCTCCAAAGTTGTTTCCTTGGGAGTCTAGACACTCATTCCAATAATGTCACTGTTATTTTAACCTTTTCTAAAACCCTTATTTGGGAAATGTCCAAAGAGCTAGTTTTGACAGAACATTTAAAAAAACAGAATTTTATTAGAAAGGAATTTTAGGAAGGACTTTGAGATTATATAATCAAACCTCATTTGCAAATAAGATGCAATATCACCCTTGGAAAGAACAATGAACATGGGCTCAAAGGACCTGAGTTCAAATTATGACTGGGCCATGGACTATTTCTATAACTTTGGGTGAATTATTTCATTTCTGCCTCAGTCTCCTCATCTGTAAAATCATGGCATTGTACACAAGGTGACTTCTTAGGTTCCTACCAATTCTAGATCCTACCAAGTGCCTTGCTCAAGGTCTATAAGTTAGTGACAAGTCTATTTGCAAGTTAATGGCAAAACTGGGGTCAGAATCCAGGTCCTAAGAATCCCAGGTTCTTTCCACTACCCAGAATATCATTACCTTATAGTCAACCATCATTAGGGTTAGAAATAGGGACTAGACCTGTGGATTCAGCTCTCTCACCATCATGCTATAACTGTTGATTCCAAAATGGCATTTCCCAAATTTATCACCCGTATCAGTGGCTTCAAATTCAAATAAAAACAGGGGTCACTAACCCATAGTTAAGCCCAAAGCCTTCATGTTGATTTTGTTTTAAAATGTAATACTATCTATGTTTTATTGTATCTATTTATTTTGTTAAAAGTTATCCAATTGCATTTTAGTCTGGTTGAGGCCACACTAGGGAATGATGAAGGTTGGTCCACGGATGCATGTTTGACAAATCTGACTTAAATCATTCACCAGATACAGCACAAAACAACTTTTGACTGTTTGCAAAAAGCAAATCCACCCTCAAAAAATAAGGGTGTTGTGGAACTGGAGTCATGTTTTGTTCTTGGTGCCACATGTTAAGAAAGAATTTGACAAACTAGAGCACATCCAAAAAAGGGCAAGCATGATCATGCCATTCTAGGACCATTTTCAGAGAACCCTGCAGCAGAGAAGACATAGCCTCAAATATTTGAAGTCTTGTCATGGGGACAAGGTATTAGATGTGCTCTGCTTAGCCTGAGCAGGCAGAACTAGAGAAAATGGGCAGGAGTTACAGAGAAGCAGATTTAGGTTCACTGAAATGCAACACTTCTTAATAATTAGAGCTGACCAAAAGCAAAGCAGGCTGCCTATGGAGATAATGGGTTTCTCTTCCTTAGAGGTCTTCAAACAGGGTTTGGAGGATCACCTGTCAGTTATATTGTAGGAAGGTTTCTATACAAGCACAGATTAGACTACGTGGTTCTGAAGCCCCTTCCTACCCTGAGATTCTGGGATGCCATCATCAAGAATTGCCCCTATGAAAGCTATACAGTGAAATACGTTGCCAACTCACAAGGCACTGTCAAAAGAGGTTCTCAAAAGCAAAAAAAAATATTTTGACCAATGTCAATATCTTGGCAATAAAGGTTCAACTTCCCAAGGGATCACTTTGACAAGTTCTTCACACACTTAGAATTTAAAAAAAACATTCTGGTGGGTTTGTTTCAAAACTAGTCTAATCATATGATCGTACATAAGCCAAAATGAATTTATAAATTAGGATGTTATATTTGTCATTCCAATTAGCAAATCGTCTACCTAGACTAACAATCTTTCACTGTTAGTCATCATGTCCCACCCCATTTGCTACATCAGTCTAAAATGGCCATGGGGACTAAAAGTGAAGAAAAACAATAAACTGTAGCTCACCTCAAACTATACGATTTTTCTTGAAGGCAACATGGTTCAGTGGCAAGAGTTCAGAACTTTCCTGATGAACTTGGAATCATGGGATCTGAGTTCAAATCCCAATTCTGTCACTTCCTGAGTGACTGAGCAAGTTGCCGAAGGCCTCCGTTTATTCATCTGAAACAAAAGGGGTTGGTTTAGATGGTCTCTGAGATCTCTTCTAACTCAAGCTCTATGATGCTGTAATATGAGAGATCTTTTTGGGGGGAAGTTACTAAAGAGAAGGGGCTGCAATTTTTCATACAAACAAAAAAATGACAGATAGATAGTTTACATCAAGCATGGTACAATACCTTACAGAGCTGGCCCAGAGCCAAACCATAGAGAGAACACAGCTTTCAGAGCCTTGAAATTCCCCCCAAAGGAACACCCCACCCTATCTGCATGGTAAATCTCACCCTTGTCAGATGGTCTTCCCTATCAAAACCTATATTCAAGAAAGGATGTGTTAGTTGTGTGACCTTCTCCCTCCCTTCTGGGACTCATTTTCCTCATATGTCAAATGAGAGGGTTGAGCTAATTTTGAGCTAATTGGTCTCTAAGGTGTTTCCAGCTCTAAAGATTCCAAACTAAACTCATTTACACTTAAGTAGAAATGGTTGATAAGGTTTAATGTGCGCTTTCAGGCATCATTAAGTGATGGGGGAGGTTCGGGAGTGTGGGAAGAGGTGAATTTTCTGGGACCCTAAAACCACTCATTCCCCAAGGTTCTGTGAGCTACTTAGAATCCAAGCATGAGGCTCCCGAAAGTATGTTACTTGTTCTTACTGTTGCCTCTAGCAGCTGTGAAAAGCAGCTGGAGGAAGCCACCTCATGGAGCAAAGGAGAAATTGCAGCTGTCAATGGAGGGATGCTAATACACCTATTTTCAGCTGCAGCATCTGTCTCTGTGACTGGCATTTGTGACTAGCTCCCCAGGCTGTGCAGCTGTCAGCTCCAGGAAATCTACATCAGTCTGCTCGGGAGCCGGCTGCCTTGTCAGGAGCTCCAGAAAGAAATGGGGCCGAAAGTGAGACTCTTGCCACAGGATTTCTGATGCAATCGCTCTGTCTCTGCAACAAAGAGACTGCATCAAATTATCTGGCTCCCCTTGGGGAATCCTTTAGACTTCTGAATCTGTAATTTGTCACCACAGTCCATTAAATCTGGCAGATAAGCTAGCCCAAATGTCTACCAGGTCGAGGTGGGGTTTTGCTTTTGAAAATGAATCTCTCATCACACATCTCCTTTGACAGGATCTTGTACAGAGCTGGCTATATCTTTCCAGGATAGGTCTACCCTCTGAAAGCAATCAGGCATTTTTCTCGCTAACCTGTAGGAACAAGTGGTATCTGTTTCTACTTTAACTTGAATCCTTTCAAAATTCTTGATTTCGTTGGTGAGGGTGGGGAGTAGTAGTTGAGGAGGAAGGAATGAGATTTTAGCGCTGAGAAAAGAGAAATGATCCATGCAAAACTGTAAAGCATTCCAAGTTGTGGTAGAAATAGTGATGGTGACCCCTGGACAAATCATTTCACCACGGTTTCATCATCTGTGAAAAGGAAACTGGAACTAGAAGATTTCTAAAGTCCTGTCCAGCATTAACATTCTCTGGCTTGAGTTTGCCTTCAAGTCCTTCATTTTCCCCCTCTAAATGCCCCTTCCCACTTCAGGCATTAGGTGTACTCCTGCTTCCTTGGTCATCTCTTTCTAGAACAAGGTTGGCTTGACAAAAGCAAAAACTCATTCACATTATTTGGGACTTGATATATTTCCCTTTCCAAAAACATTTGCATTTCTTTAAAAGGATACACAGGGAAGGACATGGTAGAATTTCCAGCATTGTAGTATCATGGATTCAGAGCTGGAATGGACCATAGACATCATCTAAAACAACCCCCTCATCAGTGAGGGAAAGAATATTAGTCAGAGTTGAGATTATATTCCATAGGAAAATATGAGCAATTGAAAACTCTTGATCGAGGGAATAACACAATTTTTAAAAACAACTCTGGACAATTCAACTGACAGTCTGGTTTAGGATTTAAGATTAAGAGGAGAAAGTGGAGGCAGATAGATCAAGTAAACTATTACAGTAGGTAATAAAAGTCAGAACTTGGTGGTCACAGTGGGAATTAAGATAAGAAAAATGTTTAGATATATAATATTTGCAAAGTAATACTACGTTAACTCTTAACATCTCTTTGATGTTCCTGTCTTTTTGTCTGTTTGTGAGGGACTCTTTGTCTCAAATGTCTCTTTGAAGATTATTGCAACACCTTCAGGGAAGAGACATTTTTGCTTAAGGGGATCAGTTTCGCACCCCTTCACTAGTACCACATAGAGAGCCATAAAATGTAATGTCAACTCTGCTAAAAAACAAAAACCCACACACTCAAAAACTATGTATTTCTCTCCCCATCACTGTATATGATTCTTTATTCCCAAGATGTCATTAGGATCAGATAGCTTTAAGAATTTAAAGCCATCTTAGAGATCATCTATAGTCCAACCTTGGACTCATTTTAAAGATGAGGAAGTTGAATCCCAAAGCAACAACTACTAAGTGACAGAGCTGGAATTTGAACCCAATTTATCTGCATTCTTTGTACTGCACTAGGATGCTTCTTTCAAGATTTCTAGTTATTTTCATTTCTCACTCAGTCAAAGACATAGAGTTGTGTTCTATGAAAATGAGGACATCCTTTGGTTAACTGCTCTCTCTTCTGTTTCTAAAGAATAATGCACGACGAAGTGAGTGAAACCGAGAACATTCGGAAAAATCTGGCAATTGAAAGAATGATCATAGAAGGGTGTGAAATTCTCCTGGACACCAGCCAGACTTTTGTGAGACAAGGTATAGCACACATACATAAGACATGCTCCTATCACGTGCATAAACTGCCAGTTTGTTTTGCCACTATACGTCAAAACCTCTTTTCATGTTTTTCTATCATTATGGGGTGCTATAAGGCATAAAATTGCAGTACTATATATACATATATATATATACACACACACACACACCATTTTCACAGTTTCCTTTTCTACAGATGTAAATATAATTATATACAGATGGCCTCAGTTACTCTATTGTGTACTATAGTAAACATTGATGCTTTCATGTTTGTTTGATTTTTTTAACACAAAGGATATCATTTTCATGTAACAGATTTAACCTCAGACATCCTGGATACTAGAGACAGCAAATAGCTGTTAGACCATTTCTTCTGATATTTGCTTAGAAAGTGTCTCCTACTGACCAAACGAGTATTAGTTCATATACTTTATTCTCACTGTGGGAAAGCTTTTCCAGTCACTTAAATCTTCAAGACCTCTTGAAGACAAAAAGAAGCAGGGGAGGACAGTGTCAAAGATGTATCTCCAGAGAGCAAAAGGACAGCTTTCCCTATATCTGAGGTGACTGAAGATCACATTGAAGATGTCAGTCACTCATTTAAGGATCAGAGCTGTATGCAGAATCCTTTTACCTGTAAAGGGTAAGATGATGGCCTGGCCAAAGTGACTTTAACCCATGGGCTTGTCCCAAAGGAATTTTGTGTGGAAACAAGAATTTTACAAGTGGTCCAAGAATCTGTGTCATTTAAGGCACTGGTTGAGAGTGTAATCTTTTTATAACAGCCCCTGTCCACAGATCTCATCATGGGCTGCCCTCTATCATACCCGCTGTCGCTATTTCTCATTTATATTTTTCCTGCCCGTTGCTTTCTCAGTCAGATAGGCAATAGTCTATGCAAAGGTATAGCCAGCCTGCTCTTGTCTCCCTGGGGAAGCTGGCTCCCCGGTAGCTTAGTTCTGGAGTAATAGGATGGGGTGGGCATGTGTGTAGGTGGGAAAGCACCCCTGCCACATGCTCAAGAATATTGTGTGTAGGCAAGGCAGGGGCTTCCCAGGGAGAGGCACTTGCCACCCTAGAGAGCTTGCTTCATGCCAGCAGGCACTCTCTATAGCATCAGAGGCTGAATTTATCAATGTTTCGTCATCTCTAACCACTAAATTGGTTTTATCCAAAGATAGATGATATATGCATGCATACATAACTATGAATATATGTACACAAATAGATGATACATATATATATATATATATATACATCCATAGATATAGCTACATAGATGATACATACATAGATACAAGGTACAGAGACATAAATGAGCAACACATATATATGTACATAGGTATATAGATGATAGATACATAGGTGCATGATACACAGGTGGATACATTAATAGATAAAAAGATAGAAAGAAAGAATATTAACAAGTGCTTACTATGTATCTGGTGCAGTGCTAAATACAATCCGGCCCCAGATCTACAGAGAGGCCCAAGTGGCCTCTAGTCTCAGTTATCTAGAACAGGCTGAAATCCAAAGACCTCTGCTCTACACTAAAGAAAATCGGATCTCCCAAGCAGTCATGCAGCTATTAGGGCTCAGAGTATGGGGAAGAAGAGTTAGGAGTCCCTGATGAGAATGCCTCAGAGTTCCTTTGGGCTGGGGCAATTTTTCTGCACCTCAGAACCAATTCATTTCTAATGTTAAGGGAAAAAATTGTCCAACACCCTGGAGTCCAACTCTTTAGAGCTGTCTTCATATAGAACAATTCTTTTTGATGATTAATGCATGAAATGGGGGGAAAGAAGATGTTTCTGTTGATATATACAGTTGACATTTTCCTGTTAGAAAATGTTTCCACCATTCTCTGTCATATATGTGACTCCAGAATTGCACATACTCCCAATTGCATGTATACAGTCCAAGTCACCAAATATTGATCAAGTACATATTATAAGCAGGTCGGCATGATAACTATAATATGTGGCAGAGTATGATAAGTACCCAAAAGAGGTACAAAAATGCTATAGGAGTTAGAGAAGGGAGAGATTACTTCCCACTAGAGTGATCCAAGAAGACCTCATGGAGAAGATGGAATTTCAACTGGATCCTGAAAGATGGGTAGGAAGAAAAGAAGGGAAGGGAATAAGCAGTTGTATGGTGCCTACTATGGCCCAGGAACTGTGTTAGATACTTTTTTATACATATTATCTCATTCAGGTAGGAAACAGAGCTGATGGAGAGGGATGGGAGGGGATGGGGAAGGCCATTTTAGGCAGAGGGAACAGGTCGTATAAGGGACCAAAAACAAAAAAGTACAGGACAGCTTCCAAGAGTAGCAAGTAGTCTCAGTTGATTTTGTCAGTCAGTAAAAATCATTTATTAAGTGCTTATTATATACCAAACACTACTACGCTAAGCACCAAGGGATACAAAGAAAGGCAAAAGTAGTTCCTGCTCTCAAGGAGCTTATGTTCTAATGGAAGAAGTGATATGTAAATAGTTAGGTACATACAAGATAGGTCTGTAATAGATGGAATTTAGTCTGAGAGGGGAAAGTCCTGGAAAGGCCTCCAAAGGCAGAACCTGAGCTGGGTCTTGAAGGAAGCCAGGCAAACCAAGAGGCAGTGATAAAGGGGAAAGAATATTCCAGGCCTGGAGGATAGCCAGCACAAATTCACAGACACAGGAGTTTTTGAGAAGCTGCAAGGCCTGCATAGATAGATCTCAGAGTATGTGGAAGGGTGTCAAATATAAGATTGGAAAGGTAGGAAGGGACCAAGTTCACAAAGAGCATTAAATGCCAAACAGAGGAATTTCGATTTGTTCCTGCTGGTAAGAGGGAGCCAGAGTATCTCAGCAATCAGGTATGGCATGACTTACACTTCTCCTTTGTTCACGGTTGATCTATACCTCAGAGCAAGGTGTTATATCCATAGAATGTCCTTTCAGGAGGGATGGGAAGCTTTCTTGGGCCCTCCCTATGTGAAAGGGCCCTCTTTTTATGCGGCCTTTCCAGACATTCTTCTGCTCTTGTGTTCTCTTGCCCAACCCTGTTCCCTTCTTATACTCTCCTTAAAGGTTATCACTTAAGAAACTGGTAGCTCCTTTCTAATAGAACTTTGGGATAAAAAGGCCTTCTAAATATATAATACTCTCCTGGGGAGATCTGTAGGAAGTACAGGGAGATTCTCAGCTTCCTGCTGGAGGTATTACAAGAGTAGAATTTCTTCTGCTCAAAGACAGAGCTATTTTTCCCATGACCACTCTCTCAGAACTTAATCCCATATGTTTGCTGTAAAAAATAGTCTCAGAGTAGGCAGGATGATGCTAAAGGAACTGCAGTGCATTTCTCTTCTCTTAATAGGTTCCCTCATCCAGGTGCCTATGTCTGAAAAAGGGAAAATCACAAGAGGACGCCTGGGGTCACTATCCTTAAAGAAAGAGGGAGAGAGACAATGCTTTTTGTTTTCTAAGCATTTAATTATCTGCACTAGAGGCTCTGGTGGAAAGCTACACTTGACAAAGGTAAGACTGAGGAGGATGGGAGCTGGAAGCAAGGAGCTGAGATCTGTCTGGCTTGAAGGATTCAATACCAAAGAGAATACAAGCAGGGATGTCCCTGCTAACAATGATACCATAACATTACAGAGGTTAGGTCAAATGAGAACTGAATGTAAACTTCACCCACACAGGCAGCCCACCATGTTTCAATCTTCATGAATGGTTAGCCTTCTCACTGAGCTTCTGTTTGGGAGAAAAAGGGAAATGATGAGAGCAGTCATTTAGGGACTATTGTTGTGGCTTTAAAATAAGGATACAGACTGTGTGTCATGAATCACTACTGTGTACATACAGGCCTGGGCTGCCCAGAATAAGTCAGTGATAGAACCTGTATCTATCTAGTGAATCAAGAGCTTTCAAACATTATGAGGAAATAGATCCCTCTTCTGGGTTATTTCTTCTACCTTAAAATCCCAAACACTGATGCAATATTGGAATAGACTCATATTACCCATATCCTTCCTCTAAGACAGCCCTAATCCTGCTTAATTCCTCCTCTGCGAAGAAATTTTATTCTAATAGAGCTCCAGAGGAAATGCAGGATTTAATGGTATTGTCCAACCCTTTCTCCTGGTGTTTTGTGTCACCCGGTTCCTCATCCATCTTCTTTCTTTCTACCAAAGTAACTGGACGGATGTCTGAACTTTCCATCAGCCTCAGGCCATCCAATAGTGATTTTAACTGGTCCAGGGCTTTTGCTGACTAGCTGGAGGCTTGTGGACAACTTCAACAACCAGTGGAGGGTGCAAAATGAAGGTCTGGTAGAGGACGAGCACGGGACATGAAGCAGGAGTCTAGCTAGACCAGGGGGGTCAGCAATGAAGAACACGAATGAGTAAGAGGTGTCAGGAGAGGCCCGTGCTGTGACTCCTACTTTGACAAGCCTGAGTTTTGTTGGTGAATAAATAGCCATAACTTAGAAGTATCTTTTGGCTCAAGAGAAAACTCCCCCCCTCTTGTTTGACAGTAAAATGACAAACTTTCGCTGGCACACCTTGGTCAAAAGCATTACTAGAAGCACAGATAGCTATCCAATTGGATTTCATTTTTAAACACAAGACATTCTCCAGCCCCTTCCTAGGACGTCCACTTCGGGATAAGAAGGTGGCCTTAACTGAGCCAGAATCTGGGTGGAGCAGCTCATTATGGTCACTAAATTATTAGTGAAATATCGTGCACTATATGGCAGAGAGCTGTTGGCTGGAGCAGTTGACTACAGGGATTTTGCTGCTCATATTAATTTATCAACAAATTAGCTTATTAGTTGCAGGAGGGAAATTAACAATTTCCAAATATCAAATTATCCATTTTCAACAAATCTGAGCATGAAATGCACATCAAGAAAATCTTTCATGGTTTATTGGCTTTTGAATTTTAATTACTAAAGATCTGCCATGGATGTTACATAGAAGTTTCCTCCATTGGGAGGAAGGTTGTGTTAGAGGACCTCTAAGGTCCTTTACTGCTTGGAGTCTATAATTCTATATTTTTCTTAGATGTTGCTGAAAATGCAGTAGAGCCTCTGCTCTACAATACAAGGGCTTTTTACCTAATAAGAGTCAATCTGCAGCTCCCTAAACTTACCAGTTTATTAAGATAAGCTTTTCAGAAGCAAGTGGAAATGGAAACCTGAAATTAAAAAAAAAACTTGGAAAGATGAAAACATTATAATACATAATCATAGTAGGTGACATTATGGCACTTTAAGGTTTAAAAAACACTTCGCATACCTTAACCCATTTGGGCCTTGCAACACACCTGTGAAGTAAATATTACTGGCAATCTCTCCATTTTATAAATGAAATAGAAGAGAATGAAATGGAAAATGATTCATTAAGTGTTTATTGTGGCCCAAAGACTGTGCTAAGTGCTCAGAATACCAATTTAAAAGTAAGTCAGGCCCTACTCTCAAAGAATATTTTAATTGGAGAAAACACATAAGAGAGTTCAGTTGCATGATTGATGAAAAGGCTTGGTGGTCCTTACGGAGTTGGATTAGGAATGTTGCAAGAAGGATTCATCCTCTTTGGCCTGGTTCTAAGTGAGTAAACTGAGATTTAGAGAGTCTGTGACTTGCCCAAGATCACACAACTAGTCTAAGGTAGGATTGAAACTCGGGTCTTGTGATTTATGAGCAGAGTACTATACATTACAGTGCTCTCTCTCTTGCTTTTCTCTCAGTCTCTCTCCATATATATGCATATGTACACACATATACATGTGTGTAATTGCATACTTCTCTGTTATAACCTGGAAAGCCTGTGACATGAATGATAATTTTTTGGGTTTTCAGTTTTTTACCACTGGCATTAAAAAAGAGTTATTAGCTGCAAAAACTCTGCTCTGATAGCTTAGAATGTCATAGAGGTGATGTTGAGCCTTCAAAGTCTACACCAGCAGAGCACGCACAGGTGTTACCAAGCTTAAAAAAGCTTAAAGTTCAAAACTAGCAACAGATTGTCTACAATTTGGTCTCAATTATTATAAGTAATTAATCTCCTGAACCAGTCACATATACTTTGAATTCACACTATTTGAACAACTACATAAACTATAGACATTGCTTCCAAGGCAATGCAAATATATAATTCAAAATCAAATTATGAGGCCACTGGGGGATTCATTATTTATACTAATTAGAATATAGCTGTACCTGTCACCCAAGAGCCAACCTAAATACAGAAAGGCTCATGATCAAAAAGATTGACCATCAAGGAGTTATTTGAGGTGAACGAAGCACAGCCATTCGTGAACTGTTTTACTAGATAGAACATGGCAGTGTTTCCATCTGAATAGGCATGAGGCACATCCATATTGATGAAAACAAGGTCTTCTGAAGTATAAAGGGGAATTTAGTAATAGAGCGTGAGGGGACTTTAAAATCTATAATCAGCAGTCTAGACTTCTATATATAAGCATGACACAGCACCCTCTTTACTTGATTTCAATGTAGTAGTAGTAGTAGTAGTAGTAGTAGTAGTAGTAGGTTTCTATTTTATTTATTTGTAGAAATTAGTTTTATTTGTTTAAATCTATTTAATTGTATATCTATAAAGATACAGGTCACTAGCAGAATATCATAAGATAAAGATGTAAAGGAAAACTTGGAAAAATATGTAGTTCAACCACTTATTTTAGACACAGGAAATCAACATTTAGACATAAGGAAAGCAACACTCAGAGGAAGGGACATGATTTTGCTAGCACCACAAAACTTGCTGGGGGATGTATTCATGACTTGAACCTACATCTCTGGAATCCTCACGTACATGTTATGTGTCATATATATCATGTATATCATATATCATACCACCTCAGATACAAGAAATAAAAAGTATTTTGTCATATATTCCAAAAACTTTTGAAAACTAGAAAATAACAAAATTAAAACTCAAGATTCAAATTAATTCACATGCTACTGTTTTTCAGAATGGAGTGATCTCACTCATAGACTGTACCTTGATGGAAGAGCAAGAAAGTACAGATGAAGAAAGTAAGTATTTCATATTCCTTCAAAAATAACTAATCCCAGGGTTTATAGCCCTAGGTAGGAGACTACTCCGTTTGAAAACGGTAATGGTTTTTGGTGAATGTAGAACAAAAATAGTGGAAAAACAAACCTCTCCCTGAGAGGACTAGATTTAGAGCTAGAAGTGAACTGAAGGACCATCCAGCCAAACTGCCTCATTTTACAGGTGTGGAAAATGAATCCTAAAGAATAATAGACCTGACCAAGGTCCTGAAGTGGAAGAGTTAAGATTGGAACCCAGATTCTGACTCCTCTGCACACACTGATTTACTATATAAAGATAAGCATCTAATTTGTTTAAAAAGTGATGTAGGCTCTTTATCATACCAGTCATCAAAGGGATAAAAGGACTTGACACTATTGTTTATCCTAGCTAAAATGTAATAGGCATGAACTATTTTTTTTTCATTGTACCCCAGTGCCTAGAACACAGGAGATTTCCAATAAATGCTTGGGAAATTGAATTGAAATGGAAGAGATGGAAAGAATACTCTTACTCCCCTCCTTTTACAGATTAGGTAATTAAGGTACAGTGCCTGAGTCCCAAGTTTATCTTTCTGCATCCTAAATTAGTTTTGGGGGATCCAAATCATGCAACTATGGTCATGTCCCATATTCTCAACTCATAGAGAAGGAGTGAATGCTGGCCCTCTTGGCTGCAGTGAAGAGCCTTCCAAGAAACTTCTATTCTCCCTTCTCCATCTGATGAAGTCCTAGCTATAAACTCCATCAAAAGGAAGCAGAGCTAATATGGGACTTCCCCTCGATTAGAAAAGTGCAACACGAGAAGTGAGCTAGGACAAGGGGATTGGGCCTTAAAAGGCTTTATGTCCGTCAAGGGCATTAGTCTTATTAGTACTGTGTTCATGTGATGCTTTAATTTCCGCAGCTCCTGCCCCAAGGTGACTCCCATTGGAGTTCACTCTGTCCTTTCATTTGTTTTAATAGCTAAAGCATTCACAGAGATTTCTAGATTCATAAACCTGCAACAAATTTTGAATTACCTAGTTTCTCTACCTATCATTTCATATGAGCTAGTGTATCTTTCTGAACATCTGGACATCTTCAAATGAAGAGTGAGGATGTACCAAAAGGAATTCATCTGGGATTTTTAGAAATTGTAACATGAAAATACAGCATTCATTTTCCTAAATGTTCTAATCTTTTAGAGAAAATGGAACAAAATGGCAACAATCAAGGAATGTTTATACTTCTTATAAAACCAAAGGATCCTGAGTACCATCCATTGCATTCTTGCTCTACGTATGTGACCACAGATTACTACGCATTTCATTACCATCTTGTAGACTTGTTTTCAGACAGAGAGGATGGAACCAGGAGCCATGGGTAGAAGTTCCAAATAGGTCAGTTTGAGCTTGATAGAAATCAAAAATTCCTAACCATCAAATTTATCCAAAAATGGAATGAGCTACCTTGATAGGGATTAAGTTCATTGTCATTGCAGGTCTTCAAGAAGAGGTTGGATAGCTATTTTTCAAGAATCTTATAGTAAAACTTTCAGATAGGGGTTAAACCAGATGACCATTGAGGCAACTGGCAACTCTCAAGCCTGCAATTCTGTGATTTACTGAATGCAATGCTTGTGTTACAAAGACTAGGCCCCTGGTTTCACTAGTATAGGGAACTCCTGGATATAGAAACTCCTTCTACTAAGACAGATCAGCACTCCTCTAAAATTTACCATCCTTGAGAGTTGGCTAAAGCACCAACAGATTAGGCTAACAAAGTCAGAAAGTGTCAAGGGTAGTACTTGAAGGTAGTACTTGAACTGGGGTTTTCCTAGCTTTGAAGCCACTCTGCTATCCAGTACACCACATAGGAACACTGTTTTCCTATGCCTGGAATACATCTATTGCATTTATGTGCTTATGTAAAGAATAGTCTCTTAACCCACAGTCTCTCCACGATCTTTAACCCTCCTGCCAATTTGACGTGGAGTGGAATAAGTCACTTTACTTCTCAAGTGATTTGGGGTAAGGCATGTTACACTGGAAGAGCAACTGGGGGTGCAATGGATAGAGCCCTGAGTCTGGAATCAGGAAGAGCTGAATTCAAATCAGATATTTACTAGCTGTGTGACCCTGGGCAGGTCAGTTTACCCTATTTTATTCACTTTCCTCATTGGTAAAATGAGCTGGAGAGGGAAATGGCAAATCACTACATTATCTTTGCCAAGAAAACCCCAAATGACAAAGAGTCAGACGTGACTGAAAAATGACTAAACAATGCTGATATGCATTGGTGAAGAGAGTTACCATACTGGAATTTTCATAGACTGATGGAATCATAGGGTCCAAATGAAAAACAAAAAAGGTCCCCTTTCTAATACTAATACAAAATCTTCTGATCCAACCTCTGCCTTTCATAAATAAGGAAATTGAAGCCTAGAGACAGAAAATGACTACTCAAAGTCACCCACCTAGTGAGTGGTGGAGCCAATACTAGAATCCAGGTCTCACACCTCCATTATGTACTAGACAAAATGATAATGGTCCCTTTTGAGATACTTTTGTCTCTTGAATCTAGGCATTCAAGAACATAAGAATAGTTTCAGATACTTAATAAGATAAAAATGTTATGGATTTAGCATCCCTTCAAGATAAATAGCTTGATATTTTATGACATTCCAAAGCCACAAAAAAGCAGACATTCTGACATCTATCAAACTTTCCTTTGGCTTCAGAAGAAGCATTTAATGATGGGGGAGGGAGGGGCAGATGAAGCAAAGGGAGAAATGCATGTGTGTGGATGTGAGGGAGGAAGGAAAATAGAGAGACAAAAGCAGTGACAGATATGAGAGGAGAGAGGTGAAAGAGAGAAAGACAGAGTGGGGAGGAGAAGAGAGAGAGAGAAAACAGAGAAAATGAGAAGAGAAGAGGGAGGGAGGGAGAGAAAAAAGAAGAGAAGGGAAAGAAAAAGGAGAAGAGAGAGGAGGGGGAGGGAGAGAGAGAAAAACAAGAGGGAAAGAGAGCGAGAAGGTAGAAGAGATGGGGAGAAAGATACATGGAGAAAGAGATTGAAGGAAAGAGAGACAAAGGCAGAGAAACATAAAGAGAACTGTACATTAAATGAACAAATACAAAATGAATCCCAGAGTTCTGACTAACTTTTACACAAATGTACAGGTCAAGATGCTTACCCTGGTCTGCTAACCTTTCACAGGGTACAACATTTCATCTCCCCATTTTATGTGCCTTTTCACAGGTGCATCCCCATGCCCAGAATGTGCTCTATTCTTACCTCTGCTTCATAGAATTCCTACCTTCCTTCAAAGCCCAATTCAAGTGCCCCCCAGTGGTCCTTTGCTAGCTCTTCTTCCCCTTTGAAATTGCTTTATGTGTAGTATTTTGCATATATCTTCTATTTACTCATGTATATGTTGTATACATCAACAAAATATAAGCTACAAGGTTGTTTTTCTGCTATGTATCCTAGCACCTAACACAGTGCCTTACACAGAATAAATACTTGGTGGGGGGGTTTTGTTGAGCTGAGTTGAATAGATTTGATTTTATTGATTTTATTTGCCCCTTTTCCATCTGTGGAATAAGTAATTCCCCAATTGAGATGATTCAGGAAAAATAATAAGTGGTCAAACTTGCTATTAAAATGCCGTGTGCAATGTTTACATTAATGCATCTAAAGTGTAGTAGCTATGATATCATTCAAAAGTATTCTAGCAAAGAAAGGAGAAAAAGAATATTTGGTCTATGAACATGATCTCTTTTGAATTCTAAAGATAAAACTTCCGGACAAGATATAGACCACTTGGATTTTAAGATTGTGGTAGAACCAAAAGACTCTCCGTCTTTCACTGTCATCCTTGTGGCCTCCTCCAGACAAGAGAAAGCTGCCTGGACAAGTGACATTAGTCAGGTAAGAAGAAATCTGAAGAGAAAGTGGATCTTCCCCTGAAGGACTCAAGGGTTCAGTTTGCTGGAGGTGGATAATGTGGGACTTCTCCCAATTTACCCTTTAACTAACTGCAAAAAGTGGAAGAACAAACATTATCTAATAGGACAGATAGAGATGGAAATATTGATCAGCTTTGTGGATCTTGATGACAAAATAAGTTTCCCTATCCTATATGTTTACATGAAATATTAAACAGTGGAAACCCATCCTAAGAGAGAAACAAGCAAAGTAACTGAAAATATAAATGCACAATAATGGAGGCAAATTAGTCTGAACAAGTTACTTGAAGTCTCAAAAACTCTGTCTTGAAACTCAAGAAACCCATTACATCAATTTCCTAGTGGATAGAGCACTGAGCCTGGAGTCAGGTGAACCTAAATTTAAATTAGCTCCCAGATACTTACTAGCTGTGTGATCCTGAGCAAGTCACTTAGCCTCTGTTTGCCTTCATCCAGTGGAGAAGGAAATGGTAAGTCACTCTAGTATCTTTGGAAGAAAACTCCATGAACAGGATTGGTTGTGCTTTGGTACACAGGGTCAAGAAGAATCAGACATGACTGAACTACTGAACAGCCAGGATTAAGCATCAGTTTTAAGAATTTAAGTGCAGATTAAAGTCCAATTTAGAACAAGGACTTTTAGGTCATAAAAGTGGATGTTAAAAGATTTCATCATTCATTAATTGGAACTGAACTAACATTTTCCAAATAGACTCTAATCCACACCCAACTAGAGCTAGAAGATCTTAAGTGTGGAAGTTAAATACAAGATGTGGAACATCTGTAACAACTACCCAAGAAGCCCTGCCAGATTTGGTTCACAAAAAGGTCAATTAACTTTGCTTAATTCAGTACCACAAAAGGCACCTCCAATCCTTAACAAAGGTATGAGAGTGAGAGAGAGAGAGAGAGAGAGAGAGAGAGAGAGAGAGAGCGAGCTCAGGCAGGAGAGGATGGATGGATGCAAATTCACCACTACTGTAAAAGAACATCAAAGTATATGCCTTTTGGGTCAGTTTCACTAATCAATAAAGAAACATAAAACCCCTACTACGTTTGAGGGAGCACATTATTAGATTTGCTTAAGAAGATAAAGAATTAATAATTATTTGCAGGATTACACGTTCCTGAAAGGTTAGAGGAAAAAAATGAATGACTATGTTAGGCAAGAGAGGCTGTTATTAAAGTGTTCTATTCAAATTTGTACCTGGCTGCCTGCCTGGCTGCCTACCTGCCATGAAGTGTCACAGACATCTGGTGGAGTTTATCCAGTTAGTGTTAATATAGATGATGACACCCTTGTAGCTGCGTAGCAACATATTGAAAAGAAGCCAAATTCCCACAGAGAAAAAAGCAAAGTTCAGGACCTGAAGTCCATGTGGTTGCTAGTTCCATACTTACAATGCCTTATATATGATAATTGCTTAAGCAAATAAATGTTTCTTAACATGAATTCTCAATTTCCTCTTTATGGACTAATCCTGGGAGTTGAGGACAGATTAAGGAAGTTAGGAAGGGATGTTGGAAAGAGAGTCAGAAGGGATATTTGGCTGTCTGGACTATAGTCATAATATCCCTTTATAAATTGCTAAATATCTGCATCTATATAGAGATTCAGGTATAGCGAAAGATTTATACATATATATATATATATATATATATATGACATATATGTAGCTTTATAGACAATGTATTCACCCTCTTCACATAAAATGCAAGGTCCTTAAGGACAAGGAGGCTTTTTGTTTGTTTTTCCATTCCCAGAACCTAGCACAGTGCTGTACACATAGTAGATACTTAATATATGTTTATTGAATTCAAGTTTTGGTTACTGCAAACTTAACTGGGAATTCTGTAGACTGTCAGCCCCATAAGTATTCAAGCAATAAGCAGTAGCTTACTAGTAGACTTTACAGTGATCCTCTCAGAGTAACTAAAAGCTGCCTTTCCTATTTGTCACCTGATTTTAAGCACCTAATTCCCAAATTCTAGCTATTAACCCTTTTTTTCAATCATATGCAAGTGAGAGTTAAGGAGTCAAAGTTACATTACAGTCACTGTAAAATGGAGCTTAGAAATGCAACCAAATATGCACATTTGTCCAAAATTTTGTGTCTATTTTGCGATAAAGCCAAGAGCAGCATGTATTTATAAAGGAGCACACCTGGCCAGTGTTACTGAACTACCTCCTCCTACCACCTGAGTCTGGCTCTCTCTGCCTGTGGCTTTATTTCCTTGGGAAGCTATAGATTCATCCTTTCAAGCCTGCTTAGTAGTTTTGTTAGACCTCCTAATTCGGATCATTAGATACTGAAGTAGGAGAATTAATCCCCACATAAGGGGGGAGAAAAACTTTCTTCCAAGATAGGAATGCAAATGTGATTCAAAAAAAAGTTTTATTCCTAGGATTTATTTTAATCTTATCAATGTTATTGATTTTAAAGGTTGATACTTTGATGAATCTCTTATCCCATTCTTTTGAGTGTGCTCCCTCTACCAACACAGATTAGAACTCATTTATACCTCTAACATTCCTAGAAACGAAAGTCTATAGAGGATAGTTCTTAAAGACCTCCTAAACACCATCTTAAAGTGCCAGGCATCCCATTCAGCATAGATCTTATATAACACTATGATACACAGAGTAATACATTAAGACCTGGAGCACCTAATGGGGTGGTTGAATAGGCATTTCCCCTTCACCTCAGTTTTGTGTTTTCTCAGTTAATAGCTGATAGACTCCTTCAAGGTCTGTCTTCTGGCAACTCAGACCAGGTGTCAGAGAGTTCATCTGCTCCAGGTCTTTCAGATTCCAGGTCTACTATTCCATTTACCGCTGCCTTATATTGTTATTAATAACAATATTAATAATACTAATAGCATTAATATAATGCTTTAAGATTTGCAAAGAATTTGATGTTTGCATTGTCTTCCCCTGTCCAGTATCCATGAGGTATAATGAAAAGAAAATTGAATATGGAATCAGAAGACCTGGATGTTCATATTGGTTCTTCATTCCTGTGTGTAGTTGGGCAACTCATTTAATTTTTCCAAGCCTCAATTTCCTCATTGGTAAAATGAAGAGGTTGATTCTGAGGCTTCACAAGACCCCTTCCAACCCTAAATCCTGAGTGCCTGGAACGTTTGGTCTGGACAAGCTCTCAGTCTGGATTGTTTAGCACCACCCATCTCATATCAGCCTGAGGCTGTTCTGGATACAAATAGTACTCAGGATGTCATTACAATATGTTACCTCTCCCACACTGAGTTACAGCCAAGCTGACCAATATGCTTTTCCATTGACTAGCTTAATAATCATTTCAAACTACTGTGCAATCCATTCAGCCATCATGTACCCAGACAAATCAAACTGATGGCCAATCAATGGTGATTTGTCATATTGACCAAATCTGTTCTTTAACAATATTTAATGTCAATGGGTTCGAAGTTTTCTAGTATTGTTGTGAGAAAAAAATATATATATATGTATATATATCGTTCCCTTATGGAATAAATATGCCAGACCCTATCAGTGAATAAATGATGGCCAAGTAGCAAGTTAGGTACCCTGGGAGAAATATTAACTCTTAATGGCTGCTAATTACTGTTCCAATGGCAAAAAAAATCCCTTTAAAAGTTTAGGAAAGTTATCTACCCTATGTCCCTTGAGGTGCTAAGGCCAGACCTAGAGACTTTCATCTATGCAGGGAATTTGCCACTTCCTGCTGATGCCCCATAGCCATCCTCCTCAGGTGAAAAGATCTCAAGGGCACTACTATGTTAAGCTTTCCATCTCCTGCTCATTGAAGCATTTTTCCTGAGGAAAGAGTGCTTGAACCCAGTCTTGGCATCTTCCATCTGTCCTAAAGTAATCACTCCTCTCTGTATCAGCACAAGACATTTTCCATCTCCTGCTGCCAGCCCATTATCCCAACCAGGATGTAAAGGATCTCTACTGCAAAAGAACAACCCTCCATTCAACTTGAAGCCTTCTGTCTTCTGCTGGGCCAATCTTTTGAGGGTAGAGGAGTAGAGGTGACATCCTCCACTCAGTGATGAATATTCTCACGCCTGCTCATATTCATCACATCCCAGTGACTCTGAACACCTATAGATCATCATCCAAATCTCACTCCACACACTCTTCTACCTGATTTCTCATTCCAATCCCCCTAGTCCTCCCACACCAAAATTTATTTCTAACTCTACCCAGCCCATCCACTGTGCCCTCTAGAATACAGTTTCCATAATCAACAAATTTCCCTTTATCTTAAACTTTACCTCTCCCATTCCTTCTATCTATCAGCTCTTACTGAAAACTGGCTTTCCCTTAATGATACAGCCTCCCTGTATCATTAGCATACATATGGCCACCCTTCCCAATACTGCCTGTACCTTCACTCAGTCTTCATCAATTCATTGTCTCCTCTGACACTGCCACCACTTAGTGGAGGTCTCATCCCCTCACTCCCTAATTAGAGTAGCCCATTGGTGAATCTGCCTGCCTCGAGTCTCTCCCCACTCCTCTTCATTCTCCATTTGTCCACTAAAGTAATTTTCCTAAAAGACAGGTCTGATCTTGTCACCCTCCTACTCAGCAAACTCCAATGGCTTCCTCCTGCCCCAGGAGCAAATACAAAATGCACTATTCGGCATTCAAGGTCCTTCATAACCTACCTTTCCAATCTTTTTTACACCTTACTCCTCTATATTTACTCTTCAATCCAGGAGGCCCATGTCACTGACTATTTCCCCTGGCTGTGCCTCATCCCTTCTCCACTCCAACTATTGACCTCCCCAGATTCCTTTAAGTCCCGGCTAAAATCCTGTCTTCTGTAGAACAACTTCCCTACCACCATCTTCATTCTAGTTCTTTCCCTCTCTTAATTATTTCTTATTTATCCTGTATATAGCTTGCTTTGTATATATTTTTCTATTGTCTCTCCATTAGATTGTAAGCCCCATGAGGGCAGGAACTAGTTGTTTGCCTCTTTTTATATCCCTAGTCCTTAGCACAGAGCACATAGTAGGAGTTTAGTAAATATTGATTGATAAATTAATAGATCTCAGACTCTTTTACAGTATCTGAAGGAATTATAGAATGTTAGAAGTGAAAGAGGCTTTCAAGTGCAGATCAGTTCCCCAAAATAATTTAGGGGATTGAGGGAATGAGGAAACTGAGGGCGAAAGAAGTGAGGCTAGTATCAGATAAACGGGAACATATAATATCCGTTTTGCTCCACTGATTTGAAACACTGAGTTCTTAAAACCTAAGTAAGTAAATGCTGTTTCTTGGCTACTCACAAGCAAGTAAGCACCAAGATAAGTCAGGTACAGAGCTGAGGAGATCCTAAGATGCTGGATTCCCAGTTTAGGATTCTTTCCGCTACACCAGGCTGATTCCGTGTTGATTTATTCAAGTCACTGTTTGTTTCGAACTTTGACTCTAGATAAGGAAACTTATTTAGTCTCACTCGTCTCTTTTTTAACCCTATGAGGCTGTAGCATCTTTTTTAATCATGAGAGAAAAATCTTGATTTTCAAACACCGTTTAAAAGAAGTCAACAGATCAGGCTTAAAAATCTTCCATATAGATTTTTTTTGCCATGCATTTGATTAATATTTTGCCTATATTCACTGAATTGTGACTAACGTGAACAAAAGTTAACTTCACCCATTCTGATTACTAAAATCTTCATAATTCTATCTAATATTACTGTATCTCTTCTCATTGCCCTTTCTTCCACAGTTTAAAAATAACCTGTATGTGTAGATATTTAGTCTTTTCATTCCTTTGACTTTTCTCTGATTAATTCCCCTTCACACTTCCCATACTATGTTCCAACCCTCTTCTATTCTCTTCAAACCACTTCCCCTTCTCCCACCAATCCAGAGTTTGCTTCTTAACTTTTTCTGTATCAAAGATTGCTTTGGCAGTGTCATGAAGCACACACCTCTCTACATACTTACTATCACTGACATTCGTTATTGAAGGAAATATTAAACTCAAGTTTAAAGACCAGTGAATATGAAGATGTAATTCCTCAAACAACATTTCCAAAAGAGAATTCGTTATATCTGCCCTAAATATACCTCTCTTACTAACTTCTCTACTTCTGTCAAGGATATCCTTCTAGTTACTAGCCTGGTTCGCAAATTTGGAGTCATTCTCAACCCTGCACTCCCACTCATCCTCTACATTCAATCAGTTGCAAAGTCTTGTAAATTCTACCTCCATGATATATAGAGCACATCAGTCCTTTTACCTCTTCTCATGCAGCCATGGTCCTAGTTTTCACTCTCATCACCTCTTGCATGAATATTACAAAAGCCTCCTTATTTCCACAGTTCCATTCTGTCCTTTTCCAATCCAAATAGCTACTAAATTGATATTCCTAAAGCATAAGTCTGATCATTCCCCTGCCCAAGACACTATAAAGTCTACCTTTCACTTCTAAGATAAAATACAAACTCCTCCATTTGGCATTTAAAGCCCTTCAGTCTGGCTTCTTATTTGTTCAACAGACTGATCTCACATTATTTCCCTCATGTCACTCTGTTCTAATCGAACTGGCCTATTTGCTTTTTCCCTGTATACAGCATTCCATCTCCCAAGGTGCTCAAGATGTCCCATGGGTCTGTAATGTATTTGTTCTTTACCTCGACTTCTTAGAATTCCTCAATCCCTTCAAAACTCCCTACAGTACCATCTACTGCACAAAATTCCTTCCTTTACACCCAGTGGTTTGTGTCCTCTCCTCCTTCCCCTGAATTGCTTTGTATTTGTGTACATGTTGTATCTCCTCAGTACAAGGTAAGGTCCTTGAGGGCATGGAGCTTCTCTTTTTTTCTTTATGTCCCCATTAACTGGCACAGTATCTTGAACATAATAAATGCTTAATAAATACTTCTTGAACTTAATCATTTAGTTAGATATGTGACACATTATTCTCTGTTTCTAGTGTGTAGATAATATTAGATGCAATGGCCTCATGATGAATGCATTTGAAGAAAACTCCAAAGTCACTGTTCCTCAAATGATCAAGTAAGTGATTTTTTATTGCCAGAATTTTCTGAGACAGCATTTAAGAAAGTGGTTGAGAATCTAACCATATGTACGTAGAATCAAACCATTCATTAGCACATGAGTGGGTCTTAGGGAGTTCAAAAATTCCATTGGATTTCAATATCTGTACTTCAGTTCATCATAATTAAGCACATAAAGACTTTAGATAGAAAATTTTCCATCTCTCTAGTTTCTGAAGACATGATAACTTCTGAAGATGTGGTATTTGAAATGTAATCTATATTTTCCTGGATCCATAGGAAATCAATAGGAAGTTCAAGAATAATATACAAATAATAAAAATACTGGGTCTACCCAGTACCAAATATCCATAGGAAAAGCTGAAAAATTTGGTGAAATGTACCACTCTTCCCAAATACTCTGATCTTCATGGTGAAAACAAAACTGCAAGAACCTCCCTACGGTCCTAATTCTTCCAAGCATGTCTCAGGAATGTGGGCCTCCTTCCAAACTTCTCATTCTCTGTAATCACCCTGTATGCCCACATATGGTCTTAGGCCACCCATAACAAGCGAGAACCATAAAATAGGCACCCCCCCAAGAAACAAAGTCACTGGCTGGTGCTCCTGTCTTGAATTAACTAACCTGGATTCTTGACCTCAGTAATGACTTTTTCATGATTTTTTTCTGCCTTGACAATCTTCTGATAGTCAGAATTTCCAGTTTGCTCCTAAACAAATTAGCTATTTGTATATTGACCAGTCTAGTTCACATACTGGGGATTTGCTTTATATTCCCAACCTGTTAATCTCAGGGCCTACTACTTGTCCAGGTCATTTTCAGTGAATAGCTATATGTGAATAGCTATATCCTGCTGTTTTCCATACCAAACAACTAGTTCTTTTGCTTTGTACATGGATCATCTATCATCATGTGGACATAAACTTTGCTGAACCAAAAGTGGATAAAAATGAACATAGGCCCCTCCCCACCTTCCAATCTGAGAAAAAATCAGCACCAAATGCCTAGTAAAGGCTCAAATCAATTTATATTTTAATCAATTAAGTCATTCACATATTCTAGTTATTTTGGTATCTGAAGTCCCCACAATGAACTTCTTTCTAGACAAAATACATTAGAATATGATCCTTGTACATGTGTTATAGCAAATTCTCCATTCCGGTGATTTGTTCTAGTAAGGTTCCAAACCATGTGAGTGTAAGCGTTTGGCCAAGCATAGTTCTACAGATTAATCCAATTCAGTGGGCCAAAGACCTAAAAGAAATATGACTACTAGAAAGTATTTTTAACAATAACAAAAAAAATCCCCCACTGCCTCACCAAAATTTATTTTTTCTACTACTGCTTATTCTCTTCAAAATAATATGACAACAGTTCCACTAAAAATGACCATAAGATCATTTTTAATTAATTTAATTAATTAATAAGGTCTGCTAATAAATTTATGAACTCATGAGCTTTTTTAATTTTCTGTAAGACTGGCCTAGAAATTTCCTCAGCTATATAAGAAGGCACAGCTTTTAGGACATGTTAAATCATTGGACTAGATGGTTAGGACATTGGAATAAGTGATTTCTAAATTTTTCTAACTCAGATTACTGGCCCTTAATTTAGTTCTAAAATGCTGGCTGACCTTTCACGAAAGCAGTCATCAGAAATAAAAATATACTCTAGTCAACTATTAGTGATATCTGATTCATAATTTTAATAGTAACATAGTTATTGCTAATGGAATCTACTAATTTTTTATAATTATTACACGGTCTAGTGGCTTAATGGTAGCATGAATAGCAAGATGTCCCATGAATCAAAGAGATACAAAGTTATCCATGAAAGAGCACAATAAGACCTAAGTCATAAAGAAAAGAAATGACCATATAATACTATAAAGTACAGGAGAGAGTTGATCAGTGAGTCCTTGATTAATCTGATGTTTTCCAATCAACTTGATGGGAAACCAATACCACAACAAAGGGTATGAACCTTTATCTGGATGCATCTTAAAAATATCTCCCAAGGAAGCAGGCTTGTGGCTGACACTTCTAAGAGGAAAGTGGAAACATTTCTAATTTTTCTTTAATTCCTAATTTTTCTTTAATTTCTTCTAACTGCCTCCAAAATGACTGAGAATTAGGGTTTGTAGTTGAAAGATCAGCTCAACCCCCATGATCTCTGAAAGTAAGTTGATTGCTTCTCTGTCCTTCTCTGTCTCTCTCTCTGTGTCTCTCTCTCTCAGTCTCTATCTCTCTCTCTCTAACTATCTATCTATCTCTCCTAAATTCCATTCTTGAACTTTCAAAGTTAGGGTTACCCAGGAGGCAACTCTCAAAGCTGAACAGCCCAGAAAATCACCCCTCTTAGGACAGAAGGCTAGATTCCAGGTTCACAATGACTAGGGTATTCAGTATTTCTCCTCCTTTACACAGAAGGTTGGAATCCTGAAACTATGTCCTTGACCTCCTCTCTAGGACTATGTATAAGTACACATCCTCCACTGTCAATTGATTCTACCACAATATCATCTGCTTCTGGGTGGGAGGGTGGAAAAAATTCTCCATCCTTCCACACCCACTCCAGATTCAATCTTCTGTGTCCCACTCTGGAATTCCACAAGAGAGACAGGAAAAAAATAAAATTTACATTCCAAAATGCAATCAGGTTACTTTTATAGGGAATAATCCATTCTTCCCATAAGAGTCTGTCCCCATCTTATTCTCATTCAGCAACACCTTGGAAGCATCCACAGGCAATGGGAACCAAGCAGAAAGATCACCTTGTCCTCCCAGCATGATGCTAGTGCTCATGCCTATGTCCAAAAGATCTGCCCTTCATATGCTTTCAGACAAAGATCCATGACCTTGGTAAACTCATAAATTGATCAAGAATTCCCTTGATCAATTACCCATACACTTATAAAAGAAGAAAGCAGATGCATCAGCTAAAGAACAATTTGTCTCTGAATTTGCACTGGGAATTGAGGTATAATGCCATAAGCTTCAGGCCTCATTAATCATTTGACCAGAATCTGCCTAACAAATAAAGATACCAATGAGTAATTGGTGGGACCTCAAGGAGATGTTAATCCCAGTTTCTTTCTATAGAGGGCGCTTTACTCCCCTCTCTTCTTTCCAAATCCTGCTCTGGGGACTGGAGGAGGGAGGGAAAGGAAGTTTGAACCTCAAAAGACTCCCTACAAGAGATCTGAAATAGCCCAAGCCATACCTGAGAGAAAATTCTAGAACCTAATCTCAATGCTTAGGAAAAGGGAAAGATCCATAAAATCACAACACGTTGGAGTTCATGGGAATTTCAGAGGTCATCTAGTCTTGAAGTTTTTTTGACCTGGGGTACATGGACCACCAAGGGGTCTTTGGATAGATGCCACGTAGTTGGTGGGGAAAAAGTAAATTTTTATTTTATTGTCTTCTAAGCGAAATTTAACATTTCCTTCGATTATGAATGTAGGTAATATACATAAATCTGAGGAGAGACCCATAAGTTTCAACAGACCACCACAGGGATGCGTAACCCTCCAAAAAGTTTAAAGACCTCTATCTAGTCCAACCCCACTATTTTATAGAGGAATAAACACAGATCTAGAGAAATGAAGTGATTTGCCCAAGGTCACAGAACCAGAACTAGAACCCATGTCTTCTGACTCCCACTATAACACGCAAAAGTCTAGGAAAGGAGAATTCACCTCTGAATTTCATCGTTTTAAGTATTTCTCATAGCCTTTAGAAACAAAAGTAAATCTCCCATTCTTGAATATCAAACACTTGAAAAGAAGTGCAGAGAGTCTGCATGACTAATTTATAAAATATTTAATAGGACTAAGAAGAGATAAACAAATACACATTTGTAATTATGAATTTTTTGCATAATCATCATCTAACCTCCCAAATTTCCAAACTCCACATTAAGAGCAGCCTTAAGTAGTACAATAAAATCTTTGGGCTTGATTGCAGGATTCGGGAAGAAAGAGCCATTAATTCTGCACCCCCACCCCCCAAATTCCTGTGGGATCATAAGAGTCCTACACCTTCCCTAAACTCCAGTTTCTTCCTTCAATAGAAAAGATGGGGGCAGGAAAACTGGGGAGATTAGGTGTACTATTTACTCTATAAAGGCCCTTCCACCTTCAACACTCTACATGCTAAGAGGTAGTGATGTCTAATGGCTAGAGAGCTGACCTCATAGTCAGGAGAATCTGGTGTCTTTGCCATAGACTAGCTGCATGACTACAGGTCTCTGAATCTCTCAGGGTCCCAGACTACCATCTAAGACTATAATCTGCCCAGAAGGTGCTAACCTGAATTGGTAAAGGAAGCCCCACCACAAGCTTCTTACCCTAATAAAATTATAAACTTAACTTTAAGGGGAAAAAAGAGAATTTCTCTATTTGACCTCTGGGAATCTTCCAACTCTTCCAGCCTGTTCCCACACTCTCACATCAGCCTGATTCAGACAAGAAATACGCCAGACAGGACTTCCTTGGTAACTCTTTTGTTACCTTTCTCCATCCATGGGCTTAGTTCTATTTCCTAATTTCTGAGACCTCAAAGTAATCCCAGCTTCTCTCCAAAAATGTCCCTTGCTCCTCTCTCTTCTTCCCAAACCCTATCCTGAGAATGGGAGGAGGGGAAGGAAAGGGAGACCAGTCTTGTATTTTGTTAATGAGAGTATAATGTTCATTCAGGCTGTAATCTACCTTGGTCAGACTTGTGTTCTCTTGTAAACACTACAATTTAAGAAAGATATTGCCACAAATTATAGTGTCAAGAGTGGTTGAAAAAAACCAGTGATGATAAGACTGGTGGAGAGAAAATGTCTATCTAGGGCACAAATATACAAACGCATACTTTTTTGACTCTCAGAACAGTCATCCCAAGTTAAGGGTGTTCGTTTTCTCTTTACATTTATTAAGAATATGGTCACTGTCTTTTAAGTATTTCATTCATTCAGCAAACACTTTCTTTTATTGGCTGAACTTTGTGCTAAGTGCAGAAAATAAAAAGACAAAGTAAAACACAATATCCCCTTTCAACTTGAACAAAAATAAGTAAATGAAAAATATAGGGATAGAGATTATATGTGCGTATAAACATATATGTACAAGTATATATATACATATATACATATGTGTGTGTGACTTGGTGGATAGAGCACTGATTCTGAAGTCAGGAAGACCTGAGTTCAAATCCAGCCTCAGACACTAACTAGCTATGTGACCTTGGGCAAATCACATAATCTCTGTTTGCCCAGAAGGCAGATAGGTAGCTCAGTAGCTAGAGCCCTAGACCAAGAGTCAGGAAGACCTGAATTCAAATCTAGTCTCAGACAGCTACTAGTTATATGACCCTGGAAAAGTCATTTAGCCTCCTTGGTAGTGGTAAATTTACCAGGAAATGGTAAACCACTCCAGGATCTTTGCCAAGAAAATCCTATAGACAATATGATGGTCCAAGGGGTCATGAAGTATTGGACATGACTAAGCAACTGACACAAGAACAATACACATATACATATATATATATATATATATATATATATATGTATATATATATATATATACATATATATATATATATACCTGGGAGTATATAGCTCCCATACCTAGGAGTTTCATAGATAGGTAGATAGATAGACAGACAGACATATACAGATAGATATGCCTATATGTATATATATTCATAGATATACATTTTGAAACACCCAGGTAAAGAAACTCTACCAATGCTGGTAGGTACCTTCTCTACAACTTATCATCTTGGACGATTGCCTAGAATACAGAGAGATTACAGGGCTTTCTCGGCCAGGATATATCAGAAGAGGAACTTGAACTCAGTTTTTTCTGCCTCTGAGGCCAGCTTTCTGTTCGCCAAACCATGCTGTCTACAATATGTAAATTAAATAAATACAAAGTAATTTGGAAAGGTTACTATATAGAAAAGGGGATAATCTTGTTCTGAGTTGACCAGATGGCAGAATGAGAACCTTCAGTCGATAAATACCCATAAAAGAGATTCCAGGATTGAGCAGGAGATAGAAGATGCCCTCCAGTCCTTCCCGACTCTAATATTCTATAATCCCTTGACATTCCAATGATCCTGCTGCTGATGAGCTAGCGCAGTACTTCTATTCAGAATCTGTTCTGGCTGAACTAGAGTTTAAACCTATACCACTTATGAGACTACCCAATGAGAAAAGTTTTTCACTCTATAAGCTTGACCATTCCCATACAACCAGCAGGGAAAAAGTGAAGATGAAATAAGGGCCCAAAAGAAAAACTGAGTCTCCCATATAAGACCAAACTGGTCTATTCAATTCTCCCTCAAACATACCTGTTCTTGCTTCCATTCTTATGTTCATGTGATTCCACAGAAACAGAATGTCCTCCATTTCCTCTTGACTTAACCAAATCCTATAAAGCTCGGAGTTATCTCCTGAATGTAAATTCTTATAACTGCTCTAAACCTATGTTCCTCTTTGAATTATAAATCCACAGACTATTCAAGTTGCAAGATCTTTGGAGATCATTTAGTCCAACACCATCATTTTACAGATGAGGAAAATCATCCAAGGTCACGCAACGGACTCAGTAGCAGGAAACCAAGTTTTTGATTTCTCAGACCAATGGTCTTTTTATTATATTATGTGGCATAGAGCTAGTTCAGCAGTAGCTGTATTAATATATAGTCAGTATAGAAATAAAATTTTTAACTAGAGTAAACTTTTTTAATATAACTATTTAACATTTACAGCCTCATCTTGTCTGCCTTATCTTCTTATAACTGCCATATTATCTTGTCATGTGTATATATCTTGTCTCCCCAGCTGGGGTGAGGGCAAGGTCTAGGTCTTATGTTTCTCTGTATCCCTCATAGCAACTAGTACATCTTTGATATTTGGTATATTTGACAAAAATGAAAGTAAATAACGAAACCAACTCGGTCATTAATTAGCAGCTCTCTAAAAGAATGAGAAGTGTTCTATATAGTTTCCTTGAAATGAGCCACTCACCTACTTTAACTGAGTAAATTCTTCAAATGAGGAAAAATAAATTCTAATTTATTTCCTTTTACTACATGTACCGCTTAAGGAACAAATAGCTAGAGTGAAATGCTCTTTTAGAAGATTAGTTTATAATTCACTGGAAACCCTGACTCATGAGGCCTTTCCCTTCACTACTTCATCTTTCCAAAACTGCCCATGTTATCTAAATGATGCTTAAAGTCACATTTTCCTTCTATCTTTCCCAACAGGTCAGATGCCTCCCTATATTGTGATGATGTTGACATCCGATTCAGCAAAACCATGAACTCCTGTAAAGTCCTGCAGATCCGTTATGCCAGTGTAGGGCGCCTTCTGGAAAGGCTCACAGATCTAAGGTTCCTGAGCATAGATTTTCTCAACACATTCTTGCATTCCTACCGGGTGTTTACAACAGCTGTGGTGGTTCTGGACAAGCTCATCACGATTTATAAGAAACCTATCAGTGCAATACCTGCAAGGTAAGGCTAGAGAGGTCGATGTTTATACCACAGGAAGCATCGCCATTGTTACCAGCTAGTAGGACCTAAATATATCCCATACTTCTGAATCTGGGTGCTGAGTATAAACTCATCTCTTTCATTGGTGGTTTCATTTCTGTTTGGATTCATGAGTCATCCTGTCAATTTGAATGCCAGTAGATCCACTGAGCTCTTCATTAATTATCAAAAAAGCCAAGAGACTCCATTAGCATTGCTACATAATTTTCAAAATCAGGCACCACCAAAAGACAAGTAACAACTTATGTTTTCCCCTATGATCATAGGATTATAGGTTTAGGGTTAAAGACCCTTTAAAGACCATTTAGTATAAACCCTTCATTCTACAGTAGTGTGTAGCAGAGAAGGATTTAAACCTGAGTCTTCTGAATCCAAATCTAGTGGATCAACATTTTAGAACCAAATTAATCATTTTTATGAGGACCCAGAATGCCTTTCTTTTCATAGATCAGAGACTCTCAAAGTTGGAAGGGATCATCACTGATCTAAAGCCAGAATGGAAAGGTCATATGGTTCAATCTCCTCATTTTACAGATGAAGAACTTGAGGTCCAGGGAAGTTAAATGACTTGCCCATACTAACACAAGTAGTAAGTGTCAGAGGCAGGACTTGAACCCAGGTCAGGGAACCTGGGTTTTCTTCCAATGTTTTCCACTGTGCCATATTGCTCACAGAGGTCATCACTGCTAAAAATTAGTCCTTTTAGAGCTAATGAGGAAACCAGTAGTCTAGCTTTTGTTTGTTGTTGGGGGTTTTATTTTACTCATTAACCTGCAAGCATTTTTACTATTGGTTTCAGTAATACCAATCAATCAAAAAATAAGCATTTATTAAGCACCTACTGCATGCCAGGAGCCCACTGATCATGCAGCTTGCATATGATCAGAAAGCCAGTATCATAGTGATATCAGATCCTATAATGGAACCCTGACCACTCCAAGTCCAATGTTCTTGGTACCAAGCCAATGGGTAGAAACAACACTGATTTAATCATGTCTTGTTCTAGAAATTATTTTTCTGATAAGCAAAAAACACTAAAACAAAGCCTAACCTTGAATAAATAAAAAACTAGTAAAGGTCCAGGAGGACAGATAATGAGATATACCTCCTCCTTCGTGAGAGAAAGGCTAGTGTCTAGTAGGAAAGAATATAGTATACATTGTCAGAAGCTGTCTTGGTATCTGATTTTTTACCTAATTGATTTTCTTTTTGTCACAAGGAAGGGTTCAATGTGGAAGGGCAGGGTAGAGTGAATTACCAATAGGGACTGGACCTGTGAAAATAGGGAACTCTCAGGTAAGGAAACTCCTTCTACCAATTCAGGTCAGCCCCTTCTCTGAAAATTATCATCTTAGAGAGTTACCTAGAACACTGAGAGATGAAGTGATTTGCCTAGGGTCACACAGAAAGAATAAGATACAGGCATAATTTGGACTCAGGTCTTCCTGACTGTGAGGCTGACTCTCCCCTGTGTCATGCTCCCTTTCATAGACTGAAATAACTTTGTCATAAAGATAAAAGAAATCAACAAAACTTTTAAAAATACAAACAGAACTTTCCTATAGTCAGACCTCTTTTAGGCCTTGGATTCTTTGGCCTGGGTTCATCTATAGAGCTCCTCCTAATAAAGTGTATATACTTATATATCAGGACCTTGCTAGAATACAAATGAATAGAATGTGAAATTTAATGTAACATGAGTCCTGTATAAAGATCTACTGGAAGGACCATGCTAAAATTTAATCTTAGCTGGGCATGGTATTATATACCTATAATACCTGATGCTTTCAATGCCCTGCTACTGGGGAGGCTGAGGCTGACAGATCTCTTGAATTCAGAAATTGTAAGCTTCAATGGACTATAGCTAAGTTCATCAGGTGTCCATTATAAGTTCGCCATTAATATGGTTAGCCTCTTGGAGTAGGAGGGTGGAGCCACCATGTTGCCGGGAGGGGGGTAAGTCTGCCAAGGTCAGAAACAGAGCAGGTCAAAGCTTCCAGAATCAGTGGCATCAGGCCAGTGAGTAGCATCTACACTTCTAGCATGGATAAAATAGGGAGACCTAGTCTTAATTTTTTTATTTAAAAAATTATTAAGTGTAATGTTAGCTAGAATAGAGCTCCACAGCACAATTTGACCTCAAAAACTGATGTCCTATTAAAATTGGGATGTCCAGGAACCTAGCCTATAGTCAGATGTCCTAGCTATATAATACTATTTTAGCTGACCTAGGACTTATTCATACAGCAGCAAAGAATTTGCTTATTGTATCCACAGGAAGTAAGAGAATGATGAAAATACTTACAAAAAGGAAGAAAGATAGAAAATCTATTTGTCTGCCTCTATTTACCCCCATGATCATGCCTGCTATATCCATGGCCCCCTATAACCTCCTAATCACCACATAATCAGCTCTCTCTTCTGTTCTACTTTCTAATGAACTATATACAATGCAAAATATACTGACTTCAACACTTTTCCTGCATCTCTGGCTGAATACCTTGGAAATAGTTATTTCTCAAATGAAGCATGTTTTCAACTTAAGATTTCACTTGGCACAAGTTGGGTCAGACAAGGATGAAAATATTCTTAAGTGCTTTCTTTTACATGCTAGATTGCACTTTCGTAGGGCAGTTAATATATTGTCTTGTGGAACCACATTCCTTCTGACTGGTGTCATGAAACGAAATTCCAGCCATCAAGCAAACCTTGGCGAAGAAACACTTCTTCCACCTCAGCAGCCCATAGAAGTACTCTCCTTGTGTACCCTAAAAGGAAGGGAGGGGCTCCTTCCCTCAGGCTTCAAGAGAGCAGAAGCTGTTGGAATGAAAACTGCTCAGCCCAAAAGGATTCTCAATCCCTCTTCTGCTCTATATTTACATTGCATGACTCTAAAAGTATAGGCCATTCAGAGAACAAAGATCTGTGGACTTTTAAACATCTTGTCCTCCTTCCTATCCTCAAGTACCCCCCTCTCCACACAACCTCTTGGTCCCAGGTCCAAAGCCCAAAAGAGGCCATGGGAGATATGGGAAGGGGATAAGCGTTGGAAGATATAGTCAACAGAGATGTAATGTGTGCATGGTCAATGTGCAGACTTCCATTGGTCAAAGAGAACAATTCATTTGTTGGTTACAGCAATGTTCAAAATGAAAATTTATGAAGACAGCAACATCATGTGTTAGGTACTGGAAAGCTGCTTTCTGGTGAATTCTTGTATTATGTAAGGAAAGGGAAGAGATTGGAGGAGATATGGACATTCTTAAGGGTTTCCAGTCTGCTGAACATATTTTGGAGTGGAGTCTTTTTGATTGCCTGTAGAGGCTTTCAAAAAGGTTTATATGGTACATATGCAGACTCCCATTGCATAGATGAATTTGACCCGAGACCAAGTCTTCAGGCCAAGTCTCATTGCTGTACTGTGATTCCAAGGTCTGATCTCTCAGTCTTTCAATGGTCAGCTTATCCAAAGGTAACCAGGACCTAGCAAAACAGGCAACTCGTACTACCAGTATTAACACAAGATTAGACTGGTTGAACTAGAAAGCTGCCTTACTAATTTGTGATAAGAAAGAGAGTGGTAACAATTTGTAATAAAAATTATAGCACTGACCAATATTTGCACTGGTCAATCAGTCCTTTCTATTCCCATTAAGTAAACTTACTTTTGAACTCAAAATGAGATCAGAAGTTTTTGCTTACTAAATGTTTAATTTTCTCAACTGAGAAATAAAGAAATTTGGCTCAACATTACCCAACAAATACTTACTTATGAAGTGTCTATTATGTACCAGGCACTATTAGGTGCTGGAAATAGTAAGGGAAACAACAAATACAAATATGAGCATACCCAGAATAAATACAAAGTAGTTAAACATAAGGTAATTAGAGGAAAGAGAGGAAGGGATCAGGAAAAACTATGTAGGAAGTTAGAGACTTTACAAAGTCAAAGTAAGGATAAATGCATGTGGGCAAATCCACGCAAAGGCACAGAGAGGAATGAAATAATGTTGAATGTAAAGAACACAGAGAAGGTCAGTATTACTAGACTGTAGGCTGTGAAGGAGATGAGAAAGACAGATTGAGATCAGGTTTTAAAGGTCTTGATCTGCCAGGCATAGGAGTTTATATTTATCCAAGAGGGCAACTGGAAACCACTAGAGTTTATTGAATGGAGAGCTGTGCTTTAAAAAAATCATTTTGGCAGATATATGAAGGATGAACTGGAGTGGCAAAAGATGAGGCAAGGAGACCAATTAATAGAGAGTTACAATCATCTAGGGTAGAAATGATAAAGGGCTGAAGTAAGGTAGGTGGTGGCTGTGTAAGTAGAAAAGAGAACATATACGAGAGATATTGTGACAACAGAAACATGATTATATGTGGAATGTGAGAGAATGGTTGAGAATGATACTGATATTGTGAGTGTGACTAGGAGGTTGGTGATACCCTTGACAGTAATTTTAAGGAGAGGAAAATGAGGGAAAAGATAACAAATTTTGTTCTGGACATGCTGAGTTTGTGATGCCTGTGGGACATTCACTTCATGATATCCCAATGGAGCTGGTGATGGGAGATTCAAGTTCCTGAGAGAATGAGATTGAATATAGATCTGGGAATCATCTGAACAGAGGTGCTAATTAAACCTGTGGGAGTTTATAGGTCACTGAAAGAGAGATTACATAGAGAGAGGTCAGGGGTTATATAGAAAATGCTTTGGTGCACATTCACAATGAGGAGGTATGATATAGAACATAAGCCAGAAAAGTAGACTTAATAAGGAGGGAGGCATCACATAGGTATGAGGAGAACCAGGAATAAGTAGTGTTATGAAAACCCAAAGAAGAAAGATTAATCCTGGAGGAGAGAATGATCAGTAACATCATAGATTTCAACCTATGAACTTCTCTGAGTCTCATTTCCTCACCTATAAAATGCTTATATTGATGCTTATATTTACTGCCTTGCATTGTAAACTACAATTGAATATGTGGATATCGGCAAAGAGCATATGGTTCTTGGGATTTGGCCAACACAAAAGAACAGAAAAATAGATTCTGACATTCCTTTTGGCAGAAAGAGAATAAGTTTTTGTTTCCCAACAGGTCACTGGAACTGTTATTTGCCAGCGGCCAGAACAACAAGCTTCTATATGGTGAACCTCCTAAGTCCCCAAGAGCTAATCGCAAGTTCTCCTCCCCACCACCTCTGTCCATTACCAAGTCATCTTCACCAAGTAGAAGAAGAAAACTTTCCTTAAACATCCCCATCATCACTGGAGGAAAGGCCTTAGATCTGGCTGCATTAAGCTGCTCTTCGAATGGCTATGCAAGCATGTATTCTTCTATGTCACCCTTTAGTAAAACCACACTGGACATCAGCAAATCATATGTATTCAGTAACTTTCCTAATAAGATACCTGATGAGGGTGAAGGTACAGCTGAAAAAACAGATGACTCCAGTCCCAACAAACAAAGTAAGTTGATTTTTTTTAAGACCCCAGGTGTCCCTCTCTCATCCAGGCTGGAAATGTAGGAGTCATTCACAGATCTAATCACTCTACTGTTTGACCTTTCTGTTTCCTACTTGAGCTGGCTTGTCCATCCTTGAGAACCTGGAGGTACAATCATATTAATTCTGAACATAGTGTAGACACCTGATTGACAGAACCCAATGCAGCTCAAAATTCCAAAATTCAGGAGATCCACCGGTCTCATCCTCCCTAGTAGCAATGGTCATAGGCAGGTACCACCATATAAGCTCTAAGTTGACAATCTTGCACAGAGGGTGTCATAAATCAAATCATAAACACAACTATCATCTAAGTAGAGAGCAAGAACAGAGAGCGTTTTGAGTTTCAGGAGAAATGTGTAGCAATGGAATCTAGAAAAAAGTACACGTCACTTGGATTTGACCAAAACATTCAGTCAATCCAATTTACAATAGCCAGACCACAAGTAGGAAGGACTGATATTTGGAAGAATTCTGCCATTCTTAGGGCAGTCTTAATGAGTCAAAGCTGACCTTAGAACAGTCAAATCTATTGGTCCCAATCCAATTTTCCCTCATTCTTGTAGACTTAGTCAGTGTGTCATTTTGCTTCAGTAATCTATAAATTTCAACCACATTGGACTTCCCAAGCAGAATCATAAAACTGACAAACAAAAAACAATTTGTGGGTGAAGAAGAAAGATGTAGGTGAGAGGCGTGGGTGAGGCAAAGAGCATGTATTATGTAAAGAATCAGGGGGAAGCCACCAACAGCAGTGGCACTGAGAACCATGAGTGACGAGGGAAAGCAGATGAATCATAGTACAGAGCTTTGCGGAGGCCAGAAGGCAGATCTACACCCACAGGGTTGGGATTATACAACATGACTAAATAAGGAATTGAAGGAAATTGACCACAAATAGGTATCTTCTGGGAAACAGGAAGACAAACACATCACTATCCATCTGCAGTGTGCCTCATTTTTCCCCGCTGTAGCTAAATGGGTACATGATTTTAAATCAAAGTAAAAATAAGTTTTCCATATATATCAGCAGAGTTCACTGTCAGAGATTTGCCTAAGCACTGGGAGACTCCCAAAAACTAACCTAAAAGACATTTAATAGCATTTCAGTTCTATGTTCTGTCTCAGAACTCTCTTCTGCTTACGCACATGACTTACCATTCAAATGCAAAGACCACTACCCAGTACAACCAAGAATAACTGCTACTTTATTTATTCTACCCTCCCAAACTGAGTCATAATATAAAGCATGACCCTAATAATAATTAGAGGGAGAGAGAGAAAGAGAGAGAGAGAGAGAGAGAGAGAGAGAGAGAGAGAGAGAGAGAGAGAGAGAGAGAGGCTTCTTGTCTAGAGTGCTAATAGGCAATCCCTTTTGCTTTTTTATATCTGTGTCTGATTCTGAGACAGAGATCTATTAGATTAGAAATGAAGCAAAAAGGAAGACGTGAGGTAGGGTAATCATGAAAAATTAATTTAATTTAATTCAACAAACATTTATTAAATTTCTGCTATGTATAAGGCATTACACTGGGCTCCATAGATACAAGGACAAAAAATGAATAGTATTCCCTTTCCTCAAGGAATTTACATCCTACATTCTAATTAACTCTAGCCCATTTGCCCGTGGACTTGAAATAAAACAAGATAGACCTAACAAAAGTCAGGCAATAGACTCTTTAAAAATAAAAAAAGATTAAAACATTATGAATCTCCTTTCTCTGTTATCTTTTTTTCTCTTTGTGGATAATCTTTCATTCATTCGTTTCATGTCCTATTAATGTAAAAAAAAAAAACCTCGAGTTTGCTGCAGGTAGAACTATACACTATTGACTTAAGAATGCAAATGACTAAGATTTTAAAAAATTGGAGGCCAAATGAGTCTTTCCCTTGAAAAATGAGTTATAATAATTCAGGAAATTCTAATAACCAGGTACATTAGCATCCAATTCAGCATAAACCTGCTGTGTTCAATGCACCGTTCTAGGTATTGGGGAATACAAAAGACACAAGCTGAACGATATCTGCCACCAAGGAGCTGACCTTCTACTAGGGGAAATACTCCATATACCAGACAAGTATGGCATAAGGGAGGCATGATGAGGAGTAAATAAAAGGCCCAGACTAGTACTCTAGGAATATTTATAGAAAAAAACACTTTCAGCTGAGGGAGTATGGAAGGGTTACACACATAGGAGATAGCACCTGAACTAAGAGCACCTTGAAAGAATACAAGAATTCTGAAAGGTTGAGATCCAGAACAAGTGGATTTCAGGCATGGGAAAAGATCATACTATGCAAATTTACAGAGGCAAAAGATGATCGGTTGAATTCATGAAACATCAGTGGTCCAGTTCTGATGAAAAGATGGAATATTTTGATAGCAATGGAAAGCCAGATTCTGAACATGGGCTCTTAGAAAACCATCTCCCTTAGGGACAAATCAGAATAGAATTTTTATAACAATGAAAGTTCCAAGAGCAGTACATTATTGGCACTCGTTGGTAGGGCTCTTACCTGCATCTGTCTGTGTTCTTTTCTAGTATCATAACTGATTTGTTTCATGTTTCTCAGGAAAGACTGTCCCTGTCCCTGAGGACAGATGGATGAATAGATATATAAATAGATAGATGGATGGATGGATGAAGTATTTATTAAGTATGTACTATATGGAAGGCACTGTGCTAAATTCTCAGGATATAAAAACAAGCAAGAAAGCAAGCAAACCAATTCCTGTCTTCAAGATGCTTAAATTCTAATGAGGGAAGACAAAACCTAAGACATTTAGAGTAGAGAAGGATGATGAGGCAGCTGGTAAAGATGAGAAAAAAGAAATTCAGAGAGTGGAAATAAGAGTGAGAGATTAAAGTCAGATGAGTTATGAGTTACCCATTTCAAATATTTTCAGGCCAATAAAAATTCAATGGACCATTTGACCTAGATGCCTAAGTTTTGCCCAGTCACTACATATAGGTATAGTTCATTTCTCATAGATAGCTATTGATTTTATATTTCAAAAATGAAAAAGGGCTCTCAGGATATTTTACTCAGAAGAATAAGGGATTTAAATGTATCACTGGTTTGATACAATTCAGTCATCTTAACAACCAAAACAATCACACCCTGATGACCCTAATGGAATCAACTCCAAAGTCAGTGGCACCAAGTCAGGGTGCCTATATTAAGTAGTTCCTATAAAGACTTTTGAACAAATAGTATAAATAATTACAACAGATATGAAAATAGGCCTACAATTCATTAGACCAGACACTTAAAAATCAACCTGGCAAGAAATAATCTTGTTTTAATTCTTGGTAAAACATTTTCAGTTCCACGTCTTTCAGGGTCCTGACATCCCCTTGTAAGACTATATGATTCTCACCCTCTTCTAAAACATCTTAGTTCACTAGGCCAGAGATTCCCAAACTTTCTTGGTTCATCTTTACATTTAATAATCTTTCCACTGTGTCCCTAGACTAAATGAAATCTCTAACAGTTCTGTTCATTAAATAGACAGGTTGAAAATATTAAATAGCCCACAGCACCACTGTGAGTTCTCAGGGTTGTGAACAGTTTGGTAACCACAGCATTAGACCATTCTTAATTCCTTCTATTTTGCTGCCTCAGATCTTGAGTAGCATCCATGAGCACAAGCTGAAGACCATTACTTGGACCGGGAACAGGCAGAAAAGAAAGAAACCTTACCCCAGTCCACTATGTGCTACCTTTCTACTTTAATTATACTTAGTAACTAGGGGCTAATCACTTTTGTTTCGACACCACTGAAGGACTGCTTGTGCTTTCAGTACCCTCTACATTCCACATCCTGGCTCAAAATCCAAGTCAGTCACCCCACCCTCATCATGGTTCTGACATTTCCTATGATGAATGTACCACAAATTTATTAGACGATTTGTGGCAAGTTTTCTTACACGTCAGTAACCACAGAAACTATCCACAAAATTGTATCTATTAATTGTTTGGATACGATGCACAGAATCACTCAAGGGGCACCTGGAGTTTCATCAAATAGAAAATATGATAATAATTCTCATTGAATGATTATTGATTATAGATTTGTTCAACTTGCCAAGCTATAGAAATGAATTTACATTTCGGAAAGGAATGGAAGAGGAAAATTAAACGATTTCTTGTTTTCTCCTAGGCTCAGAAGTCTCAGTAAGAGAAGAGTCAGATAATGACCAAAATCAGAGTGATGACGCAGACACAGAAACTTCACCAACTAAGTCTCCAACTACTCCAAAATCAATCAAAAGTAAAAATGCTTCAGGTATTGTTTATTGCAAATCAAAAGTGCAAATACATTCAAAGTGGTTCAATTAAATTAATGAATGCTAAGATTTTATTAGCAGTAAAATATAGAGATATTTTGTTCATTGTTTATCTATAAATGAAGGAGTGGAACTGGTTTACCTCTTTCACACCTTTCAGCTCCAAATCTATAATCATATGATCACTGATGTTTTAATACCGGATTCATGAAGGCAATTGCCATCATTTTTAGTCAGCTTATTGTAATATTTCTTGGATTTTGGTATTATAAGTATAAAATCACAAATCTAATCCATCTCAGGCAAATGAACAAGTTTAACCAATATTAGAGGTCTCCAGTGATATTAAGCAGTGTCATAAGCTGAAAAGAATTTTGAGAAGTCCTTTTAGGCCATTAAAAAAAATCACAATATTTTGTGGGTCATAAAGATGCCCTGAGTACATTACAACAGGCTGGGTTTCTTGATCCCTCAAGTTATATACCTGTCACATTCCTGGGTTCTCACTATCTGAGTTCCTAGTCTGTACCCTGAAGGTCAAAGTCATCGTGCTTCATGTACTTTTGAAAAAATGACAAAGAGAGTCATTAAGGTTAGAAGGGACAGGGTAGAAGATAACTAAAAATGGTTTCAAGTCGCAATAAGAATTTCCAAAATATAAAATCATTCCAAAAAGAAAAAAAAAGATAGTGTAAAATAGAACTTCATAAGTAAACCATATAAAATTCATGTCAAAGTTGCTGGCATTTTGGACAGAAAGAGTGAGTTGATTTACAGAGTCTAAAGGTGCTTATTTTTCCAAATATAACACTAAAGGGGTTACATTTTTAAAAGTAACAGGGTTAGCTGTCCCAAAGTATACCTTCCCAAAGTAAAAATTCCAGATTTAGAACTAGAAGGGATCTTAAAGATCTTGTCTAGTTTAACTGCTTTGCTTTTTAAATGAAGAAACTGAAACCAAGAAAGAGTATCACTTGAATAAGTTCACATAACCAGTAACTGACAGAAATAGGCTTCAAAGCTCAGTCTTATGATTTCCAAAACTGCCTTCTTTCCACTACACCATATTGAACAATCACACCACCATAAAATGTTTATGATGAACTCATTCAGCAATAACTCGGGCTGGTTCAGGTCTTTCCACTCACCTGCCTCTACCACTTTTGCACACCCAAGTACTCTCATATATTTAAAGGTGGATCACTCCATAGAAAATACTGAGAAAGAATGTTATATCCTCTCCTGCCTTCAAATAAGACTCTATTAGACCCACCCCAAAGATATATCAAGCCTAAAAGAAGGGAAAGACAGATAAATGTTTTAAAAGACATCTTCATAAATATCTTTCCATTACATGAGAGTGTCAGACAATCATTTTATATCTCATCTAATACAAGAACAAAAGGTAATGAATTTATTTTACTATTGTAGCAACTGAATTTATGCCTTAAAAATTCACAATTAAAGACTATATTAATCCCTATAAAGACTGTTGGGAAGATTAAAAATGCCTTTCCTAATTATAAGTCTTTAAGCTTAAGAGAAACACCCAGATAACCAGACTAACTTAGAAACCATATCACACTCTATTGGCTTTTGGAGCTATTCCCAGGCCTTACCTAGTTTTCCCAAAGCTGAAGGGGAGGGGGGGCTACTTTTGACCCTTCTCAGTGGAATGACTAGATTGTAGAAGCTGACATCATATAATCCAACCCCACTCATTTTACAGATGTGGAAATGAGACCAAAGAGTTAAAGGTTTTATGACGGTTTACTTTGTTCTTTCTCACCACCAGAATTTTCACTATTTTCTTATAATAATGGAGTTGTGATGACTTCCTGTCGAGAACTGGACAACAACCGGAGTGCCCTCTCAGCTGCCTCAGCTTTTGCCATAGCAACTGCCGGAGCCAATGAGGGTACACCAAACAAAGAGAAGTACAGAAGGATGTCATTAGCAAGTGCAGGTATGTGGGAGAATTTCCAAGGTTCTCTAGTAAATCAATCTCTCCAGGATCAACTGCCCAAAGATCTCCAAACTATATGATGATCCTGTGATAGAGGTTTGGTCCCTCTTTAGCATCATCTTCAAGTCTCACCAAAGGCTGAGAGAGTATCTAAGAAGAGAGGGTATCATCAAAAAGTGGCCAAGGGGGAAGAACACAGTTCGAAGCACTACCTTAAGGGTACTTCGAGAGCAGCCTGAGATTATTTTTCCCTTGGCAGACCATTGTCTTCAACAAAAATTGGCTGACCAAGAAAGGGAAAGTTCCCTTCCCTTCATAGGCAAAAAAGCAATATTCAGGTCTCTGGACAGTTTGCCTAATATATGATCTTTAAATTTGGAAGGCCACAATCTTTTTCTGTCAATTGGGAGGTTTTTTTTAAAAAAAAAGGGAGTATGGAGTGAGGGAGATCAACTTCTTTTTGCCATCGTCATGAGTCAGAAGTTCATGAGCCCTAGCACAAAGGTTAACTAGCTTTCTGTAAAGATCAGCATTATAAGAAAAGTTTTAGCAAAAGGCCTAGCTTAATCCCAAGGCTATTCCAACTCTCCCTACAACCCAAGCCATAGCATGGATGACAGACAGGTCTAGAGGAAGCAATTAGCACTTCCAAGTTCAAATTGCAATGTGACAGTCATGACACAGCTGGCTTAGATTTGGAGGCCATCTCGCTACTACACCAGTACTCATCTCAATATTGCAAGGAACACTGCTTTCATCAGAAAAGTTACTGTCTGCACTAGCACATACTATGGATTGTGATTCTTCTATAGCTTAACAAACAGTCTTCATGAGTTTCTGTGTCTGAAGGGAAAAAAAAGATCACCCTATGGTAGCCAATTTTCTTGTTGACCCTCTCTGATGTCACAGGTCTAGACTCAAAGCTTTGATAGTTAGCAAGGATCTATCAAAGCATGCTCTCTACTGGCAATGGTCCTAAAGGCCCCTCTGGAACAGAATGGAGATGAATCTCCATAGCATGGTGAGGCATCAGATTAGTATTTTAGTGGGAAGAGACACAGATACAACTAATTAAAAATTAATAAAATATTAATCCATTTATTTTATTATTTAGTTGTTTTCAGTAATGTCTAACTATTTGTGACTCCATTTGGGGTTTTCTCGGAAAAAATACTGGAGTGGGTTGCTATTTTCTCTCCAGCTCATTTTATGGATGAGGAACTAAGGCAAACGGTTAAGTGACTTGCCCAAGGTCACATATCTAGTAAGAGTCTGAGGCTACATTTGAACTCAGGTCTTCTTGACTCTAGGCCTGGCACTCTATCCGCTGTGCCACTTAGTTGCCACCATGCCAAATAAACTGTCTGAATGACCAGCAAACTGGCCAAGTATGGGGTGGGAGGGGTGGTGAAGGGAAACAAGAGGAAGAATGACATTGTGTAGAAAGCCCAACGGGTTTCATTGGAGAAAATCTTCACATACCTTTAAACATGGAGAAGATGAAAGGAAGGATAACTCAGGAGTTCAAGAGAAGAAAAATGAATCCAGAGAGAAAAAGTGAAAGCACTATCTGTTTTGAATTTCACAGAGTGGACTTGCTTTCCTACTGTTTCCATGCCTCAACTATTTCTCTCTCCAGGTCATTTCATTTCTTCCTCCTGCCTCTGTTGCCTAATAGGAAGTAACACCCTGAAGTGCAGGTGGAGGCCAATATGAGCAGAAGTAGGGGAAAAGAGAAGAATATAGTTTATGGTCCAAGAGAAGGTTGGCCATGCAGCAAGAACAAAGAATAACAAAAGATGAAAACTCAGGCAAGATTTGCAGATAGCTCCAAATTATTAAAAGACCCAAAACATATTATATGGAATATAATATGGAAGATTAGGATAAGAATCACACTGAGAAGGTATGCCTCCAGCCATCCCTGTATGCATTAACCTACTAAAACGTATGCACGTCACTGTGTTTCTGTTAGATATTTCATCATTTTGGAAAACATTCCAACTATGGCAGTGACAGAGAGAAGCTAATTGTCCTGAAAGCCCATGCTGAAGGTAGTCTATGTGTGGGAAGATGTTATATATGGATCTTTCTGAGGATGTTTCTTTTCCCCAGTTACCTCCACCCTCTGCTACATTTAATACTTTGATCTCATTGGTGGAAGTATGGGTAACAAATACAACTGGATTTGTAGTCAAATCCTCTACCTCCAAATCCAGTGTTCTTCACACAACATCATGCTAGTCCTTCATCTTCTTGACTTCTCCTATGGGAATTACTAAGTCAGCCTCTTTTGAGTGGTCATGGGTTTCATTGAAAGAGACTTGTAATACTTTAGCACCTGAACCAGTCAGCACAATGTTACTCACAAACAAGAACATGTTGGAAAGTTTGACATTTATAAGGAAAATATGTTCATTTGGAAAATGCATCAGACATCTTCAAATCAGTAGTGGACATCTTTGGATGTCACAAATCTCCATATTTTATAAGTATATTATAGCAGTGGATACCTTTGGAAAGTATTTTTCTCTGTGTTTTATGTTTACTTAGTAAATAGTACTACTAAAGGAATATGGATTAGAGTTTTCTCTGTAGTTATATCTATGAAAGAATCTTATATTATCTTAATGAGAGACACTTAGAGAAAAGTCACTAAGGTTGCATTTTGCTTTACAAATGGTGCTTCATTTTTGTTTTGTTTTAGTCATCAAAAAAACAATAAATAGCAGCAGTTTGCGTTCTCCACACCTCTCAGTAAATTGTATGACTATAAAGAGAAACTGTGCTATCATCTAGGAAATCATCCAGGAAAGTCCACTCATTCCTTTCTCATATTTTTATCAAGGAATCCTTTGATATGTGCATAGACAATGTCATAACTATTTTCTAGAGATGAGGAAATAGATATATGTATGACTCAATAGTTCTGTCATCCCTTGTATATGCTAGATGCCTAATCACCATTTGTTGAATTGTGAATTTCACAATATCTATTTTAGATATCTTGAAAATTGACCCATGAGTATCACTTTCAGATTGTGCTTCATTTTTTTATATATAATGGATTCATCTACTTTTCCCCACCTCATTTTTTTATTTCTATTTCTGCTTCATAGTACAATACACCAGGTATAACAGTAGAAAGAGTCCAGATCTGGCAATTCCATTCTTATTGATAATACTAAATTACAATAGCAAGGCTGGCATATTTCCTTCATTTCTCCTCTATTTGTCATATTTCCAGTTTTATCTATAATTGCTCTGTGGATGACCTAGTTTAGTTTTCCATTAGCCAAACTCTAAGAAATGGTGATTATCAAAGAAAATTCTTCACTTTTATTCATTTCCTATTTTTCAAAGTTAACTCATTATTTAAATAGATCAAGTTGGACTTGTCATAACTAAATGCAATATTGTCTCATCTTTAGCCATTTTCCTAATTTAATGTTAATTTCTGCATTTACTTTGACAAGCTGATGATTTGACTGTAAAGTTAGATGATTCTGAAGTGCTCCCAAGTCAGTCATCTATCATTGTTGACTATTAAGATATAATTAATTTTATTTTCTTTTATGATTTTCTTTAGTGATCACTATGCCCATATCTTCTAGCTCTCTTCCCAAAGGGAGTATTCATGGCATATAGTCATGTAGATTCTGAATAATATCATCTACTGGCCTCTTTCTTATCTTAATATTTTCCAACATATTTTTTGTCATCTTCCCCTGTGCCTGCCTTCTCACTAAAGTTCTCAAGTACGTAGATATGTGTTGACTTGATTTGGAGGATTTTTTCAAAGTCTTCTTGTAGATTTTCTCCCTTCTTTATTCTCTGTGACAGCTGCTAGCATGTCAATTACAATTATTTTCATGAGTCCTCTTGCCTTCATGAGTGCAAGGGGAGAGGAACAGGTGTTCCATAAAATAATGCTTCTTGTTACCCTTGGATATACAAAATGAAACCAATTCTAGCAACTCCTTTGTTCCTCTCTCCAAGAAAAAACTGTGAGCTATCCTTCCATTTAAAGGCAATTTCTTTATGTCTACTGGTTGCATTTATAAGGAAAGTATAGTTTAGTATATTTGGGGATACACCATCTCACTGGCCATTGGACTACTTCTCACCAAGTTCTAACACTTTTTTAGTATTAGAGTACCAACCAACAGTTGCAGAAATGTTTGCAAGTTATCCAAAAACTGTGATTCTTAGCACTTTCTGCCTGATTTTCTACATAAATAAGAGGACCCTACAAAGCATTAAGAACTATTGTATATTTTACGTCTATATTGTTATGGCCAGACAATTCATCACTTATTTGCCAACGTATAGGTGATAAATTCTTTGATACTTAACTACAGATGATCCTATGGGAGCAGACATATTCTGTTAAGTCCATTATACTAAAGGCTTTTCTAGCTTGATAGGACCTACCAAAGTTTGCCTTGCATTAGCACACATTTTGAGAGACTAGGGTCATCTCAATACCATAATGAGGTAATAGAGTAGTTCCTCATGACAGACCATTATAAACCTAAGGAAAATTCTTTTACCCCAACACAAGAACCTGTATGTATGAAGTGGTAGTCCAGTGGATACACCAGAGTACATTGACTAACTACTCAGAGCTCTCAAAATGTGAATTTGGTATAAAAAAAAATCACAGGATAGACTTAGAAAGCCAGCAAAGGTGGTAGGAACAGACTGAAAGCATCACCTAAATCTAAGCACCAGGAATATGATGTTAGATTCAAGATGTGAACTGAGTTGTTTTTCTACACCCCCGTCCCTCAATCCTGTCCACCACAATTCTCCTAAATCAATTTTTCTCCACTCTATTGGTCACTAATATTTTAGGTTTCCCCCCTGACCAGAGGAACGGAGATAAAGAATTTGTGATAAGGAGAGCTGCAACCAACCGAGTACTGAATGTCCTTCGACACTGGGTCTCAAAGCATTCTCAGGTAAGCCTTCTTCTTCCAAGAAGCCAAAATGCTTGATAATGTGTTGAAGCCATGTTACAACTGAGAAAAATTAAGAATCATCCTCAAGTAATCAGACATTATCTGAAATATTTGTCAACAGATCTACATCAAGCAGTCTACTATCATCAATATGAAAGGAAGATGAGAACTTGATGTTTTATGAAAAAGGAGAATAATTAAGAAAAATAAGCAATTTCAATTAGAAAATAACCAGTCCATGTCATGTCTCTACTACCACTACACCTGCAGCAGTGGTAGAGAATTTTCTCCTTGTGAGACCCCCAGGAGGTAGAGCTAGATGGCAAGTGATATATAAAGCAATAATTATTTGGTATTTCTGGGACATCTTTCACCCAAAGATCTCTAAGTAACTAATAATTCATTTATACTGTGCATCTTTTACATGGAATAGGAAGATGATATCTATGTGTTATTCACCATTAATCCACTGGCATCAGTGATGGATCTACAAAGAGAGGCCAAGAGTCTTTGTTTCCTGCCCTGTACCAGAACCACCAGATAACACTTCCATCTTTTCTTCATTTCTATAATTTTTGGTGCCAATTAAAGGCATTTTTAAAACTTGTTTTTAAAATTTTCACTCTAAATATTCTTGGCAGGATTTTGAAACCAACGATGAATTAAAATTTAAGGTTATTAGTTTTCTGGAAGAAGTCATTCATGACCCTGAACTTTTGACCCAAGAAAGAAAAGCAGCTGCAAATATTATAAGGTAACATTTTATGAACCCACTTTAGCAGATCCCAGAGTATTTCTGTGTTCAAGATTCTGGACTCTTATTTTGGGTCAAATAGGTGAAGGGCCCTTTTCTATAACTGAAAACGTTTTTGTGGTTGTTACACATGTTGGTGCTCATGTGGAAATGGATCTGGATGGAAGTTGGTGGGAGGGGGACTTTTAAGAATCTGAATTCCACTTGGGTGAGTAGCCATCCATTAGTACTTTCACATCTATATGAGAGAATATATTCTGTGTGCCTACCCTGAAAGGGTTACCCTTGTTTATTCCTTTTCATTTATCAGTTCTCTCCCATAAACACAGAATCTCAAGGTTGGAAAGGACTTCAGAGACTATCTAATCCAACACACATCTGGACAAGAATCTATAAAGTCCCCAACAAGCAGTCATCAATTCTTTGCCTTCAGACCTCTAGTGAACGTCCTAAGGCAGTCTATTCTACTTTTGCACAACTCCAATTATTCCTTTCCATAGAGGGAGATTTCTCTAGAAAGAAATAGTTCTTTAAATGGAGTCATTTAAGTCAATATCCCAGGGACTTACTAAGCAGTATCAGTCTAATTTCATCACTGTCTTTATAAATTATAAATTAAAGGTGTCTTTATAATTATAATTAAAGGAAATACAAAGGATTACTCAAACTGTCACAAACGCAAGTTTCAAAATTGCAATGAAAAAAAATCAGTTAAGCAAAGGCCTTTCTGGAACCTACTGATCAGAGCAGACCTTTAAGGGATAACAGAAAAGTCATAATTAACCATATTAGTGAAGTGCTCATTTTCTCTTCCTAAAGTTAGAATAGAAACATTAAACTTTCCCTTCTCCTGTATTCAACCTTGAATCAGTTCCACATAGTAGCAATTCATGGGGCCCTTCCCCCTTGTACAAAGTCCCTCTACATCATTCCAATCCATAATTCTTAACCTACCAAAGAAACCATAGTGGCTCTAATTGTAAACAGGATGGTAAAGAAATGGAGACAGAGACAATGGGGGAGGGGGGAAGGGAAGGAAGGAATGGAGAAAGGAGGGAAGGAAAGAAGGAAGGAAGGAAGGAAGAAGAGGAAGGAAAAGGAAGGAAGGAAAGGAAAAAGGAGAGAAAGGGGAAGGGAGGAGAGGAGAGGAAGAAAAGAGAATACGAGGGCTCCTTTACTACTATTACATCTTTTCACTTCTACTTTTCTTAAACAACTTGTCCCTGTCAACAGGTTTGATTTCATCATTCTCCTCTATCTGGCATCTGCCTCCAACACTCTACTGAAACTACACTTTCCCAAGTCACTAACAGTCTTCTGATCTCCAACTCCAATAGCCATTGTTCAGTCCTCATTCTCCCAGGGTTCTCTACAGCATTGAATAATATTAAATGCCTCCTTCTTCTTAAACCTTTAAACTTCCTTGGCTTCCATTACAACAAACTATTCTAGTTCTCCTCCTACCTCTCTGACCCATCTTGTCTCTTGCTAGTCCAGCTCTAACCCTAAGCCTCTGACTAACCCTAAATGCCTCCTTCCTCCTCTTTATCCCTATGAGTTTAACCATAAATTTAATCTTTAGCTCTCTGTTCTTATCTACCTATTTCACAGTATCATTGCGAGGTAAGTGCTTCAACAACTAAAGCACTCTGCAGATATGAACTACTGTTGTTATTAGCATGGTTGCTTCTTTCATGGTTTCAACCACTTCCTCTATTCTGATAATTCCTAAACTTCTGTCTCAACAGTAAATATTCACCTGATCTATCTCCAACTAACTGCTTACAGCGTATTTCTGTTTTCAATCATCTCAAATTTAATGTGTTTGAAACCTCATTCATCGTTATCTCCCCCCCTCAAATTCCATGCCCAAGTTGTTCATTTCTATCAGTAGCCACATGATTCTTCAAAGCTAGGAACCTTTACAGCCCCAGCCAATCCCTTATCCCTGTACTTAATGGCACAGTGGATCGAGTGCTGGTCCTAGAGACAGGAAGATGAGATAAAAACCAGTTTCCGATAATTACTATCTGTGTGGCCCTGAGCGAGTCATTTAAACTTTCTGTGCCTCATTTTCCTCATTTGTAAAATGAGAATACTAACAGCACCTACTTCCTAGGGTTGTTTAAAAGATCAAATAAAACAATATTTGCAAAGTGCTTACAACAACGCCTGCCCCAGAGCAGGCGCTTCAATATTTATCCTTTCCTCCCTTCCCTTTTATTTCTCTCTCATTGTCGTTTAGACACTTCTCTACCTCGTCAGTTCCACTGTCACCGTCCTAGTCCAAACTTACATCATCTTATACTTGAATTGCTGTGCCTATCTCCTAGTCATTTTCCTTACCTTCCCTCTCCCTCCCCTTGTCCTCCAGCACATGTATATTGTACATTGCTACTTGGTTAGTCTTTCTAAAACACCATTTTAATCATGTCATTATACTGCTTGTAAGTACCCATTGACTCCCTTTTGCCTGCTGTGTGAAGTTCTAAGTCTTCTACTTATCTTTCAAGTCTGTCCCTACTTTGATGTAATCACCATCTGTCCAAACTTATCCCCCTTTTACACACACACACACACACACACACACACACACACACACACACACACACACTCCAGTCCTCTATTTGCCTTTAATAGTGTTTTTCCCTCTGAAACATTCTCCCATTTCTTCTCTGCCTATCCCATTTCTAACCATCCTTCAAAACCCACTTCTTCCATGAAAATTCCAGCAATCATAGACATTTTCTTTCTCTGATTCACTTGTGCGATCTTTACAGCACAATTTAGTGCTTAATCAAAGACCATATTACTTCACTAATTATTTTACATATGTTTGCTTATTCTGCTTATGTAGATGATAAACTGTGGACAGAAGCCAGATTTCCAACTTCTTTTTTACCTGGCACAACACTAAACTCACCCTTAGGGGATTAATAAATATTTGTTGCTGTTTGATTGATTAATTTGTAGCAGATATCTTTTCTAACAATATCTCATGATTATCTGGTTTAATTTTACCTTTTCATACCCTAGGACTTTGACACAGGAAGACCCAGGAGACAACCAGATCACACTGGAGGAGATTGTACAGATGGTAAATTCTGTTTTCATAATAAATTAATACTGCTCAAAAGTTTCTTTTCACCTTCATCTATTTCTTCATTTGCCCACCCCTGTTCCCAAAATAATCTTGGGGTTGGACCTCAGTGTTAGCAGACAGACCCAGGCAGGATTACAAAATAGGGAAATCTATCCTCCACAGACCTACCATCACCACCTCCCCTTTCTCCTTCTTCCTCCCCTTTCAGCAATCCTTTCTGACTAGGAAGACCAGTGTTCTAATGTTGTTCCAGTCTGGCTTGTCAGGAAGAAAAGAAATCTGATAAATCTTGTAATTATTCCCAAGAACTGGAAAAGGGAGGGGGTAATGCTTACCCAAAGGAATGTATTATTAATGGTAGGATTTTAGGTCTCCATAGGAGAGATTATTTTTAGAAAATTATTTGACTGTTTTCTGCCTATAGTCTATGATCTGCTTCTGCCTCAGATTATATCATTTGGCAACGATCTAGCCTAGTTCAGTCATGTCCAACTCTTTATGTCCCCATTTGGGATTTTCTTGGCAAAGATATTGTAGTAGTTTGCCATTTCCTTCTCCAGATCATTTAACAGATGAGAAAACTGAGTCAAATAGGGTTAAGTGACTTTCCTAAGATCTTACAGCTAGTAAGTATCTGAGGCCAGATTTAAACTCAGGAAGTTGAGTCTTTCTAACTCCAGACCCAGTGCTCTATCCGTATGACATCTGGATGTCCTTTTCCTAAAAACAGAACTTACCAATAGGACACATAAATAAAATCAGTAGAGGACACGAAGAAATGGGCCCAACTGAATTCCGTTTTCCAAGATGGCAAAATTATCTCTAATCTGTTAAAGCTAGTTACCATAATGATACATAATTTGTCATGTTGGACCTGCAGCCAACTCCATCTTTCCTCTCCTCATCTCTATTTTGCCAAAAGAGAACAATCTCAGTGGTATATGTTTCTGGGTGTTGTGCTAAACAGTTTCCCTGAGAAGCTAAACCACATTGAATTGTACTAGATGAGTTATTTTAACACAAACCAGACGTGAATCTTATCACACTGATTCACCCCTTCACTAGTCAAGATTATAATTTTTAGATTCCCAATCTCTTTTGCCTAATTTCTTTTTTCACTTTTCTTTTTTTTCTTTTTTTGACATTGGGGATCCTTATCTCACCCAAGGTAGAAGCATAGCAACCACTTAATGCTGATTGGTAAAAATACCTTTACCCTGTTCTGTTTTCCCTATCCGAGCCTGGTTTTTCCCCTCCTTAGGCAACCTAATAACCCTCCTATTCCCTGAGACTTGCCATGCCCGATAACTCTTCTTACTGTAGCAAGAAAACTTCTATATATCCAGGGTCATGGCTGAGAAAATCAAAACATTCTGCTCTCTCTGGGCTTAGGAAGAGGTGCAAAGTCCCCCCCCCCCCCACTCTTGGCCAAAAGACCAATTTTGGACATTCCTATATGAGAATTTAATCTGAGACTCTGCTTTACATTATCCTTTTCAACTTTGAGATAAAATCATCCTTGATTTTGCAGCTAAGCACCCCTACACTTACAGCAGAAGACTTACCCTGACTGTGTTACCCCTTAAGTTTTAAAAAACTTCTCGTTCCTGTTGATTTTCTAGAACAGAATGTTTGCCAGAGGTCATGCTTCCTCCTCCTTAATGCTCCAGTGGTCACTAAATTTGAGTGTTCAGTCAAGAAAGTAACATCAGATGTTTCAAAATTTTAGTCCATAAACAATCTCTTTGGATAGGATCTAATTTTGAGATCACCTCTTAAATTCTGTCTTTCTTTACAGTTTGCAGAATTAACTCTCACTAAGGCTTAAAATCATCTTTCTTTCTATCATAAATGCCTTGGGAATTATCATTGTAACACAATAGAATTACTTTAAGGTAATATAAATTCTTCCTAATTAAGGAAGAGAAGGTTCTTGCATCTTTTTAAAGATCAATTCCTTTCATCAGAACTCCCACAAATAAAGTCCCTTCTCTGCTGGTATCCTCTTTTCATCCTCTTGTTCCTATATAAGTGTTCTAAAAGCAGAGCACAAGAGAGTCTACTTACAGCACAATCTTCATGACTAAACAGAGCGTTTGCTTTGCGTCTCTGCTTCCCCTCCTCCCTTCTTCCCTACTTGGTGACCTACTCCAGATGACTTAGGACAGAGCACCCTATGAAGCCTAGGGGTCACCTACAATTCTTTCCTATTTTATGGCCTCTTCTGCCTCCATCTTAAAGATTCTTTTGTTGGTAAATAGGGTTGTTACCTTTCCCTCATTTCTGTCTTTTGATAGTTTCCCAGGCCACCTGTCTGAAGAGTTGGGTTTTACTAATGTAGTATGTGGGGAATCCAATGAGCTATTTCTTCTTCAGTAGCTCTGGGGTTAAGCCAGAGAGGAGCTTGAGTAATGACAGAAGAGGCTTCCAATAATCTGGACTTGACTTTAGAATTCTTACTCTCTACACCTAGTCATCAGTCATCACATTACTAACTACTTTAGGGCATTTTGCACAACCTTTGGAGAAGTTGGACAGATATGAACATTATTGTTCACATGGTCAACAGCATTCACCCTCACAACTGCCCTACATATGCATTTGAGGCACTCAAGGATTGTTAAGTACAAGAATGGAAATCTAACTCCAACACTATTATTAACTGGCCTTTTCAGAAAATGGTATGACATATCCTCAACACAATACCTTTGTGTACCAGTAATCCCATGTTAGGGAATATTTATGTGATTACTATTTGTTTATACAATAAATAGGAAAGGCAGTGTCTATCGTGAGTGCATAGAGAAGTGGCCTTATAGTCGAACTTTAGTTCAAATCCCCACCTTTGAAAAACCACAAGTCTGGGGTGTGGTCAGGTGGGAGAGAGGGGAATGCTGGTCTATGTTTGTGTCTGTAACCTTATCTATACCTGCGTCAACTGTAATGAATGAAAAACACAAAAGATAGAGTTTCTGGGTAATTAATAATCAATTTATTAAGTTAGCTAATAACTAATCAATTGAAAGAACACTCAGTAACCAAGAACGCCTAATGGAGATGCTGAACGCCTTAAATATTTTTTGAAAGGGGTCCCTGATAGGAGAAATTAACCCTGACTAGTGGACATTTAAATGAGATGGTGAGCTAAAACTTTTCATCTCCTCCTGCTGAGACTGTGACTTCATCTGGAGAATCGACCACCTCTAGCAATTTGGACAGGGAATCTATGTCCACCCAAATCACTTTGGTTGGTTTTCTCCTTCATGAGCTGGGTCACCCTGAACTCCAGTGGAGGGGTGCCATGACATGGGCTTATTTCCTAAGGGAAATTCACCTAGATTAGATTCTGTTTACACTCTAAACAAAAGTAACATCTAGTTAGATGGGTCCTACCCAAGATCCAAGAGTATGTATTAGTATTAGGGCAATCTCCTCTATCAGTCATGTCCTTCAGAGACTGACTGGCTGATCTATGGGGGCTGATCCTTGAATGAGGAAATAGAGGAAATAAAAACTTCATCCTAATTAAATAATAATTGTTCTCATTACCCAATGACAGCAAACTATTTTTAGCAGAAACAAGCACAACCACATTAGTTATCTGTTGTCACCTAGATCAAAAAGCAACTTAATTACATTTTTCATTTTTCATAAGTATAGGTGTGATATGGATACCATGGACATTAAAGAAATGAGGACAAAATAAAAATGCCAACAATACCTGTGTCTTAAAGCAAACCAAACACTGAATACTGTGAGGAAAGCATCAAGGGCTGTGAGAAGTACTCAGTTTATAGACAAACAAGCTTTTGTCCCCAAGTAGGGAAAAGGGCAATGGATCTGAACAATATTCTCCTTCACAACCACTGTGTGGGGAGGGTAATGAGCACTGGATGGGAAGTAAGAAGACAGGTTCTAGGCCTGACTCTACCATGAACTCACTATTAAGTCATTTAATCATTCTGAGTCCTAGTTTTTTCATCTGTAAAATAATGGGGTTGAACTTAGTAATGTCTAAGGACTCTTCTGCTTCTAATTTGTTGCTACTGGTGCTACTCAAACTGTTTTGCTGATACATCTGGGTGGTGGTATAGTTGAGAAGGAATGCATAAAAATACAATGAAGTTCTTAGACCATTCATTATGCAAATAATTTTAGATAATTTAGTTAATAACAACTCAATTTGCAATCACAGGTTAAATAGTTTTCATTCCCAAAGTTATTTCTGTGTTGCTTAGATATCTGAAAGGAATTGATTAAAACAAGCTTACTTTCTTACTGAAGAGATATTTTAAATGTTAATGTTGATTTTATCACAGGCTCTGTGCTGGATCTCATTCATCACACTGACTAATCCAACACAGAGTCCAGGCCAAAGAAGGTTCCCTGTAGATGTTCCTGATTGCAGATGGCATTTTTCTGATTGCAGCAAGACTCAGAACTTTGCAGAACCTCCTAAAAGATATCTCGTATGTAACCACTCAAAGGAGTTAGCCTATCCATCAACTCTGGAAAGACTAAGTAGATGAAGACTGTCTATAGCCTATATTTCATGATGCATGTGGATGGACCCTAGGGCAGCTAGATGATGTAGTGATTAGAGCACTGGGCCTGGAGTCAGGAAGACCTGAGTTCAAGTGTTACCTTTAATATTTACTGGGAGTATGACCCTGGGCAAGTTATTTAACTTCTTTTTACCTCAGTCTCCTTATCTGTAAAATGGGGATAACTATCACACCTGCCTCCCAAGGTTGTTATGAGGATCACACAAGATAATATCTGTAAAGCACTTGGCACAGTGCCTAGCACACAGTAGGTTCCATCAAAATGTTAGCTATTTGTTGTTGTTGACATATATGTATATATACACACGTGTAAAATATATATTATACACATATAATGACTATATTACATATATACATTTACATATACATATATAATCAAAATCATAAAAACCAAATGTTCCATAGTTCTATTTTGAAGGAACTAACAAAATTTTATAGACCTTATCTCATTTTATCAATTTACAAAGTGATTCATCGTATAAAGCTAGACATATCATTGTTGTCCTCTAATTGCCATTTTTCTTTTAAAACGCACTTTCCCCATACAAATCACTCCTATAATTCCAACTTCTAGGGAGCACAAATGCACAAAATACAATTCCTGTTATGAATTCAAACAGTCAGGTATGATGGTGCACATCTGTAATCCCAGCAACTAGGAAATGAGGCTAATGGATCTCTTGAGTTTAGGAGTTCTGAGCTTTAATGCACCAAGTTGATCAGGTATCCATACTAAGTTTAGCACCAATAAGACGAGCCTTCAGGAATGGAGGATCCCCAGCTTGCCTAAGGTGAGATAATACAGCCCAGGGCAGAAACATCAGATCAAAACTCTCCAGCTGACCAGTAGTAGTCTCAGACCCATGAATAACCCCCTAACTTCTAGTCTGGGCAAATTAGGGAGACCTAGCCACCCAAATCCTTTCCCCATTCACCCACCAAGGAAAAATAATGTACCTCAAATTCTATGATTCTACCTGACATATGTCCTCACTCACAAAACAAAAAGTTAAAGTTGGAAAGATGGTTATTGTTGAACCCATAACAATTAATAGCTATTTGTTTATATGTAATTTGTGCAGCACTTTAAGGCTTACACATGTTGTTTCATTAGATCTTTCCAACAACCCTGTGAGGTAGATACTATTTCATCCCCATTTTACTGACAAGAAAACTGAGGCACAGAAAGGTGACTTGCCCAAAGTCCTACAGCTAGTAAGTGTCTGAGGCTACATTTGAACCAAGGTCGGCCTGATTCCAAGTCCAGCACTGTGTGCAAAGTTCATCCCTCAGTGCCTTATCTATAGTATTCATATAACTTCAGAATTGGCAGGGACCTCAGGCCATCTAGTAGAACCAGAACCAGAATAAGAATCCCTTCTAAAACATCCCCTTCAAGTAGCCACCCAGACTCGCCAGATTACAGTATAATTGCCTATGAAAGGGCACTTACTACCTCCAGAGGCAGCCTCTTAGTTTTTTCTGATATGAAGCCTAAGTTTGCCCTTTTTGCTACTTCCATGCTTCTCTTTTAGTTCTGTCCTCTGGAGGCTTCCCTGTGTGAGTCCTTCAAACACCTAAGGATAGCTACCATTTTTCCCATAAGTCTTCAGGCTGAATGTATTTCTTCAGCCAAATCCTTATATGGCATGAATTTCAGGCCCTTAACCATCCTGATTCCCCTCCTCAAGATGCTCTCTAGCTATCAATGAATGGTTTTTGTTAAAAAAAAAAAAAAAGTGGCATCCAGAACTGAACACAATATGCCCTATATGTCAAAATACCTAGTATGTCATTACATTAAACCCACTGTCAACCCTTTCATTTAGGCTGAAGGAGTGAAAGCAGAACCCTTTGAAAACCACTCTGCTTTGGAAATAGCTGAACAGCTGACTTTATTGGACCACCTGGTCTTTAAGAAGATTCCATATGAGTGAGTAACTATAATTTTCCTTTAGGGATGCTTTTTTCTTCTTTCACATGCTGGTTTTGGAAATTTGCCGGTGAATATGAAAAAATACAAGATAAATGTTCCAACGCAGTACAAAGACATTCCATTGTGATAAAAACTGTGCATGGTATGACTTAAAAATAGAAATAAGGGGGGAGCTCTGACTTTTCTATCAAACTTACCTAAACTTCACACACACACACACACACACACACACACACACACACACACACGTTGCATGTCTCCTTACACATGTGATTATTCCCCCTTTCATGTTTACACTTTTGTTCTTGACTCCTAGACTTTAGGTATTGAGTGATGGGTGAGACAAGTTGAGGGTATTCCCATCCCCGTTATTTGAGGTGGCTTTCCACTAGCAGAAAATGGAAGGTCATAGCAAGTGACCATCCCAGAAAAAGACCAAAGCCATCCTCCATGATCCAAGCATTTACTGCCATTTTTCTCATCACTTTCACTTTTCAGCTGTTCCCACAGGAGCTAAGGATTTAAATCTCTGAGCCTGGCTCCACTGCTAGAACAATGTCTTATCTCAGAGAAGTAGGACAAGGCTTAGCTGTTTTCAGGCAGAGCCCTCACACCTCATAGTTAACAGTGTAAACCTCATATTCCAATCCTAGCATCATAGAATATCTCCAGGCTGGCCACGCTATACTCTACACCAGGATGTCAAACTCAGAAATGGGGGCGCTAAACCATACATAAAAATCCTTATGGACTACATATTGGCTAAGTATTAAAATGTAATATCTATGTTGCATTTTTATTTATTTTGTTAAATATTTTCCAGTTATGTTTTAATCTGCTTTGGGCAGCCCTCTGAGCCACAAGCAGCCTTCGAGTCAGATGTATTTGACAGCTCTGCTACACCATCCATGCAGTCACCATCTAACTAGCAAATGAGTGGCCTGTGACTCTTGACACAATGTGTCTACACTCGGGACATTTTACAGAAACAAAGAAGCAGATAGAAAAAATAAAAATAAAGAGTTCCCTGGTGCCCAAAGAAGCTTAGCAGTGTATTGCCCAGAGCTGCAGAGGGATCCAAAGCTAGGTTCTCTTTACTCAAAGGCTAACTATCTACTAGCAGCACTGCCTCTCACAGATGACTTTTTTAAGAAGTTTTATCTTCTTTCCTCACTCGGAAAAGTCTTTTAAGAACCAGTAATTTGACTCCAGAGATTTTATTATGAGGTAAATTCAAACGAGATAATGTATTTTTTACAAAGTACTTTGCAAACCTTAAAATACTATCTTGTTCAGAATGAAACACTTCTTAAAAGAGATAGAAGCATTGAAGAAGTTAAAGATTGTATAGTTAACGCATATGAAAAATTGTTTGTATTTTCAAATCTTAAAATGAAGACAAATCAGGTTTCTTAACCCATCATGCAAGACTTGGGACTCATTGAGATCTTAAGTAGTTGTAGGGAGAAGCATATTTGTCTGGTAATTAGAAGACATGGATGGCATTTCTGGCTGTACCATTTCCTCTTTGAAAACACAGGCAAATCAGTTTCCCTCTCTGAACCTCAGTTTCCTTATCTGTACAATGACTGCCACTAAAGCCCCTTCCAACTGACTCTTATTCTTCCGATTGGCTGTATACGCTTACTTTACGTAGAAACATATTTTACTCCCATTTTCCATATTTGATTTAACAAATGATCCCAGTACTCTGTGCCCCAGGCTCCCAGGTAGACAAATAACTGTTTTGCTAGGCTGATACCAAACATAAACTTTATCTACAAGAAAACACCAAATATGGGGTTGGAAATAGCATCAGGCATGGTAAAACAAGGATGCCAAGGAAATTATTATATAATATATAATTATATATATAATATATAAAATAATATATAATAAATATAATTATAAGCAGTAGTATTATAAGTAATTAGAAGCAGTTTAGTTATAAGCAGTACCATACTTTCCCTCTAGTCTGTGTATACATGTGTCTAAGGTTGTATACAATCACCAAATTCAGCTATGAGCAAATGTCATTTATCTTTACCTTTTTATCTTTGTCATTCTCAGAGAGTTTTTTGGACAAGGCTGGATGAAAGTTGAAAAGAATGAAAGGACTCCTTACATCATGAAAACTACCAAGCATTTTAATGATGTAAGTACAAGTTTGGTGACAACTTTATACTTATGTTTCCCCTTGCTATAAACCTCTATTTTAGTTAGAAATTTGATTGGGAATTTCCTTTAGAGTTCCTTCCCAGATGCTTGTAAGCTTTTTAAGAGGAGCAAAGATTTATGACTCCTTTGTCCATATACATTGGTTGCAGTAAGTGTGGCCCTATTGGCTTTATTATGTCATTCAAAACAGTTGGCTGAAGGTAAAGTAGTGGAAGTCTCATAATCTATTGGCCTATTATGTCATTAGAAAGGTTCTACTTTAGAAAATGTCAGATGCTTTTGTTTCCATATACTTCTAAGAAATCTTGTCCTCCTAGAATTTGTCAGATCCCAAGGTCAACACTTTAAAACATCAAAAATTCCTTTAACAATTTGGAAGGAAAATAAATATTTTTAAGTATCTTCCATGTGCCATGTGCTATGCTAAACACTTTACAAATATCATTTCATTTAACCCTCACAACCACCCTGGAAAGAAGATACTGATAATATCTCCATTTTAGAGTTAAGGAAAGTGAGGATGATAGAAGTTAAATTATTTGCTCAGGGTCACACAACTAGTATCTGGGACCAGACTGGAACTCAGAATAGAACTTCCTGATTCTGGGTCTGGTGCTCTAGCCACCAAGCCACCTAGTTGCCTAAGGCAAGTCATTTCGTTGGATAGCATTAAGAAAGCCTAGATTCAATTCCTTGACAGTTAGGTGGTACAATGGATAGAAAAACAAGATACTATGTCTAGTATTTCTTTGACATGACAAAGAGTTAGGAATTTTAATTCTGTGTAAAAGTATTCTCCATTTTTTTCCACCATACATACTTAGCACTGCTGAATGAATAAATGAATGATTGAATGGATGTTTATTAAGTGTTTGTTATGTGCAAGGCACCATGCTGAGTGCTAGAGATAGACACAAACAGAAAAGTAATAGTCTTTACTCTCAGAGAGGTCACATTCTAATCAAGGAGATAACACATTTGGAAGGTTTCAGTGCAGGTCACATGGGAAAATCTCATGGTCTTTATGGTACAGCAGCAAAGCTGATCTTAGTGCCTCCTCTTTAATGTCATTATTTAATATCATTAATCCCAGAGTTCTTGAGTTCAGCATCCTGTGCTGAACCCAACAAAGTCTGAGGGGAGATGGCAATAGTAGTAGTTTGACTTCCCTAGCACATACTGCCTTCTCTCTTTCCCTCAAGGTACCTTGCTACTTTGGCTAAGCTGGCTTGCCTGCTCTATGTATGACACTTAGTTACCATTTGGTAAGGATGACTGATCCTCTCTCCATAGGAGTTGCCTTCCTGAATCATAGTTATAAAGGCTAGCTAGCCTGGAAGCATCAATGTTGGTCTGAGGGTACTGCTATTCCAACACTCCTATATCTTTCTATCTGCTTATTTGTAGCAGTTGCTCAGTAGTTGTTACTGGTGGTGATAAGAAAGGTGGGCCCCCTCTCCACAAAGATTTCTCTCCTCACTGATGGCTATAGAGGCTGGGCTATACCACTTGCAGATCTGATGGTTTAAATGGTACTACCATTCTCAGAAGTCTTGGGCTCAGGGTCTTGGACTGAACTAATCAGTGTCTGAAGGAAGATGGTTGTCAAGATGGTGATGGTAGTTTTGATTTGCATGGTCTATGCTGCTATATCCCAAGGAGTCATGTTTAATTATAAACAGTGCTATACTTTTCCTTTACTTTATGTATACATACATTTTTAAGTTGCCTACATATGTAGCCCTCAAATTTAGCTAACACCCAGTATTGTCACAGTATCCACAACACAGAATCTCATATTTAGAAGAGGTTTCAGAAGTTGTTCCAACTCATGCCTGAAAATGAATCCCTTCTATAGAAAATTTGATCATTGCTCATCTACCTCCTTTTTGTAGAACTCCAGTGAGGGGAGGTCTCTGATTCTTAAGGCAGCCCATTCCACTTTGGGATGGTTAAAATTGTTTGGAATTTTTTCCTTATCAAATCTTAATCTGCCTCTCTGCAACTTCCACCTAGTGCTTCATTTCTGGGACCAAGCAGAAAAGTCTAATCCCTACCCTACACCTCTGCCTTTCAGATGCTATCCTCACATTTTGCCATGTGTTTTTAAAAAAAGATAAATTGCAGTAATTATCCATATCCCAAAACAATTCCTTTTTTTTTCAAATTTTCTTTTTAGTGCTTATTTACAGGCCAACTAATTGATAAGTAAGAAAGCAGGGAAATTTAAAGCAAAATTGTTGAAAGTAAATTTATAACGTCAGAAAAGCATTTTTGACATGTCAATAGCAAAATTCAATCAAATTTTTAAAAATTTAAATTATATACAACTGGTATATAGTAGAAAGAATGTTGAACTGAGTAAGAGTCAAAAGACTTGGGAACCAGGCTCAGATCTGCTACATACTAGCTAGAGGAGCTCAAGAAGTCACTTAACTTTTCTAAACCACAGGTTTCCCAACTATCAAGTGAGGGAGATAAACTGGATGATGATTAGAGGGCCCTTCCTGCTCCAAGAATCTTACAATTATAAGAAATTTCTGCTTGTTAAACCAAGTTTCCAATCTCTTTTACTTTATCAAAATGATGTTTTGGGTCTTGTTTTCTTTTTTTCCCCCAAAGATCAGTAACCTGATAGCTTCAGAAATCCTCCGAAGTGAGGACATCAATGCCCGAGTTAGTGCCATTGAAAAGTGGGTGGCTGTGGCTGACATCTGCCGATGCCTACACAATTACAATGCTGTGCTAGAAATCACCTCCTCCATGAACCGCAGTGCAATCTTCAGACTGAAGAAAACATGGCTGAAAGTGTCCAAACAGGTATGATGAGGATGTTCTATTATCTTTATAGAGTTGGATTTAGTGGTGATGACAGAAGTCTGAAGCTTTGTACATTATTTGCTGTGTAATTTTGAATATAGGCCTAGCCTAAATATAAGCTACAACCTAAAAGTGACATCTCTCTTAAAGGAAAAATAACATACAAGTTGGAAAATATCATAAACCATCATAGACTATCCACAAGTCAGATTTGGACAATATTTGGAGAGAAATGATAGCTATGGAACATGAATAGCTTTATCTCTGTGTAAACCAAGATGAAAGAGGCAATTTTGTAGGAAAAAACAATTTTTTCCTAAACATCAAAGGACAACTCCCTAGAGTAAGTGCCTAAGACAGGTACCACTTGGGATAAGTAATACAGCTCATACAGATGAGCACTTGCCTTTCCCTAATATTTTATTTTCCTTTGATTGATCATAGGTCTGTCCATTCTGCTAGTTAAGACTACAATATTTATGTAGTGTCACTAAATAAATTATTTTTCCCAACATGCCTCTGAAGTAGGATGATGGTATGACAATTTTTATGCTACATAATACAATGCATTGAGAATGGAAGGGATTTCTGGTGGGTAACACACCAGATCAGCAAGAGCTGATGCTAAATTTTTGATATCACTTTTTCTAGGTCTTTAGCTTCCCATACTAAGTCATCCTTGCCACAAAGGAAATTGCCCTGGACCTGGAGTAAATTTTCCTAGGAGTTAGGAAGGAGTCAAATTCCAGTGACCCTTTCAGATTCCAAACTTTATTAATAAAATATTAACCAGGCTCCATCAATGGTAAGATTTCTTTGATAGCCACTTGATAAGGGACTTAAATTCAAGGAAGATTTTTATTCTTTCAGGACATAAATACTAAATTCACCTTCAACATAAAAAATTTGAACCAGAATTTCTTATGAAAAAAGGGACTGAAAGAAGACTGTCCTTAGAGTCTAAAAGACTCTATTCCTGCCTCTGCCACACATGGGTTATAGGACCTTGGACAAGTCACTTAACCTTTTAGTGTTCCCAAGCAACTTTCTAAAACTATAAATTGCCAGTCTGTATCACTAGGAAGTTCCTTACTGGGATCTCCCTTACACCAATGAAGGCAGAAGTCTGGCTTTTTAAAAATGCATGTGTTTGTATATATGTATTATATAGATAAGATATAGATATACTTATACACATTTAAGTATATGTAGTCCATATGCATATTTGTATGTAAATATAAGGAAGTATGACTTGAAACTTTGCTAGGGAAGAAAAATTACCCACAGTATGAAAAGTGTTACCCTGGGTCTTTGAGCTCACTTATGTGCCTTTAATAAATGATTACTTTCAGCACATGGAAGTGACTTGTATGACTGAATGTGTATTTCCAAAATGATCAGTTTAATACCATCTATATGAGAATCTCAGTCCCATTAACAAATACAATTCTATCATATATTTGCCTATACTGTTTCTTTGGGCAGAGGGAAGAAAGAGCAACATCTTTCCCCTGCAGGATGCTTTATTGAGGTCATTTGGTAAAAAGTTACTTCATTTCTGAGACTTTTTCTTCATATCTACCAGGTGTGAAAGGTTGGTAGTGTTCCTCACCATTGTACAGGTGAAGATGCTATGAGACATAAAGCAAGTTATAGTCTATAAGTGGAAAAGCTTAAGGTAGAACCCAGAGCCCTTTAGTTTCTGATATATAGTTCCATTTTCACAGTATACGCTTATACCACACCATACTAAAACATTATAGTAGTTATAATAGCTTAGCTTGACAAAGCATTTCAATATTGGCAAAAGCACTTCCTTCATAACAATGAATTTGATAATACAAGTATCACTATCCCCATTTTATAGATGAAGAAACTGAGTTTCTTACAGATTAAGTGACTTGCCTATGATCACAAAGCCTGTAAGTCTCTGAGGTGGGATTCGAATCGGGGTATCCTAATTCCAGGTTAAGCCAGTATACTATCCACTATGCTAAATTGTCTTGTCAAACTCATGGTATTACAATTCTACTACTTACCATTTATATTCACTTTCCATCACAATAAGGCAAGTGTTATTGCCTTTTGAAAAACTGGGAAGTCAAGGTATGAAAAAAATTATAGCTGAAGATGTTGGTTTGATACCTCTGAAGAAATATCGCTAGATCAAGTATTATAAAGTCTGAAATTTCTTCTGTACTTAGCTCCCAAACAAAGTCCTGATTCCTTCTAATGAATGACGGAAGGGGCTAACTATGGGACCTGTCATTGTTCTTAGCTTGACTCTTACCCATGTGGATCAGGATGTTATTCTTAAAATTAGCCTCCCTGACTCAGGTGACTACACTGCAGACTGGCCAAATGATGTAACTTCCAGCATTGCTTAAAGTGGAGCTTCAACGACCTTTCTAGGCATTCCTTTAGACCTTGTTTCAAAGAATTAAAAACCTCATCAGCTCAGCATTTTGCTTATTCTAACATCTTGATGTCTTCCACTCTCCTTGAATACTGTAATTCTATAGAAATTAAACAGATTTCAGTAACCATAGCTGCTAAACTTGTGGATGAAGTACACTAGGGTCTCATTACTGGAAACTTGCCCTAGCCTTTTATAGGTAGGGCCTGAAATTGAAAATTACCTCCATGTCACAACCCAACCCACTACTTTAAGGTAGAATGGATGGGTTTATGATTTTGCAGTCCTTTAGTTTGATCTGGAACTTGTGCCTCCAGAACATCAGATGTCAGTCTATATCCATGCTAGGTCTCTAGACATAGCACCATGCTACCCAAGCAGCAGAATGGCAAGCTACCTCATCACTAAGGTTTGCCAAAGACTTTTGCTTGCATATAGGGTCTTTCCTCTTTCTAGCACTCTTCTTCAAAGTTAACATAGTCTGCAGCAATCTGCTGACACTGAAAAAATCATCTGTTATTGGCTTCATGTCTTTGGGGGATCTTCTATCTAAGGTCAACCAATCATATGTAATATTTCTAAATTGTTCTCTCTAGGATTTGAGGGGGTAGGTTTGATGGCAAATTATCACAGCAGATAAATTTCCTAGAGAATCAGAAAGACGGATCCTAATAATAGCATATGTAGTCTTCTTTTCATCCTTTAGCACCTAGGTGCATAAAAGAAATAAAGCCTAGATATATACTAAGCTAGGTCCTAGACAAAATTATGAATTAGCTAAATTTATCTTAGGAAAAATAGCTTCCTTTCCTTTCCCCTTTTTCTCCTATTTCCTCCCCCAAATCCACCTTGGTGTCTCTCATAATCTAGATTCCCTTCCTCCTATCAAAACCTGATCTAAGGAAGGTTCTGTAAGCTCATTAATACTGAGGAACTAGTGACTGATAAGGTTAAATATCTTATGTGTCCTTGAAGGGGAAAGGAAGAGCTAATCATTTCTAATAGCAGACAAATCTGCATAAACCAAATGAAAAAATTATCCTTGTGGAGTTTCAGATATCACATAAGTAGGGTGGTGGTGGAGGAGGAGAAAGTATTGGATAAGAGTGAGTCTCTTAATCTCTGAAATCAGGCCAAGAAGGTGTTGGTTCCATCTTATTTACTCCTGATTCCCCACATGTCCTGAATCTCTTTCCCTACAATACTCTGATGCCTACAAGCTAGTATGATAACCAAGATAGTTAGTCTTTGGGACAAACTCTTTGGTATTAGACAAAAAAGGAAAAGACTGGAGCATCTCTGCCAAGGGTCTTCAACTCTTTCATGTCATCTTGGAGAAACTAAGAGCAATCAATAGCCTTCATTTACAAAAACTGGTCCATTTGTTAGGTACTATATAAATGCACATGCACTGTTAGGTCAAAAGTTTGTGGTTCATTTGCAAAGTTGTATTATATAGACATGTCCTATGTCTAACTGGAACAAGTATAGATTAATAGTAATGGCTAATACTTTTATAATTCCTGCTCTATGCTAGGCACTGTGCTAGGCACTTTTTTTTTTACAAATACCTTCTCATTTAATACTAAAAACAACCCTTAGAGATAGAGGCTGCTATAATCTCCATGGACATTTGAAGAAATTGAGGCAGTGGTTAAATCCAAGGCCATATAGCTATTAAGTGCCTGAGGCCATATTTGAACTTAGGGTTTACTGATGCCATGCCCAGCATTCTATGCACTGACCCACCTATTTGCCTGCTGATTTGTGTTTCTCTACCTGATCAGAAGAAATGAAGAAAGCAAAATGCTACCAGTACTGACCTAACTAATAACTCTAGTTTTTAATAATATTAATAACTAGCATTTATATAACATTTAAAAGTTTACAAAGCACATTACAGTCGTTATATCATTTTATTCTCTCAGCCACCCTGCAACGTAAGGGCCATTATTACAGAAGAGAAAATTGAGGCAAACCGTTTAAGTGATTTTCCCACTGTCACACCATTAGTAAATGTCTGAGGTTGGATTTGAACTCAAGTCTTCCTAGCTCCAAGTCTAATATTCTACCTGCCATACCACCTAACTCTGGGAAGCAGAATATGTGAAATTATCATGAAGCTGGAGACTACTGCCCACAACCCTCCGAAATGCAAGTTGGTGGTAATGACGCTGCTTCTAGTTTTCTTGTACTTGCTATATTCAAACCAGGTCATCTCTGGGTGGTCCTACAATTCCGGAAGTGTTCACGTATCAATAAAGATTTTACAAATAAGAAATCAAATTGAGTCTAAGGGAAGGCAAATCCCTATCTAGATGCCAGACAAAGGAGGTAGCTACTTGCCCTAAAGTCACCACAATCCATGTGAATACCTGAATTTGTAGCCTATCGGATCAAAGAAGACAGTACTAGGCAGACAGTAGGTATTCAGGGAATATAAAAAAACTTCTTGGTTAGTCCATTGACCACTTTTCCAGGAGGTAACTAGAATATTGATTTTATTAAAACATGAATTTACATCCACATCAGAAGCCTTCCTCCAAAATGTGAATACTAAGACCAATGGTATAGCTAGAAATAAAAAATTCACATTAGCCTCCTTTTCCTCATCCCTTTTATTACAAAAGAAGAAAAGGGCAGCAACTGGCAGGAAACATCTCCATTGTACTGATTGTAGCTTGTCTTCCATGGCTTTCTTCACTTTCTCTATGCAGGTCAGAACCAATGGAATAACACTATATATTTCAGAAAGGCGCATAATGGATCTTAATACCACCTCTGTACCTCCAATAAATTTAAAGGCACTAAATAACACTATTCATCTTTCTTACTGAATTAGGTCTATGCCTTGTCATGGGATATTAAAGTTGGAAAGGAAGATAGATCTGTTCAGGTTTGAATCCTAATGTACTTTAGATCTTCCCTCATCTTTGAGAAAAAGCTAAATGACGTGGTCTCCACTGAAGAACTATCATGAAGCTACATTGATTTCCACTTCAATTAGACCTTAAATCAGATTGTAATTTCCTGTGGGAAGATTTTTTTTCCAGTAAAGACTTGGGTTAAATCTCAGTGTGAAGTCAACTGGAGACAATGTCCTTCTGAGACACCAGAGACCACTCTGAAATTGACTAACTTGAAGAATGTTGCTAGACAATCATTTTTGTCCTTACTTAGCATGCAAACTTACTATCTGAAATCTATAATTTGGGGCCTGGAAGGGGTCTTGGAGATTATCTCAAAATCCAACCTCCTCATTTTTCAAGAGAGGTGACTGAGTTCCCAAGAAGTTCAGTGACTTAGAACCATAGGTTGAAGTTTGCCAGCTAGAAGGGAAGCTTAGAAGCTATGTATTCCAAAACTCTTATTTTACAGATGAGGAAACTGAGATCCAGTTAAATAATTAATTAATTAATTAATTTGCAGGTCGAAGTCACCCAGCTACCGGAATAAGGATTCCAAACCCACATTCTCTAAACCACAAATCCAGTCCTCTTTCCACTATAACATTGTAAGATGACAGAGCTGGTTAGCAGCAAAGAAAGACTCTATGACATTCTCCTTTTCACTGAACTACATACATTTGAAAGAATTACAAAATCTCAGAATGTTAAGAGATGGAAGATTCTCAAGAGAATATCCAATCCTAATCTCTCATTTTACATTTGAGACAACTGTGTTCCAAAAGGGGAAGTGATTGATCTCCTAGGACAAAACTAAGACATGGTCGAATTGGGTCTCAGATCCAGGTCTTCTAACTCTCACCAGGTCTTCTGGTTTCTGTTTGAAGAGTCAGACATTTGTCATTTCTTTGGAACCTAATCTGTGGATTTGGTCAGATTTGATTACCTAACATATGACCAAAAGAAAGCATTGCATCAAAGTTTAGTTTTCTTTTCAAACCTCCTTCAAAACCTTTTCTTCTTGGGCAATCATTCCAAGTACAGTTCTTTACTTAAAGTAAGAATATTTGTATATTTACAGTATTTAAAAGGTAGAACTGTATAGAAGTAACTCATGTTTTAGGAGTAGTCATGGAAAAGACCATGTGAGGAGAGAAATAATATATGATGATAGGATAAGGAGACATGAAAATAGGCAGTTCTCTACAGATCTATTCAAATTAATCTCAGATTTAAAATACTGGGTTTATCAAAAACCATCTGCACCCCATTACTATGCAGCCTATTCTGAGAGCCAAATTTTAACCCCACTCATAAATATTTAATGCAAGTTTCTTTTAGTGAGATATATGTGTGTGTGCGCATGTAAAAGAAGACAGCTTGACATATTCCAAACATCTAAAAAGTTCTAAGACTAGGTCATATTCTACCATGCAAACACACGCAACAAAATGGTTTTTTTCCTTACTTTAGCAAGGACATGAAGTTGGAGGAAGTGCAAAACAACTTGTTTCCGACATTTTAAATGTGTTGTTTGCTAGTAAATGCTTCTAATTCCTTCTAGACAAAAGCTTTGATTGATAAACTCCAAAAACTTGTGTCATCAGAGGGCAGATTTAAGAATCTGAGAGAAGCTCTGAAAAAGTAAGTGTGTCATTTTGTGATTCTTACTTTTCTAAAAAAAAAAAAATTTAAAGGCCATTGCAGACAAAACTTTTCCAAAAATTAAAAGAAAAAGTGAAAAGAGAAGTCTGCTTGCCATTATTTGTCACAATTGTATTGGAAGTAGATGAATAACACTTCATTAAAACACATTAAATCATGCTAATTGTGGCCTAGAATTTGCTGAATAATATTTTTATTGTTCATTAAAGACAGGATGGTCAGTTTGCAGTTATCGCCTCTTTCCAGAAGAGGAGACAGAGGAACAAAAAGGGAAAGAGATCTACCTAAGGTCACAGAGCAAGCAAATGTAAAAGCTAGGATATTAGAGCTCAGAAACACTGATGTGTTAAATTCACTAAGCACTTGTCTTAACATGGTGACTCAACTGACTGAAAGGGAAAAATAAGTAAAGCCTGTTATGTTTCTAAAGTTGAGTTTCCAGGTATCCAAGTTGGTGCGAATGATATTGACTTCACCTTAACTATCATTATGCCAAATGACAGACAGAGGACAATCTGCAGGTAGCACTTTGTGTATCTGCCATGTTTGGCATTTTTACAGTAAAACCAAGAAAGCACACCCAATGGTCACGGTGAAGAGGAGAAACAAAATCTCTATCAAATTCTCCTAGAACTCCTAAAGAGACAGTCTGGTCATTGACTGAGCATTCTCATGGTGACTGTTTTAAATTCTGTCCCAAATCAATGTGACATGCTGAGTTTGTTATTTCAGTGAGTATTGTTGCCTTCTCCATTCATCAATCAAGTGCTTTCTTTGGATAATTCCATTTGGTCTCTGTATTGACTTCCATTTCCCATATGGTCACATTGTGTGTTACATAATCACCTGTTGATGGAACAGCATTAGAAATGCGAATGCGCTTCCTTAGATACCTTGGAGGTAATCCCGTGCCTACTGTCTCACCAGAGCACATCTGTGCTGCCCACCATGCCCTTCCATCTGAAAGCTCATTATCCAAAACACTTGCTATGGTGTCCCTAGCAACATTTTTGTTTTCTCACTCTCAAGACTGAGCATGGAGACCAGTCGATGCCTTTGGCTCTTTAATAACCAGGGTATGGAGGTCCAATGGAAGAAGCTCTGATGAATTTCCTTTCCTGACTCCAAGAGCCTCCTCCTGTTCTTCTTGTGTCTTCCTGCTTTCCTTCAGTCTGTCTTTCACCAGCTCAGTGTATCATTGGCTTGATCATCCCCTTTTATGTCCTTTGGCAGATGTTCTATCCATCTGTGCTGTTAAATCTTCTCTCCAGTCATGGTCCCTGGGAGACATCACAATATTATTTTCCTTCTCCATGGGTCAGTGCTTTGCCTTGGGCTCTCACATTATTCATTCACAAACTTGTCTGTCTTGCAGAGAAGCCTCTTCACTGCAGCTTCATCAACCTTTATCTCCTTTCCTGTTTACTATCCTTCCCTATTTCCTTCCTCAGTTTCTCATATTGTACCACAATGCTTATCCTTGCTCGTTTCCCACTTTCTGGTTAAATTAGAAAGTATCTCTTTCCTGTTCTCTCCAGCTCACCAAGGCATAGATTGTGACTTTTTTTTCCTCTTCAGAAAGGGAATGTTTTTTTGGCTTTTAATTTTAATTTTAATTTTCTTCTTCAAATTTCTTCGAAATAAATTTCTAGAAGTCCAGTTCATTATAAAATCACAGTCTTAGCCCTGTGGTATGGATTTAACTAAATTGAGAAAAAATAATAACAATATAGAACATTTTATTAACAGCACTTTTCCCTCTCGAGAGTTTATATTTTAATACGTATTTTATCCTTTGCATCAATACGAAGTAGACCTGGGCAGATATCTCTGTCTTAAAGGAGAGAGGGGGCAAAGAGGATATGGAGGACAAAGAGATTAAGTAAGTGGTCTAATATTCCATAGCTGAAGACTAGAATCCAGGTCTCCTGACTCTTCATAGAGTATCCTATCTACCCTGTGCTATCTAAACTTCTGTTATGACTCTTTCTACCTGCCATGAATAAGCACTACTTTATCAGTATAATAATAAAAAATCCTACTATTAATGGAATGGTTGAGTATGAGCATTTTATAATGAGAAGAATAAATTCTCAGACCCAAATTACAATCTAAAATTCAATGAGAATTTTTTCCAAAATTTCTCTTCATTTGTACCTATCCCAAAATGTCTAGATAGATTTACTTCTTTTGAATTCTCACATTCTTTCATAATATATGTTCTAAGAGTCAGTTTTAGGGGCTATAGAGATTTTTTTTAATTTATCATTTCTGAGACATTCAACCTTTGCCTAACAGAAGAAGCCTTCCATGATCATTCTTCCCAGTGACCAAATCCTTTTCAGAATATATCATAATTTTTAATTTAATTCAATATTGATTTGTATCCTTCATGGCACACCTTCAAGATACCAGTTTGTTGGTGATTCATCTACCTCCAGCTACTCCCAAGCACTCCAGTAACCCCTCAGTCACCATATATGTGTTTCAGCATTTTTAATTGATTACGTTATCTATTTTATCTGTTACTTATAATCATGTGTGTCCTTGTATATGTTCTTCTCCTGTTTCCCTAGCTATAATGTAACCTCCTGAAGACTGTTCTTCATTGTTTCGTAATACCTCACAGTCTCCAGCAGAGGGTTTGGCATACAACTGGAGCTCAAAATAGGTTGTTGATGTAAGAGACCTGGCAGATTCCTATAACCATCCTATGACCACATCTGGATATTGTCCCCAAAATACAACAAACTAACTCTCCCAAACATAAATCCAGCTGTTATCTTGCTCCTGGTACACATGATCACATCACGCCCTTGGTCCTGCTTCATGATTTTTCAAACATTTAAGTGAATAGAGGGCCCCGTATAATCTTCAGAGAGGTTGTGCAATTTCTATCATTCATATTCAGTCTGGACTCGTTTTACCTTGTGATCTTTCTTTTGTCTAAGAGTTGTGGGCAGCCAAAGAAAAGAAAGTCTCTACTGAAATTTCAGGATTTATTATGACTGAGAAATGAGAGGTAGGAGGTGGCAGTAGAAGATCTTTCAGATGGCACTGAAAAGTATCTTTCCTGCGATTCTTCAAAATCTCCCTCTAACTATTATTGGAGCAAAATTCTTCTCCAAGCATTCATGCGTTTTGATTATTTCTGTTTGGAGCCACATGCAGAGATAGAGTGCTAATGAAATAAGTGAGAGCACCTCACATTTATATAGCATTTGGCAGCTTTCATTGTGATTTATATTCAATGATTATAGAATTTTTGAGGGAAGAGAGACCTTAGAAATCATCTAGTCAGTCCTTGCATTTGAATGCATGGTATGGTGGAAAGAGCACTGATTTGGAATTAAGAGGATCTGGGTTAAAAACCTACTACTTACAGACCTATGTGACTTTGGGCAAGTCATTTGATTTCCCTGAGCCTCAGTTTTCTTATCTGTAAGATGGGGAGAGTCAGACTAGATTACTTCCAAAGTCCTTTCCAGTTGGAAATCCTATAATTCTCCTTCCCAGATGAAGGAACCGAGTCCTAGAGAAGTGAAAGAACTTGCCCAAGGTCATACAGATAGAACTAGGACAGGAAGACAAGTCTCTTGGCTCCTCTCCCAGTGAGCTTTCCACTCAATTACTACCTCCACTACTGCCTGCCTCTTTCTCATGATGAGCCAGGAAACTAGTTTCCAATGGCCCTTGGCACACTATACAACTGACAGGAAAATGCTTTTAATGAAAGGGTAAAGTTAGCAGGGGTAAGCTGGTAACGAGTCTAGACTGTATTATATGTAATTGTATGTGTGATGTTTCCATTGTATTTTGCTTCTTTTCAGTTTCTTTCCACAAGTGCTCCACACTGTGCTGAATGAATAGGATTCGAATCACTTTTTAACACTGGAAAAGTGCCTCCTTCTTTCCATTAGCCTGTGTGTTTGCCTCTTTACTATCCCCTGGGGATCTTATTGTACATCTTAATTATTATTTTCTCTCCAATTGTCTGTGTCATGTTGTGCTTTGGCTGCCATTATGCTAAGCCTTGGTTGTATGCTAAGTTGACAAGAAGGATGCAGGGTGCTTGCAGGAGTTCTGTTGAATAAACATCTAATGATATACTGAAAATCTAAAAATAAACAAAGTGTACATCATCATCACAATACCTTTATATTCTCCCAGGATGGACAGATAGGCAGATATAGATGATAAATAAATAGATGATACATTGATAATTGATAGAGATGATAACGAGAAGATACATTCGTAGATAGAGCATTTGTTAATAGCCCACGATGTGCCGGGACCATGAAGAAAACTCAAAAGGATTTGGTAATCTTCCCAACACTTCCTCTTAATAAGAAAAAAATAGTAATCTCTATTTTACAAGGGGAAGGGCCAAAGAAAAAGACAGAAATATCATGTGACATGCTCTAGCATTTTAGTGGCTTGACACATACATCCACCTAAGTCCTAATCTATTAGGTTTTTGACCAATTGACAACAAGGGAATCCTGAGGAGCAAATAGCTCCTAGAATGAATTCTATGAAGAGGTCAAAGACAGCCAAAAAATACTATATACAAACTTAGGTGAAGAGCACTGAGCTCTGATTGTGTGGGGAGATTTTAAAAAAGTAACAAAAGACATCACCTCTACCACCATTAATGGCATAGACATAAAAAAATACATATTTCTATCAATACAAGTACACAACAGAGTACAGTTAATCATATATAAATAAATAGGAATGGAAGACTTCAAAGAGATTTTGGGAATGGAGTGTGGTTAGTCAGGTGAGGTTGGTCTGCAAGGACATGGTTTTTTTTTAAGTCTTTGTTGGAATTTTGATGGAGGGAAGGGAAATTTGAGTAGAAAAAGTGAGATGCCTAATAATTAAGAAGCAAGAGGCAAAGAGGGAACAAAGAAGTGTTTGCTTGCTAGACCAATAAAACAGGTCTGGGTACAGTGGGAAACCATTTGAGATTAAAGAAAAGCAATTTCTAGAATGTCTTATGACAGTGTTACTACTTTCATTGAAATGCGGGAGAAAATTGAAATTGCCACATCCTAAGGGCCTTACTAACATCATCTAATTCTCATCACCACTAAAGCAGATTGTACAAGGAAATTTATTCCTATTTTACTGATAGGAAAAGTGAGGTCTCTATGATGAGATTTGCCTCAGATTACTTATCAGACAAATAGGTGCCAAACTGTAAATTTGAAGCCTTCTAACACTGGAGTCTATATACCAGAGTTTATACAAATTAACTCTGATTCCCAAAAAAAAAAAAATACAGTTACAGTTAGATGAGTAAACTTTCTGACATTATTTTAAAAGAGAGAACACAAAAGTGTATGCAAGACAGATATAGCCCTAGGGGAGTTGTGTTTGTATGTGCATGTGTGTGTTAACGAGAAACCTTTTTTATACCATTTGCTTTGAAGTTGTGACCCACCTTGTGTTCCATATCTTGGAATGTACCTCACTGACCTGGCATTTATTGAAGAAGGAACACCCAATTATACAGAGGATGGCCTGGTAAACTTCTCCAAAATGAGAATGGTGAGTTTCCAATGCTTATCTCTAATGAGAGTAAAGAGCTGGCAGAGGAGAGGAAGGTATTGACTCTAGAGGTGGGACATATCTCCTGGCCTTTTACTGAATGCTCAGCTTACTGAGATAAACAGCTCCCAAATGATAACCAGGGAAGGGAAAGGAAAAGTTGAGTAGTAGAAGATTGGTCACAAAGTCTGGAAAAGACAGACAAAGCTCCCTGAATGTATGGTCAATCACTATAGCTCAGCAAAAAACCATGGGGCATGGTCCTCTGCCAGGATCCCCCCCCAACTGCAGAAAGAAAACTTCACAAGCAAACTAAAACTCGTTAGTTATTCAAAACTGATCTTCATAGAATGTATTGAATATAACAAAAGATATTTCTTCACCTTTGGGAATAATCAATTCTAATTTTGATGAATTCAATCAGTCAGAAGGACAAAGCACGTTTATTATTCTATAACTGCCATTGTTTAAACCTATGAAAATATTTCAAAAAGCATTTATTCATAGCCTACTATGTGCAAGGCACTATGGGGCTTGGCATAAACTCAAGATAAAATGAGAGTCCTTATCTTCAAGGAGTTTACATTCTAATTGGAGGAAATAACATATGAGCAGCTAAAGCATAAACCCAGCAAATACAGAGCAATTTGAACTGAAGGAGAAATACTTGTAACAATGGGGAGATCAGGAAATCCCTTTACACACCATATCACACCTCCAACTGTTGTTTGGGAATGTATATACTATTGATATGCTATGAATGTATACTCTATACAAATCAACTTTGCAGCCATAGGATTCCATTTCAGTAATGCCTGAATATGACCAACATAATGTCCTATCAAGCTCATTAAAATGAAGTTTTCGCATCTACATAGAGCATTAGCATACTTATATAGATTTAATAAGGGATGCATGTCCCTCAGAAGGAAGCTACAAGTCCAAAGAACACCATTCCAATATAATCTTCAAAGAAGTGAAATTAACACTAGATAGCATAACATCCAACTTAGCTGTTGAATTCCATTTTAATTTTTTGCAATAACTTAGCAAAAATCTTTTTGCAAAAATTCTTTTTATTGTAATACAGATATCCCATATTATCAGAGAGATCCGTCAATTTCAACAAACCGCCTACAAAATAGAACATCAAGCAAAGGTATGTTTTAATGATTTGCAGTTGGGGGTAAGGAGGATGGGGGAAATTGGTAACATGACATGATGACTAAAATGATAACATTGGATTCAAAAGGATTTGAGTTAAAGTCCTTCCCCCTAACAAGTATCAACTCTGTGATCATGAGCAAGTAATGAACTTCTAAGTGTCCCAGACTAAGACTGGAAGTTAAAAATAAATGAGATCACAGGTTGAGACTATATATGTGTATATGTATGTATATATGTGTATGTATATATTTATCTTTAAAGTTATACCTTAGTCAATAACTTCAGAGGCCAATTGCCATAGAAAACAGTAAACTATAACATAAGCTATGAAAATAAGCCCTGGTCCAAATTCAAATAACATCAAGCCTTAAAGAAAATGAAAACCTTACCTGACAGGAAACCAACTAATAAGAGCATTCTAAATTTTTTTAATCTGATTTTTTTCTATTCTACTTTTATGAGAAATGAACAGGTGACAAGGAAAAAGTCCAATAGATTTTACTCAAAAATACAAGACTAATTCACCCTTCTCAACAGAATGATATCCCAAATCAATTTAATTCACCTCCACAAGCATGTATTAAGCACCTATTGTGTACCAGGCACTGTGCTATACACTGGAAATACAAACATGAAAAGAAAATGAGCCCTAGCCTCAAGTTTACATTGTTGTAAGGGGATGCAATTTGTAGAGATAAATAAATATGCAAATTAACTGCAAAATAATCAGGGGAGATTCATACGTGAGGCACTGAGGAAAAGCCTCTTGTGAAAGGTGGCTTGTGAGTATAATCTTGACCCAAAAGCCCTATAAAATGCTAAATTATCTTAGACTAAATTATCTTCCATATACTCTCCTTATTTAAGTGGAAAGTACATTAATACACCTTGGAAAGGTTTTGAACAATAAGGATTGGAACACAAAGGGTTATCTAATTCATCCTCAGTTCAAAAGTTCAATCAACATATCATTCCAAGCTCACAGTTTTTCAAGTTATACCATATCTATTTTTCCTTTGACTTCCCTATTTGTCTGGTTTTTCATACGAATCTGTCTTCATGGGTGAACTCTGATTATATTTTTTGCTCTGAGCTAGTGCCTGTGCAATTTGAGTATTATCTCCATTATAGGGAAGAATGATTAACTAACTTATTCATTAAGTTCTTATTTGCATTTAAAATAAATCATGAACATTTATTAGCCTAAGAAATCAAATCAAATTAAAAAATCAACAAATCATAATTGAGTTACATGTAATGCAGTATGCTAAACACTAAGAACCTATATTACATTAGTAGATATTCATGTACAACAATGTGAGCTGCACCTAAGCCCTTGCTCAGGGAATTTCAACATATTTGTGGGACTTCAAACACATCATCCTCTACTCACAACCAATAATGGATTTAATAAAAAAAGAGAAAAGGCTAATAAAGTCAATGCTTAGATCTGATCATTGAAATCTGGTCATACACCTCTCTAATTTTTGGAGTGTTTAAGGTTTCAGAGGTTATTCAGTGGAGAATAACCATATTTCTGATCTGATTTACCCAATAGTAAAAAGGGTTATCTTCTCACCACCCATAAAAGGTTCACCGGTATTTCTGCTAGATTTTGGTTCTCTTAAGAACTTTTTGTAAAAATACTTTGGTTGCATAGACTTCTTGATTTTTTAAATAGTTGGATGAATTTAATTTGTCACAACTTGATGGTATCTCAGCATGCCTAAAATGTAGCCCATGCCCTGGCGTTGCTATTCCAAATCCCTATTTCCAGAAGGGCATTAGAGTTTTCTGTTAAAGTGTTTTCTTTGATGGATTATTAGTCAATATAAATTAATAAGTATACTTATATAGTCTTTAGAAAAAGATATTTACTAAGTTGCTATAGTAATAACAGTTGGTACAAAATATCTCCCAAAAGTGTATGCCACACTCAATAATCAGGACATAGAGTTCCAGGGTAAAATGGACATGTCACATGTGATGAATGGTTTACCTACAACTGAAGGTCCATTTCTTCCATTGGTAGGGTCCTCATGAAGTTTCCCTTGGCCATGCATGCTATAGCTGTCTTCTGGGCCCTTTGCAGTTGTGAAGCTGCCTTCTTCAATGTATCTGGTTTGTCCTTCGTTCCTAATAGTTTGTCCTTGGCCCACTGCCACCAGTCACTGCCATCTCTGGGACACTCCCAAGATGATGATGAGAAGTCTAAATATTCCAATCCTATAAAATTAATAAAAGTATCCTCTAATCAAGTGATTCCCTTTCAGAGTAGTGACCATACTGCTCTTTAGTTTAGATGAATGAAGAGTTCTTGGAATGGTTTGTGGATCAAGAACTCCATTCCTCAGTCTCCAGAACTAATTCCATTATGTCCCAAAGAAATTTAACTCAAGAAAAGTCAACCTTTCAGATTACCCTAGAAACATTTTTTTAAAGAAAAATGTCATGAACAAACTAACACCTAAAATATACAGACTTCACAAATGCCACCATGTGCCTTTACATCCTCATCCTCCTGTAATTAAACTTACTTTTCTTTAAGCATCAGCCTTTAAATTCTAAGTCATAGTCATGGGGTATTTGGGTGCTTGTGCTTGAACCCCCATTTTAAAAGTCACATTTCTCCCTAGCTTCAAAACTATCCCTGAGAGTTTTCTCCTCACCCCAAGGACACTATGCCTAACGATAACTCATGAGAGGGCCCTACTAAGACAAACTACCTTTCTCCACAATTATTCGTGAGTGGACCCCAGTAAAACAAACTATCTTTCCTCATCACAAGAACAAGCTGACCTCTGATGAAATTTCTTGTAAAAACAGGACTATCTTGTAACCACAGAATTATCAAGTATTGATTCTCAAGGTTATTGTATTCAGTCCAGAGGTCAGGCTATAGATATCAACTCTCAAAGCTATCTTGCTATAGATATAACAGACCAAAAAGACACCCTTGAGAAACCATTTCCCTTGGTTTCCAATAGTGAATGAAGTCTGTGACCAAGGTTGTAACTTATCACCTAATTAGCATATCTGCTGGATGATCCACTACTTTTCCTATATAAACTTTAGCATCACTCCTATAAAGTTGCAAGTTCCTTAAGGAGCTCTGCCTGCTTCAATAGCATAAAATAAACCTTTGCCATTTTGACTTGAAGAATGCTTGTCCATGAACTCATTCCAGATGACCCTGTCCTGTACTCCAGTCTTTGCGGGGGGAAGCGTTCCCGAACCCCTTAAACCGCATCCATAGGATCTGAAGATAACTTTTTTTCCAAAACCTGTATCTTACCCAATTTACCGTTTTTCTATTTTAATTACTAGTGTTGTAACAGTATTGTCTCCTACTGAGTTGTTTTTGTCAAAGAAAATGTGTTGTATCTCTGCTATATGATGACTTTCGATAGGCTTTTGTGGGTTGGCCTGAGAACCGAACCACCCAATTAGAGGATTGCCATTTCATTTTTTCAGGTAACACAATATTTACTGGACCAATCTTTTGTAATGGATGAAGAAAGCCTTTATGAATCCTCTCTACGAATAGAACCCAAATTACCAACCTGAAGAGCAGACCAGGAACTGCAGCTAAAGTGTATACATCCTATATGATAATGTACATACTTGTTTTGTTTCTCTTGGACACCCTAGATTTTCTTCTCAGTCTGTGCTTCTCAAATGAAATAAAATCAGTATTGTTCTTAGAGTACATAGAACTGGAATACAAATTTCTGCATTGTTTAAGATTTCACAATCCAGCGCTGTTTCCTGCGGTGCCTATTTCTTTTGAATACCTGTATTATTGTGTTCTTTTATTCTCATGCTTCTTCCTCAAAAGAGGAAAAATGAACCAATGTATAAGAAACCCTATGCACCAATAATTGCTTCCTTTTTTCCCCAGCCCAGATCCCTGTGGTTCTGATGGGTTAGCAATTTAGGCGCTTACCAGCATATTTTACATAGTTGTTATAAATGGGGAAAACACACATATGCATATATACATGCTTTTTGAAGTCAAGTCATTTTAATAAATATATTCCTGCTGGCAGTGATGTCCTTTCAAAAGCAAACTTCTGCAAAAAAAACAACAACAACAGTGTTATAAAGAATTCCCATCACTAAATAATCTTGATGGAACAGAGCAGTGTAAGCTAGAATTCATCATACTTTAAGAAGACTGCTATCTCGTCTGATACCATATCACTCATTGTTCTATTAATATAAGATAGCATGAATCACAGTTTAAATAAACTGAATGAGGTTCTATACCTTTGTGAGGAAAACTGCCATTGGTGTATCTCATATAATCCATGATTTTTGTAGATTGCTGCCCAGAGTTCATTTGTGGTAGGGAACACACACACACATACATACACACACAAACACACACACAATGTAACTTTTAATATTTCAGCTACATAACAATACAGGCTTATGTTGAGATGCTATAAATCTGTATACCTTGTGATAATCAGTACCATAATGTAGAATTAGAGAAACAATTACCAAGTGTTTTTATTGCATATACTGTAATCCTGTCTAAATATCTTCTAGCAGGAATATAGTAATGTAGTGCTTATTCTGTGAATACTACCATGTATTTTTTACATTGTACAGTATATAAAACACAGTTTAACTTCAAAGTGGCAGGCATGTTCCACTAAAACAAACAGAAGACTTTTGCTGTAAGCAATACCTAGTGGTATGAGAATTCTATTTCAAGTCCTAAAATATTTCAACTTACAGCTTGTTTGGAAAAAAGCAAAATTTCCATTTTTTGTAAAAATATATGTTTCCTGATTACCTCTTGCTAATAAATCTATTCTATCTCAGGGTGAACAATGAGTTTAGATGTGTTTATCCTGGACTTTTTCTTTCCCATTGTGTTCAACTCAATCTTTCTTTAACACCTTCTACAAACCTGGTGATGAGCAAGATACAGGGAGGTATACCAAGCATAGGACACTATCCCTTCCCTGAAAGGGTTCTCAGTCTTACTGGGTAAATGAGGCATACAGAAATAATAAATAAATAACAAAAGGGGACAGTAGAGATGTGTGTCTGCTGTGAATTAGAGTGGTTGACACTACATTGGTAAGTGTTAGCTACCCTCCTAAAAAGTGAGCAAATACTGGCAGCTAAACAGAGAAGAGGGGTCAGGCTAGCTTATAAGTAGTCATCCTTGGAACTCAGGCAAATGAACACAGAAAATAGATAATCTGGCAACCAACTAAGGAACCCAAAGCACTATCAGTGTACCAGTAGCCCAGGAAATAAGGACACCAAGAGAATTGTTGCAGTGATTTGTGAGGTACTTTTTTCATTCATTCTTTCAACAAATGTGAACATTCCATGCCCTCACTGAGCCCCCAGCACAGCAGAGGAGGTAAGACATTCAGACAAATAAATTTAATAAAAGGAAACCTGTGATAAGATAGAGCTATATGATAGTCAATCAGTAAACAAACATTTATTAGGTACTTACTATGTGACAGCTACTGTGTGCTAAGCACTGGTGATAAAAGAAAGACAAAAAAAACAGTCCCTGCCCTCAAGAAGCATATATTCTATTGGGAGGGACATGTAAATAACTAGTAAATATCTTCTGTCTTCTACTAGAAGATATATACACAATAGACAAAGGTATATCAAGCTTTTCTGACAAACATGATCAGCAATTATATCTGATACAAGCTGATCTCCCTACTAAAGAAGGTAAAAGGACTTCTTTTTCAATTCTCTTTGCTATAGCTTATTAGAGAGTATTAATGGTCTTGAAATAGGTTAGAAGGAAATATCCAGGAAGGAAGCCAGAAAGAAAATGATTTAAAGGGAGTAGAAGGAAAATAGCATAGTAGATAGCATTAACAAAAATAATATATTCAGACCATAGGATGAGATAATCTAGCAATATTCTTCCCTGGTCAGATCACATCTGAAGTATTTGTGTCCAGTTCTGGCCACCATATTTTAAAAGAAACATTGGCTGACCAGTGAGTATCCAGAAAACAGTGACCAAAAATAACGTGGGACCTGGAAACCATAAAAAGGAACAATTGAATAAAATGGTTTACCATGGAGAAGAGAAATCTAAGGGGAAACATGATGCTATTTTCAAATATTTAAAGGGATATGAACAGAGATGAAGTAGACTTGGTTCTTTGTTGCTCCAAAGAAATAGGACCAGTAGTAGGACTTTACATAAAGGCAGATTTCAGTTCAGTTTAAATATCATTTGACTAAGAGTCAATCCTTAATAGATATGTAATCAAAAATCAAGAGTTTTTAAAAGAATTAAATACCATCAATAATTATATAAAAATTGCTCCAAAAACTCCACAAGAGAAATGAAAAAACAATTCTGATGTTTCACCTGTCACCCATCAAATTGGCAATTGATTAAAAAGAAGTAAAAATCATCAATATTGGAGGGGCAGTGGGAATATAGGCACACTATCTAGCTGTTGATGGAGTTGTGAACTGGTCCAACACGTCTGGAAAACAATTTGGAATTATGTAAGGGAAGTTACTAAATTTTTTGACTCAGCAATACCACTTTTGGACATGTACTCTCACAGAGGGTACATTGACAAAATGGTCCCATCAATGTATGTATTTAGCAAACAAAACAAAGCAAAAATCCTAGAAATAATGTGGATAATCATCACTTTAGGAATAGCTGAAGAACCTGTGTTAAAATAATGTATGTGGGAATATGAAGATGTAGAGAAATATTACTGTGTCAAAAGAAATGACAAATATGAGGAATTCAGAAAAAGATGTGACTTGTATGAAGTGACGCAGATCAAAGAAACTGGAACTAGGAGAACAACTTACTCAGTGACTATAATAATATAAATGAAAGTAGCACTAATAGGTGGCTGGACTCAGATAGATTTGGTTATCATTATGGGTTCCAGAGAATAGATGATATAACATGCCTTCCTCCTCTTGCTAGATTGTGAAGAGACTATGAAAGTCAAGTGTTGCAAACCCTGACAGAGCGGTCACTATGTCAGTGTTTTTTCTTAACATTTTCCTTGTTACAAGGGAACATTTCATTGTGTGTATATGTGAAGGGAGGGTTGTATTGGAAAATAATTGTGGTGTAAAAAAAAGATATCAATAAAACTTTTTAAAAAAAGAATGTTCTACTAATTAGAGCTATCCAGCAACATAGACCAAGCTACCTCATGAAGTAGGGAGCTCTCTAGTCACTAAAAGGAAGCAGAGGCTGGTTGACCATCTGTCAGGCGTACTATGCCAGGGACTCCTGTACTGAGTAATTAGACTGGATAATCTCTTGGGTCCCTATCAAAAAGCTCAGTAGAATACTGTTTCACTGAGTAAATTTCATCTAAACATGCTTTATATGCCAAATAAGTTCTAATCATTAGAATATTTTACCATTAGAATGTTCACCTGCCTGTGAGTCTAAAGGGCTGGGGTAAGAGGCCCAGGCTACCAGTGTTGTACCCAGGCTTTGGAGAGGAAAGTGTCCTAAACATCTATTAGTGGAATGTAGCCTTTTTCTCAATGCAACCCAGAAGTGAGAGATTAAAAATCTTTCTCTCCCGGTACGCAGTAATATTAGGGTAGTATAAAACTTCCCCTCTCTGTATTTCAGAAAGTAATCCCAGATAATTTGAATAATCCTGCACAGTTCCCCCCAGGGAGAATCACAGCGAACTGAGAACCAGTGATGGAGATGCCAAAATGTGTTTCCAAGCCTCTGAACCTATGAGAATCACTAACATTAAACAAGAGATGTATCATCCAAGTGAAAGAATGACAGTATCCGTCTGAAAAATTCCTGAGTCAGTATGAGATTAGAGAGAGAGAGAGAGAGACCTACTTACAAGATGCAAGGAGATAGGTTCCTTATCCCTGAGAACTTCTTACTGTGAAGTTTAGGGCTACAAGAACCATGGTACAAGAGAAGACTTTTTAAAAAGAGACATCCAAAACTGTGTTTTTGAGCTGTGATGTAAATAGGGATTTTGGAGCTGGAAAAGAATAACCTTCTGGGAACTTAGGAAAACTTTAAGAGGTATGAGTTGCAAGTTTAGCAGAAGCAGGATGGTGGAAAAGACCACAGATCTGAAACTATAACATAGTACAGCAACCAGAAATATTAGCTGAGAAATACCAGACACATGAGGTCCAGGGAAAGCAACATTATACAACCAGAGAACACCAATGCAGATAAGAAACTTCTGACTACATCCTGCTGAAAAACAATCCCAGGACATTACTGTTCCCCTTCTCTGGTGAATTACAAAGCTCATGCTTTGAGCCTTGTGAACCTCTGTGCTTATAAAGGATGATAATGAATATACCTCCAGGTTGAAGGAGATTGGGGCAAAAGAAATGTCAGATACTAAAAATCTCAAATTATCTGGAAAAGTAGAAATAGCCAGTAAAGTGAGAAGGCCTCCCAGGTATAATTGAACCTTTCAAATCGGGGGGGAGCCTCTAAGATAAGAATTACAGATATACTCAAAGCATGTCTGCCCTTGGAGGACACTTCAAACTCAGTATCACTAAACCCAAACTTAATTATCTTTTCCCCAAAATTACTTCCTTTTCTGACTTCTTTATTTCAGTAAGTGATACAGCCCAGTCATCTGTGTTTGAAACCTGGCTATTATCTTAGATTTTTTACTCTAGCTCCCCTCTCATTCATTTCTGTTACTTCTATTTCTTTAACATATCTCATTCCTTTCTATTTCTTTCTGTTCTCACTTCCATGATCCTGTTCCAGATGCTCATTATACCAGTTTTCCCACTATTGCAAAAGTCTCTAATTGAGATACTCACCTATTAATTAATCCTTCACTACTGATGCAGATTAATCTTTTTAAATTTATTGTATTTACAGATCCATATTCTTTACCTCACCACACACACACACATTCCTCCCAGTAAGAAAGCAAAAAAAAAGACAACATTTGTGTATAATCATGAAAAAAAATCCCACATTGCCCATGTTAAAAAAAAATTATATCTTAGTCCATCCTCTGAGTCTATCATGTATTAATCAGGAGGTTGGTGACCTGTTTCGTCGAGTCCTCTGTTTTTGGTGATCGGTCATTGTGTTGGTCAGAGTTCCCAACTCTTCCTAAGTTGTCCCTCCAATATCATTGTTATTATATAATTTGTTCTCCGAGCTCTGCTCACATTATTCTGCATCAGTTCATTCAAGTCTTCCCAGGTTTCTCTGAAACTTTCTCCTTCATAAAATCTATTAGCACAATAGTATTCCATCACATTCATGTAATGCTACTTGTTCAACCGTTCCCTGACTAGTGATTACCCCTTAAGTTTTCAGTTCTTCTGGAGATTGATCTTTCTTATGCAGGATGTCTGTGAAGATTGCAGAATGAGATTGGAAAAGAGACAGGCTTCTCGTGAACCATATCCCAAACGACAAAAAAGACACTAAGAAAATTGCTAAAAAATTTTATTAGAAAATTTAGGCACCAAAAAAAAAAGCAAACCATAGAATATGTTGATATCTCAACATATCTATGACCTCATCAATGTGGACCATTATTCCAATAATAGACATCAGTGATATCAAACTCAAATAGAAACGGGGACCTCTAAACCAAACATAAAGTCACATATTGACTTACTTTAAAATGTAATCTTAACTATACTGTCTTTTTATTTATTTTATTAAATATTTCCCAATTACATTTTAATATGGTTTGGGCTTCACTTGGGAAACAAGTCAGTGTCTTGTGTGTTTCTATATCTCTGGTATAGATCACAATCCATCCATCCTTTCTAGTCCTATGTGATTCTTGTTGCACTAGGAGGTCATCTAACATGCTATCACCTATCTTAATGCTACATGGGTATCTTGCTTCACATAGGCTATACTCCCTGTTTATCCCTTGTTTTTGTTCCTCTATACATATCCATCTTGTTTTCTGGTCATGCATTTCTTTGAAAACATCTTTTCCACTGAATCTTACTTTCAATTCTTTGTTGGCAATGTGCTATAGCATTCACATATTTATTCATGAAGTAACTTCTCATTGCCTTTTAATAAGTCATAATTTTGATTCTTCTGATATAAATTTTTTTAATTATAAACTAAGAAAAACATGACCAAGGCACCAGAAAACATGCAAACTAAATCTCCAGAGCCACAACTCACAATTTTTGCACCTGAAGCAAATGGTACTAAATAGTCCCTCCAATCAGTTTTATTAAATAAATTCAAGTGGAGACTGGATATCTTGCAGCAACATGAAAATGTTCCTGGGAAGACAAGGGTAAAGAAAACAGGAAGTGTTGGGCCACCCAGGAATGGGATGGAATGGAAGGAAACATGCCATCTGTTTCTACTATGCACTAAATTATTACTTAAAACACACTGCCTGAAGGACTTCAAGTACTATGTCATACTCTATATTTCAGCACTCTGGGGCAAAGTCTTTATTGCCTTGGCCTTCTTGCAATTCTGATGGCATCAGAAACAATGCAAGAAGTCCTGACTTATGGTCTCAATTGGATAATATTTACATTCAAAGAATTAAAAGATGAATTTCTGCAGAGTTTTTTATCACAAAAGAAATTAAGTGAAGAACTACATACACCTGCAAAATTCCAGAAAGAATTAAAGGAATAAATTAAATCCAGGAAAGAGACAATGGGAAAAACAGCATAGAAAAACACCCTAGGCACAGACAAAAATAGGATTAATGTGATGCAGGAGAGAATGGCAGGGGATGCTCATATAATAACTTGAAAAAGATTTGTAAGCAATGACAATGAATGTAAGAGATTTGGAGTTCAGATAAAAGAGAGGAAATAGCAGAAAATATTTTTTAAAAGAATACAAATTTTTTTTAATTTCAAGAACATTTCCAAGAACTTTGAAAAAGAAAAAAAATGACAATATACAAACAAAAATATTCTGCAGCACTCCAAAAATGAGGAACTTAAAATCAAGCACATTGCCTTCATACTTTGAACTTATCATTTCCTCTAGGAAACCTTCCTTGTTCCCTCTCTGGCACTAATGATCCTTATCTCCTTGGGCCTCAGTCAGCACTTGATTGGTTTCTTTCTTGTATTTGTAGCAAGGGCTAAGATCTTTGCCCCTTCCGGTTCATTTATGCTCTGTGAGTAATTGGAGAAAATATAGCCTGTCAGAGAGAAGGGATGAGACAAAGAAAGACTAAGACAAAGAGAGATAGAAAGGAAGAGACAATGAGAGAGAAAGAGAGAAAAAGACAGAGATAGAGCTTGAAAGACAGAAATAGAATTAGAGAAAGAAACCGAGGCAGAGATTGAAAAATACAGTGGAACAAAGACCCCTTCCATTGTTTTCCACACTCAGCATTTGAGCAATAGGAAGATAGGGAGGATGAACCAAGAGAGGACTTGTCTGTCTGTACTGCACTGTTTTCTATAGGACTGTACAAAAGAGTCTTCAAATTCAGAAATCTAAGTAATTCTGGAGATTTAGAGAATCACACAATATCAAAGTTTGAAGGAACCTTAGGAAACCTCCAATTCAGTCCAATTCAGTCTCTACTGCTTACCCAGAAAATGGTCATCCAGCCTTTGCTTGAACACCCTTCCACTGAGAGGTACTCCAAAAAGGTAACTTCTGCCTTTTGAATAGATCAGATTGCTAGAAAGTTTGGATGCATCTCTGGAACAAAAGGTTGCTCATTCTAGGATTTCTATCTTGTTTTCTTCCTTTTAATAAAAGTTTCTCTGTAAAGTTGTGAATTGCATGCTTGCAAGATAAGAGTTGATCTCAATATACTAAGGGACAAAAATATATACATTTTCTCAAGTTCCTTGGGTATAGATTTGAGTCCAAAGACTAGGAAAAACCCCCAAAGTGTACCTGGGTCCTTTATGTCATGTTTTTATACTTGAGCTTTTTGTGTTTATGTCATATTCCCTTACTAGACTGTAAACTCCATAAGAATTGGCACTATGTCTTATCTAATCTTTGTATAGCTTCCAGAATTTAACACGCTATTCTGCACATAGTAAATGAATAATAAATGTTTGTTGGAGTTTATTGCTGAGGTTTGTATTTTTTTTCTTTTTTTTGCTTATGAGATTGATAATTTATTCCAATTTAATGTATAGTAACCCAGTGGTGATTCTTTTTTTTTTTTTTGCTGGTATTTCTTTTCAAAGAGCACGTTTCCATGCTACCCATTAATTGAACCAACACATGAATAGTGGTTTTGAACACAATATGGTCACGCCAAAAATCCAAGGACAGTTCATTAGCACTATGAAAATTAAAGACCTAGAAATTGTGGTCCTATCCCCATTTTCATGGAACCATCTTAGCAAAGCACTACAAAATCAGAATCATCTAGATGTTCTCCAACAAAAGTAATAGAATATAGGTTCTAATTCATAGGATTGTTCCATGCAAAGCAGTTTGAAACAAATACATATATATTTATGAAGATGAACCTGAAATTAGATGAGACAATTGAATCGAACATTTTGCTGACACAACAAACCAAAATTTCTAGCAATGAGTTGCAACTAAAAATAAGAGAAACTTCACCAAAATTGGGATTTATGACCTTCATTGCCAGTAAATCCTTTTACCACAATCCAAAACTTAAAGGGTTAGGCATCCTCTTCAATTTTATGGCGTTAGAATCACAGTCCCTCATTTTTTTCTGTATTCTTTCCTCAGTCATGAGTAAAGTAGTGCATTAGAGCAGAAAGAGCACTGGAATTAAATCAGGAAAACTTTGGGTTCATCTCCCACCTCTAACACTCACTAGCTTTGTGACCAGGAACATTTTACCTCTCTGAAACTCAGTTTCCTAGTCTGTGAAATATATAAGCTGATTAAAGGGAAAGTAGAAGTTACAAATTACAGATTCCAGAAACAAGACTTTTCCTCCCAGTTTCCTCCTAGTACAATGCAAGATGTACACTGGATCATAGATTCAGAACTGGAAGGGACTTATGGCCATTAAGTCCAATCTCTTCATTTTAAAGACAAGGAAACTGAGGCACAATCTCTTAGAACTGACAGATTTCTCTCCTTATAAAGACAACATAGGTAAGGATCTTTCCCCAGTCTAATAAAGGAAGTGTGACATTCTTGCCTCTGGAAAAGGTTAAAGTTTAAGATTCTGAGCCCTAAGCCAAAAAAGACAAGAGAGAGTCATTAAACAAACTGAGAACTCCAACTAAAGGCAAAAACTGAAAGCAGAAAACTCCATGAGAAACTCTATAACCGTGTGTCTCATGTAGCAAAAACTATATTGACAGTAAAACCAATGGAGCGATTCTTAGAACAACAACCTGTCTACCAAAATATGCACGATATATGATATCAGTAGGGAGCAGGCCTGGCAGAAGCAGAATGACAAACCAGAAGACATTGGCAGCCTTGCAGTGATACAGGACTCCAAGAAAATCTTTATCAGGCTTTAAGTTTTCCGTAAGTCACTCAAAACCATACCTCTTAAGTCTTCAATGATGTGTTTATTTTTATTAGCCAGATTAAGGACACGATTAGAGCAAAGAGCTATGATAGACATTTATCAAAATATTATAGTAAGAAAAGTAGCATTATAACATCTCCTTCACAATCTGGCTCACGAATATACACACTATCATGGAGAAGAGTGGATGTGCATAGGAAACATTCAGGTAAGGACACACACCTGGGGAACATACATGGCCCAGGGACAAGTCATGTCCCTGATACTACACTGGTATTTTCCAATAGTACTGAACTTGTTCCCCACTGGTCCTTGGTAACCTATCATGTCTTCCAGTCATGTGATCTCTGACCAACTGGTCTTTCTCCAGTTGTCTCATGGTTGGTTACTATGCCTTACTCCAGTAGCTACATGGTCACTTAACAAATGTTTATCAGGCAGCACCTACTCTTTCCAAAACATTATGCTAGTCGATAGGGATATAAAGGCAAAAACAGAATAGACTCTATCCTCAAGAAGATTATCATTCTACTGGAAAGAATACAACAGGTACCCAGAAGAGGACAGTGCAGAGAATAATTGAAGAGACGGGGAGCAATCACAGGCAAAGGGAGCAGGGAAGGATTCTCAGATGAATCTTAATGGAAAACAGGTTTCTGAAAGGCAGAAGACAGAAGGGAGTGCTTTTAGGCACGGGGGGGACAGCAAATAAATGTACAGTAGCAGGAGAGGGACTATTTTTTTTTCAATAAACAACTAGTAATAGAGTTTGGTTTGAAAGTAGAGTTCATAAAAGGGAATAAAATTAAATAAGATTGGAAGGATATGTGGGAGTCAGAAAAGCAAGGGCCTTCAATGCCAAACTAAGGAGTTTATATTTTATCCTCCAGGTCAATGGAGCCAAATTCAAATAGATACAGGGGCCACTGAACAGTATATACAGATCCCTGCCAGTTATATTGATTTAGAAGATGATATATTAATTTGTTTTGTTGTATTGTTTTTATTTTGTTAAACATTTCTCAATTATATTTTAATCTGCTTCAGGCAGCATTGAGAATATCTTGGGCCACATACAGACTGCAAGGGCTGCACATTTGATATGAAGGTTTTTGATCTGAAGGTTTTTGAAGCAGGGAGTAACACAGAAAGACTTTTACTTTAGGAAATTGAAGCTGTGAGAAAGAGGATGGATTGGAGAGGTAAGAGGTTGAAAGCAGGAGGAAACCAACTGAGAGGTCAGTAACAATAGTCCAATCAAGAGATGATGTAGGCTTGAGATAGGATATGTGAGTGAAGATATTGTGAGATATTATGTGAGATATTATGAAGGTAGAATTGACAAGATTTGGCAATTAATTGGACATGGGAATTGAGAGAGAGGAACTTCGTGGATGTCTCTGAGATTACCAACTTTAGATGAATGGAAGTATGGTGATATCCTTCACAGAAAAAGGAAAGTTTGAAGGAGAGGGGGATTTGGGGGAATTAAAAATTACATTATGGACATGAGTTTGAGTTTGAACTCAAACTATCCAGGAGGAGGTTTCAATAGTCAGTTGATTGTTGCGTCCATCCTTCGTTTTCAAAAAGGACCATGACATCAGAGAAATGATGACATGACTTGCACTGGACTTTGTTTTGAGTGAGGGAGGACTGTGCAAGGTCATCAGCCTTACTTTCTCCTCCTGAGTCATCTGGATCGAATGACCAGATATTCATGAGGATGGCTGGAGATGGCCCAGGACGCAATGGAAGACCTTGACCTTTTAGGATAAGGCTTTTTCAGGTTCCCACTAAAGTAAGGTAATGCCCATTCAGTGAATATGACTCTTTAAAAGTAGTCATGGGGATGTCCCCTTTAATAGAAAAGAAAAGAATAGACAAAACACACTGGGAGGGGTGGGACCAAGTGTGATAGCATCCAAATTCTTAGAGAAGAAATTAAGGGAGTTACTGGAAGAAACAGAAAGCAAAACTGTACTAGTAGGAAATCTCAACTGCTCCCTCTCAGAACTGGATAAATCTAGCCACAAAATAAACAAGAAAGAAGTTAAGGAGGTGAATTAAACCTTAGAAAAGTTAGATATGATAGACCTCTATAGAAAACTGAATAGGGTTAGAAAGGAATAAACCTTTTACTCAGTGGTACATGGCATTATGCAAAAACTAACCATGTACTGGGATGTAAAAACCCCAGAATCCAATGCAGCAAGGCAGAAATATTAAGTATATCCTTTTCAGAACATGATGTAATAAAAATTACATGTAATAATAGGCCATGGAAAGATAAACCAAAATTTAATTGGAAATCAAATGATCTATCCTAGAGAATGAGTGGGTCAAACAACCAATCACAGAAACAATCAATCACTTCATCCAAGAGAATGACAATAATGATACAACATACCAAAATTTAAGGGATGCAACCAAAGCAGTACTTAGGGGAAAGAATGCTTACATGAATAAAATACAGAAAGAGGAGATAAATGAATTGGGCATGCAACAAAAAGAATAAAAGCTAGAAAATCAAGTAATTAAAAATCCCAATTAAATATCAAATTAGAAATTCTGAAAAGTCAAGGAAAGATTAATGAAATGGAAATTAAGAAAACTATAGAACTAATAAATAAAACTAAGAGCTGGTTTCATGAAAAAAATTTCTTTTTCCCTTTTTAAATCAAATTAACCAAGTCAGTTGATGATCTATGATTGAATAAATGAAATAAAAATGAAATGGCATTTATTAAATACTAGGGAACAGACAAGGTGCTGTATTCTGGGATACAAATTTTAAAAGCAAGACAGTCCTTGCTCTCAAAAACCTTATATTCTAAGCCGACTGGAGTTAAACTTTGTATCCCCACTCACTGCCCACCTTCAACCCAGGGCTTCGCACACATTGGTTACCTAATAAAACTTATTGATGTTTATTGAATTTTCTTGCATATTTAAGAAGTGCTTTGTTACCTTGTGATTTATATTAAATATATTATATTTAATATAAATATGTTTCCTTGAATAGGGGAAGGGGCAATTTGCACCTGGAGGAAGGCAGACCAAAGGCTCACAATTTTGCCTTGCTCCTAGTTTGGGGGTGGGATGGAGGGAAGGGGGAGGCAGAGGATAAAAGAATTTAAAGAAGTACAAAAGATAATTTGACCTGAGGGAATATCTCTGGCCTGGCTGGATAAGGCTGTGGGGTTGGCTCACAATGGAGCTAAAATATACCAGAGACCTCAAGCTATTTCCCAAAAGCGTTGTTATCCCTCCTCTGGAAAGAAGAAATCAGATATCAGTTGCAGTTCAGCCAAGAGCCAGAAGATGGTAGCATAGTAAAGAAAGTGGTCTAGGAGATGACCTCATCAATTCTGTGGCGAAGCAGGAGGAGGCAGCTTTGAAAATTCTACAAGTGTTCCAGTGGGGATATAGATAACCCTAGGATTTTGTATGTTGTCTGGACTATGTATGTTCATTCTCTCACCAGTGGCATGGGAATAGTGTGCTATGTATGCAAGAAGATTTTCCTTGTTATTTGCCTTGTTTCTGTTTAATTAAATGGCTTTGAATTTAAGTTAATGTGTTCTCTGGTTTATTCTTTTTTAAGCATCATACGGAGCCTCATAAACGGTGGTATTGTTTTATTCTGGGGTTTTTTTAAATGCTGGCCCAAAGCATGGCTTAAAGCTCTATTTAGCTTTCATGTGTGTTTGTTTGAGGGGCACCCAGGTTATATGTCAAAGAAAAGAAGGAAATGAAAACTGAAAAACAATTAAGCTTAATTTTCCAAGCTTGTCTCTGAACGAAGCTTAGTTAAAACATGAATTTATTATTTGCAAAAATGTAATCTTTACCTGACACTCACTCACTCCTCTTTCAATACTTTTATCTTCTTTAATTTCCTAACTTTTTCTCTTTTCCTACCAATTCTCAGTATCTCATTATTCATTTTTCCTTTATCTCTTCTTCTGTCTTCTTTCTACTGCATATTTCTTCCTCTTCTTTGAAGTCTTATACACAAGCTCATATATTAAAGTCTTGCAGTAAAACAATGGTAGATATTCTCTGTTTTGTTTAGTTTTAACTTATCCATCTCAGTATAAATTAATAATCTGTTTGGCTTAAAATTAAATAGAAATGTAACTATGTCTTAGTAGGGCTGAATATTAACATCTTGGAAAACTTTCAAAGTCCAGCAATGCAACAGGACCATTAGCTTTCCAAGGAAGTGAACGAAAAGGAAAGTTTTCCTTAAACAAGGAATTCAGAGCAATTCCTAGTGTTCAGTTGTCGCCTATACCCAGATAATGCCCAAATCTATATACCTAACTCAAATCTCCCTCCTAAATTCCAGTCCAATATCACCAACAACCTTCTTAAAATAAACCATAGACATATCAAATTCAACGTGTCCAATATCAAACTCATTATATTTCCCCAAAATCTATCCCTTCTCCCAACGTCCTCATTTTAGTCAATCAATAAATACTTATAAAATACCTACTATGTGCCAAGCACAGGGAAATTAGGTGGCTCAGTAGATAGAGTACCAGGTCTGAAACCAGGAAGATATCTTCCTGAGTCTCAGGCTCTTACTAGCTGTGTGATCCTGAGCAAGTCACTTATCTCTGTTTGCCTCACTTTCCTCATATGTAAAATAAGCTGGAGGAAATGACAAACCATTCCAGAGTCTTTGCCAAGAAAAACCCCAAATGCAATCATGAAGAGTCACACATGACTTAAACAACTAAAAAACAACCTATGCCAAGAACTGTACTAAGTACTGGGGATAAAAAAAGAAAAAAAGTAAAAGACAATCCCTGCCCTCAAGTAGCTTCCATTCTAATGGGAAAAATCAAAATACAAAAGAAAGCTGAAAAACAGGTGGTGTGAGAGAGAAGGTGTCCCACTGACGGAGAGGTCCAAAAGAGTATATATAGCCAGGTGGGAAATGAACAAGTGACCGGATAGGACTCGCTCCTTAAAGTTCTGGGAGGAACTCTACCCTCTACACCCTCCAATCCGAAGGAGAGAGGGGAAAGGGAAAGGGAATTAACATTATATAGGGTCTACTGTGTGCCAGGCAGGGCCCTGGGGCAGAGGAAACTGATGAGGTGTGAGCTCTAGAGCTGAAGTCATCTCCCAAGATGAGCTTCCTGTGGTATGATGGAGAGTCCGAAGGATGCAGCCAGCTGGGAAATGATTATTGACAATATCACCATCCTTCTAATCAAGCACGTTTGCAAACAGTTACACTGCTCTACCTCCATACTCAATCAGTCACCAAGTTTTATTCATCTTCAATGACATTTCTCATTCACACACAAGATTCTTTCCATGCATACAAAACATTCTCTCCATAACACAGCCCCTACTCTAGTTCAGCCTCTCATCACCCTCATCTGGACTATTATAATAACCACCAAATCATTCTCCTTATTTCCAGTATCCCTTATTTTCTATTCCTCCTCCATACAAGTATGAAATTGATATTGCTAAAAACAGAGATTTGACCATATCAACTGAAACTCAAACCCAAAAATCTTCAGTGCTAGATTAAATTTTAAACTCCTCAGCTGGTCATTTAAAACAAAAACTTTTCAAAATCTGTTTCCCACATTCTTTTGCAGTCTGATCTAAAAAAATCTCCTTCTGGCACTGTCCATTTCACTCAAATTGGTTTGCCAACTCTTTCTGCACACATATATTGTATATTCCATCCCTTTTTTGCCACACTGGTTTCCCATGCCTACGATGTGCTCTCTCTTTTGCTTTGTGGAACATCTAGCTCACTTCAAAACATGGTTCAAATACTACCTTCAACACAAGACCTTTCCTGATTAGCCAAGTTATTAGCGTTCTTTAATTCTTGAAATTTCTTTCCATATATTTTGTATCGACTAACTTTGTAGATGTTTTATCCTCCCTATCTCCAATAGATTTTAAGTTTCTTGAGGACAGGGGTTATTTTATTTTTCTCTTTGGACTACCAACACTTACCTTAATACTTTTCATATATTAAGAGCTTAATAAATGTTTATTGAATTGAATTGAACTGACCACATACTAAGAGTTTTCAATCACATTAAAGGCATATCTTACGGTATGAGAGTTCAAAAAAGCATAGTTTCTGTTTTCAGGGAGTGTACTTTCTACTAGGAGTAGATTGGCATGAATATATTGTTCATTTATTTCAGTCATGTCTGACTCTTTGTGACCCCATTGGGATTTTCTTAGCAAAGATATTAGAATGGTTTTGTCATTTACTTCTCCAGTTCATTTTACAGATGAGGAAACTGAGGCAAACAGGTTAAGTGACTTGAACTAGTTCACATACAACCAGTAAGTGTCTGAGACTCCATTAACTGAGGTCTTCCTGAGCCCAGGGCTGGTATTCTATCCAATGTACCACCTTATTGCCCATTAGGTAAGGATAATGCAACATAGGGAGTAATGAGGCAGAGATCTAGTCAAAGCATTGTGGGAAAATTTGAGGAGGGAAAAATCACTTTCTGCTAGTAGAATCAGGGAAGGCCTTGAGGAAGCTGGAGCACCTTATCTAAAACTTGAAGAAAGAAGTGTTCTAAAAGTTAGAGGTGAGGAAGGAATTCATTCTAGGAATAGGGAATTGCCTGCATAAATACATGGAGGCAGGAAACAGCAAGGAAAAGTTAATAGTTCAGTTGACTAGAACATGGAGTACATGAGAAACAATCTGAAATAAAGCTGGAAAGAAAGATAGACAGTGAATGGGTTTTAAATAACTACCTAAAGAGTCTACTGTTTATCCAGTAATGAGTCACTGAATATTTTTGAGTAGGAAAGCAGCATGGTCAGACCTGTACCTTTTCAAGAAGTAGTATGATAGATGGACTGACAAAGAAAGAAACTGTAGGCAAGGAGATAAGCTAAGAGTCTCTACAGTACTCTCATTGAGAACTGATGAGGGCCTGAATCAGGGTATGAGATATTAAGAAGGTAGAATCCACAGGACTTATTGCATATGAGAATTGAGGAATGGTAAGAAATCATTTTTTATTCCAAAATTATGAGAGAGAGAGAGAAAGAGAGAGAGAGAGAGAGAGAGAGAGAGAGAGAGTGTAAAATCTTAGAAGAATGGGATTTTTCCTTGGATGGCACCATTGTTCAATCTCAGTATAAAGATGAAAAATGGGAACCCACAAGGAATTGAGTTACTTACTCATAGTCTGGCAGTGAATTACTAGCAGATTTGAGATTTTAAATGTTATACTATAAAAACATGCTTTCTGCTCCCTCTGCTCTGTGCTTTCAACACTTTTATCTAAAACTGATGAAGACCAGAGAAGGCATATTTATTATTAACTTGCTGAATTACTCAAAGCAAGAATAGACTGTAAAAATTATGTACCAAGATGGATAAAATATAATTTAACAGGAAAAAAATCTTAAATCCTTCATTTCAATTTATATAATCATAATCATATTATGAAGTAAAATAACTTTGAAAGATAAAGAACTTTGATCAAAGTAAAGACCAACTCCAACAAATCTGATGATATAAAGGAAATTCCAGTTCTTGGTAGAGAGGTGATGGATAGACTAGAACTAAAAAATGAGATTCAGATTTTTCAGAGCTGGCCAGTGTATAGGTTTTATTTTTTGCTTGACTATGTTTTTGGTTACAAGAGAGTAATTATTTTGTTTGGGGTTTGATTTGTTTTGTTTTGGGGATAGTTTTTTGGTTTTTTTGGAAGAAGAATTAAGGAGAAAGAAGGGAAGATGATATTGATGCAAAAGAAAATTTTAAAAGGCCCAGTGAAACATCTAAAAAAGTACAAAAGGAGGCTCAGAGGGGAACAGAAAAGCAGGACAGCTCTGGAAATCACATGCTAAATGCATTATATAATTTTTCTTAACTATCTGTGTCAGGAAAACAGGTATATTAGTGCACTGCTGGTGGAAGCAAATTGGACCTGTGACCAGAAAGTTATCAAACTGTGAATAACCCTTGACCCAGATATACCACCATGAAGTCTATGACCCCCAAAGGAATCAAAGAAAGTAGGAAAGGACCTATATGTACAAAAATATTTATAGCAGATTTTTTCATGGTAGCCAAAAAAATTGGAAACTAAGGAGATAGCCTCCTATTGGGAAATGACTAAACATAAGAAATGATGGAAGAGTTTCAGAGAAAAGTATGAACAGAAACAACAATGAACAGTACTGAAGAAAAATTACATAAGGTGTCCCAAAAGTCTTAGTGCAGTTTTCAACTCAATAATAGAAAATTGCACTAAGATTTTTGGAAACCCTAATAATATTATAGAGGGGAAAAAAACTGAAAGACTTTAGAGCTCTGATAATAATATTACAGAGAAAAAATTTTGAAAGATTTTAGAGTTCTTAGAATAATATTATCGAGAAAAAAACTTTGAAAGACTTTAGAGCACTTATCAAAATAGTAATAAACCTCACATGCAAAAGAATAAAGATGAAGCTCACTACTCACCTCCTGACAGAGAGCTGATGAGCTTAAAATTCAGTTTGCAGGCAGACATGGCTAATTTGTGGGGATTTGTTCTGCTGAACTGTAGCTATGTATTGAGGGCTTTTCTTTTTTGGTTTTTTTGATCTGTGCAATAGGAGAGGGAGTGGGATGGACAAAATAATTTTTTTAAATGCATGTTCATTGAAAATAAAGGAATGGAATGGAAATTCATTGTCTCATGTATGAAGTCCTTTTTTCTTCTTTTTATATGGAAATATTTGTGTTTCTAGCGTTTGTCAAGTTCAGAATTCAAAAAAAAAAAACAAAAAACAAGCAAACAAAAAAAACCTTATTTCTTAAGAATGTAAGTTCCCAGAGGGCAAGACTATCTCTCTTTTTATACTTGTTTCCCCAGAATCTAGCACAGTGCCCAGCATATAAATGATTAAGGAAAGCTTTGTTATTCAATGAGCAAGTGCCATCAGGTAAAGATAGAAATCAAAAAGGAAGACCTATGTCATGTCTGGAGGGAGAAGTTATAGGTGGGTAAATCCCAGGGCTTCCCTGATAACCTCAAAGAATCCCAGAAGGTTACCAGTAAATAGGTTGGATTCTTTGCAGTCAACTTATGGAAGGATATAGACAAGAATCACAAAGAAGGGTAGACATGGGTAGGTTTTGTTCTGTATCCTTGGAAAGAACATGAAAATCAACGTAATCATAGATTCATTGGGATATATGAATGTCTGAGTTAAACAAAGGCAAGAGGAAGAAAGGAAGGAAACAAACATGTATTATGTGCCTACTGTATGCCAAGAACTGTGCTGAATGCTTTACAAATCCTATCTTATTTGATTCTCCCACCAACCCCGGGATGTGGGTGCCATTATCACCCCTATTTTACAGTTGAGAAAACAAGCAAATAGAGATTACATGATTTGTCTAGGTTCACAAAGCTACTAAGTCTCTAAGGCCAGATTTGGATTTATGTCTTCTTAACTCCAGGCCCAGATCTCTATCCACTGTGCAATCCAACTACAAAACCAAATTATTGTGTTTCTATAATCCCATAGCAATTTTAATTTGTAATAAATTGTATTGTTCTCTGACTTTCAACAAGAAATATTATGGTAGATAGTCAAGTGATCTCATTACTCTGGGGAAAGAGGGAGAGAAATCCTGGAAGCTGCTCCTGCCCTACTGTCTCATTAAGGCAACTTTTAAAAAAACACTAGAGAGGAGAGAACTGGGAGCTAGAGACCTAAAGGGGATGTAACCTCTGAAGGATCACCTATATCTCTGACAAGAACTAAAGGAATGTGAAAATTAACAAAAAATTTAAAAATGTAGCTTTTGAAAATTATTTCACTATCCTAACAATCTGTAAATGATTCTGAGTCTTTGAAGCAGCCATCTGATGACACAGAAACAAAATAACTCTAATGGCCTTTTTCTTCTCCTTTCTGCTATTTGCTTCATGAAGGTTAATCAATCATTTGAAGAATCATTTTTCCTCACAGAAATTTCCCATAAATTTTGCTTCATAGAATTGATAACTTAAAATGTTTCAATAGAAAACCTTAGGGAAATATTGGTCTCAGAAAAATCTACTTCATAGCTATGTATGTAAAATAAATAAGAGGGTTATTTTTGCATTTACATGATCTGTGAAGCTGCAGTTCATGAAAAACAGGTAAGAATGCAGAAAAAGAAGAACATATCCAGAAATGATTATTATTTTTTTTTAAAGTTAGCAATAAAACTTTAAAAAGGAAAAAAGGAGGAAAGAAAGTATATAAGCATGACAAAATAGTTTTTGTTTCATTTTTGTAGATTTTCACAGGGTTTACCAAGAACAGGAAATTATACTTTGTTCCTGAAATTCTAAAGCAGTCTTAGTTTTTTGTGTAGCCTGGGGGGAACAAAAAGGATTCATCAAATGCCCTGATTCTTGACAGAAAATACCCAAGCCTTTTTTTTTATCAGGGAAAAGGTTTAAGAAAGGTTCAGAACTGGTCCCTCCTGGGCATCCTGCTTTCAGGCAGGTTATTTTTTTTTTAAAGCATTGAGATTCACGACCAAGATCCTGTTTCTCAGGACAACAGAGGTTATAAAGAAAAGAGACAAGGGATCAGACAGACAAGAGAAATTAGTGATATCAAGATTAAATAGTGATATCTGACATTTACATAATGCTTTGAAGTTCACAAAGAGTGAAGAACTCCCTCAACCAAGACAGCTCAGCACCTTTTCTGTGTTTGAATTTTAGAATTGACTGGGTCATCGAGAGGATACGTGACTTGTCCGGGAGTTGCACCAATATGTGGTAGAGGTCCCACTTGAACTCAAATCTTTTTGACTCCGATACATCATGTCAATCAATTGATTAGTGTTTAATATTTATTTAATAAAAAATAAATAAATTTAATAAATAATATTTAATATTTATTAAGCATCCACTACATGCCAGGCACTTCGCTAAGCATCGCTTTCAATATACGACTCTCTAGATAAACATTATTTCTGTAACCTGTTCCCACACATTGCCCCCTTATCTATTTGAATTTTTGTTTTTCCTCTGGGCCTTGAGGTGACAATTATTATGGCTCAAAGAGAGAAGGGCTGGCAACACATTCATGATGGTCCTTCCCTTTCTGCCATTCTCCCTTTATTGGGACTCTTGGGGAAGCTCACAGAGGCAAGAAACCATTTGCTTCACAGAGCTTCACAGAAAGGTAACAAGATTTAGATGCAGGGGCATAGGTCTAGAATTCATCTTTCTGCCCATCTGTCAGTCATTTTTTGTCCGTCATTTAATAAGAATTTATTCAGTATTAATTATGTGTGAGGCACTAGGCTAATGACTAAGATGGGGCAAAGTCAAGATAGTGGAGCAAAGGGTCACATCTGTCAAATTTACCCCAAAACTTCCACAAATTGACACTAGAAGATACTAAATCAAATTCTGAGAGGAAAAGTCAACAAAAAGTCACAGTGAGTCATTTTTCCAGACAAGAACAGTTGAGGAAGACAGAAAGAGACCTGTGGACCCTGAAGTGGGAGCTGACCAGAGCAGAGCACACCAGCTATAGGCCTTAGGGGCAGCAGCTGCAGCAGTAGCAGGGGTCAATGCACAGGAATGGTGAGAGGATTGAATCAGATAAGAAAGAAATTGCAGGGGATTCCTGTTCTAATATTAGATGTAGAATTGGGGGCTATTTGGTAGCTCTGCAGCCTATTAGTCTAGGTTATAATTCCAGTGCAGAGAGGAGTTGTATTTTTGAAGGAGCAGGGACCCTACTTGGATTAAAACCAGAGTACAGATCAGGAGAGCAGTGACCAGATATTTCTCTGGATCATACCACCTTGAAAGCAGTGAAAACCTCCAGACCCCAGATCAAGCTACAGAAGCTCAAGACTTTTATTCCCTCTATCCTCACTTGTAAGCAGAGCCTAACTCTAACATAATGTTAAAATCAAGAAATACACTGGAAAAATAAACAAAAATAAACAAAAAGAATCTGACCAAAAAAGCTTCTTGTGGTGACCAGGAAGCTGATACAAACTCAACAGAAGACAACAGCTTGAAAATATCTATAAGTAAAACCTCAGAGAAAATGCAAATTGAGCACAAGCCCAAAAAGAAATTCTAGAAGAGTTAAAGAAAGAGGTTTTTTTTTAAAAGAATAGAAATGTGTTGTTTTTTTTTAAAGTGGTAGTGGAAAAATTGGGCAGAGAAATGAGAGCTATTTGAAAAAAATTATGGAAAGAGAAATAACAGCTTGAGTAAAAGAGGCACAAAAAATACTGAAAAAAAGTAACTCCTGAAAAATCAAAATTGGCCAAATGTTAAAAGAGACACAAAATCTCACTGAAGAAAATAATATCTTAAAAATTAGAATTAGTCAAGTGACAACGAAAGACTCCATGAGGCATCAAGAAACAACAAAACAATCAAAAGTGAAAAAATAAAAGCTAAGATTTTTTTAAGTCATAATTTTATTTTTTTTAATTTTTATTTTATTTATTTATAAATGTTCTACAATCACTTCCTTAAAATTAAGATTTTATACCCCCACACCTTCCCCCCCTACCCCCCTCCCTCCCCATGACAGCATACAATTCTGTATAGGTTCGACATATACTTTCCTATTGAGCATATTTTCACTATAGTGATGTTATGTAGTCACACTGA